>JAZKJV010002037.1:0-600000 GCA_037367405.1 Ottelia alismoides | reverse complement strand
TGAACAACACAAATCATTCACCCCCTATACTTAGGATAAAGCACATCCTAAGTATAGCATATATACACACACGGAAAAGGGGTGAATGATAAAACGGGAGAAGACAGAGTAAAACGAAAGGATATACAAGAGGAGTGGATGATCATGTATCAGACGCAGAAGATGGAATTAAAAGATCATCATCTGATACCACAGATATCGAATCAACAACGGACAGGAATGTATCATGATCTAGATATGGCTTCAGCAACTGTCCGTTCACAACAAATGGTTGTGTGTCAGATGACAACCCAGATATGACAATACTCCCATTGTCACGCACAGCTCTCACAACGAACGGTCCTGACCACTTGCTTTTCAATTTTCCTGGAAACAACTTCAACTTAGCATCAAGTAACCAAACTTTCTGATCAGGGAAAAAAGTCTTTCTTCGAATGTGTTTATCATGCCAGCGCTTGACTTTCTCCTTATACATAAGCGAGTTACCATATGCAAAGTCTCGGAATTCCAGTAATTTGTTCAAATCCAACTTCCTATTCTTTCCTCCCTTCTCATAATCTAAATTGCATACACGGAGTGCCCATAAAGATTTGTGAATTAATTCCACTGGTAGGTGGTAAGGCTTTCCATATACCAATCTGCAGGGAGACATACCCAAAGGAGACTTGTACGTCGTCCGATAAGCCCATAGAACTGAATCAAGCATCTGGGACCAGTTCTTCCTATCTGGACGTACAAGTTTCTGCAATATCGTCTTGATCTCCCTATTTGAAATTTCTGCCAAGCCATTAGTCTAAGGGTGGTAAGGAGACGCAACTCTGTGCTCAATGGCGTACTTCACAAGCTTCTTTACTTCTCTATTAATGAAATGGCTTCCCCCATCTGAAATCAGTATTTTGGGTATACCAAACCGCGCAATAATATGGTCCTTGAGAAAGGAACACACTATACGACTATCTGCGGCTCGGGTGGGGATAGCTTCCACCCATCGACTAACATAATCCACAGCGAGCAGGACGTACTGAAATCCCTGACTGACAGGAAATGGGCCCATGAAGTCTATACCCCAAGCATCAAAAACATCAGAAATCTGTATATATCTTAGGGGCATGGTATCTTTGGAACCAACAGTTCCTCCCATTTTCTGACAACCAGTACAACCTCGAACATACTCTGCAGCATCCTTAAACAATGTGGGCCACCATAGGCCACTCTGTAAAACCTTTGCTCCTGTGCATTTCCCCGAATGATGCCCACCAGATTCTAGTTTGTGACAGTGCTCAAGTACACTGGTGTGTTCCTCCTGAGGAATGCACCTTCTCCAGATACAATCCACACCCTCTCGAAATAGGTACGGATCCTCCCACTGGTAATAATGAATCTCTGACAAAAATTTGTCTACCTTGTACTTCGGCCAATCTTGTGGAACTTTCTTGGAAATAAGATAGTTCACAATATCAGCATACCATGGGAGAGAGTCCACAGACAAAATGGTCTCATCTGGAAAGGTTTCGGAAATAGGAATCATGTTCTACTCAGAGGTCTCTGTGTCTGTGATACGGGAAAGGTGATCTGCCACAACATTTTTCACTCCAGGTTTATCTCTAATATCTAAATCAAATTCCTGGAGAAAAAAGATCCATTTGATAAGGCGTGGTTTGGCATCCTTCTTTGCCTGTTAGTATCGTATGACCGTGTGATCCGTGTACACAATAACGTGTGAACCGATGAGGTAAGATCTGAACTTTTTTAGCCCAAACACAACTGCTAACATCTCCTTCTCTGTAACTGTATAATTTCGTTGTGCTTCATCCAGAGTCTTGCTAGCATAGTGTATAACAAATGGTATCTGATGAACCTCAGTTTCATCATCTTTATTCTCCATAATTAACCCCCTTGCTTAAAAGTTTGTCAATAATTCTCTGTTAATGTCTAATAATTAACAGAGTCCTAAATAAATTAAAAACCACAAAAAAATGACAAAACAAAAATTCGTGGTATTTTTAGACTTAAAAATACCCTCAAAAATATTTCGGGCCCTTGTTTGATTTCATTTCCGGTTTTGGTCAACATGAAACTTGTAGATCTCGTCAAGATCTACAACTTTCATGTTTTGAGTTTTCTCAAATTCGGCCAATAGGGCCCTCAAAAATAAGGAAAACCCTCTGAATAATTTGATTGGGCCACGTGGCCCGTTCTGGGGGCGCCACGTGGCCCCCGCCTCTCTTGTCTTTTCCGCCTCACCTATTGGCCGTTGGATCGGCCTTTTGATCCAACTGCCAGGCCTCATCCACGCATGTTCAAAATCGGAGCCATCCGATCATTCCTCCTTCTCATCTAAGCCGTCCGCCAGCGCCGCATCCTCAGCTCGACACGTGGCGCTTCGTAGGCCGCTTGATGGCGCCTCAGATCTGCCATCTCCGCCGTTATCCCCTGGATCTGATTCCATCCCTTCGATCAACCCCAGGATACGATCTCGGCCGCTCAATACTGCCACGCCTTGTGATCGACACGTGGCAGCCCATCTGCCCTCCGATCATGCCGCCCTAGATCTTATCCTGGCCGTCACTCCGCGCCTTACTCTCCACCGTTGGATCTCCAGATCCAACGGTCGGGAGACCGTCGTCAACCTCCCGTCAGCCTCTCTCTCCCACGATCCAGTGCACGAACACCTCGCCCCCTTCCCATTTCCTCGCCCTCACCAGCCACCGCTTCCACGCGCCAACAACCCCACGACCATCGCCATTCATCTCTCTCCCTCGCGACCTCTTCGTCAACCCACGAACCCCTCTCCAGTCATCCCATTTCTCCCTCCAAAACACGTCGTCCACCATCACCTCCGCCACAACCATCTTCAAATACACCGGTCTCCCCTTCATTTCACCCCGTCCATCTTTACGCGGGGAGGGGCCCAGCCCTCCTCCGCCTCTCTGTGACAGAGAGGGGCGAGAGGATCGAGCGAGAACGACCCATCTCCCCCGGTGAGACCCTCCGCCTTGAACGGCGGAGCTGCGGCGCGTCGAGCCCGCCAAGCTGCTCCCATCGGCTGGGGGAGTCCAGCGATGACCCAGAGCTTCTCCTCGAAGCTCTAGCCCAAGCCGTTCAACCCGCCATAGCTCAGGTAAAGTTCCTCTTCCTCCTTTGACTTTTTCTTCTTCTTCTCTGTTTTAATTAGGCTCCTCCGGTCAACCTCGCCCTCCATTCACATCTTCAAAAGCTTCGCCACACTCCCCCCTTCTTCGCGACACTCTCCGACCATCTTCTTTCTTCTTCCATACCTCGAACACCGCCGACCCATCTCCTCCGCCATCCACGGCGGAGGAGCTCCGGTTCCCCATCTCCCCTCGCTCGAATGGAACCACATCTCACCCACGCACGCACTTCGATTTGCTTCGGCTATGTACCTAACGTGCAGGTCATCAAGAGCGTTCAATGGACGGAGCTCTGCCGGAGCTATCTTCATCGACTTCGCGGTGGCCATCCGAGCTCCGACGAGCTACGCCAGAGCCTTATGGACCTCCCCCGAGCTCTCAGCTTTCTCGACGGCCATCCATGGAGCTTCGGGGAGGTCACGTGCAGCCGGAGACGAGAGGCGGAGGAGGAGCTCCTTCGCCGGAGCTCCAAAGTCGACGCCAGCCTTCGGCCGAGGGAGACGTTACAGGCGCCGTTGGATGCCCCTTTCTCGGCGCTCATCCAACGGCCATGACGAGGCCACGTCATCAACATCATCAGCGGTTGGATCCTTTCGATCCGACGATCTTCGCGCAGCCACGTCGACCACCAACGCCCTTATCAGAAGCCCTTGGATCCTCACGATCCAATGGCCGTCATTCGGCCACGTGGTGGCTTTTGAGCCTGCACCAAGCCTCCCGTCTGAGCCTCCAGGCTTGGATGCACCGTGCCTCCTCCGAGCCTGCACCGAGCCATCAACAGCTTCGACAGAGCCCGAGCCTAGCCGAAGCGCCTCCGAACCTCTGCCGAATCCGAGCCTCCTTCCGAGCCTGGGTAGCACGTGCTGCGCACGTGCTATTTGGGAATTTTGCAGAGACGCCCTCTGACTTCTCCAGATTTGCAGAAAGGTACAATCCTCACATGCGAGCCACGTGCATCAGGGGTTATTTGCACTTATACCCTTGCGGGTTTATCTAATTGCAAATATACCCCTGTGCGTGGGGTTCATTTACAGGGAAGGCCTCGAAGTTATTTCTTTTGCATTTTAGTCCTTCCCAGGGACCTTTTTGTAGTTTTTTTTATGTTTTATTTCAGTTATGCCCTTAGCTTCTTTGTTGCATATCTTGAGCCTCGTAGCTCCGATCAGGTTGATTTCAGTTTCATTTTAATGCTTGTTTGACATACTTTTTAATGGCATATTTGTTTTCTTGATATTGACACTGTGATCTCAATGTATTTTTAATTAACTCTAGTTTTTTTTATGCCTCTCTGATTAACCTTGCCTTTATGTCAAATGAATGGTTGCTTCATTTAAATCTGAAATCAACTTTGGTTTAGTTGGCTCATTCTTTTTAACTTAGGGCATATTTCTATTGCATCACATTGTATTTTATGGCATTTATTTGCATAATTAAAATTGATAAAAAAAATGCATGTTTATTTTTAATGCATTGTCATGTGTTGTGTATTTGCATGTTTTGACCTATGTGCCTTTAACTCTACGCTTAGTTAAACACACTTAAATCCGATTAATACGAGAGAGGCTCGTGTCCCTGAGTTCGACCTTGGTATCTTGCCAAGTAAAAATAATTCTTCGATCACCTCATTTCGATTTTTGGCATATCTTTAAATGAGGTGATCGCTTTGACGACCCGAAACCGGCCCGACTACGATGACGATTCCATGTGCTAAAAACACAGTATTAAAGGGCCGATTTTGCGCTTCGTCAAATGGCGCCGTTGCCGGGGACACGGCTCATTTCTTTTATTTTTTGGATTTTTGTGTGTTTGATTTAGTGTTCTTTTTTTTATAGGTCAATTAACCGCAAATTTTGCATATAAAATTTTTCTTTCCTTTATGATATCTAACGATTGCTTTTATGGCAGGGCCCTTGATGGATCAAGGAGGCGAGGAGCAGGGCGTTCCTCGCTGCGAGGAGCCGCAGGAGCATGCTTGGAGCAAAGGAGGAAGAAAAGAAAAAAATGTGTCGCATTTATTTTTGATTATAATAAACTCGTCTTTTACAGCGGTCTTCGATCGAAGACTCGCGATTGTAATCGGACGAATGTGGTTGTGTGGGGATCGTCCCCACTTGAGTGTCGACCTAGGACTAGGCACGCGGCTCTCCGAGCTCAATTTTCATATTTTATTGTGCTTGATCGTAGGTTAGGACACACTCAAAGATAGACGCACGTAATCTCGCATCACTTAGCTAAAATTCATGGATATCAATCATCGCTAATAGATGTATGATTAGGTGCGGCTTTTAGTCGACTTGCATACTTAGATTTTGGTTTTCAAAACGGCCCCAGCTTTTTCGCGGCTTTTATCGTCAAATCACTGCATGATTTCTCGCTTAGCCTCGATCGCGTTTTTCTTCATCAAATACATGTTTTTCTCGGCTTTCATTTTTCTAGATTGATCACCTAGGATAAATGGAAAATGGAATGAACGGTAGACGATGATTTTCTGATTGATGTGCTAACTTTAATTCAGTGATAATTTAAAATAAAATTGGGACTGTTAATTGCAAGTCAACCAAAAATGGAGTAAAATTTAGTTTTGGGAGAGCAATACCCTCGCTTACGCAATGATTTTAACTTCACATCTTTTCTTTGCGTAAAAAAATTAATGTTTTATCACCAATAAAATAGACAAGATAATTGACCAACCTTGGTTGGTTTCATGTGTGAGTTGGTGAAATTAAGGGTTTGCTTGCTTGATTGAGCCATATATTTTACGACACACAACCCCAAAACCGTAGTCACTCCATTTCATCTACAAAGATTCAAAACCACTCACTTGTATATCCATCCCCCTTCTTCGTTTGGGTCCCTCCCGACATCAATCCCCATCTTTATACTTAGGCAAATCTCAGCCTAAGTATAGGGGGGACCCGAGTCCCCGTGATTTTCTCTACTCTTCCTCTCTTGCCTTTATACTTAGGTTATTTCTAACCTAAGTATAGGGGGAGCCCCTCTTAGCTCCCGTATATTCTTCTATATTTAAATGGACCTATGTTCTTGTAACATCTAGTGCTATGAGGACATAGCAAAGTTTAAGTATAGGGGGGTATACCGTATATTTACTTTAGCTATAATCTGAAAAATTTGAAAAATTAAAAACTTTTTGGCTAAGGTAAAAATTCATTGGACTAAGAAAACTCAAAGGATTTTCGCGGTTTTTCGATATTATGTTACACTATTTTATAGAAATGATTTTTGAAAATGTTTTGAAAATTTTCATTTTGTGTGACATGAGTTTTGAAAAATCGCCATCTCTTTTCAAGGAAAGTTGAGTCTAACTTGTGTTTTAACTCTCTTATTAAAATCCATAAAAATCAGAAAACCCCTAAAAACCTTTAGGAGCTATTAGTGACTACTAAGCCCAATTAAGAAAGCCGCGTTCAGTGAGGGTTCACCCTTAGCAGATTGGATGGTTTAGAGGACATCGCGTAAGGCCCCGTCCTCAAGCAACGGGCTTCGGCCTGTACTTACATCCATACTGGCTGAATTGTAGCTACTTAATTGAGTTTAGGCAGTTGTTATATCTCTTGAAGTTCAAAAAAAAAGTGTCTTGTTTTTGAATGAAGAAGTTGGATTAGTCCTCTACATTTTTCACTTTCACCCGGGATCTGATTTGGTCAAGAAGACTTAGCTTTTAGAAGTCTTTGAGATTTTTAGGTTAACCAGCCTTAGCCATCAGGGTCTTAGACTTAATCATCCACATTCTCCTAAGTTTCTAGATTTGCATGCTATATTCCATGCTTAATCTCAGACATAAAGAATATGATCAGCACATCACATACACGACTGCGGTTTTTGATGAGATGAGTTGATTTTTCACCTGAGGGATTGGGATGAGGAAGTCGAATTTGGATTTGATATAATGATGCTCGAGGATGGGATAAAATCTTTGGAGGCTTCAGGAAACCTGAGTGTCAGCAATATTAGCCAGTATGAGAACTTGATTCTTATACTAATCTCTTGACATTAACCTAAGTGCCTGGGTGTGAAAAAAATAAATAAAAAAATTGTTGTTGATCAGTGTGCGCCAACTCTTGGTAAAAGCAGTGGAGCTAGCCACCAATTATACAAGTCAATGAAATTCAAAGAAAAGCTCTCATTCCACAAAGTTACATATCAAAGAGCTTCCACCAAAGGCGAGCGCTCCCAAAATTTTTCAAAGTGTCCACTTGGACCACCGCTATTAGGACCAGGAGTCGGGCTTGCACCAAAAAAGGGCTCTGCATCGTAAATGCTACAAGTCTGGGTGTCGAAGGTACGATAGGTACTCAAAAGAGACACACCCCGGTGTACTCCCAGGAAAACAAGTGCAGACGGCTCCAACTTCTCTTGACGGACGCACTGATCAACACCAAAAAAATGTGTTGCGTAAAAGGCACTAGAGAGAATCCTTGTTCCAATGAGAGGGAGAGAAGAATTGACACAATCCCATGGCCTCCATTTCTGGCCTGCCATCTACATTTTCTAAGTCTGACAAACTAAAGAGAAGGTGGACTGAATGCAAGATTTGATTTATTCCCTAGTGCTGAGGATTAGGTCCTTAGGAGATTTTCTCAGACCAAGATTTTGGGTGACGAATTGACTCTACTCTCGAAATTGCAGTCAACACTAAATTTCATATCCTTTAGTTTATATGTACATCAAAGAGAGAGTCTAGAGAAGTAGAGGAATTGGAAGCCTCTTGATTAAGGCTGGGTTGAACTCTAAAATTTTGGATCTCTGAAGCCGAGTCGACTTGATCAGATTGGATCCTGTATTCACATGCCCAAGGGGGTTAATCCAACTTAGTCATTCTTTTTGATGCTCGAGGACGAGCATAGTTTAAGTATAGGGGGGTGATGAACCTCAGTTTCATCATCTTTATTCTCCATAATTAACCCCCTTGCTTAAAAGTTTGTCAATAATTCCCTGTTAATGTCTAATAATTAACAGAGTCCTAAATAAATTAAAAACCACAAAAAAATGACAAAACAAAAATTCGTGGTATTTTTAGACTTAAAAATACCCTCAAAAATATTTCGGGCCCTTGTTTGATTTCATTTCCAGTTTTGGTCAACATGAAACTTGTAGATCTCGTCAAGATCTACAACTTTCATGTTTTGAGTTTTCTCAAATTCGGCCAATAGGGCCCTCAAAAATAAGGAAAACTCTCTGAATAATTTGATTGGGCCACGTGGCCCGTTCTGGGGGCGCCACGTGGCCCCCGCCTCTCTTGTCTTTTCCGCCTCACCTATTGGCCGTTGGATCGGCCTTTTGATCCAACGGCCAGGCCTCATCCACGCATGTTCAAAATCGGAGCCATCCGATCATTCCTCCTTCTCATCTAAGCCGTCCGCCAGCGCCGCATCCTCAGCTCGACACGTGGCGCTTCGTAGGCCGCTTGATGGCGCCTCAGATCTGCCATCTCCGCCGTTATCCCCTGGATCTGATTCCATCCCTTCGATCAACCCCAGGATACGATCTCGGCCGCTCAATACTGCCACGCCTTGTGATCGACACGTGGCAGCCCATCTGCCCTCCGATCATGCCGCCCTAGATCTTATCCTGGCCGTCACTCCGCGCCTTACTCTCCACCGTTGGATCTCCAGATCCAACGATCGGGAGACCGTCGTCAACCTCCCGTCAGCCTCTCTCTCCCACGATCCAGTGCACGAACACCTCGCCCCCTTCCCATTTCCTCGCCCTCACCAGCCACCGCTTCCACGCGCCAACAACCCCACGACCATCGCCATTCATCTCTCTCCCTCGCGACCTCTTCGTCAACCCACGAACCCCTCTCCAGTCATCCCATTTCTCCCTCCAAAACACGTCGTCCACCATCACCTCCGCCACAACCATCTTCAAATACACCGGTCTCCCCTTCATTTCACCCCGTCCATCTTTACGTGGGGAGGGGCCCAGCCCTCCTCCGCCTCTCTGTGACAGAGAGGGGCGAGAGGATCGAGCGAGAACGACCCATCTCCCCCGGTGAGACCCTCCGCCTTGAACGGCGGAGCTGCGGCGCGTCGAGCCCGCCAAGCTGCTCCCATCGGCTGGGGGAGTCCAGCGATGACCCAGAGCTTCTCCTCGAAGCTCTAGCCCAAGCCGTTCAACCCGCCATAGCTCAGGTAAAGTTCCTCTTCCTCCTTTGACTTTTTCTTCTTCTTCTCTATTTTAATTAGGCTCCTCCGGTCAACCTCGCCCTCCATTCACATCTTCAAAAGCTTCGCCACACTCCCCCCTTCTTCGCGACACTCTCCGACCATCTTCTTTCTTCTTCCATACCTCGAACACCGCCGACCCATCTCCTCCGCCATCCACGGCGGAGGAGCTCCGGTTCCCCATCTCCCCTCGCTCGAATGGAACCACATCTCACCCACGCACGCACTTCGATTTGCTTCGGCTATGTACCTAACGTGCAGGTCATCAAGAGCGTTCAATGGACGGAGCTCTGCCAGAGCTATCTTCATCGACTTCGCGGTGGCCATCCGAGCTCCGACGAGCTACGCCAGAGCCTTCTGGACCTCCCCCGAGCTCTCAGCTTTCTCGACGGCCATCCATGGAGCTTCGGGGAGGTCACGTGCAGCCGGAGACGAGAGGCGGAGGAGGAGCTCCTTCGTCGGAGCTCCAAAGTCGACGCCAGCCTTCGGCCGAGGGAGACGTTACAGGCGCCGTTGGATGCCCCTTTCTCGGCGCTCATCCAATGGCCATGACGAGGCCACGTCATCAACATCATCAGCGGTTGGATCCTTTCGATCCGACGATCTTCGCGCAGCCACGTCGACCACCAACGCCCTTATCAGAAGCCCTTGGATCCTCACGATCCAATGGCCGTCATTCGGCCACGTGGTGGCTTTTGAGCCTGCACCAAGCCTCCCGTCCGAGCCTCCAGGCTTGGATGCACCGTGCCTCCCTCCGAGCCTGCACCGAGCCATCAGCAGCTTCGACAGAGCCCGAGCCTAGCCGAAGCGCCTCCGAACCTCTGCCGAATCCGAGCCTCCTTCCGAGCCTGGTTAGCACGTGCTGCGCACGTGCTATTTGGGAATTTTGCAGAGACGCCCTCTGACTTCTCCAGATTTGCAGAAAGGTCCAATCCTCACATGCGAGCCACGTGCATCAGGGGTTATTTGCACTTATACCCTTGCGGGTTTATCTAATTGCAAATATACCCCTGTGCGTGGGGTTCATTTACAGGGAAGGCCTCGAAGTTATTTCTTTTGCATTTTAGTCCTTCCCAGGGACCTTTTTGTAGTTTTTTTTATGTTTTATTTCAGTTATGCCCTTAGCTTCTTTGTTGCATATCTTGAGCCTCGTAGCTCCGATCAGGTTGATTTCAGTTTCTTTTTAATGCTTGTTTGACGTACTTTTTAATGGCATATTTGTTTTCTTGATATTGACACTGTGATCTCAATGTATTTTTAATTAACTCTAGTTTTTTTTATGCCTCTCTGATTAACCTTGCCTTTATGTCAAATGAATGGTTGCTTCATTTAAATCTGAAATCAACTTTGGTTTAGTTGGCTCATTCTTTTTAACTTAGGGCATATTTCTATTGCATCGCATTGTATTTTATGGCATTTATTTGCATAATTAAAATTGATAAAAAAATGCATGTTTATTTTTAATGCATTGTCATGTGTTGTGTATTTGCATGTTTTGACCTATGTGCCTTTAACTCTACGCTTAGTTAAACACACTTAAATCCGATTAATACGAGAGAGGCTCGTGTCCCTGAGTTCGACCTTGGTATCTTGCCAAGTAAAAATAATTCTTCGATCACCTCATTTCGATTTTTGGCATATCTTTAAATGAGGTGATCGCTTTGACGACCCGAAACCGGCCCGACTACGATGACGATTCCATGTGCTAAAAACACAGTATTAAAGGGCCGATTTTACGCTTCGTCAGTATCCCATCCCTTCTCTGTCCTAAAACCGCTCCAACTGCGAAGTCTGATGCATCCGTCATGATCTCAAAGGGAAGAGACCAATCAGGTAGCTGTAAGACAAGAGCACTAGTAACCATTTCTTTCATTTGATTAAATGCAAGGAGAACTTTCTCATCGATAACAAAATCAGTCTCCTTATACAGAAGCTCAGTCAAAGGTCTGGCGATTTTGCTAAAGTCCTTTATGAATCGCCTATAGAATCCTACGTGTCCTAAAAATGACCTCAACTGCTTCAAATTTTGTGGTGGCTCTAACTTGGAAATCACCTCAATCTTAGCCGGGTCAACCTCCATACCATGTTTGGAGATGACATGGCCCAATACAATCCCATTAGTCACCATAAAGTGACTCTTCTCCCATGAGAGCACTAGGTTTACCTCGCAACAACGTTGAAGAACTCGGTCTAAATGAGCAAGACATGTGTCAAAACTATCCCCGTAGACCGAGAAATTGTCCATGAAGACTTCAAAAAAATTACCCACCATGTCGGCAAAAACGACCAACATACACCTTTGAAGTGTAGCGGGGGCGTTACACAATCCAAAGGCATCCGTCTAAAGACGTAAGAACAAACGGACAAGTGAAAGTAGTTTTCTCTTGATCCTCAGGAGCGATAGCAACTTGGTTATATCCCGAGTACCCATCCAAGAAGCAAAAGAACTCTTTTCTTGCCAACCTCTCAATAATATGATCAATAAAGGGCAGTGGAAAGTGATCCTTCTTGGTAGTTGAGTTCAAGCGTCGGTAATCTACACAGACACGCCATGAAGTAGGTACCCGGGTCGGAATCTCCTCACCACGGTCATTCTTCACGATCGTAATCCCAGATTTCTTTGGGACCACATGTAAAGGGTTGACTCATTTCAAATCTGAAATGGGATATATAAAGCCAACATCACACCATTTCTTGATCTCCTTCATGACAACCTCCTTTAGATTTGGATTTAGACGACGTTGGCATTCACGAGAGGGTTTACAGTCATCCTCTAGGTAGATATGATGCGAGCACAACGCTGGATTGATCCCACGGAGATCCGAGATATTCCATCCTATGGCCTTGCGGTTTCTCTCAAGAACCTCTAACGCGCGAGATTCTTGTTCAGCGGTCAACTGCGAGCTGAGGATGATCGGAAACATTTGGGGGGACCCACAAGGAAGGCATATTTCAACGTTGATGGTAAAACCTTGAGCTCAGGTGGGGTCTGAATCGGCTCTGCGATAACCTCTGCTACTGTACTGGTAGACGGTATGTGATATGTGCTCTGTAGACTATCCACCTTGGCTATTGATGGCTCGACAAGTAGAATATCTAATAAATCTGTAAGGAATGGTATCTGCTCAGCAAGGAATGGTTCATGAGGATGTTCAATACTCTTATCAATGAATGGCTCAGATATCTCAGCAATAATCTCAGAAAGATATCTCTCATCTGTGCATAAATCAGGAAATTCAACAAATGGCTCAGATATCTGGATCTCATAACTCTGCTCAAATTGCTCATCGGTAACTGTCTCAACTGGACCACCAAGGGAACTCATGTCGACTGTGCTTTCCAGAGAGTCCTTTTTGGAAAGGAACTCCTGGGTATCTATAAAGTCCGTGAAAAGATCTGTCTCTCTGAATTCAACAAGAAAATCACAGTCATCTGGCTCTGATATCACTTTCTCTGTATCATCTGCTGCTGGTGAAGGTGATGGTCTAGGATCAAAGATCGTCTCAATTTTCACCTTGTCACTACGAGAGTGAAAAATGATCTCTCCAGTACCATAATCAACTGCTGCTTCGGCCGGTCGGAGGAACAGTCGACCTAGTATGATCGGGGTATGGAGTAACGGTGCAGGTGTGTCCATATCCATGACAACAAAATCAACAGGGAATTTCATTCCTTGCACCGTTACAATAACGTCCTCTAAAATACCTCTTGGCCTCTTAATCGATCTATCATCAAACTAAAGGATCATTCTGGTTGTTTTAATAGGTCCTAACTGGAATTCAGTTAATAAAGAGGAAGGCATGAGATTAATGGAGGAACCGCTATCGAGAAGAGTACGATCAAATTCTTGATCAAAGATATGGCAACGGATGTGAGGTGCTCCCTTATCTTTCTTTTTAGGTGGAAGTTACTGATGGCATGAACTGTGGCCATGGTCAGGATGCGTTTCTCTGTTTCCTTTCGTCTGTTCTTCCTTGGTTGACGCTTTTAGGTACATGCCTCTTTCATTCCCTTTTTTACTGTAGGCATGTATTCCATGGCCTTAAGGAGTGGCATCTTTAAAAAGATGTTCTGTAAGATCTCAACCACTCCAGGATCAGATAGTGCTGTTTTTAATTTTTGATTTTTTTTAGCTTTGAGAGCAGAAGGAAATGGCACAGAATCAGAATAAACATGCAAACATTCATTTCTTTTATTCAAACTAGAATCATCATGTACAAGAGGACAACTAGAATCAGTCTGTATAGTGTTGTCCAATCTAGGTGAAGGAAAAACAGAATCTAAAATAGAACGGGATGTTGCTGCTGGTGAAGAGGAAGAATCTGCGACTGGTATATTCCCCCTTGCTGATGGTGATCTGCATATGCCTGGTGAAGGTGGTGGCGAAGGTGGTAAAACTCCAGATGTGGGTGCTGCTACACTGGGCCTCTCAACTACTGGTGAAGGTGATGATGTAGAAGATGATGCTCTCTCAGTGGATCGATCTCCCGACCCCAACTGCTGCGTAGGCGGCTGCAATCTCCTACCGCTCCTGAGATGAATGGCGTCATATAAACATGTAAAATCAAGGGACATACCTGTCTCAGGGGTGGGTGGGCCATTGGCTACCTGCTCCTTGCGTCTGAAGTTGTTGGGGTTGGCTTCAACCTGTGCTGGAATCCGTGTCTTGGTGGTGGTCAGGTCGTTAATCCGCTGAGTCAGATCATTCATGTTCTTCATAAGTTGGTCCAGTGCTGGATTGACTGAAGGGGCCTCAAGTTGCTCATGGACTGGCTGTCGCTGAGGCTGATAGTACGGAGGCTGTGGGTACCCATACGGATTCTGATAATAAGGAGGAGGAGGGGAGTACTGTCCATAATATGCAGCCTGTTGCTGGTTAGGGGTGAGGGAAATACATAGGTTGCTGCTGAGGTTGGCCTTGTCTCCAGTTTTGGAACTGAGGTGGAGACTTATACTGATGCTGGAACTGCTGGTGCTGGTACTGCTGCTGTCTGCCTCCCTAAAACTGGTGGGTGGGTCTCTGACCCTGCTGTGAACCCAACTGGCCTTGCCCTGACGGACGGGGCTGGTTTTGCTCATGGTCGAACCAGATGCCATTCACCTCCTGAATACCAGGTGGAGGTGGAGACTACTGCTCAAGAATGTAGGAAGCTTCTTGTTGATACAGAACTATCTGATGTGAATGCTGCTGAACCTGGTCAGGTGTCTGCACGTAGTAGACATGCTGAACTGTGGATGGTCCTCCGCTACTCTGCTTGGTGGAAGAAGTCTGCTCCTTAGTAGATATATTGGCTGCTGCATTCGTACTGTGGACTGCACTGATCGAATTGACAAGAAGTTCCAGATGCTTTGTTATCTCATCCAGCTTATCCAGGTTCTTTGTCCTCTGCTCGATCACATGAAGCTTATCAAGTTCCTGCGATCGTTTTTCAATAATGTCCACTTTGGATAGGTGGTTTCCAATGATGGTCATGTTAGTGCTATCCACATTATCCACTTCTTTTGTTGCCGTCATGTTGACATCCTTGTGGGGTACTGCAGGGGTGGTGACGGGTTGCTTCTGAAAAGCACGTGAAAAGAGCTGCTGAACTTTCCGCCATCTCCTCGAAAATTTGGTACAGGATATCCTCGTCCTTATTGAAGTGACTTCCCCCACAAGCGGCATCTACCAGCTTCTGATTCTCAACGCTTAATCCCCAAAGAAATTTTGTACCATGCTGGTCTTTGGAATATCATGATGGGGGCATTTCTCCGTCAGATCTTTGAATCGTTCCCATGCCTCGTGAATAGGCTCTTGGGGCATCTGAGAGAAATTAGCAATTAAGGATCGCATTTGGTTGAGTCGTCCAAGTGGATAATACTTGTTCAGAAATGCGGACCTCAACTCTTCCCAAGTGGTGACAACCTTCCCCAAGTGATTTAGCCAATACAACGCTTTGCCCATCAGGCTGAATGGAAAGGCGATCATCTGTACTACCTCTAATAGGACATTCGGGTAGTGTACTATTCCACAAATGTGATCGAACTGCTGGAGGTGTATATAGGGTTCTTCATTAATATTTCCATGGAATATTGGGAGAAGAGGCAAAATAGTGGGCTTAAGCTCAAAATGCCCATGAACCGCAGGGATTTGTATCCACGAATTTGTCTGTCCTGCCCCTGGATTATAAGCATCTTTTAGTGTAGGCTTAGGCTCTGTATGAGGTTCTTCTCCATTCCCACCTCCAGGATTTCTGTTATCCCCCTCTCTCCTATCTTCTCTTTCCTGTCTCAGCTCGAGAATCATGTCTCTCAATGCATTTTGAAAGTTAGTCTGCTCTGCTATCTGGGCTTGAATCGTTTGAATGGAGGCTAACATGGTGCTGTTGATCTCGCTCTGATCCGACATGGTTCCCTTTTCCCTTTGGTGGCATCAATTATTTAGTGTCTGACTCTGAAAATGTGCAGGATACTCGATTAGTGCTCAGAATTGATGGAGTCTCAGATATTAATTCGAGATTAAAGCTAATCTCAAAAAATGGATTGATGGATGTTGTGAACGATGAAGTGGAGGAAGAGGAATATTCGGGAAGTGAGTCTCCTCGAATAGAAGGTGAACGGCTCGGAGTGTAGAATGAGTTCGCAGAGTCCAAACGAGAAATACTCCGGTCCGACATCTTCGAAAACAATAGGCAGGACGCGAGAACATGAGGGTCAATGCAAGAGTGAAAGTGAATGAAGGCGCAAATTGCGCAGAAGGATCTTTACTGCTAGCAAGCAAACACAATACAAGCCCCCAAATTTACCAACTCAACTCAATGTGAAGACCGTGAAGGTTCAGTCAATTATCTTATCAATTTTAGAGTTTGGTGACAATACAATCTATCAGAGCATTTAAAGCGAGCTGTTAGGAACCCAATGCTCTCAGGAGACTGGACTAATCTCAAATTAGATCTTTCCCAGCCAGTATAAATTGCGGACCGTTTACCGGCTACCCGGTCAATTCAATCTATTAAGGACGTCACGGGCTGCTTTACCGGCTACCGGAGAGATCCTCACTGGAGAACGACTAACCCAAGACAGTAGTATAAAAAGAGCTCGGGCGTGGCTCTATCCTAGTGTGCGGGTCGCTTTCTCGCTCAAGCAAATCAAATAATGAGGGGGTTACTCTCCCCAAAACAATATTTTTCCTTGTATTTTTAGGGTCGAGTTTTCTTTAGCAGTCTCGGTTTTAGCAATTATCACTTGGTTAAAAATATTTTCAAAGAATCGCCTACCGAGTGTCCAATTTCCTTTTTAATTTATGTGAGTGAAAACAAGGAAGGAGATCAGAAATGCCAATGCGCGATTAAAAACAATGATGCATGCAGGGGTTAGAGATGCGTACCTTGTCGCCAGCACTCCACATGCAAGTGATCCACGCATAATTCAAATAAACTATCCTATATGCAATGCAAGTGAACCGTCCTAGATGATAGCTTCTATTAATGGGCAAGAACATGTTAATTTGACTAAGTCCAAATTACGCTCTGCTCTATAGGCATATAAATATCTTGTTTAGGGTGTTTGGACCTAATTAATTACCTGGCTCAAGCATTAATTAAAGCAATCAAGAGGTAGCTCACGGAATCTGCAGGAAACAAAGAAAAATAAAGGCGATGAAAACAGAACCGGTGAGGTCCTCTAAGTGCACTGGCACTTGACGAAACAGACCCCACAACAAATGAATGTCCTGCTACAAAGTTCAAATGGAAAAGAATCTCTCTCTCTCTCTCTCTCTCTTAAAATTTTTCTCTTTTTCTTCTTCTTCTTCTTGTTCTTCTTCTCTTCTTCTCACGCTATCCTGCGACATGGTGAAGAATCAAGCCGCCTCCACATCGCTAGGGTGCTTCGGCTCTCCTAGGATCGCCTCCTTCGCTCCACGGGCCCTCGCAAGAAAAAGAAAAGAGAATGTGTAAGAAAAACAATTATCAAATATGAGAAAAAAAGAAAAAGAAAAAAAATGAAATGAATGCAGTGATATGAACAATGGAATGAATGGTAAAAAATGTAAATAGATATTTACAACCAAGAATAGCTGGTCAAAAGAGAAACCTAACTACCCTCGCCGTGCCTCCCCAGCAACGGCGCCATTTTGTTGAGCACGAATTCGTGGGGTTGGAAAATTAATTGATGAAAATAATATGTGCCGTATCGTTGCTATCCCCAAAATCCTGTGTCAACAAAAAATATATATTTTTTTATTTTTTTGCTACTGATTAACCTGTATAGCGGACAAGGTCAAACTTAGGGAGGCTAAAATTCCCGAGGGTTATTCAATTAATCAAAAACTAATTAAAAGAAATCAGGAATCTCAAAGGACAACTATCCTTGATTTTTTTGTGATTTTCTTTAATCTTTTTAATTTTTATTTTTTTTATTTCTAATTTTTTTGTATTTTCTGATTTTCAAATTTTTAGCAATTTTGATTTTGCAATTTTTTATTCTCAAAAATAAAAAACAATATGAATGAGATCAAGAATATGCACACCAACTCTTTTTACAATTTTTCAATTAGTAAAAAATAACCAGAAAAATCCAAAGAAAATATTTTTGAGTTTTAAAAGTTTTAAAATGTTTTTGAGAATTTTTGTAGTTTTTTGGATGTTTTTATATTTTTCTAAAAATCAAACTATGAGAAAATAAGAAAATATGCACAGTCTGGAGTAATTTGCAATTTAAAAATCTTTTAAATAAGCAAAACTCTTGGCAATTATTTTTAAGATAAAATAGAAACAATTATCTACAAACAGGAACTAAAATCACAATTTTTGGAATTTTGTAGAATTTTTTTATTATTTTTAGAAGATTTTTAATGTTTTCAATTTTTTAGGTTTTATAAATATTGTTGCGTCAAAATTGTCTAGAAATTAAAAGACAATGAAATACAACTAATATAATTTTTTGGAATTTTTGGAACAATATTTGAATTTTATGAATTTTTGAATTTCGATAAGATAAAAAGACACTGTTTTTAAATTTTAAATAATGATAAATGAAAGCAAAATGCAATGAAAAATTATTCTAAGAAAATAATTACATCAGGAGCATAGCACAATTTTTGCAAGATTTTTGGACTAATAAAAATATGTATTTCAATGAAAAGACAAAGCAAATTATTGTTCTACAGTTTGGGGATTAAAATGTAAATATGCAAAAGTTTTGGACTGAAATATAACGAAAATAAATTTCAGAGTGAATCTCGTAAATTACCCATAATCATGTGATCTGATTTGAAGGCGGGGATGTCTCTGTAATATCTGAAACTTTAAAGGGCTGAAGATGCAATTTTCCCACATATCATGTGCAAGTCATATGCTTCAGGCTCTGGCAGGGGCGTATTCATAATTTTTAGAAGCTTTGGAGGCTAGGTCCGTAATTTCTCCTTTTTTTTATCAAAAGTACCCCTCTTAGGGCTTCTTCGTTTCAACCAAAGGGGAGGCAACTAGAGATAGGTCGCTGCCCCTTGCTTCTTCTCCACGCAAGGGGGCGGCGCACGGGTCGGCGGTTGGGAGAGCGGGCAGGCAGCTGGCGGCGGGATGGAAGCCACGAGGGGAGCGGTCTCCCCTTCGTGCTTCTTCTTCTTCGTCGGTGGCGATCCTCCTGGAGCGGAGGCGGCCGAGGTCTGTGGTCGGCGGGCGGAGGCGCTATGGAGCGGAGGCGGCCGCGCAGACTCGCACGGTGGTCGGCGACGTGGAGGGGTCGAGCGGAGGACGATGGCAGGAGGTGCGGGCTGAAGGATATTGAGAATCCTCAAGCGCATCACGGAAGCGTGACGACCACATCTCATGCGATCGGGGCGACTAGTCGCACTAGTCGCAAGGTGCAGAAAATTAAATCATATGATGAAACCACATGATCACAAGAACAATTCTTGGATCGTTTCATCAAACCACAAAGTATTAGGAATACCTCTTGAAGCGTGGTTGTGATCATGAGATCTCTAAAGCAAGAGATCCTCTTGTCTCAAGTCCGATCCACGGAGACAGCACTTGCGGGCGCGATGATGAGACGCGTGACTCCCGCAATCCTCGACGAAGATCCAAGCCTCGAATCTCCTGATTTCATCCAACGAAATCTATTATCTTCCTCTAGAGCAAGCAACCCCAAAGAAGAAGGAGATCCTTGAGTAGTCGATGGCGAAGGCGAGAACTTCCCTCTTTTCTCAACAAAGGTGGTCGGCCACCTTATGGAGAGGGAGAGAGAGAGAGGACGAGAATGAGAGGGAGAGAGAAGTAGAGTAGGCGTCTACTTGCTGTACCCTTCAAGGGCTAGGGCTACCCTCCTTATATATTAGTTTGGGATCCAATGGATCTCAATCCATGGCTCATATGGATCCAACGGCTATTGCAATCCAAGAGTCATCCAACGGCTATGATTGTTGTTGTTTAAAAACCAACAACATTAATTTATATTAAATTAAATATATGTTGAATTATTATCAACACAATTTAATTAATATAAATTAATTTATTAAGAGATAATATGATAACAAATAAGAGGAGACAACAAACCTCCTAAAATATAGGAGGCGTCACCTATGACTAAGTCATAGGTGACGCCACCTTTAATTTTTGGTGGTTTTGTCTCCTTTTATTTATATTATTATTTCTTAATTAATTGCAATAACTATTATTGCAATAATATCCACCAAATTAATTCCAAATTAATTTGTAAATATTTCAATCATGCCATTGAAAAAACATGTGAGTCATATTCACATCCCTAACTAATTTGTAAATTACATTTCCAATTAATTAACTAATGTGGATCCAATCCACATTAATAATTAACAAATGTTATTTACAATATTTCTCTCTCTCTGATATATTATAAATCTCATTTATATTATACAGATATTCTGGATATACTATACACGATCTGCTTATCCTTGATAATTAAATCCTATTTAATTATCTTAGATAATCATTCTCACAATATGAATCTCATTCATATTATACTTGATAATTAAATCTCATTTAATTATCTTGGACAATCATTCTCACAATATGAATCTTATTCATATTAATTAAATCTCATTTAATCATCAAGATCTTCTTGCTTGGACACTAAATTCATCATAGGAATTATTCTTGAACTCCTTCAAGAATAATGTGCCTTTTCCGCAGATACTTGGAGATAAGGATAGGACGATTGTATTGTTCCACGTATAGTGACTTGGATGTTGAGATCTCATCTCAAATCCAGATCCAACGGACCTCCCACAGATGCTTGATTAAATCAAGTCCGTATACTCAATCTTCTCATTGCATCTGTATCACATTCAGATCAATGTCCAACATTTGGACTAAGATCAAGTTACTTCTCTACTGAGAGGAGTAACTAAAATCCAGACCTGATTCATCACTCCCTCGAACTGGAAGCGTCATGGTTATACAATCGTTTATGATCACATCACCCTCAGGTATTCCCAATACCTGCACATCCTGCATACTGGAAGACCAATGATCATCCTGAAGATGAAGATCAATTTTACACTGTTTTCTTCAGGGTTTGATCACAAAGTTTCTCAATCTTGGTCATTGGGATTTGGTATCGATCATATGCTTTCCCAAAGCATATATCATACCTTCAAATTCTTGTCATGCTTCCAAAGCACGATGACCATGCATGGAATTTGATCGGTCCCAATACCTCATGAGTGAGCTCATGTCTTCCGGTTCATAAGTGAACCTGTATGATCCCTTTGAGAGATCGTATTACTCATATGCCCTTATATGCACACCAGCTCGCCGGTGTATAGACCTTGGTTAGGTCATCAACCTAATGGTCTGCCAAATGCACATACTCAGACATATAGTAACACATCTGTCTCTGGTCAGAGGATGTGTGCCTATGCTGTTACAGTATTCAACATAGGACTTAGGTTATCTCGATCTCGCTAAGTCAACCCATTGACTTAACTAATCTGACACCTCCAAATCATTATTCCCATGCAGAGGACCTGCATCGAGATGTCTGTCAGATATCAACCTATGTGAGAAAGGATTGCATCTCCTACTCAGGCTGGAGATCATCTCTTAATAATCATTTGACGGTGCTTGATGAGTCCTCTATCTAACCCATTAGATATTCATCCAAACACCAGCCTCTATGATTCATTTAATGAATCAAAAGCTATATGATCATCAAGATGACCATGGTACATAACCCTAATTGTACAGAAGGACCTATTATGCAAATTAGTTATTCTTCATTTCAGATCAGGGAATGATATTCGTAATAACATTTATTGCATAATGGCTCGTCGTGGGCTCGCATGTCCAACAATCTCCCACTAGCCCAAAGAGCCATTAATAGGCTAATCATTTAAACCCACACTCATAAGCTATTTAGAAAATAGCTAGGTAAGCTGATCAGTCACTCTGTTCCCCGATGAGACTACGCCAAGTCCTTTTATGGCACTTGCATATCCCCAATAATAGTGCTTGCGTCTATTGCGAATGTTGAATCTAATGCAACCAATCCTCAATCTTGTCAGTCATAGTGTCCTTGACACTATAACTTAAAAAAATTTATTACAACCAGTATGTAATTTCTATTATCCTTATCAGAATACCCTTATCCCTGGAGATCTCTATCTCCTAAGGTATTTGCAGTTAAGACCTTTTAGATCTCCATCTAAAAGTCTTAATTTCTTGAAGATAAGACTTAGAGATCATTATCTCTAAAGCCTTGTCATCTTTGAAGATATTGTTATTACTACAATATGGTGTTCTATCTCCATAGTAGGATTAGTAACAGTTTAATGCTTCCACTGCATGGCAGATATCTGGCTTTTGTACACATCTAGCATACTTTCAGCTTCTCGTAACTGATGCACAAAAGGGCAACCGGTTTTAGCATGCACTTCCTCAACTCTTTGAGATGCTATCTCTTTAGATAGGTCAGTACCAAATCTTAAGGTAAGAAAGCCTTTCTTGGAATTTCCAGAAAATGGAACATGTCCAAGGTGTACTACATATGTGACAGTCCGAATACCCTCTTTTCTTTGCTTCTGAACACCTTCAGAACTAAGATCCAAGAGGCATCTTTTGAGATCATATCTCAAGGTATGGAATAGCCAGATCATACGACACTTATTATTATTCTTATATCATTCCAAATGATTAGGATATTATCTACATTTAGCACGATGAACACAATGACACTCCCACTAAGCTTCACATGATTCATCAAGATTCTATTTGAAATCATAACATTTATAATTTCATCAAATCTTATGTTCCAGCTACAAGAAGCTTATTTGAGTCCAAAAATGGAGTTCTTTAGCTAGCACATCTTGCATTCCTCAATTATGAAGCCCTGTGGCTACTTCATGTGAATATCCTCAAAGAGGTATTCATAGAGGAATACAATCTTGACTCACATCTTGAAGATGCCATAGTCAAATTGTGTAGCTAGGGTTAGCGATATTCTGATGGGTTTAAGCATGGTCACTGAAAAGCAAGCCTCATCGCAAGCGATGTCTTCTCTTCGGTGTGTAGCTCATGGCTACGAACTGTGCTTTGAAGGTCTCTACCTTCTCATCAGGTTCCCCCTTTCTATTGAAGATCCGTTTACACCTTAATGGGTCTAACCCATATAGGTGGATGCTCAAGGGTCCATATACAATATTTGTATATGAAGTCTACTTTAGACTTTATTGCTAACATCCATCTTTCCATGTCATGATCCTCAGGAGCTTCATCACATGAAGTCCGATCATTGCCAGACTTAACTGACACATGGAATACATCCTCAACTTATTTGAAGAGGTATTAGTGTTTCATCTTTAATTGTCCTTTTAGTTTCCGATTTCTGGAGCCTCATTATCTTCTCAAGATTAAATGAGTTGCTTTACTTCATTTTCATCTTGATTCTCAAGAGAGTCATCCTATAAGAATCATATTCTCAAAGATGAGATCTTTTAAGAATCTCAAGGTCATAAAGTAGGTATCCAATACCATCCTTTATTTTCCTAATGAAGTAGCACTCTCAAGTGCTAGATTCCATCTTACATGCATGGAACCTTATTAAGGATATGTATTGTAGTCTCTACTACATATATATACCTGGAAACTAATAGGTAATTATGCAAAAACTAATCATTGATCAAATCATGTCACACATGATCCAATTGTATCTCCTTACAACTCTATTGAGTTTAGGTTTACTAGGAGGAGTGAGATAGGAATGATATTCCTTTCTCCATAAGGTATACCATGAATTCATCTAATAGGTACTTGCTACCTTGGTTAGATCAAATTCATTTAATCTTCCTTCAAACTTTGGTTCTAAACCAAAATTGTGAAATCTTTGAACATTTCAAAGTTTTCTTTGGTGAAGAGAAGAAATCTCATATCATACATAATCATCAATAGATATCTCATATCCACAATGTTTATTATGATATAAATGATCCACATACATCAATATGTATGAGATCTTGAATACCTTGACATCTTACACCTCTCCCAAAAGAAGGGTGCATTGGACATTTTACTTTGAATACAATATTCATAAGTATGTAAGATTTGAAATTTTAGACATTCTAAAGTTTCATCTCTTACTTGTCTATTGATCAAATCAACAGGCACATGTCCAAAACTTGATGCTAAATCATTGTCAAATGATCTTTATCCTCCTATTGATCTTATAAGGTTTAACTTTCAGTATTAGAAATCTTAATGAACCATTCATTAATTTTCTAATTTTGTGGAGTCCACTAGATGTTAGATTACTATCTAAAATATATCCATCATAATTCTTTATGATAGTTCTATCTCAGAATTCATGTTTATTTCCAACATTTAGAAATAAACAATGAGTGTAGTCTAACATCTACGTCATAGAGACATTCTCTAAGACTAAGAGCTCTCCCACTGAAATTAAGAAGTCTATCAATCCAATAGATATTGTTGCAACAATTGCATCAATATCCATGTGAATAACTATAAACCTTAAGATCAAAATTTTCCAGTCTTTTAAAACATGTGCAACACATTGCAAGTGTTGTTAGAAGATTGAGATACAATTATTAGACTTTATCTTATCAAATAAGCAAGTCAATTTCAATGATTAAATGTAGATATAGATTATTACGATGCACTATCTGAGTCCTTCTCTAAGGATTCTAGACAGACTTGATAGTCATACTATCAACCCATCAACTTATTGTAGTATAGGCATTCATCCAACTCACTGGATGTCATATGGAAGTCATAGAAGTATGATCAACTCTTTGACTATCCTTCTCATCTTGGGTCTGACCCATGCTTCCACTGTGCTCCCTTTATCTATAAACAACCATTGCTTAAGACTAAGGATCTCTTATGTTAAATTCAAAAGAATTCAATGTAAGAGCATTTCAACATTTATACATGCTTCATTAAATTCATACAATATGAATATTATAAAGATTTATGAATGACTAGAGTATAGACAATAGAATGATGACACTCATCATGTCTACATCCATCTAGACTCCTAAAACATTGGTTCAGGTAGGTATTCAAATATTTTGAATACATCATCTCTTTCGAGCCACCATTCTGCATAATGCAGAGAACCATGTAATTCATGATTAAATGTCTAGAGCACATATGTATGCCAGAATATCTTCTTAGATTTTATAAGGATTATTTGATAATTGCGATCATCATCGACATGTCACTTGCCAAATTACACTCGATGAAAGATCAAGACTATAGAGACATACGAACCCTAAGGTGATGTCTTATTGTCTTATTTAATTGTCACTCTTCATTATGTTGAGGAAACTTGCACATTGCAACCACATACATTATGTGTCCAATTGCAAGTACAATATCTAGATCATGAGTTCAATCCATGATATTTTACTGGTTATTATTGAGTATAACATTGAGTGGGTTTAATGAAGGATTATCTGAAATAAGAAATTTGAATAAGGGTATATATTATATATATATACATATTTTTACTTTGATTTAGGAATTTTTATATCAAAGTTGTCTTGCCTTGTTAACAATGAAAGTTCATTCCCTTAATCACTTTCAATGTAAGAGATATTCTTACCATTATATCTCTAGCAAGATCTGGGATCTCCTTTCCTATCTTTGTCACATCCCAATAATATGAGAACCTGCGACTCCGATAAAAAGAAGTGGGAACACATTCTGCCTTGCAAGTCCAACTTGCATCTCCCAATTCGGTCTTTAATACCCGGTCCCACCACCCCTAAGGTGATGTTGACCCGTCATTAATTGAAACCAACCATCAACAGGCTTGATACTCGCTATACGCAATCCAATATCGCCCCAATAATATGAGGACCCGATATTGGGGTCACTACGTATACCGCCTTATTCTTTCGAGAAGCAAAGAACCCGATCCAAATAATTGTATATAGGATCTGTCACTTCGGACATGCGTCTCCTATATACAATTTTTGACAACTAAATTCTTTGCCTTGACGAGAGACCATGGATGTCACTTATGTGATCTTCCACCTCATATTCAAATTGTAATTAATTACCGTGAATCATATTCGCATAATTAATTCTTCCCAGGGAAATACATATCTATTCACAATAGAGTGTTTTAATAGGATATAATTAATTTAATCACATTAAATTAACTATCAATCCAATTTTCAATCAACAAACTTTGAATTTTACTTGAATAATAGGTATAATTTCAAAGTACGTATTATTTCGAATTTTAATAATTAGAAAAATACACTTTGATTCTTCGAAATTATCCAGTCCCTACCCGCTGTTATGGCCAGTACCGGGGAGAGTGGGACAGACCATATACGTTGCAACCCGCTACCCCAGCGATCTCCGACTAGACACCATATCCACCTCAGGAAAGGATAATGCCAGATAGATCATCATGTACTTTGAGACGCTCATCGGTCTTTCAACCGAAATTATACCATATAATATACATCAAAACATTTTTGATTATATTATAAGGAGATTTGCTAAACAAATCCCCAATCCTATTCAAGCAAGAGGGTTTTTCATGTAAAAGTTGTCCTACAACTATTGTAGGATGACCTAAGGTTTTGCATGAAAACAATGTTTGTTGATGATTTCAAAATGACCAATGATCAAGATCAACTATCTTATCATTATGGTTTAGTGGGATGTCATTAAAGGAACTGATTATCATCTTTAAATATTTCACAAATATTTATCAATAACCAATTTTAGAAAATTAACAATTAAATTTCATCAACATGTTTGAATGACTATCACAAGGTTCATGATCAAATTTGTCAATTTCCAGCAGTGACCCCCAATCACTAAAATTAACTTATCTTGATCAATTTAAATCCAAAATTTGCAAAATTAGTGCCCTAAGATTGTTAACTTGATTTACAACAGAACCTAAGTGATATTTCACGCATTTCGAGGTGCAACAAAATCGTAATTAACAGATTAATCACGTTCTGTTCTGCAGTTCCCGCAATTGTGAATACATGCATATTCAAAAGGCCATATCTTGAGCAAATTAAATCCAAATTTAGTAAACTCAGATCCTATGGTCTCCTTGTTTAATGGGGAACAAAATTCAATTGAATATTTTGTCTTTAAATAATTTAAACAGTGCCGAAAAAAATCAATTAGACAGAGTTGCGAAAATTCAAATGCGATAAAACTTTCGCGACCCTTTCAAACCCAAGTCGTCCTAGGTTCACGGATCGTATCTAAAACCTTTTCCGACCTAAGACTCTGATACCACTTAAAGGATATTGAGAATCCTCAAGCGCATCACGGAAGCGTGACTATCGCATCTCATGCGATCGGGGCAACTAGTCGCACTAGTCGCAAGGTACAGCGGAATTTAAAAAATTTAAATCATTTGATGAAACCACATGATCACAAGAACAATTCTTGGAGCGTTTTATCAAACCACAAAGTATTAGGAATACCTATCGAAGTGTGGCTGCGATCACGAGATCTCTAAAGCAAGAGATCCTCTTATCTCAAGTCCGATCCACGGAGACAACACTTGCGGGCGCGATGATGAGACGTGTGACTCCCGCAATCCTCGACGAAGATCCAAGCCTCGAATCTCCTGATTTCGTCCAACAAAACCCGTCATCTTCCTCCAGAGCAAGCAGCCCCAAAGAAGAAGGAGATCCTCGAGTAGTCGATGGCGAAGGCGAGAACTTCCCTCTTTTCTCAACAAGGGTGGTCGGCCACCTTATGGAGAGGGAGAGAGAGAGAGAGGACGAGAATGAGAGGGAGAGAGAGAAGTAGAGTAGGCGTCTACTTGGTGTACCCTTCAAGGGCTAGGGCTACCTTCCTTATATATTAGTTTGGGATCCAATGGATCTCAATCCATGGCTCATATGGATCCAACGGCTATTGCAATCCAAGAGTCATCCAACGGCTATGATTGTTGTTGGTTAGAAACCAACAACATTAATTTATATTAAATTAAATATATGTTGAATTATTATCAACACAATTTCATTAACATAAATTAATTTATTAAGAGATAATATGATAACAAATGAGAGGAGACAATAAACCTCCTAAAATATAGGAGGCGTCACCTATGACTAAGTCATAGATGACGCCACCTTTAATTTTGGGTGGTTTTGTCTCCTTTTATTTATATTATTATTTCTTAATTAATTGCAATAACTATTATTGCAATAATATCCACCAAATTAATTCCAAATTAATTTGTGAATATTTCAATCATGCTATTGAAAAAACATGTGAATCATATTCACATCCCAAACTAATTTGTAAATTACATTTCCAATTAATTAACTAATGTGGATCTAATCCACATTAATAATTAACAAATGTTATTTACAATATTTCTCTCTCTCTGATATATTATAAATCTCATTTATAATATATAGATATTCTGGATATCACTATCTACGATCTGCTTATCCTTGATAATTAAATCCTATTTAATTATCTTAGATAATCATTCTCACAATATGAATCTCATTCATATTATACTTGATAATTAAATCTAATTTAATTATCTTGGACAATCATTCTCACAATATGAATCTTATTCATATTATACTTGATAATTAAATCTCATTTAATCATCAAGACCTTCTTGCTTGGATACTAAATTCATCATAGGAATTATTCTTGAACTCCTTCAAGAATAATGTGCCTTCTCCGCAGATACTTGGAGATAAGGACATGGCGATTGTATTGTTCCACGTATAGTGACTTGGATGTTGAGATCTCATCTCAAATCCAGATCTAACGGACCTCCCACAGATGCTTGATTAAATCAAGTCCGTATACTCAATCTTCTCATTGCATCTGAATCACATTCAGATCAATGTCCAACACTTGGAATAAGATCAAGTTACTTCTCTACAGAGAGGAGTCACTAAAATCCAGACCTGTTTCATCACTCCCTCGGACTGGAAGCGTCATGGTTATACAATCGTTTATGATCACATCACCCTCAGGTATTCTCAATACCTGCACATCCTGCATACTGGAAGACCAATGATCAACCTGAAGATGAAGATCAATTTTACACTGTCTTCTTCAGGGTTTGATCACAAAGTTTCTCAATCTTGATCATTGGGATTTGGTATCGATCATATGCTTTCCAAAGCATATATCATACCTTCAAATTCTTGTCATGCTTCCAAAGCACGACGACCATGCATGGAATTTGATCGGTCCCAATACCTCATGAGTGAGCTCATGTCTTCCGGTTCATAAGTGAACCTGTATGATCCCTTTGAGAGGTCGTATTACTCATATGCCCTTATATGCACACCAGATCGCCGGTGTATAGATCTTGGTTAGGTCATCAACCTAATGGTCTGCCAAATGTACATACTCAGACATATAGTAACACATCTGTCTCTGGTTAGAGGATGTGTTCCTATGCTGTGACAGTATTCAACATAGGACTTAGGTTATCTCAATCTCGCTAAGTCAACCCATTGACTTAACTAATCTGACACCTCCGAATCACTATTCCCATGCAGAGGACCTGCATCGAGAGGTCGGTTAGATATCAACCTATGTGAGAAAGGATTGCCATCTCCTACTCAGGCTGGAGATCATCTCTTAATAATCATTTGACGGTGCTTGATGAGTCCTCTATCTAACCCATTAGATATTCATCCAAACACCACCCTCTATGATTCATTTAATGAATCAACAACTATATGATCATCAAGATGGCCATGGTATATAACCCTAATTGTACATAGGGACCTATTATGCAAATTAGTTATTCTTCATTTCAGATCAGGGAATGATATTCGCAATAACATTTATTGCATAATGGCTCGCCGTGGGTTCGCATGTCCAACACGAGCGGCATCGAGCGGCCCGCTGGTGGGGCGACGCACAGACCGCCTGTGGGCGGAGGCAGTTGCAGTGAGGAAGCGTTGAAGGGCTGCAAGCGGTGGAAGGCGGCACCGCTGGAGCGGCTTACGTACGGACGAAGGCGCGGCGCTGTGGGTGCGGCAACGCCGCCCCCTGCTGCTATTTTTTTAATTTTTTTTGTTTTTGTGATAAGCAATGTAAACAGTGAGTAAAGAAGATTTTTTTTTGATTTTTTTTTATGAATCCGAATAACAGGAAATAGAAGGGAGAAAAAAACTCGTTTTCTTCTTTTTTATTTTTTATTTATAGTTGATCCTGCAAAACAAATGTTAGAGAATAAGGAAATACATATTTTTTTGTTGTGTTTATTTATTTATTTATCCTGCAAAACAAACATTAGAAGAAAAGAATTTTTTTATTTGTTTATTTACAACTCGGAATATGAACGGGGATTCAGCGAAAATGAGGGATTCGAATCTGATTCTCCGACCACCGTGCGTGGTCGGAGTTGATAAATCGTGAGAGATAGAAATCGAAGGCGGAGAGATCGAGAAGATGAGATGAAAAATCGAATCGTTGGTAGATCAAATCGCGATGATGATTTTTTAGTTCTAGAGAATTAAAAATGACGAAAAAATGCGATGAACTAAACTACGATTGAACTAAGATAAAAGTACGATGAACAATATGGATCTCACCTTAGGAGCGGAAAATAGGCCGTGATTGCCTCTACAAGGCCGACTCGCTGTCACCGGACGACTCGGAGGCTAGGCAACTTCCTCTACGAAATTTCTCTCGGAGATCGGGCTCCTCTCTCTAAAGATTGATCAAGTTGGAATGAGGGAGAAGGAGCCATATAAATAGAAAAGAGATGAAATTTGAATTTTTGAATAAAGAGATAAGGGGGATGAAAAATTGAAATGATTTTTTGAATTTTTTTTGGTGGAAGGGAGTTGAATTTTGAAATGAAAATAAAAGAGAAATAAAACTAATTACAAAATTATCTATTTTTTTGAATTTTCACCACTTATTTAATTTGAATTAAACAAATGTTAATTTTTTATTTTTTTATGAAGGTTAATTAAAAATAGCAACTATATACATATAATACATACATATATGACATTATACACAAGGATAAATGACGAAATTAACATCTTTTTTGTTTTTAAAGAATTTTAATTATTTTATTTTATTTTTATTTCAAAAAATTAGTAGAATTAATTTACAAATATATACAAATACAATATGCACAAAATACGTGGGAAAATTGCACAAACCACCCTGGAAAACCGACTTTTCGACCGTAACTCCAAAAATTATGAAAATACAACCATTTTGAAGATAATTTAATTTCGAGTTCAATGGAAGTGAGATTAATTCAATTTGAGCTCATATGGAGCCGGAAGTGGTCTTTCAATTAGTGCTTAGTGGCTTTTTCCAAGTGTGGCTACTTTTATTCTTTTCTTTCTTATTTATTTATTTATTTATTTATTTTAGGTTAAATTTAGTCAGAAATGTATAATATTTACACAGATGCAAGTTAGTAAGAATATGGAGTTAGCGCTATATGCAGGTGTTTTATAAGGGATTTTAAGCTAAAATAAATGAATAAAGATGACGAATCACAGACTCATCGCACGTGCGCCAGGGGTTAATTGCATTCAAGCCCCTCTGATTTTTCATAATTGTAAACTAGTCCCCGCGCATGTGTGAAAATTACATGGAAGCCCTCGCATGTTATTTTATTTACATTTAGGTCCTCCTAGGGACATGTTTGTAGTATTTGCTCTATTTATTTTCATGTTATTCTTGCATTTACGTCCCCTGGTTACTTTTGTCAAAATCTTGAGCATCCGAGCTCAGTTTTAGTTGATTTCAGTTGCGTTTTGAATCTAATTTTATTATCTTTCTAATGACAGGGCTAAATCTCTATTTAACACTTAGATTATAGGTGATTAAATCTAATTAATTAGTGTCACATACTTGATGTTTTTTATGCCATTATTTCTTTGGTCAATGGAAATTACTTCGTAATCCCTTTCTAAAATGATCACTTGTTAAATTGCTCCTTGATTCTAATTAATTAGGGCATAGTTGCATTGGTCCTCAATTGCATCTCTTTGCATGATAAAAAAATCATATAAAAAGTGTCCGATTCATGCATGTGTCTGCATTATTTGTGTCTTTGTGCATATTGACCTATGAGTTTCTAATTTAACACTTAATCTAAGTAATGAAAGTCTAGATAATCGCTTAAGAGGCTCGTGTCTCTGAGTTCGACCTTGGGCTTGCCCTAGTAAAATAAAATCGACCGCTCTGATTTAATCGATGAATTTTTCAAGCAGTTTTTGATCGATTCAAATTTATCCGACTGCAACGAAATCGATAATTCAACATAATTAAAAGGATAGAATTCGGGTCCGTCAAGGTCCCATCCATGCAGGAGCACCCCCTCTTCCCACTCCACTCCGATGCAAAAAGCACTTGCGAGGTCGCGAGGCTCCATCCACGCAGCAACACCCCCTCTCCCCACTCTCCTCCTACAAGAAAGAAGGTGGGGTCAGGTATGGTAGGAGAGATAGAAGAGGAAGGAGTTTGTAAATTCTTTTGATTTCAAGGACTTTTTTATCAAGTGACCTAAATTTCCTAACGATGCATTGGTTCGTCGATTTTCAAACAGACTTGAGACCTTATTCGTTACGAATTAAACATGGGGGGATCAGACCCATAGATGGGAACCCAAATGGTAAATTACCCTATTCAAAATTCTATTTTTGGGGAACTTTTAGGGATTATGCAATTAATCCTAAACTAAAAGATTAAAATGAGTTAAATATCTTTATTTTTTACCAAGTTAATTATCATTAACTCCATGCATGCAATAAAATTATGTAAAAATTTGAAAATGAATAAGCAAGATGACACTATGTGATTTTCTATAAAAAAATCGACATCAATATGATGTTCAAGGTAGTGCATGAATAGAGGGTTGTGTATGCAAAGAGAGCTCAAATTCACGACCATGAAAAGAAGCTAAGCAAATATGAGGAAGGATAGGGGTGCGAGCGCAACAGTTTAAGCGATACTGCCATGTGGCAACTCGTAAATGTGTGTGTGTGGGGTGGGGGGGGGGGGGGGTATTTGGTAAAAATAAAAAATGTGCAAGGGGGTTCCGCGGTTGTCTCAACTCTTCAGCAATTTGTTTAAGATAGAAGATTTCCAGACAATTTAAGGGTCTAAACAAATGCCACATGGTACAAACCTGGAGATAGACAATTCTTCCGCAATTCAACCCCTTTCTCCATAGACGGACGGGTGTTTGCCATGCCGGTCATGAACGCTGGCGGTAAGTAGTGGCCGTCTAAGGAGAATGACTGGACTTTTTACATAGTCCTCTTCCCTTTGCAAGCACAAATGAACCACGAATCAAAGTCAAATTAAAGCAAGGAGAAGAAGGAGAAAAAGTTTTTGGGTTGGCCTCCGCATATGGGTTCAAGGAACCCAAGATCGTTGCATCAACAATGGTGGTTGTCCACTGAAGCTAGGCGTCACACGCAGTGTGGCGATACGAGGAAGATGCTTCTCCCTCAGATTCACCTTTTCCCCTATTTGTGTTGACACCATCAAAAGCAAAAGGTTGAGTTTTTTGTCTGGGAAGTGTTGGATAACTTCAATTTTGGTGCTTGAGATCTCATCAAATAGGAAGAACCGGATCGTGCAACCATTTTTTTGAGATAGATGGATTCCTCGTGTTCGATTTGATTATTGCACTTTAAAATTTAGAGGAGTACAGTGACCAAGAGAGATCTACGAAATAGGCTTGTCACTTGCGTTCTCGTCGTCTCCAGGAGGTGACGGAAGTTGGAAGAGGGATGCTGTGCCGCTCGATCAAGTTCGAGCTTGATCGAGTGGCTGTGGTGCGGTACGCACCACAGCATACTATCCAAACACTGACATGCGTCCCTCCCTAGCTCGTCCAAGCTTAAAAATCAAAGATTTGACGAGGACCCCATGATATCGGTTGTATTGTTGAAACTCAAAGAATAACATGAACACTCAAGTGTTAACTCATCCCATAATTCGAGATATGATTTTTCTTGTGTCAAATACATCTACATGAGACATGTAGTTGACCAATATTGATTTTTAGTTTATTTTTTTACATTTGATATGTATTATATATTTTATTATTATAATATACATTATTACATGTGTATTTTTTTATTTTATTTCATTAGAGAGGTTAAGTTCTAAGAAAACATGTTAAGATTTACTACAAAGATATAAAATACTTATTAACTTGATTTTCTTTATTTTTGTTCTTTTCATATTTTCTCGATTTTGTCATTTTATATTTTTGTAGGTATATAGTAAAATATAAAAACATACATATGATTTGGAGGTGTACATATATGTCCCGTTCGAAAATATATAGAGTTGAATCTCATGTGTATGATACAATTGGGATCTAAAAGCCGACTTTCCACAAATGATTCATATTCCAACAATTAGGAGGAACATTCACGAGCTCTTTGAGGATATCAGGAATAGCCAAGGAATGGATTCTAATGTACAAGGGCAATTGAGAACTGCAGTTGCCATAACTGTCTAGTGGATCTGGAAAGAGCATAACAATCGATGGACGTCGGACGTCGGCCTGCTGCTCTCCAGTGAATGCCCTCGTTTCTCACATAACTTGGGAATACATGATCTTGATGTTTGACCACTTGTAGGCTAAAATCTGTAGCATAACTTGGTTTTACCATTTATTTTTTTCTCTGCCATCCTCCTATGGGGGATTTTTGACTGGTAGAGAGGTAATGTTGGTAGCTAGCTACTTGTATGCTGGGGTGGCTTTTAGCCTTTTTTGTGCAGATTAATACAAAGTTATACTTACTATTAAAAAACAATTACGATGCCCGCTAAAATTATTTTTTTAATATTCATATTTATAAGTGAATAGGATTGAAGCGGAGTTCGTATTTATGATATATTCAACTTTCAACTTCAGCATATACAAGCCAGAAAGGACCTCTTCCTTAGGATATTGTTGGAGCAGCGGAAGATTGGTGGTGTATAAGAAGCAAATAAGAGGGAGAGAATATGGATCAATGCACAAGGTAGATGTAAACTTAAGAACTTCTTTTTACAAAAACTTGAACTTGCATACAACACTTTAACCTTTACATGAAGAGGACTTACAATGTTTACAACAAGGGAAGAGAGACTTACAACACTTAGAAGGAGGAGGACACTTGAGAGACTCTTGTATTGGTAGAGAACTTCTTCTTTTGTTGTTGTGTCAAATGAGGACCCCTTGGGTGGTATTTATAGGCCCCCAAGAGGGTGGAGATATTTTGGAAGAGAGATCAGGACTCCTCTTCCATGCTTATCCTTTAAGTAGAAATATCTAGATATTTTGGTGGGAGGTAGAGAAATATCTAGATATTTTCTCCACCTCTCTCTTTTCTAGAAACTTCTTCCAAGTACATATTTTCATGAAACTTCTCCTTATGTGAGTAGAGGATATAGGCCCACATTTCCTCATATGGTGGAGTATTGTAGGCCCATGTGTATAATAGCCCATCAATACTTCATGGGCAAATTACAAATTATATTTTCAACACCCCCTCTTAATTTGTAATTTGCATTATCCTCCTGAAGTATTGGAACTTTTCTGTTGGAAGTGGCTTTGTAAAAATATCTGCAAGTTGATCATCTGTGTTGATGAACTCCAGCTTGATGTCGTCATTCTCCACTAGCTCGCGTACATAATGATGACGAAGTTCAATATGCTTTGTTCTTCCATGAAAGACCGGATTCTTCGTCATAGCAATAGCTGACATATTGTCACATAATATAGTCGTTAGAAGAACATTCTCTTCTTGAATATCGTGAAGAAGTCTTCTCAGCCACACAGCTTCACATGATGCACTTGTAACAGAAATATATTCCGCTTCAGCAGAGGAAAGGGCAATGGTCTTTTGCTTCTTAGAACTCCAAGATATGACTTTAGATCCCATGCAAAATAGATAACCCGGTGTGCTTTTTCTATCATCTATAGATCCAACCCAATCACTATCTGAGTAACCTTTGAGAGAATTATCTTCTTCTGAAGTATATTTAATCCCAAAATTCTTGGTACCTTGAACATAGCGAATAATTCTTTTTGCGGCTGCATAATGAAGCTTGCTTGGCTTGCTCATAAATCTTGATACAACACTGACTGCATATACTATATCCGGTCTTGTATTAGTTAAATATAATAAGGAGCCTACAAGACTCCTATAAAGAGAGCCATCAGCTTCTTGAGCTCTATCATTTGCAGAAAGTTTTGTATTGGCAGGCATAGGAGTTGCTTCTGGCTTGCAATTTAACATATGAAATTTCTTGAGAATATCATAAACATATTTTTCTTGAGAGATAAATATTTCACCTTCTTTCTGTTGAACTTGAATACCAAGAAAGTATCTCATAAGACCGAGATCTGTTATTTCATATTCTTTCATCATTGCTTACTTGAATTTTTCAATCATCTTGAAGGAATTGCTTGTATATATAAGATCATCAACATAAAGACATACGATAAGGAAATTCTACGTACCTTCTTTCTTCACATAAAGAGATGGCTCATTAGGACTTCTTAGAAATCCATTATCACGAAAATATCCATCAATTTTATTATTCCAAGCTCTTGGTGCTTGCTTTAAGCCATACAAGGCTTTGCGGAGATGATAGACCTTTTCTTCATTATCTTTGGAGATATATCCTTGAAGTTGTTAAACATAAACCTCTTCTTCAAGATCTCCATTAAGAAATGCAGATTTAACATCAAATTGATAAACTGGTAACTTCTTTTGAGCAACAAGTGTAAGCAAAGTTCTAATTGTCTCCATACGAGCAACAAGTGCAAAAGTTTCATTATAATCAATACCTGGTTGCTGCGAATAGCCTTTAGCAACCAATCGAGCTTTATGCTTGTGAATGAAGCCATCTTCATTATATTTGACTTTATAAATCCATTTAAGACCAATGACATCTTTATTCTTAGGACGGTCCACGAGCTCCCAAGTATGATTTTTATTAATGACTGCAATCTCTTCATTCATTGCTTGAATCCACACTTCTTCTTTAGTCGCTTCTTCAAATTTTTGAGGCTCACAAGAAAATAAAGCAATAGCAGAAGATGATGCATAAATTTCTTGAAGAGACCGTACCTTTTGTTGTGGATGTTCTGAGTCAGAGACATTTAGCCCAACTGGTCTTTGAATTGAAGGAAAAATATCTTCATCATTTGGATTGTCTTCTTCAGATGTAGCTTGCTTTTGTGGCACTGAAGAATCATCCCATTTCCATGAAGATGTTTCATCAAAGATGACATTTCTAGATATAATTAGTTTTCCTTCTTTAGGCTCATATAATCTGTAAGCTTTAGATTCATCACAATATCCAATGAAAATATATTTCTCTCCTTTTTCATCAAACTTTTCTTGTCTGACTTGAGATAGAGTATGAGCATATGCAATAGAGCCAAAGATTTTGAAATGATTAACCTTGGCCTTCCTTTCATACCATGCTTCGTAAGGTGTTCTATCCAATACTGCTTTGGTAGGAGATCTATTCAATATATAAACCGCGGTATTTATTGCTTCCGCCCAAAGTTTGTTAGGAAGACCCTTACCTTTTAGCATGCTTCTTCCCATCTCAACGATTGTTCGATTTCTTCTTTCAGCTACTCCATTTTATTGAGGAGTATACCTTACTGTTAGCTCCTTCTTGATTCCGTGAGTTATGCAGAAGTCTTGAAATTCTTTGGATGTAAATTCTCCTCCACGATCTGATCAGAGAACTTTTATTTTTCTTTCACTTTGTTTTTCAACAAAAGCTTTAAACTTGATAAAGGTAGAAAAGACTTCTGACTTTTCTTTCAAAAAATAAACCCACATCATTCTACTGTAATCATCAACAAATAATAAGAAGTACCTGGCTCCATTGATAGAAGGAGTTTGAGTTGGTCCACATACGTCTGAGTGTATCAACTCAAGTGGAGCTTTTGCTCTCCATGACGTCTTTGTGAATGGCAATCTATGCATCTTGCCATATATGCATCCTTCACATATGCTTTCATCTTTCTTGATGAACGGAAGCCCGACAACTAAGTTCTTCTGCTTTAATAACATGAGGCTTCTAAAATTTAGATGTCCAAATCTTAAATGCCATAACAGGGAATCATCCTCATTTATAGCTTTTAAAGCGTAACCTTCTTTTAAACGCATTGATAATGGAAATACTTTATTTGAGCCATTTTAATATCCGCGATTAGTAGCTTTCTTCTTTTATCAAAGATTTTGCATACTACATTATCAAATCTTAGAGAATGGCCATTATTCATAAGTTGGCCAACACTTAGAAGATTCTCAGTTAAGCATGGAACATAGAGAACATCATGAATGAGTTTAGAAGTACCTTTCTTTGTTTGTACCGCAATAACTCCTTTGCCTTCCACATTTTGCAGCTTTCCGTCTCCAAGCTTAACTTGTGAACTGTGCCCTTTTCCAAGGCTTACAAATGCATCTTTGTTCCCTGTCATGTGGTTACTGTAACCACTATCGACATACCAAATATCTTTAGACACCTCTTTAGTATTCATGCAAGAATAAAGTAATGGATTGGAATCCTCATCTTTTGCAATATAATTAGACTCATTCTTTTGAAACCAGTAGTCCCTTTGAGAATGATTTGCAATTTTGCACCTTTTGCAACGGAATCTACAATCCTTAGATTCATGATTATCTTTCTTGCAAATAATGCAATGAGAATTAGATTTTCTTGTACCTGGAGCTCTTTGATTATATCCTCCTTTGGATCTTCCATTGTCTTGACCTCTGTAAGATCCATGTCTTCCATCATTCTCTTGTCTCCTTGCATATTGTCCCCTTCTTTGCTTGTCATGATCTCCGTTCTTAGAAATGTTCATTTTTATTTGAAATGCTTGCTCCAAGGGTTGAGTGGTGAACCTACTAATTCTTTGTTCATGTGCTTCAAGTAAACCCATTAATTCATATATAGAGAGAGAAGATAAATCTTTAGATTCTTCAATGACAGCAGCAACATGATCAAATTTAGCAAGCAAGCTTCTCAATATCTTTTCAACAACCTTCTTATCAGTAATGGTATCACCATAACTTCGAATTTGATTTATAATAATAGAATCTCTTGAAAAGAACCCTTGGATATTTTCACCATCTTTCATTAAGAGATTATCAAAATCCCTACATAAAGATTGAACCTTGATAGAAATTACCTTGGCAGATCCTTGAAATTCTTTCTTTAAAATCTCCCATGCTTCTTTAGAAATAGTTGCTCCAGAAATACGAGGAAAAATAGATTTACTTACTCTTTGCTGGATGAAGAGAATGGCCTTTGCATCTTTCTTCTTGTTCTCCTTGAGTTCTTTCTTCTTTCCTTCACTAAGTGAAGCAACTGCATCTGCATCTTTAGCCTCCTCATAACCTTTTATAACAAGATCCCACAAGTCTTGTGAGATGAAGAGAGTCTTCATTTGAAGACTCCAATAATCATAACTTTCTCCATCAAATATAAGAATGGAGCTTTGGGTATAGTTGAATAAAGGTGTATTGGAGGTGGATGCCATGATATGAAGACACAAGAAAAGAATTCAACAAGGATGTAAGGATGAATAGGCTCTGATACTAGACTTGTTGGAGCAGCGGAACATTGGTGGTGTATAAGAAGCAAATAAGAGGGAGAGAATATGGATCAATGCACAAGGTAGATGTAAACTTAAGAAATTCTTTTTACTAAAACTTGAACTTGCATACAACACTTGAACCTTTACATGAAGAGGACTTGCAATGTTTACAACAAGGGAAGAGAGACTTACAACACTTAAAAGGAGGAGGACACTTGAGAGACTCTTGTGTTGGTAGAGAACTTCTTCTTCTTCTTGTTGTGTCAAATGAGGACCCCTTGGGTGGTATTTATAGGCCCCCAAGAGGGTGGAGATATTTTGGAAGAGAGATCTAGACTCCTCTTCCATGCTTATCCTTTAAGTAGAAATATCTAGATATTTTGGTGGGAGGTGGAGAAATATCTGGATATTTTCTCCACCTCTCTCTTTTCTAGAAACTTCTTCCAAGTACATATTTTCATGAAACTTCTCCTTATGTGAGTAGAGGATATAGGCCCACATTTCCTCATATGGTGGAGTATTGTAGGCCCATGTGTATAATAGCCCATTAATACTTCATGGGCAAATTACAAATTATATTTTCAACAAATATGTGTGCCACACAAATTGACTTATTTTTATATTTTTATTCATTTTTATCGAAATAACTCAATTGGAATCACGTCATTTAGAGTTCATATGAGCTCTCTAGAAAATCAAGAAGATTCTCTACTTATTTAATTATCATTATATATATCTATAATACATGTACATATGAGATTCTTTTTTAGCTCTTTTTTAATTTTCTTTGGTGAGCTTATTTGTATACTAATGTAGTATATTTAGCCTATTTTTATTTGACAAGTATTTTGCAAAGATTTATCATTTTGATTTTTATGGTTATTTTCTATGAATTTAGATCAGAAATGGACATTAAGTTGACAAATCAGTGATTCATTAATCACCTATATGTGAACTTTGCTAGTCCGTTCGCAAACACTTGATTGGAGAATCAATGAAGAGAATGAAGAAGAAACTTCTAGACAAATTCTCGACAATGTAAGTGAAGTTCATAATCATTGAACATGCTCCTAAATTCGGGAACTCGTAAAAGTCAGGTTCCGATGGGCACTTGCCCAACAATAGTTTAATGCCTTCAGATTTTCAGTCTCTCTGTGTAGATATATATAACATGTATGCCATGATTATTGTGATTATGTAAAATCAATTATGTTCCCACGATTTAAGTATGTAGGTCGGTTTAAGATTCAATCCTTAACTATAGTTCCAAAGTCTGTTTAATTTTAATCAACCATCTCGTCAGTTGTCAGACCTAAAGGACATGATCATGGAACGCCAAGTATGTAATAAGTAGGAACGGGTCCTTATTTTCTCTTCATGTCATTAAACAATGGACCACTCTTGTGTCGCACACACTACAACGCAAGTAAATATACTTTTAATGTGGAGTCAACATGGCCATAAAAGAGTTTGGACCATCTACACTTTTTTTTGAGTACACCAGGATGAATTTGTGAGAATATTATACACTTCTATACCCATGCTTGTAGAAGTTACAATGCAAAACCCCTTTTTCATTCTCGCACGTTCCTTTTTTGGTGGAATTGGTGTAGCAATCGAAAGGGAGCACTATTGTGACCTGTTTTTGGTCTAAATGGACACTGAAAAGGTTAGGAATGCTTTGCACCGATGTTACTTGACTTGAAACCCTCTTTAGTAGAACCTTTTGAATTTAGAACTTTTTGTATATCTTTGTAATGATTCACCGGTTAGCTCCTCAACTTTTACCAAGTTAATGCATGTTGATCCACATAAGTCTATATAGTTACAACTCTGGCATGGTCTCTAAAAAATATCATATGGCACATAGGATTCATCAACAAAATATATAGATTCTTCCCCCCATACTCGTTCAACGTTGGTAGTTAGGTCCATGAAATGATTTAGACTCCTTCCCATTGTAGAGAATCATACCAATGGTTCTCGAGTTAACTCTAATATACTTCGTCCTTAGGCAAAACTATGACTCATCATTAATTACAAGCACTCATGCGAAGTGAAGTGTTGGTCATATTATTTTGAAGCTCAGAGGATATGCATGTAGCTCAGAGGTTCTGCACGTGATATACCGTGCATATCCTCAATCTAGGAACTTTGAATACTTTAACTCCTAAGACTCTCTCAAGTGAGAATGATGAAATTCAAAGTTTGGAGTTATCTTTGAATCAAATGACCTGATGTCCAACACGTCGAAAGTGCATGTGCAAGTGTCATGAATTAATCCATTTATGATTTTTTAGTATTTATACATTATTCATTTTTCATTCATTTTTTATTGTTTTTAAAATTTTAAGTAGATATCTCATTTTACAAGTTATTTTACAATAATGGATATTATGTGCATGTTTACAAGAGTATTTTATAGATTTTATAGGATTGTACAGAATTCTACAAGTACTGTACAATAGTATACAAGTTATACCCATTTTATCCATAATTTGCACATTTTATTGGGTATTATATACAATATTATATACAAAATACATGAAAGTATGCCTTGTGGGTATATATAATATATACGACACCCAAATACTTAGCTTGTGCAATATCCTACAAAAGAAAAGGATGACATAACTAACTCCTACTAAGCGTAAAGAGGTAAAAAGAATCTAATAATGAAAAGTTGGTTACCCTACCAATACTTAGGTTTTGGTCAAACTAGACATTGCTAAAACAAAAATCAAGGGCAAGGAAATAATCGAAAAGTATAAGCGGGATAATCATAGGAGCATCAATCCCCTATATTTAAGATTTAGTATCTTAAGTATGTGGGTGTAATCAAAGTTGAAGACCAACATGATGCTTGAAGAATGCATCTGAGAAAAGAAAAAATGGAAAGGAAATAATGTCAATATTAGTCTGAATCTTATGTGATACAAGAGACAGGTTGCAAGGCCTTCGTGTATGACACAATAAAATGCGAAAGGAATCCATATTCATACATGAAGTGAATATCCTCCACTTGTGCCAAATAATATGTCGGTTCCACATAGTGCTTCAACAAGTGCATGTTGACTAGGAATTGTTCTGCATCGGGTAACAACTCTGATATGCACCATTCTTACTGAGTAGAGGCCAGTCCACTTGATATTTTTGACACCCTGAAATACTAAAAACACTAAAACTCATTTTCTGTCTTGATCTGATATCCAACATATACAAATAAGGATCTATCTTATAGTACTCTTTCAGACCTTTCCAATGAGCTCAAAATCATCGGAAATGGACACTGTATGCGGACATTACATGTGAAATACAACGGTTGACAGCTTTTGAGCCATGAACACGAGCCTATATAAGACTAAGTGGCTGAATCACTTAGCCATTATATCTAAGTTCATCGTTGGAGCTCCGCCCTAGAGCTCGCCGGAGCTCCCCTGTCAGTGACTTTTCTGACGTCCGATTAGCAATTCAGAGGCATTGTTTCGAAGAGGATGACAAGGTCCATGCCATACTAACATGTGTTTCACGCTATCCGGGGAATGAACCTCGAAGGTACGGATTTTGATTTCTGCCTTATTGTTGGGTTGCACATTATTCGTATACCGCGTATTCATAGATTTCGCATCGATCCGATGTCTGGATCATCATGGATCACACATGCGAATTCATATTTTGGATTGTATTGTCGACTTATGTCATGATTTTTGAGAGATCCGATGATCCAATAAATATGAAACTTATGTCGGATTTGTCCTTGGTCCATGTTCTATACATGCATGTAATTTATTTCGAAGTCAGAGATGAAAAGTAGGACACGAAGTCAGAAAGACCACCGCATTTAAATGTGACTTTCAAGTAATTCGAAAAATCCAAAACTTAGGTCAGATCAATCCTTGTTCCATGCTCTATCCATGCATCTAATTTATTTTCAAATATGAAACAAAGTTGGATACCAAATCGGAGCACCAACTCACGGTCTATGGCTATGATTGACCAAACTAGTGGTCTAATCGATGTAATGAGTCATTGCCTTAGCAAATGTTATTCATCTAAATAAGTTAGTTACCTAACTATAGTGAGACCTTTTACAATTAAGTCAAAGTGGTAATGCTCTTGGTGGATGATCTGAATACTAATTGGATATGGAATGAAATTGGGTCACTAAGGGAAAGCCTTGAGCAATGTTAAATATATTCCAATCTAAGTACTTTAAATATGTATGACATCTTGTTGTGGCGGTTGGGACCCTCTCCCCATGCATCTTGTGCTTTGGTGGTCTCCACGGTCGACATACTCTCCCATGTTGAGGATTGTGGTCTGTACGATGCAATTTCCCATGTCATCCTTGGTAGATGAGTAGACGCCGCCAAGGGATGAGCTAGCACCCTTGGGGATCCAAGTAGAAGACTAGATGATCGCGACACTACGTGACGCCTAGTTCTCAACACCGCCCCAAGGTTCTTGTCAGGTTGCTGCAAGACACCGCCTTCCGAGATACACACTTGGTAGTCTGGTCTTCACTTTGCATCATAGGATTAACATGAGAGGCTAGATCACTCGAGTTGGTTACCTGTCTTAGTTCTATGAGGAGAGTTCCAGGATGTTATTAGCGAAGGAGGTATTCTTTCTGGTTTGCCTCGTATCCAGAGAAAAATGAAAGGTGGTCGTAGGTTCGACTACAATTTGATTTGAAAATCATATCTTATGATACAAGGTCTCACTTGAGTTGTGCCTACTGTCGAGGACTCTTGCCAACATGCAGTGGTTGCCAAATGAGTTACTTTGATTAGTCTCACTGTACTAGTGTTAAATTACTTGAAAGAGAATCGTGTTGGATATTAGATCGATCCAGTTGAAATGTGATTAAAATTTCTGGAAGACAAGAGAACTATCAATGGAATGGGAATAATAATCTAAAAGTAAAGTGGGAAGGTTAGTAAAGGAGAGTGTTGAGAACTTAGTTAGGGTGCATCTATTTCATGCATGCCTACAGAGGCCCACCAACCCTAAGATACGATGTATCTTGGAGTCATAGCGTAAGACCCTCATGGTAAAGACCACCAACTATTTCCATCACTAACAACTGTGTTGAAAAGCCTTAAAAGAAAATATCAACTTAAAAACTAATGGTAATCTGAGGGTAAGATTTCACTCATAGCCTTTACTTCCGAGAGTGACATTCACATTCACGTGCACTTGTTTTAGTTCGTAGGTGCGCTGCTTGGTACTTTTACCAAGTTACATGTTATTTTACGCCACTGAAGTATATTTGTATTAGGCAACTTTGCTCATAACATACTCTTTTTTGTATGATCTAATAGGCCTGCATGACTTGCCATAGCAGTAAGGTGCGGTTATGGTATTTTTGAGCATTACAGTTTTAGTTGCACTTTCATGGTACGTATCTTGATGGTTCTTTTGTGGTAGTTTTTGTAACATGCTTTGTACTTGAGATATAATGATTTGTACTTATGCTTTAGATTGATAGTTACTTGTTTTGCAATGTTCTGAACATGTTGCTTATGAGAATAGTTTGATATATATATATATATATATCATGTGGGTGAATGAAATGACTCATGCTCATGCATTTACTACCTAATTTTCTTATTTTCTGCAATAGATACATTCGAATGATTGTGCGTGTGTTGAATGTAAATGTGGTGTTTACGGGATGATTGCTGAATATTGTGATCTGTGGGATGTGGAACTACTCAGCTTGCTTGGCAACAACCTCAAGTTTGCATTAAACAACCACATATCATGACTATGGTCAAATATATTATGGTGGATGTTCTCATCATGCCATGTCTCACTTTATCCTTGTAGATGATGTTGTTCTCATGTGTCATATTTCTGATATGAATGAATTCATTCTAAGTCAACGTCTCTCTTGTCCTTGCTCTTGTGACTATCCATGTTAACGTGATTTTCCATTCTAATTTCTGTAATAAATATAAGGGAAAATGACAAGGTTTTCCATAAATAACTCTAAATAGAGAGGAACCCAACAAAGTCTTGTAACCCGTTTAATAAGCCCAGAAATCTTGATCCAAGAGTTGGGACCAGTTCTTCCTATCATATTAGACGGGTATCTTGATGATATTTTTGATCTATATGTTCGACACCTCAACCATGCCATTGGTCGTAGGTGGTAATGACTTGAGACATGGTGGTCGATTCCACTGTTATTCACAAATTTCCTTAATTTATATTCATAAAGTGACTACCCATTAGTAGTGAGAATATAGATAATCCCAGAATGATAGATGATGTTCTCTCACGGGAACTTACAAATTATCATGCTATCAACGCTCATGCACGAATAGCCTCCATCCATCTTGAAACATAATTCATAGCCAGAAGGATGTGGTCATATCCTTGGTTACTAGTGAATGAGCCCATGAGATCGATGTCCCAAGCACCAAAGAAGTCACAAATGATGACCAACTTCATCAGTATCTCATCATTGGAACCTACGATTTCTCTCACTTTTTGACAGACTGGACATGTCTTTATAAAGATGTAAGAATCCATAAACAAAAACGACCACCACAAATCACATTGTAGTACCTTCTGTGTTGTTTTCTTCCCAGAGTGGTGTCATCTTGCCTCCAAGGTATGGAAAAATGTGGGAACACAATGGTATTCCTCCTAAGCAATATATCTCCTCCAGATGCGGTCTGCACCTTCATGAAAAATGAATGGATCTTCCCAGTGGTAGTTATCAGCTTCCAACTTAAGTCGGTCAATGCGGCTCTCAGGCCAATCGTGTGGAATTTCTTAGAGACGAGATACTTTACAATATTAGTCTACTACAAGAGAGAGTTGATGACAAGTATAGACTTATCTGGAAATGAGTCTTAGATGGGTATGTCATCTTTAGAAGTTTCTTACTGTCAATTTGGAAAGATATTTGTTGGATACAACATTCTTCACTATAGGTTTATCCTTTGATCTTTAAATTGATTTCTTGAAGGAGCAAAATCCATTTTAGAAGGTGTGCTTTCTCATCATTCTTTTCCCCTAAGTAGTGAATAGTTGGGTGGTCGATAACACGGTCACATTCTGGACCTAAAAGATGTGACCAAAACAGGTCCAGGGCAAACACATAGCAAGAATCTCTCTCAATAACTATGTAGTCACGATGAGCATCATCCATGATCTTTCCTGTATAGTATATAATGAATGAGATGCCATCCCTCCTTTGTCCTAGCACAACATCTACAATGTAATTTCAAGTACCTGTCATGATATCAAGTGGGAGAAACCAATCAAGTGGCTACGGGATAAGAGTATCCATTACTATTTGTTTCAATCGTTCAAAGGCCTCAAAACACTCATGATTTACAACAAACTCTATTTCTTTACGGAAGAGCTCAGTTAATGGTCGAGTCATGTTGGTAGAGTCAGACACTATTCCCCTCGTGGAGATGATATGCCCCAATATGATGCTCTCAGTCACCATAAAGTGAATCTTCTTCCAAGAGAACACGAATTTCACTTGCAACACTTGACGAGAACTCAGTCTAGATGCTTTAGGCATGTGTCAAAGGAATCTCCATAGACCAAGAATTCATCCATGAAGTTATCGGATTATGCTCCATTGGATCCTCCTCTTTCCTTCTTCGCACTGTGACCACAAAAAAATGGATTTTTGTGGGAAGTGTTATAACCCAACTATGGGGCTTGGGTTTTTCTCAAATAGGAAGAGCACATTATGCAATTAAAGGAGAGTGGGCGTGCCACTTATCACTCATCGCTTGGTCTATGGATTAAAAATTAAAGATTTGACGAGAACATCATGTTACGAGCCGAATTATTAAAAAGTTATACAACTTTCACGAAGATATCAAATGCCAATTCAATCAAGAATTTTAGATACAAATTTTTTAGGTCAGATTCAAATGTGAAAGATTTGTATTTAACCATGAAGATTTGTATTTAACCACTTTTGACTTTTCTTTTATTTTATGTACCTTGGTATTTTATATTTCACTACCATAGCACACATTATTAAGCACATTTATATATCTTTTTATTTTATTTTATTAGATAAATTAAGGCCGTATATAAAATAGGTGAGGATTTAGTACATATATAACACATTAACTTGATCATCTTTACTTTTTTGCTTTTTTCTTGATTTTTTCATTTATATATTTTGATAGTCAATACATACACAAATGTAGAATATAAAAACATGTACATGATTGGTGTGCGCATATGTGCTCGGATTAAACAAATACATTGTTGAATCTCAAATACGTAGTACGATTGGATCCAAAAAATTGACTTTCTAAAATGACTCATATTTCTCCAATCATTATACTAGTTAATAAATATACTTTTAAGGTCCAAGTTTAAAAGTATGTTGTGTTCAATCGGAGTTCGTATGCATGAAGAGCTTTCAATTTGAGTATATAAGAAGTCATAAAAGACACATTCCTTGGGATCCATATATCATACAATTTTCGGCTTGTTTTATATTTTTATTCACATTTTTATTGAAAATAATCTAATCTGAATCGCGTTAATTGGATTCAACATGAGCTTTATAGAAAACCAGAAAGATTATCTACTTATTTAAGAATTGTATAGTCTATAGTACATGCGTAATAATGCCTTTCTTTTGTCTTTTTCTGAAATTTTTTCTAGGGATTTATTCGCATATTAATGTAGCATACTTAGCCTATTTTTATTTGACAAGTTTTTTTCTAAAGTTTTATCATTTTATGTGATTATTGTGTTTATTAGCCCAGAAATTTGGGCCAATTTTTGAGTATTTAATTAACAAATTACTAATTTATGAGTAGGTCTCTGACCATCACTATCATATTACTCACATGCTCTAAGACGCTTCAGATTCCTTCTTTCTATGTGAGTTATACTGGTGTAGAAGAATCTGGACACTTACTTTGGATTTCAAGTGATACTTGGCCTTTTATGTGTTCCAAAACTTGTACATTGATTTATAGGTCTCAAAGATCCTTATCAGATTCAATTCCATGTGGGTTAGCATAAAAATTATAGTCTCATTATTCATTTTCTTATATTGTTCACCATATCTAATTTCCTTTATTATTGGATTTTTCATATAAAGTAAGATCATGTTTATCTACAATAGAGCGACTACTATCATATAGCATGCCAAAGTAGATCTTTCTACTTTACAATTCATAATTTATACATTTGAGTATACTAAGTTTTCCCCACCTTAGTGATAAATAGTTTTGCTTATCATTTTAGAAGTGATAATTAGATCAAGCACGATAAACATGAAGAAGATAGAAATTTACATGGAATCCTACTCCGTGAGGAGTGGGATGAAACCACCGGAGGATGTTACAAAGGGTGGATTCTTCTATTTCACTCTCTTAACGAGTACATGGGTGTAGAGCTCATTAGATAGCGCCATTTACTCTCCAAAGTCCCATTGACAAATGATGTGGGACTAATGTCATTGCGTTGTAGTTGGATCATGGAAAGGTCCAATTAACCATCTAGGTTATTCTCTAACACCCTCCCCACCCCTTAAGCTGGAGCATGCAAGACTCAACTTAGACAAATAGTAAGAAGACAAGAACTTACTCACTGAATGCACGACACTGTAGACCATAACAATTCAATGCATACTCTGTCGGTTGTTGTTGCAACGGTGCTTCGCATGCTATGATGGTGAGGATAAACTGGAGGTCTGGCCCCTGTAATGAGTCTATTTGTTGTCGAAACCTGTGCGTTTTGATGTCGTATCCTATGGTGGACATATCATCAAATGCATATTTCTTCACGCCATGGGATATATCTAGGGGACCTTCCAATAGGATGCATCCTTCCCGAGTTCAGGAAGGCCACCCTCTTTTTGTAGAAAACACAACACTTTAGTAGAATATGTATGTAGTTTGTATTATAACCGCAAATTATAAATACAAAAACCCACACAAAACTGCACATTATAATACAAACATTAAAATTAAACATTCAAATTGTATATGCATTATACTAACGTCGTCATATTTTTTACAAAAGGGGGCGACCTTCTTGAAGTCAGGAACAACTGCATCCTGTTGAAAGAAAATCCTACATACACTTGTAGATCTCTGAATGTGGGCCACTCTCATTGGGATTCAAAGTGGGCTCTCTCTCTCTTAGGAACCTTAGGAGGATCTCATACTAAAGCTCATGGTCATTGGACTCGATATTTCTTGCATTGAGTTGTCTATTTAATAAAATCTCAACAAAATGAATAACATCTCAGGTTTTAAAAATCGAACCAAATTGGTCGGTTCAACTAGCTAACCAAGAACTAGAAGAAAAATGGTCCATCCACCTGAATTTTATTCAGAAAGTAAAAATCAGTCAAAACCTGATTAGACAGCTTAAACCCGATTGAACCAATTAAACCAAACCATCTATTTTGACAAAAATAATAATTTCTAATACTTTATTAAAATGCAAATGCATTTATAATCTAGTCTCATTTTAACCCATACTATAGTACTTCTTTATCTTTTCTCCTTCCACATGTGTCAATGGCTCATTATCATCTCTCCCTTCCTCCCATACGAGTATTGCCTCTCTCTTCCCACTTTGTGCATGAGATCATCTACTTCAAACAACAATAAACAAAGAAGATGTTGTCATTATCATACTATGAGAAGTAGTAAATTAACAATACTTCTCATAAAATAGAGTTTAAATAGTTTTAGAATTGTTAATTTTATACATAACATATATGCATTTATATGAAATTTACAAAATATGTTATTATGCTCTTTTGAGTTTTTATAATAATATTTATACCCCTATCTTTTTAGCAAATTTCACTTTTGCTCCTATATTCTTAAAAAATCACAATATTATCCTTATGTCGGTATAATATAGGAGCAAAAGTATACTAATAAAAGACCACTACTATGCATTTTGTAAAAAAATTGGTGCACCCATGTCATTGTAAAAAACAAGGATATAAGTGTTATTGGACAAAATTGGAAGGAAACATGTGTACAAACCATCTAAAGATATGATGCAACATTTTTCATATTTATTTGTGTAATACACTGGTCTAACTCGGTTCTACGTGGTTGAACTATACGAACCAAACGAACCATACAATTGTTCAACCTTTTTTGATTTTTATGAATTGTTGACATCATCATTTGTTCGATTGATCTGCCTTATTTGTCCGACCATAAAAATAAATAAAAAATCGATATCTGATCAGTTATATGTTCGGTTCGGTTTTTAACTCTCTCACTCCCGTTTTCTCCCATACTTGTCACAGATTGAAGGGTACTCGATTGAATTGGGAGAACAAACAAAAATGAAACAAATAAAAAACTTCATTTCTTCCTTTCTTTCTTTTTTGAACAAATCCTTCTCTTTTTTTTGAAATTATCATCATTTTTTTTCTTTTTTTCACAAGTTGTACCTCCTTTTTCGAATTTTCTCCTATCTTTTTTAACATTGTAGCAACCCAAAACGTTTACCTCCTTTTTTAATACAATAGCCCACTTGGGTCTAGATGCCACACCTCCATTTTTTTATTACAACACATCTCTCTCTCTCACCTCTCATTTTCTTTCTTTTTAATAATACGAAGGGGGCACCGTCCTCGATTAGGGTCCCTGAAGAAACCCATCACCAACACATGTGCCGGCATAAGAGGTGCGTGTAGAGGTGGCCCAGAGTTGGTGGGTGTTTCACTGACGTTTGGGGGATACAGATGCGATATGGAGCTGGGGGTGGTGCCAATTCTGTCGCCTAAAGATTTTGTGGGGTATATGACACCGTCTCGTGCGCATTGGGGCATGGAGGCAGGATCCATCGCGTGGACTGGGGGGGGGTTGTGCCTAGGGCCTGTAGAAGGTGATGTGTGATGGGACCATGAAGGATATGGTTAGATCCTCAAGCGCATCACAGAAGCGTGAGCGTCGTATCGAATACGACGAGGAGCGACTAGTCACACTAGTTGCTCGATGCAGCGGAATTTAAAAAATTTTCTTACGACGAACCACATGATCCAAGAACACTTCTCGGATCGTTTCGTCTAAACCACAAACAAGTAATAGGATTACCTCTTGAAGCGTGGTTGCGATCAAGTCTCTAAACGAAGAGACCTCCTGTCCCAAGTCCGATCCGACGAAGGAGACGCTTGCGAGCGCGGGGATGAACCGCGTGCTTTTCGCAATCCATGTTGATGATCCAAGCGGCGGATCTCCTGATCTCGACACACGAGATCCGACGTCTTCTTCACGAGCGAGGCGCATCGAAGTAGACGGAGATCCACGAGCAGACGAACGTGCATCATAACGACGATGCCGCGACGATGGAGAAACTCTCTAGGTCATCCACGAGGGATGACCACATGAGAGGGAGAGAGGACTGTCGAGTAGAGAGAAAGAGAGAGAGAGATGTGTGCTACAATAGCATGTTGTGTGTAAAACTAGAGAGCATGGTATGGCTCTCTATTTATAGGGTTTTGGGATCCATGGATCTCAATCCATGTGACATATAAAATCAATGGATGAGATTGATTTATGTCATTCAATGGCTAAGATTGTTGTTGGTAAAACCAACAAATTTAGATTAAAATATATTTGACAAAATCAAATATAAATTAGTCCTAAATCAACCCAACAAATAAGGAGAGAATGTGCATGGAGATTTTATCTCCATGCATCTTCCATGTGGACGGCCACCCTTTCCTATTTGGAATAGGGTGCCACCCACTATTTCCATGGGAGAGAAATCTCATGATAATTCATGAGATTGCATATCTTCATGGAAATTCTCTTTATTTTTTTCCAACAGCTTTTGTTGGCTTTTTATTCTTCAAAAATAATTCACAATTACATTTGAGAATTTTGCAATCTTGCCATGGAAAAAATGTGAATCATATTCACAACCCAAAACAACATATAATTTACATTGTCAATTAATTACACAATGTGTATCCAATACACATAATAATTAATCAACACATATAAATTATAATCAGCTCTCTCTAATACATTATAAATCACATTTATAATATATTATGAATAATTGGATATTACTATCCACATTATTCTTATCCATAATATTTAAATCACATTTAATTATATTGGATAACTTATTTTCATGTGCTCAAATAATATGAATCACATTCACATTATTTACATCTTTGATAATCAAATCACATTTAACTATCTAAGATAACTCTCCTTGTAATATGAATCAAATTCATATTATTCATGATAATTAAATCACATTTAATTATCCATTTTCTCAATGCTCGGATACATATATCAACAACAGAATTATCCATGAACTCTTTCAAGGATAATGCGCTTTCTCTGCGAATACTTGGAGATAAGGACAGGGTGATTGTATTATTCCATGTATAGTGACATGGATATTGAGATCATATCTCAAAGCCAGATCGCGGGCCTCTCATAGATGCTTGATTAAATCAAGACCGCAAATCTAATCTTCTCATTGCATTTGAATCTCATTCAGATCAATGTCCAATATTTGGACTAAGATCAGATTACTTCTCTACTGAGAGGAGTCACTAAAATCCAGACCCGTTTCATCACTCCCTAGGAATGGAAGCGTCATGGTTATACAATCGTTTATGATCACATCACCCTCAGGTATTCCCAATACCTGTACATCATGCATACTGGAAGACTCAGAATAAACCCGAAGTATTAGATCAACTTTACGCTGTCTACTTCAGGGTTCTATCAGTAAGTTTCTCATTCGATCATTGGAAGTCGGTATCGATCATATACTTTCCAAAAGCATATATCATACCTAGGTCTTGATCATATACTCTCCAAAAGTATATATCAAACCTACAAATTCAGTCAAGCTTCCAAAGCGAGACGACCATGCGCATGGAATTTGATTCTTCCCAATATCTCATGAGTGAGCTCATGTCTTCCGGTTTAGTAACTGAACCTGTATGATCCCTTTGAGAGATCGTATTACTCATATGCCCTTATATGCACACCAGCGCGCCGGTGTATAGACCTTGATTAGGTCATCAACCTATTGGTCTGCCAAATGTACATACTCAAACATATAGTAACACATCTGTCTCCGGTCAGAGGATGCGTGCCTATATCATGACAGCATATGATATAGGACTTTGGTTATCTCGATCTCGTTAAGTCAACTCTTTGACCTAACTAATCTGACACCTCCGAATCTCTATTCCTATGCAGAACACCTGCATCAAGAGGTCGGTCAGATATTAGCCTAACTGAGATAGGATTGCCATCTCCTACTCTGGCTGGAGATCATCTCTTAACAATCATTTGACGGTGCTTGATGAGTCATCGATCTAACTCTTTAGATATTCATCCAAGCACCAGCCTCTATGATTCAATAATTGAATCAACAGCTGTATGATCATAAAGATGGCCATGGTACATAACCCTAATTGTACTAAGGGACCTATTATGCAAATTATTCATTCTTCATTTCAGATCAGGGAATGATATTCGCAATAACATTTATTGCATAATGGCTCGCCGTGGGCTCGCATGTCCAACAATCTCCCACTAGCCCAAAGAGCCATTAATGGGCTAATCACTTAAACCCGCACTCACGTGACAATCATAGGCTATTAAGAAAATAGCTAGGTAAGTTGATCAATCACTCTGTTCCCGCGAGACTACGCCAAGTCCTTTTACGGTACTTGCATATCCCCAGTAACAGTGCTCGCATCTAATGCGAATGTTGCATCTCGTGCAACCAATACTCAATCTTTCTTAAAGCTATTATAGGGTCCTTGACACTATAGCTTAATAATTTGTTATAACCAGTATTTCCATAATCCTTATCAGAATACCTTTATCCCTGGAGATCACTATCTCGAAAGGTATCTAAAGTTAAGACCTTTTAGATCACTGACTATAAAGTCTTAAGTATTTGAAGATAAGACTTTGAGATCACTATCCAAAAAATCTTATCATCTATGAAGATTTTGTTATTATTGCAATCAAGTGTTTTATCTCCATAGTAGGATTAGTAACAGTTTACTACTCCTACTGCATGGCAGACATCTGGCTCTTGTACACATTTAGTATACACTCAGCTTCTCATAACTGATGCACAAGTGCAAGCAGGTCTAGCATTCACTTCCTCAACTCTTTGAGGTACTATCCCTTTAAATAGGTCAGTAACATATCTTAAGGGAATGAAGCTTTTCTTGGAATTTTCCAGAAAATGAAATAAGACCAAGGTGTACTATTAATGTGTTGATCCAAATACCTTCTTCTCTTTGCTTATGAATGACTTCAGAAACTAAGATCTAAGAGGTATCCTTGAGATCATATCTCAATGTATGGGATAACCGGATTATAAAACACTTATTATTATCATCCTTAGATCATTCCAAATGATCAGGATAATATCTACATTTAGCACGATGAACACAATGACACTCCCACTAAGCTACAAATGGTTCATCAAGATTCTATTTGAAATAATAACATTTATAATTTCATCAAATCTTATGTTCCAACTACAAGAAGCTTATTTGAGTCCAAAGACAGAGTTCTTTAGCTTGCACACCTTGCTTTCCTCAACCATGAAGCCCTGGGGCTGCTTCATATGAATATCCTCAGAAAGGTATTCATAGAGGAATGCAATCTTGACTCACATCAATGAAGATATCATGTCAAGTTGTGTAGCTATAGTTAGCAATATTCTGATGGGTTAAAGCAAGGTCACCAGAGAGCAAGTCTCATCACTAGCGATGTCTTCTCTTCGGTGTGTAGCTCATGGCTACGAACCGTGCTTTGAAGGTCTCTACCTTCTCATCAGGTTCCCTCTTTCTCTTGAAGAGCCATTTACACCTTAATGGGTCTTACCCATATAGGCGGATCTCGAGGTTCCATATACAACACTTATATATGAAGTCTACAATTAGACTTTTATTGTTAACATCCATCTTTCCATGTCATGATCCTTAGGAACTTCATCACATGAAGTCCGATCATTTTCACATGGGATACATCCTCAACCTTATTTGAAGAAGTATTAGTGATTCGTCTTTAATTATTCCTTATAGTTTCTGATTTCAAGAGCCTCATTATCTTCTCAAGATTAAATGAGTTCCTTTACTTCTTTTTATCTTGATTCTTAAGAGAGTCATCCTCTAAGAATCAATTCTCAGAGATGAGATCCTTTAAGAATCTCAAGGTCATAAAGTAGGTATACAATACCATCCTTTATTTTCCTAATGAAGTAGCACTCTCTAGTGCTAGATTCCAGCTTACATGCATGGAATCATTGATTAAATCATGTCACACATGATCAATTATATCTCCCTACAACTCCATTGAGTTCAGGTTCATTAGGAGGATTGAGATAGGAATGATATTCATATCTCCATAAGGTATTTCGTGAATTCATCTAATAGGTACATGCTACCTTGGTTAGATCATATTCATTTCATCTTCCTTCAAACTTTGGTTCTAAACCAAAATTGTGAAATCTTTGAACATTTCAAAGTTTTCTAAGTGAAGAGAAGAAATCTTATATCACAAATAATCACTAATAGATATCACATATCCATAATGTTTATTCTGATATAGATGATTCACATACATCAATATGTATGAGATCTTGAATACCTTAACATCTTGCACTTTTCCCAAAGAAGGGTATATTGGACATTTTACTTTGAATATAATATTCACAAGTATGTGAGATTTGAATCTTTAGATAATCTAAAGTATCATGTCTTACTAGTCCATTGACCTCATCAACAGACATGTGTCCAAAACTTGATGCCAGATCATTGTCAAATGATCTTTATCCTCCTATTGATCTTTAAAGGTTTAATTTTTCAGTATTAGAAATATTAATGAATCATTCATTAATTTTCTAATTTAATAGAGTCCACTAGATTTTAGATTACTATCTGAAATATCTCCATCATAACTCTTTATGATAGATTTATTACAAAATTCATGTTTATATCCAACAATTAGAAATAAACAATGAGTGTATTCTAATATCTAGGTCATAGAGACATTCTCTAAGACTAAGGGCTCCCACTGAAAACATGAAGTTCATTGATCCAATGGAAATTGTTGCAACACTTGCATCACTTTCAACATGGATGACCAATAAACCTTAAGATCAGATTTCTAATATTCTAATACATATGCAACCAATAGCAAGTGTTATTAGAAGATTGAGATACAACTATTAGACCTTTTCTTATCAAATAAGAAAGTCAATTTTAATGATTGATGTAGATTATTCTGATGCTCTATCCGAGTCCTTCTTTAAGGATTCTAGACAGATTTGATAGTCATACTATCAACACACCAACTTATTGCATATTGGCATTCATCCAACTTTTAGGATGTCATATGGAAGTCACAGAAGTAGAGTCAACTCTTTGATTATACTTCTTGCTTGGGTCCAACCCATGCTTCCACTACGCTCCCTTTATCTATAAACAACCATTGCTCAAGACCAAGGATCTCTTATGTTAAATTCAAAAGAATTTAATGTAAGAGCATTTCGACATTTATACATGCTTCACCCAATTCATACAATATGAATATTATGAAACTTCATGAATGACTAGAGTATAGACAGTAGAATGATGACACTCATCATCTACATCCATCTAAACTCTTAAAACATAGGTTCAGGTAGGTACTCAAACAATTTGAATATATCATCTCTTATAGAGCTACCATTCTACATGATGCAGAGAACCATGTCATTCATGATTAAATGTCAAGAGCACATATGTATGCCAGAAAATATTTATTGATTTTATAAGGATTATTTGATAATTACGATCATCATCGACATGTCACTTCCAAAGTACATTCAATGAGATCAAGACTTATAGAGACATACAAACCCTAGGGTTTCAGTCCTATTGTCTACTTAATTATCACTTCTCATTATTATGAGGAAACTTGCACATTGCAACCACATACATTATGTGTCCAATTGTAAGTATAATATCTGGATCAAAATGTCCAATCCATGATATTTTACTGGTTATTATTGAGTATAACATTGAGTGGGATTAATGAAGAATTATCTGAAATAAGAAATTTGCATAAATATATATAAATATATAATTTTACTTTGATTTAGGATTTTTTTTTGTATCAAAGTTGTCTTGCCATGTCAACAATGAAAGTTCATTCCCTTAATAACTTTCAATGTAAGAGATATACTTACCATTATATCTCAAGCAAGATCTAGGATCTCCTTCCTTATCTTTGTTGCATCCCAATAATATGAGAACCTACAACTCGGATAAAAAGAAGCGGGAACACATTCCGCCTTGCAAGTCCAACTTGCATCTCCCAATTCGGTCTTTAACACCCGGGCCCACCACCCTTAAGGTGATGTTGACCCGTCATTAATTGAACCAACCGTCAACAGGAATACAACTCGCTATGCGCAATCCAATATCGCCCCAATAATATGAGGACCCCGATATTGGGGTCACTACGCATACGATTACTCTTTCGAGAAGCGATGAGCCCGATCCAAATGAATCATTTGCAGGAGCTGTCACTTCGGACAGGCCTCTCCCACATATAATATCTGGCGACGAAACCCTTCGCCTTGACGGGAGACCATGGACGTCACTTATGTGATCCTCCATATCTTATTCAACTTTAATTAATTATTATGAATCACATTCATATAATCAATTCTTCCAAGGGAATTATCAACTCTATTCATATTAGAGTATAATTGGACATAATCAATTCAATCATATTAAATTAATTATCAAATCCAATTCAATCAATCAAACTTGATTGTCCTTACTTGAATATATATGGTATTATTCTCAAAGTACATATTAATTTGTATTTTTAATAATTAGAAAAATACGTCTTAATCCCTCGGACATTATCCCGGCCCTACCCACTGTCATGGCCAATACCGACGAGAGTGGGACAGACCGCATACGTTGCAACCCGGCTACCCCAGACGACCCCGACTAGACACCATATCCGCCTCGGGAAAGGATAATGCCAAATTGATTAATTTGTACTTGAGATGATCATCGGTTCTTCAACTGAAATTATACCATATAGTAATCAAAACAATTTTGATTATAAGGAAAATTGCTAGACAAATTCCCATTCCTATTCAAGCAAGGAGTTTGATGATTGTGTTTCCAATTATGATTTAGATCAAATCTAATCAATTAATTGGTTGAGGCCAAGTCATTAAGGAAATAATCATCTTCCAATATTTCTCAAATATTTTCCATAATTATTTCTCGAAATTAACAATTAATTTCATTATTGACAATCACATGGTTCTTGATTAGGAAAGTAATTTCAGCAGTGACCCCTACTTACTAAAATTAGCATATCTCAATCAATTTAAATCCAAATTAAGCAAAGTAAGTTTCCAATAATTTGCTAACTTGATTTACAACAGAATCTATATGATTTGCACGTATTTCCAGGCGTCTCTAAACAGTAATTAACTCTTTAATTACGTTAAGATTTGCAGTTCCCGTAACAGTGAATACATATTCATTAAAACTACCATATCTAGAGCATACGAAATCCGATTTACGCAAACTCAGATCCTATGGTTTCCACATTTAATGAGAACAAAATCCAAGTATTAAATCGTGTTTAAACAATTTTAAACAGTGCCGAATTTATTTACTAAACAGATCTGCGAAATCAAATGCGATAAAAATTTCGCGACCTTAATGAACCTAAGTCGTCCTCGGTTTGCGAATCATATTCGAAACCGTCAACCTGGCTCTGATACCACTTGAAGGATATGGTTAGATCCTCAAGCGTATCACAGAAGCGTGAGCGTCGTATCGAATACGACGAGGAGCGACTAGTCGCACTAGTTGCTCGATGCAGCGGAATTTCAAAATTTTCTTACGACGAAACCACATCATCCAAGAACACTTCTCGGATCGTTTCGTCTAAACCACAAACAAGTAATAGGATTACCTCTTGAAGCGTGGTTGCGATCAAGTCTCTAAACGAAGAGACCTCCTGTCTCAAGTCCGATCCGACGAAGGAGACGCTTGCGAGCGCGGGGATGAACCGCGTGCTTCTCGCAATCCATGTTGATGATCCAAGCGACGGATCTCCTGATCTCGACACACGAGATCCGACGTCTTCTTCACGAGTGAGGCACACCGAAGTAGAGGGAGATCCTTGAGCAGACAAACGGGCAGCATAACAACGATGCCGCGACGATGGAGAAACTCTCTAGGTCATCCATGAGGGACGACCACATGAGAGGGAGAGAGGACTGTCGAGTAGAGAGAAAGAGAGAGAGAGAGATGTGTGCTACAATAGCATGTTGTGTGTAAAAATAGAGAGCATGGTATGGCTCTCTATTTATAGGGTTTTGAAATCCATGGATCTCAATCCATGTGACATATAAAATCAATGGATGAGATTGATTTATGTCAATTCAATGGCTAAGATTGTTGTTGGTAAAACCAACAAATTTAGATTAAAATATATTTGATAAAATCAAATATAAATTAGTCCTAAATCAACCCAATAAATAAGGAGAGAATGTGCATGGGGATTTTATCTCCATGCACCTTCCATGTGGACGTCCACCCTTTCCTATTTGGAATAGGGTGCCACCCACTATTTCCATGGGGAGAGCAATCTCATGATAATTCATGAGATTGCATATCTCCATGGAAATCTCTCTTTATTTATTTCCAACAACTTTTGTTGGCTTTTTATTCTTCAAAAATAATTCACAATTATATTTGAGAATATTGCAATCTTGCCATAAAAAAAAATTGTGAATCATATTCACAACCCAAAACAACATAAAATTTACATTGTCAATTAATTACACAATGTGTGTCCAATACACATAATAATTAATCAACACATATAAATTATAATCAGCTCTATCTAATACATTATAAATCACATTTATAATATATTATGAATAATTGGATATTACTATCCACATTATTCTTATCCATAATAATTAAATCACATTTAATTATATTGGATAACTTATTTTCATGTGCTCAAATAATATGAATCACATTCATATTATTTACATCTTCGATAATCAAATCACATTTAACTATCTAAGATAACTCTCCTTGTAATATGAATCAAATTCATATTATTCATGATAATTAAATCACATTTAATTATCCATTTTCTCAATGCTCGGATACATATATCAACAACAGAATTATCCATGAACTCTTTCAAGGATAATGCGCTTTCTCCGCGAATACTTGGAGATAAGGACATGGTGATTGTATTGTTCCACGTATAGTGACATGGATATTGAGATCATATCTCAAAGCCAGATCGCGGGCCTCTCATAGATGCTTGATTAAATCAAGACCGCAAATCTAATCTTCTCATTGCATCTGAATCTCATTCAGATCAATGTCCAATATTTGGACTAAGATCAGATTACTTCTCTACTGAGAGGAGTCACTAAAATCCAGACACGTTTCATCACTCCCTAGGAATGGAAGCGTCATGGTTATACAATCGTTTATGATCACATCACCCTCAGGTATTCCCAATACCTGTACATCATGCATACTGGAAGACTCAGAATAAACCCGAAGTATTAGATCAACTTTACGCTGTCTACTTCAGGGTTCTATCAGTAAGTTTCTCATTCGATCATTGGAAGTCGGTATCGATCATATACTTTCCAAAAGCATATATCATACCTAGGTCTTGATCATATACTCTCCAAAAGTATATATCAAACCTACAAATTCAGTCAAGCTTCCAAAGCGAGACGACCATGCGCATGGAATTTGATTCTTCCCAATATCTCATGAGTGAGCTCATGTCTTCCGGTTCAGTAACTGAACCTGTATGATCCCTTTGAGAGATCGTATTACTCATATGCCCTTATATGCACACCAGCGCGCCGGTGTATAGACCTTGATTAGGTCATCAACTTATTGGTCTGCCAAATGTACATACTCAAAAATATAGTAACACATCTGTCTCCGGTCAGAGGATGCGTGCCTATATCATGACATCATACGATATAGGACTTTGGTTATCTCGATCTCATTAAGTCAACTCTTTGACCTAACTAATCTGACACCTCCGAATCTCTATTCCTATGCAGAGGACCTGCATCAAGAGGTCGGTCAGATATCAGCCTAACTGAGATAGGATTGCCATCTCCTACTCTGGCTGGAGATCATCTCTTAACAATCATTTGACGGTGCTTGATGAGTCCTCGATCTAACTCTTTAGATATTCATCCAAGCACCGGCCTCTATGATTCAATAATTGAATCAACAGCTGTATGATCATCAAGATGGCCATGGTACATAACCCTAATTGTACTAAGGGACCTATTATGCAAATTATTCATTCTTCATTTCATATCAGGGAATGATATTCGCAATAACATTTATTGCATAATGGCTCGCCGTGGGCTCGCATGTCCAACAGACCACTCACAGGAATGGGAGAGATGTGCCACCTCATCGAGAGAGATCAAGGTGCTTGTGGGGTCCTTCTTCTTCTTCTTATTCTTCGATGAAAACATGGGTCCATGTGGGGGCAAAGACTACTAATTGCTGATGGTGTTGGTGTGACTTGGATGGCAGACTTGAACCAATTGGATGACAACCTAAAAGAGGGTGGCAACGTCACCTGGGGTTGGAGATGTGGACCACCAGCGCAGCGCATAGAGACATTTGATAAAATTAGAATATCACCCGATATAAGGGGAGACTCTATCAGAATTTTCCTTGGAATATCACCCGATGTAAGCGGAAACTCTGCCGAAATTTTCCTTAGAATGCCACCCCATATAAAGGGAAACTCTACTGAATGTTTGAGAGAATTCATGTTCTTTGGGTTTTTCACGTTCTTTCTGTTAATTCGTTCTTCATGCGTTCTTGACTCGTAAATGGAATTTAACCATTTCAGAAGCTAACAAGCCCTAGTTGAACATGAATCAAGGTAGATTGACGCCTCTGAGAAAATAACACGATCAAGTGAAATAAATGATTCTCTTTATGGGAATACATGATACCACTTTAACATTTCAAATTTAATATATATTATTTAATTGTTTGGTTGTTGACCTCTCGGATGATCATCTACTAAGACCAGAATCAGGAAAAAGAGTATTAGGGAAGGGCTAATTGCTAGGATTTTTAGGCTCACATCTTGATCTTGTTTGACTTCCATCCTTGTAGCTGCTATGATTGATGTGCAGTACTACACTGATATCAGGTGAAAATTGATATGGCATTCGCACTCTCTTTTACGATAAATGGAAATTCTGCTGAAAATTTCCTTGAAATATCACCTGATGTAAAACTCTGCCGAAATTCTGAGAGATATGTTCTTCGTGGTTCTTCATGTTTGATGCGAAAATGGATTGAAATCATTTTAGGAGTTGTTAATCATATTATTTGAATGCTAACAAAAGTAGGTTGCAGTGCACGCAAAAGTTAACATGTCATAAAATCCCTCCTCTTGTTGTTGGGTTTTCAAGTTAAACTGGATAAACTACTGTTTATTGTGTTCTTTTTTATCAAGAATGTTCACATGCTTGCTTCATGGTTACTTTGAAATGATTACTAAAATAGAGTTGGTGTAATTAATCATCTAGCTGGCTCCAGTATAAGCTCACATCGAACCTTGGGCCAGGAGCTGTCAGGAAGAGGGAGTTTCTCTAGACCTCCATTATACCTTCGGGACTCAACAACATGAGATAATACCTCTGGGGCTGGGTTTTTAGCTCAAAAACACATACATGTTATCACTGTCATCAAGAAGACCACCTTAAGAAAGATTGTCCATAGTTGAGAGGATTGGGGTTCAAACAAACCCCAACTAACAACGTGGCGTCTATCTCAAGCAATGAAGTACATCGTGGAGGAATAATAGGCAGAGGTCAAGGTGCACAAGGACTATATCCTACGTAGCAACCACCACAGAGCGTTACATGCTTAATGGCCAGCTTAATGCCATCACTGAAGAACAAGCTTACTATACATGCACTCTTGTATGAGGTGTTACCATCCTCGGTCTTTCTGTCCACGCCTTGCTTGATTCTAGTGCTTTACATTCATTCGTGGCTTGACATATATTGCCCACTTTAGGAAAGATTTCAATATGAGTATAAAATCATTATATGATTAAGGGACTACAAGGTGAAGTATTTATAATTCAAGAGATCTTAGTTGACCGCGTGGTACAGATTGCAGGACATTAGTTACCCGCATATCTGTAGGGAACAACCGTAGAGCCAGAGAGGGAATGTTTCCCACCAAATATCTAGTTTTCTTTGCCTTTCGGGAAGTTGGAAAGCTCTTTCTACTTTGAACATGAGTAGAATATTAGGGTTGTCGCGGTCTGTCACCAATTGTTTGTTCCCACGTCTAAGTTGTGGGATCATGTGACTTCGATGTATTTTGTACTGTGCCAATGTTTCTGTCCCATATCCCTAAGTTCGGGAAACCTGGGCAGTTTCGGCCTATTACCGTGCCTGCATATGTGGATAGTCTTGCTTTTGTATCCTTGCCTTGAATATGAGCTCGGAATCAGTATGAGAGTCAAAATTCTTTTTTGATATCTTCTAGCATTAGATATATTGCTCGTTGAAACCTGTATCAAGAAAGTGACAACCCTCACTATGAATTGTTAAGACCTGGCTGGATAATAGGATTAGAACTATCATGCTTCTCCCCAACATCCAACTTGAGAGGTTTTGCTCGGGACATACTGGATGAGGGAAGAGGGAGGTGCAAGCTTTGTTATGCCAAAACCTACCCGAATATGCCGAACCAACCCGAATCAATAGATCTAGCTCTTACAGAATTGATAAAAAATGGAATATTGATTATTGAACCAGTTCATCTATCTATAAAATGGGATGCAAAATTGATTATGTATCAAATCATGGGAATATCATTGCTCAATAAGAATAAATATCAAATTAATGGAAAGTGCATAAAAATCTGTTGATAAGAATGATATTGAAAAATCCATTACGCAACAATATAGCAATATATTTGTAAATGAAAACAAAAATTATTATGATTTCCTTGTTCCTGAATATATTCTATCTACTTGACATCGTAGAGAGTTGAGAATTTTAATTTGTTTCAATTCTAGAAATAAAATGGAGTAAATGGGATTTTCTGAAGTTATATCCTGATAATTAGTTCATTATGGGTTGCTGAATAACAAGAAAATCACGCGTTGTAGGATTTTAATCTACGACATCAGGTTTTGGAGACCCGCATTCTACCGAACTGTACTAAGAGCGCTTTCTTTGATTTTTGATGGCTTTTATATTAACTGAATGTGAGTAAGGAAAAGTGATCGGGACACCCGAACTGGTAGTATAGACCCGAACAGGCACAAGTTGAGTCAAGAATTCTGAGAGAGAAGGTTTGCTTTGTTCGACTACTTTCTCAATTATACTCAAAGTCATTCACTGCCTCATAGCTGAAACATGCTTTGCACTCAACCGATGATCCACACTTGAGGGCCAAAGCCACAAAGATATAACTTTCCACTTACGACAGTTCTTCAAGGTCAAACCTTCTGCAATTTGATATTGAACCCTCTCCGAGAGTCACCAAGTAGACTTTCTTCGTAAATGTCTTCTGAGGAAAGAGCCCCAGTTAGTGGGCCAGTTGTGGGCTTTGTTTTTCGGATCGAAAGAAATATGGAGTGCCAATAATTTATATAATGCCACTTTCCCCTGTTTTGTATTAGATTCATTATAATTATAGTCACGAATTCATAATCCAATTCGGATGAGAAGAACGAGTGAAAGAAAAGTAGAATGCTAAATTTCTTCAAGTGGATTATCATACATATTCATGCAAAAAGATAGATAAGTGTGTACACTGAATTCTACATTCCTTGTGCCTAGTGAGAAGGGTCTCTTCTTCTTTCAGAGAAAGAGGGGCTCACAAGGAAAGGTCATGTTTGATTATTTCTTCTGCCTATGAGTGTATTAGTGATGCAGGTGGCCGGAAGTGAGAACACTAAAGCTATTCAGTGGGTAAAGCTCCCCTAGTCTAGACCTCAAATGGTGTGAAGAGGGGAGGGGAAGGGGAGTCAGAAAAGCCCCCAAACTATTAACATCTGCCTAAGTAGGCAGAGAATGCGTAGGGTGAGGTGCCTTATAGTGTGTGGAGGTGATTGCTATTCAGTGACATCTTTCTTTGGAGCAGTGTCTGTCAGTCTTTTGCCCCTAGTTCCATGCTTTTTCCATTGTGCTGAATCTGTATTCTTGGGTTTTTACTCGCTCTGTTAGTCTGGTTTTGGGAAGCTCGTGTCCAGATTGTCAGTTGCTAGATCAAAAAAGAGCGGCAGAAACATGCACAATGTAACTCTGAAACAGTCTATCCTAGTAGCTAGGGTTAGGGAGGGCTAGCTCACCGTGGTCGCGATTTCATCCTCGCATGTGTGAGTCTTGCCTTGGAAAGTCAGAAGCTCAGTCTAGAGTGGAAGCAGAAAGCTTCGTTGAAGCCTACCTGTTATAGAGGGTCAATCCGCTAAGGTGACCTAAGTAGCCCTTGTCTCAGTTGTGAAGAGCCAGGTAGGAGCATGAGCGCCCTCCCATGTACAGTACTTTGAAAGAGTTCCGAGCCTGCCAAGATGAAATGGAGTGGAATGTCTCCGGGATTCAGAGAATAGGGAGCTAAAGGACAGTTTTCTCCCTCCTTCAGCTAGTGATCGATGAGTCAGATTGATGAGTTGAGGCTGATGACCTGAATCGTGATAACCCTCTGAATCATTCTCATTCTATAGGCATAAATGGCTTTTGGTGACATGAAGACTCAATTTTTTTCATGTGGCTTATATATCTAGTTATACGGATAAGGTACTAGCTAATTGGTTACAGGTCCCCAAGGATCTCTGAGAAAGCCATGGATTCGAGAAAAAGATGTAACAGGGAGTATGCCTATTCTGAGCTGGAGCTGTGGAAGGTCTCAGAAGTAGCCGCCCTTATACATGGGATTGACGGGTGCGAGGCTAGTGAACAATTCCAGGGTCAAATACCTCGATTCCCTCCCTAGTGTGCGGAATAGTAGGTTTGACGAGGGGAAGGCGAGGGTCACCATGAAAAATATAAAAGTGTTGTCGCTGAGGCGACCACTCATAGAAGACCGGTGTTAATCAGCAATTAACCCACAATCCAAAGAATACAACAATCTAGCTCAAAAATAAATGTGAATTAATCTTTATTTACTCTACCATAAAATGTACAGTGACAAGCATGTAGAGGTCGAACCAGAGAGAGCAATCCAAAATGCAATAGCCTACATGTATCTCAGAGTCATCCTTGTGTGGGTTTTTAATTTTATTATTATTTTTTTTATTTTTAATAATATAATTAGGTAATATATATATAATATAAATATAAATATATGTATACCCATAGAGGGTTAATATATAGCTTATAATACATACAATATGTAAATATGTATATATAAATATAATGAAATATATATATTTTATTTCTTTATATATATATATATATATATTAAGGTTAATAAAAAGATATAAGAATACATATAAATAATTAGATATATATATTAATTTTTTTCTTTTTAGGAAATATATATAAATATACATAAAGGGGTATTATAATATTTACATAAATACTCAAAAATAGTCAAAAATGTAGGAACAAAGTCTTTTTGGGATTTTCATGGATTTTTACTATTTTTGTGATTTTTGGGCATTTTTGAAAATATTTTTAGTATTTTTAAATAGCTAAATAATAGCAAACAGTGGAATAGGTTCTGGCTATTACAAAAATAGACCTTAAAAATAGCTAACAGCCTCAAAAATTTTCCACACTATTTTTCTAATAAAGATAATAAAACAAAGCATAAATAGGGCCTGAGTTTGTAATTTTCTGATTTTTCTTTGATTTTTTTATTTTTTTGAAGTTTTTGGGTATTTTTGAATTTTTAAGGTTTTCCTTTTGAGATTTTTAGGGGTTTTTGGACTGACAGTAGGATAGGTCAAAATACACTATAGGTAATTTTTTTGGAATTTTTCGAGGCATTTTCATATTTTTTTAGAATTTTAAAAGTTAGACAGTGAATAAAAGACATGTTTTTGATTTTTTAATAAATGCAAAAATGCAACAAAATGAAAAACTAAAAATATAGCATGCGCACAACTAAACAGGAGCTTAAGTCTATTTTTACAAGATTTTTCAAGTTAATATGGAGCAAAAAATAAATAGACAAAGCATTCAAAAATAAATGGCTTGGCAGGGGTATTTTTGCAAATAAAATAGTTCGCAGGGGCATACATGCAAAAATCACAATAAAAATACACATGGACTTTTATTTTCAGGACCATTTTGTAATTACAGAAACCCGACGGGGTTTAAATGGAAATTTCACACGCCTCACGTGGGTGCTGCACGTGAGGCGCGGAGGGACCAAAGTGTAAATATGAAAACATCAGGGGGTCCAACTACAAATTATACAATTTATTTACAACTTGACTTTTATTTTAGGTATTAAACTATAAATACAAAAAAGCGGGGGCTAGATGTGAAATTTACCCCCAACGTGGGCGCTGATGGACGGCTGGATGCGAGTCACTTATACACGTGGCGCCTCCACATGAGCCGATGACGCTTCGCCGATGAGCGGTGCGGATTAGATCTCGTGGGAGATCTGACGGTCTGGACAGGGCTCCATCGAACGGCTGGTCTTCCATCTGGGGGAACCTCCTTCATCCAACGGTGGAGAGCTCAGGTGCAAGAACAGGGAAGAACACTCGCCTTGGCGAGCTTCTTCCTCCTCGATTTCGCTCTCCAACCGATCATTGCTACACTTGAGGGTCCAAGTAGCTTCCTGGCAGGGTCCTCTATCTGCTGGAGGTTGTAGATCGGCCGGAGGTGCCCTGGAACGACGCCACGAGCTCGGAGAAGAAATGCAGCTCCAGGTACCTCCGCCCGATGATAAATCGACTCCTGATGCTCCTTGGGGCATTTAACCTGCACAGGAAGGGAGTGGGGCTCGAGGCGATGCTCCTCGACCTGGGGTTTGAAGCTGCGATGCAAAATGAAGGTGGGCGGAGGGGGCTCCGGCGAACGGCGGAGGAGGAGCCCCGATTCGCCAAGACCTATGGTCCTGGGTTGGTCCGAGATGATAGGACGATGGAGAACACGATGGGAATCGAGATGGGGTGCTTGGGGCGGTCGGAAATAGTAGGGTTCACGGTGAAGAAGTCGCCGGAGCGGAGCTCCGGCGAACTTCAAATTTTGATTCTTACGCTAGGGTGATTAACTAACAACTAATCTAACTACTGGAATGAAACGCTAACATTAAAAGCTAACTAAAAATGCATAAAAGGGCAGCTCTTATACCTGGGGGCCTCCAGGGAGCTGGGCGGACGCCGGAGCTCCGTCGCGTCAAAATTCTCCGTCCTCCGGCCAAGTCGAGGCGCTGGGTGACTCCCCCTGTCACGAGGAATGGTCCAGGAGCAAGATCAAGGCGTTTGGGTGGAATGAAAATGGCCAAATCTAAGGAAGGAGGCGGAGCTAATTATTTGTAAACATTGGCAAGAGGCCTTATTACCCGGCGATTATTGACTGATTCGATGAATATCTCGTTGATCTATGATTTTGGCGGGCATCATGGATGATCAGAGGACAGATCTTGTGAAGGAAGCGAGCCAGGATAATGGAAGGGATGGCCGCGAAAAATGGAGGAAAATCGGGGATTTGATAGTTCAGAGGCGCCAGGCGAGGGATGGGACAGTTGACCAGGGAGTCAACGAAGGCCGGCGCCTCATTGGGCCACGTCAGCCGCTACAGGACAAAACAGAAAATCTGATGGAAGATTGATTTATTTGACACGCTAAATGATTTTATAGGTTTTTTCTTATAAAATAAAAAATGTGTATTATTTCGTCTAGTATTTATTTATGATTTTTATTGAATTTTTCGAGGTGTTTTATTATAGTTTTATCTGAATAATGTGTATATGTATGTATTTACATGTATTTTTGTGTATTTTGTTTTTAATTTGTTTATTTTCTTTTATTATTTTATTGGCTTATTTTATAAATTTATAATTTATTTTTGTGAGTATAAAGGTATTTTTGTTTGATTTTTATGAGTTTATTTATATTTTTAAAGAAATAGGTATAGGTCTGTTGTAGGTATCCTTATAGGTCTTTTACCTATGTATTTTGTATACTTAATTTATTTATTGTATTTTCTTGATTTTTATTTTAGATTTACATTTTAATGAGTTATGTATAATGTATACATTATTATAAAAATATAAAAGAATAAAAGAACCAAGGAATAAAATCCTTTTTATTTATGTATAGGTATATAGCATAGGTATTTTGTCTATGAATTTGTAGACTTATTTTATTTTACAAATTATTTTTGGTTTTCTTTAACTTCTAATATGTGTATGCATTATATACATTATTTACAAAATTCTAAAAATATGAATTTATACAAATAATGAATATTGAATAAAATGCATATGTTAATCAGTCCTATATACAAGGAGGGCCAAAAACCTAACTTCTGCATATGGACTCCAAAAATTATGAAACCAATTTTATAAAATAGTTCTTGGAATGCTATATACAATTAAAGATGAGTTTGGGTGATTTGGAGTTTTTATTTGCAAGATATGGGTCTGTGAAGTTGAGATTTTGGCTTTTTATTCTGTGTATAACATGTACACTGGGTATTATTTTTGCACAAACTCAATTTTGTATTTTTATTTACATTATTATCTACAACTTTCATGTACAAAGTTTCTTTATTTGATGAAGAAATACATATGTGCAAAATAGATGCCAAAAATGCATAAATGAATGAATTAATAAATGAGGAATTTATTGTACACTGGCCCTTATCTCCCCCTACTTTATTCCTTGTCGACCAATACCACGCTGGCCTTGGTCTCGGAGTTTGGGTCATAAAATATTTACAATATTTTATTCCTTTTTCTTTTCTTCTCTTTATTCTATAATTTTGGCATTAAGAACCTTATTTATTGTGTAATTAATACAATGAATCATGAATGCTATTATATACAATTTGATGCTATTTACATGCATTTGCTGGGGTTTTCGAGGCCAAAATGATAGAATAAAGGTGATGAAATGGAGATTCATCAATAGCCGAAGCTTATATACTAGTTGGAAGGTGCTGAGGGTAGCGCTATCGCGAGGGGAGGGTCTTTGTTCTCGCTGAACTATATCAAGAGTACGGTGCTAATCTCTCGAAGGTGCGGGTGCAGGTAGTGTGCTCCCTCTACGAGGAAGATGGGGATCATGCCTAACGTCAGTTCTTCCCATCTTGAGGATTTTCTACTCCTTTACCCATCGATTCAGAGGCTTCACTACTATATATTCATTGCAGGGGACCTCAGCTCTAATATTTAGATCTCAGTCCTCAGCAATGAAGGGTGACCTCGGTTGGTGGGATGGGACCGAGAGTGGATGGGTGAAGTCCTGAGGATAGGAGCCATACTACCTAAAGAGAGGACCTTACCTACCGCGAAAAGTGAGGTCGTAGCCTTGTATTTCCCATTTATCTTAACCCAGAGAAATTTCTTAAATAGCGAGCTCTTTCCTAGGACCTGATGATAGAGAGTCCGCGAACCCTGCTTACCAAGAGAGGTGTTGTGGACTGACAATTCTTTTTTCGAGATGATAGCTCCCTATTTTCATGCTAGTAACCCTATGCATTTACTCCAATCATCGTTCAAGAAGCTCTCTGCTCCATCATTAATATTAGGTACAATATACTTAATCAGGTTCCAGTGAAGGAACTTATTCAGTAACTCTAGGGGTCATTCATGAAAAGGCAGCCGCTTCTGAAAGACTTCACTATAGATAAGAGGAAGGTAGTTGCTACAATGTTAGAAAGTTCTCATGTATTGTACAAATATGTGCATTTACCATAAAAGGTCTGATGTACTCCCCTACTAGGCCCCCTTGATCTCAACTTTTGGTCACCAAGAAGAGACAGCGACTGACGTTCCCCCCACTCACTGAGGCAGAATTTCAGACCATAGAAGAAATTAGTCTATGGGAAAAGGGGCGCTCATCACCTGTGTTCAGAATATATACCGGGCGAATCGTCGATAGTATCCATCCCTCAAAGGAGGCTGACACTCACTATCATGACACCGACTTTATTCTAGCGAAGGCTTCAGAGGAAAGGCCAGAGGTCCTCCCTGAGGCCCCTGAACCCCCAATCAAATAATCCGCGACGTCGGGGGAAAAGTGGGGAACCTTTGATAAAAGAAAGAGATATTATGTATGAATCAGTGACATATTCTTCTGAATTATATGTCACCACGGGTTGAATTTGGAAAAACAGTAGAGATATGAAAGAACAAACCATCTTTATTGGAAACATTCCTCTAATGAGTTCCCTGGAAACCTCAGCAAATAAGGAATGTCAGCTGTGGAAGGGTACTAGTCCCCAATACCAGGCCTGTGATAACAATCCCCTCGGAAAAAGGCTTTTCAGCACGACATCATGCATTCTGCACCATCACGAGCTTTAAATAGGGGGTTCAGAAAGAGATTTTCTTAAGAATATTAAGAAATGAAACTCAAAAAGATTATATAAGTTTTTTTGAGAAGGCTTCAAAGTTAGATATTTCTTGATATTACAATGACATGGCTCGGGATGAAGCCTATTTTCACTATCCGTATGTTGCTTTCAACTTCCGGAGGCAAAAGTCACTCTCGCTATAGCTAGCAAATGAGATTCTTTCGAAGACCCCCCTGGGCACCTACCTCTCCCATGTGTCGAGCTCCTGTCCTCTGGTGAACTTGCATAATATGCATCTTCATAGGCACACAAATGGTCATGGCCATGCCTTTTATCCTCTGCTGAACCTTTTCCATATTTGAGAATAAGACAAACTGCATGCCAGTGTCTATAACGTGGCTTCTCCTGAAATTAACTCACACGACCCTATAGTCTAGTCTGGCCTACGTCAGAGCTACCTCACTCTGGTCTTTTGCCTCATTCCCTCCACGAACCTCCTTTGCCTTTCACGGAGGAAGCTAGTTCCCATAAGGAAAGGTCTCCTCCTGACCGTCTTTCTTCAAGGAAACCCGGTTCGGATTATAGTGTTGTCCTTTATGAGTACTAGCCTCACTCACTCCACTACGGTTCCCTTCATGTCGAGAAACTGTGTACTCAAATGGCTATCTTCATTCCTCATTCTACCATACCGGGATAGCATGTATCCCAAGGGCAAAGAGAACGAACAAAGTCAGACCTAGTCTAATCTAACTACATACGTCAAAGCAATACAACCTGGAAACAAGAGGTCACCGCCTTTGGTTTGTGAAAGAGGGGTTCACTCGTCAGAGCGATGAAAAATCACCAATTCGAGTCGAGCCTGGTTGAGAGCCGATCAGTGCCCCAGTCCCTCGCTTGCTTGATCAGTTTCCCCGGCAGGCTTTCATCCAGTGCTTGACATCTCATCTGACTTTCACTGACCAGGTGACCACCCAGTGAAGCCACATCTGTTAGACATCCTTACTTACTGGACTCTTCTTGGCAAACAACCTCGTCTCCACATGAGAACTCCCCAAGCATCCTGCTCCTCCCTTACGCTTTCACGAGTTGGGTTTGAGAGACGTGTGATGGGTAACTATCCAGCACGATTCAGAGAGCAATTGTATGGGGGATGCGTTGGGAAGCCCCCGCTTCTTCTCAAAAAATCAGAAGTCAAACCCTCCTACATTTGAATGAAATCAATGGAGTCTTCTTGACAATCCCATGTGATTCTCTCATTTCTTGTGACCACATCGACTCTCAATTCAGGTCACCTGCCAAATGTGTAGAGATATGCCAAATCCCTGGGCCTATAATCTTCTAGTCCTCCAATCCCCTGAGAGCACTGATAGGAAAAAAAATGAGAAATGTCATAACAGGAGAGTCATTTCCCTTCGACGGGCCCTAGTGTCAGTCCACCATTGTCTCCTCATATAAAAAACCACAAGCCCCCAAAAGGTTCTGGTGTCACCTTCCAAGACCCCCGAGGGGACTACTTTCCAAGCGGAGAGAGAGAGAGAGAGAGAGAGAGAGATGAGAGAGAGAGAGAGAAGAGGCATTCATAGTGTGCCAATGAAGCTAGTCCCTGACAATTCTCTTTACTGAAAGATTATTTTTAACCATAGGCATCTCACCAGGAAGTTGGTGGTATCATCATGAATTAGGTCGGGGTGGCTGGTGGTCTCGGGATCCAGTAGAAAATACTTCTTTTATGCCTCGGGTCTCCGCCACAGCTCGTATTCATTCCTTAATTCTACCCTTCTTCATTTTTGGACCTCGCTTATTCATATTGTGACTCTTCCATGTTGTGTCTTAGGAACCTTTTCAATACAACCCGGATTTCTAGCTCCCGTTCATAGTTCTGCTACGGCTGATACAGAAGGAAGATTTTTATGGTTGTTTTTCCTTCTAATTACCGACATATCTATGATTCTTTTCCCCAGATGAAGCAACATGCATCAGTCCGTAGAACCCATAAAAAAGAGATGGTTTTTGCGCTCAGTACTCTTGTGCACCTATGTCACTTGGCTCGCGCGCAACCCCTCCCCTTCCCTTATTCAGAGTCAGCAATTAGTTATCGGATTTCATCTCATCCGTAGTGCTTCAGAGGGGGATTATCCAGAGCATGGTTGAATGTATATTATATATATTAGGCTTTGCGAGGCTAAGAAAACTAATATGTATGATCAATTGAGAATTTTCGGAAGATGGTCAAGAGGGACTTTGCATGCACCACTACCCTTTCGAATATATTCTTCTCGTCGAGAGAAAAGCACTCAGGCGACCATCATGTTCTGAACCAAACTGACGCATTCCTAGCTCTAATTAGAACGTGTGAATTGACTTGACGATCATATCATGGGCAAGGGTCGTCACAGATAACTGCCTAATCATTCCGAAGACGAGCTCTACCACTAGGACATGCATATTTGTAGTTTTCCTCTCTTCCCCTGCTCCGAACCTCGGTCGTGTTTACAAGAACACCCCCCATTTTGACTTCTCGCTTTCATTTCTTATCTTTTATCAGATTCTCGATTAGGTGTCCTACGAGTGCTTTATTTCAAATATATATGAAAGAAGATCACACGACAGAAAGATCTCTGATTGATAAAGTGTACACTGGGTAAGAACGACCAGGCATAGAGATAGATTTGAGACTTGATGATCCGAACCGTGCATGCTTCATTTCCAAGAAGACCCTCAATGGGATTCACACTTACCTTCGCTGAAGTATTAGCGAGGCTCTCCTCGGGTACTTTTTATTGGTTTCATCGCAGTATATGATTCCATTCCTCAAAAGAATATGGTCAGTCCAAACCCCCAATCCCCAACAAAGGGAAAAACTATGAGCTGTTTTCACTCGTCAGCATGAGTTTTCAAAGACCGATGCTTCTACTCCAACTATTTATTCGCTTCCATTTTCTCAGCGAGGGGGGTGGGGGGAAGCAAGCTTTGAAGTTATCTACTAATAAACTCAAATGCTTAGAAAAATGCCAATAGCTAGTTAGTTTTCAGTCCCTAAGGTTTGATCTCTTTGAGAGAATAGGTTGCAGGCAAGTGTCGAAGTAGGGCCTAGGTCAAGGTCAAGAGGGGAGGCTCCAGTCTCAGGCTACAGGGGAGTTGACGAAGAGGTCAAAGCAGTATAGGCGCATAGGCTTGAACTTTGTACACAATGTAGGACGTAGTTGATGCGAATAACAGAGACAGTTAAGGAAGCTGAGTGAGGTGTAGTATGGGTGGTACCGACTAGATTTTTCATTAAGTTCCTAGGTCGCCCATCACTTAATAGGGGAAAGAGGGGAAGTGTTAAGGCTCACTTTTTTTTCTCCTCATTCTTTAACTATTATAAAAAATGTGAAGCTTTTTGTCTACACTACATCTGACATCTCTTTCCATTTAAGAAAAAGGTCAGAGCGAGAAGTGAGCCCAAAGGTGAAGCGATCTCGTACTAACATTAAGAAAGAGAACTTTCCCATAGCGAGGAGTCAAATCCAATTCTCCCTGGACCTTTATCAACCTCCGTGTTATGTGGGAGGGGGGTTTGCGGTTCAAAGAGCCATTCCTTAAAGACCTGCAGGGGGTGATTCACCTCCACTTCTCCCCAAGACGACAGGAAAGAGCATCCAATTCCTAAAAGCCACATTCCCGCTCCAATACTAGGGGTACCTAAGAGGGACTTCTTTCTAGTATGGGATTTCGATGCGGCTTCAAGGACCGTGAAGAAGGGAGGTGGAAAAGACTGGACACTGGCAAGGAAGTGGGATAAAGGGTAGCGAACACCATTCTCTCTATCTATAATCCTAGGTTGTGCTTTTTTCTACTTTTCCACTAGATGACTGAATAAGCGCTTCGTGACTTCTGACCTATCTATGTATCGGGAGAGAGTAGTTGGACCCCTAGGTTGTCGTCTTGGAGTTTTCTTCATAGATCTCTTCTCTTTTTTTGTCTGGGAGTTTTCATAGAGCTCCCCCGACATGGCGTAGCTTTTCGAGGAAAGTATAGTGTTATATCATTGTATAAAAATAGTGATTTCCACTCACTCTGATTTCCATGGTACTAGCCCTATTTCGACCTCCCATGCTTGCAGTTGGGATTCTTTCGGACATGCTTTTCCCATCATCTCCATTGCTATCAGAAGCGACTGATTATATAGAAAGTTCGGATAGGTTGGTTCGAGGACCCGTTGGGGGTTTGAAAGGGGGTCCTGATTCAGGGACGGATCCGTATGACGTGAGAGTGTCACGTACGGTTCCTTTGAGAAGGGTGTGATACCACCACCTATCAGGACCTTTTCCTTTTAACAAGCTCTGAAAGCGAGTAGTCTACAAGCGCCAAAGCCCAGATTGAAGCTAACAATCTTAGAAAGGACTAAATGCATGATTTTTGCATTACACAGATGAAGAGAGGAGGTAGATCATAGGTCTCTTGATAGTCAGTCTTGCCACTGAAGACTATTGAAGCATATAATAGAATCTGGGGCAAGAGAGGAAGTTTCGGCTAACAGGAAAGTAGTTGCAACCAACAAAAAAGAAGTAACTGAGGGTGAATCCTATCTTATATAAACCACTAAAGCCTCAGGGTGCGAGAGAATGGGGGTTCCACGAAGAGTCTGGAGTCCCAGGGCCATGGAAGGGTACTAGATATTTGGGGCAGTCAGAAAGCATAGAATCGGGTGGTTGAACTCTCAAAGCAGTCACTATTTGGACTTTCTTTGATTATCTAGTTTCTTTTAGCCCCCTCGATCTTGGTTGGTTTGTTTTCGGTCCTTCCCCCCGCTTTCAACTAGCCTCTGAAGACCGGCCATGTTTATGGAAAGGTCTATGTCGTAGCTTTCTATGCTCTATCTTCATGCATTGACTGTTTCCAGAAGATCGTAACCTTTTGCCCTCCTAACTCCATAGAATTGTAGTTCAATTGAAAGACTTCTAATGAGTAAGTGGTTTATATCTCTGCCATGAAGGCACACCGATTACTATTGCATGGGTGCCAAAGCTATTTAGTCTACGTGTCCACCACCACAGAAATAGAGCAGATGATCGAAGGTGTGCTATGGTATGTGAATTCTCTAATGTTTTTCAAGATGAACTACCTGGATTACCACCTAAGCGAGATATTGAACTTGAAATCTCTCTTATAACTGATACTCAACCAATCTCTATTCTGCCATATCGTATGACTCCAACCAAGTTACGTGAATTAAAGGTGCAACTACAGGAACTCCTAGATAAAGGGTTCATTCTCTTTAGCACTTCATCATGGGTAGACATGTGCTTTTTGCATGGAAGAAAGATGGTTCACTATGACTTTGCATTGACTATCGATAATTAAATAAAAAGACAATAAATAACCTTTATATTTTGCCACGAACAGATAACCTCTTTGATTAGTTACAAGTATCCACTGTATACTCAAAGATTGATCTAAGATCTAGATACCATCAGTTAAGAATTTAAGACTCGGATATTCCTAAAACTGTCTTTCGTACTAGATACATACATTATGAGTTCTTAGTCATGCCTTTTGGACCGATAAATGCACCATCAACTTTATGGATCTGATTAATAGAGTATTCAGTTATTTCCTAGATCTCATCATGGTAGTATTTATTGATGATGTACTCATCTATTCTAAAAACAAGTAACAATATGAACATAATCTCCATGAGACACTAAGGAAGAATAAGTTGCATGCCAAGTAAAACAAGTGTAATTTTTGGTTAACCGAAGTTTCCTTTCTAGGCCATGTCATTTCTAGGGCAGATATCTTTGTTGATCCTGCAAATATTGGTGTGGTGATGAGTTTGGAACGTCTGAAGACCATAACAAAAATACAATCTTTTCTGGGGCTAACTGGGTATTATAGAGGGTTCGTGAAAGATTTTTCACGAATAACCTTGCCTTTGACTTGCTTAACTCAGAAGAGGTACCATTTGTATGGTCTGATACTTGTGAAACCAACTTCCAGACACTGAAAGAACATTTAACCACTGCACCTATCCTTTACCTTTCGACATTGAGGGATTCACTGTATACATCGATGCATTTAAGGAAGGACTTTGGGAAATGCTTATGCAACATAGAAAGGTAGTAGCACATGCATCACGATAATTGAAGACACATGAGAACTATCCACCTCATGACCTTGAACTTGCTACAGTTGTCTTTGCTTTGAAGACATAGAGACACTACCTTTATGGCATCGCTTTTGAGATCTTCACTAACCATAAGAGTTTAAAATACCTATTTGACCAAAAATAGCTAATCATGAGACAAAGGCGATGGTTAAAATTATGAAAGGACTATGATTGAACAATCTCTTACTACTTGGGTAAGGGAAATGTGGGCATATGCCATCGGTAGACGAACTTATTCCCAAGACGTGATGATATCAATTCAATTTAGGGTGTGCTATTTGCATTAAGTGAATGGCAACCTTTCGACAATGGTACATATACAATAACCATTCCTCATCAATATAGGTCAGAGATTTGGGGTATAATACATAAAGGTCAAGAAGATGATCCACTTTTTCAGAGAAAAAGTAAAAAGAAGTGAAATCGATGGATTTCATATACATAATGATTTATTGTATAACCGTCATAGAGTCTACGTACCTAACACTCTTGAGTTAAGAAGAGACATCATGCGATAAGCACACTGTTCAAGATCATCAATTCATCCAGGGATTACAAATATGTGTAAAGATCTTCGTTTGATGTTGCCGAGTTTGTGAACTCTTGCTTTACTTGTCAACATGTAAAGGCTTCTCATCAATGACTGCCAGGATTATTGAAGCCCCTTCCTATCCATAAATGGAAATGGGAAAGCATTTGCATGGACTTCATTACTGGTTTACCACAAACCATGTGTGGTAAAGACGATATTTGGGTGATAATAGATAGACTAACCAAGGTGGCACGTTCTGTTGGAATCAACTTAGGTGCTACTCCATATCAATTTACTGAACTATATAATACATATGTAATACGTCTGCATGGTATTCCAAAAGAGGTAGTTTCTGACCGAGATTCAATATTTACCACACACTATTGGGATAATTTCATGAAAGCACTAGACACATGACTTTATTTGACTATATCATATCACCTTCAAACATATGGTCAATCAGAACATACTATCAGATCTTAGAAGATATGTTGCGAGAATGTGACTTAGAATGGAAAGGATCATGGGTTAAGCATTTTCTACTTGTAGAATTCACCTATAATAATAATTATTATCATGCTAGTATTGGCATGGCACCCTTTAAGGCACTATATGGGCATAGATGTACCATTCCTTTGTGCTGGCAAGAGGTTGGAATAAGGAACCTCCATGACTTAGACAAAATCGAGGAGACACGAGAAGCCGTGGAGCTTGCTCAAAAAAGGTTGATAATTGCCTAGAACCGCTAGAAGAGTTATAGTGATACTGGATGCAGAGACATTGATAATTCTTTTATTGTGTCTGGGTTGTGAGGGCTCTGAACTACATGGATAGTTCAATGTGCTCATCAACACCTGGCCCGCAGATGTGGATCACATGGCATACTCGTCCTGTTCAAACGTCTATCATGGCCCCCGTCTCGCGTCGTCAGATCCTCCCGTTTACCAGAGCTATTTACTCAATAATAACTTTATCCAATAATCACAACTGGCATTTAGAAACTAACTGTAATAAAAATTCTACATAGAGAGCATCTCACATTTTCCATTCACAACATAAGGCTCACACATAAACCATTCTCATCATATTCTTTTACATGCACATCAAGCTGAAAGAAAAGAACTCAAAAGAACTACAAACTACCTTATACTACAAGCTACTATGGTTGGCTGGTTGAGTAAGGTCCTTGTGATGGCTCACCGATTGATGAATATGTGATTCATCACTCTATTTAGCTAAAAATAGAGCTTCGTCCCGAGGAATTATATGCATTCATATATTTATATCTCAAAATTAATACTCGTATACTTGTAAATAATTTGCACAAATTAGCATTCCATTCTGCAATAGAAACAACCTATTAATAAGGGCATCCGACGAGCTTTCAAATGGCGCCTTTACCAGGGAGGTATATTGTTTTCGGTTGGTTTTTAAATAATTTAGATTTTAGTTTTTCCACCACCGGGTAGTATGACCCCCGATTTTCTTATGTATATATTCTTTGTTTATTTTTCAGCATTTTTATTCATTTTATTTCTTGTATATATTTCATGTGAATATCTCTAACCTTTGATTTCCTTTTTCATGCGAGGGATCCTATGGCTTTGGAGCAGCTTTCTCGGTGGCCGACACAACTCAAAGCATTTTGGGATGGGTGATTCTGTGGATCGAGTTCACTGAAAACACGCGAAGAAGTTTTCTTTTTATTTGGAGAGAGATTGTTTTATTCACTTATTTTTGTAAATAATTTGTCTCATTTCCAACGATCTTCATTTGAAGACTCGTGCTTGTGACGTAGATCTAGGTCGTACATTGGCTATTAGAGCTACTGGGATTAATTCATTATGCTCGTAGTCTTAGATCTGCACATTTCACATTAAATAAACGTACCTGATGTTCTACTTTGCCAAATTTAATATGTTCTTCACTCGTTAAAAGAACTATCTGTTTAGGAGCAGTTTTTCGGTGCATGCATATAGTTTAAATTTCAATATGTTTAGCATATTGCAAGGAGATTGCGAGGATCACTATATGTATTTCTACTTGAACACACACATCATTGTTTTATTGAATTGCATAGACTTTTTTGACTCCTCCTTCTGTGTTTGTCTATATGTGATTAAAAGGAAATTGGGAATGCTTAGTAGTCGTGCTTGGTTTTGAACTTCAAAGCAAGTGATCACCAAATAAAACCTGGACTACTAAACATTGTTGATTAATCAAAACCAAATAAAAAAGTGAAAATCATTGATTGTTGGAGAGCAAGCCATCCTTATGCACAAGTACTTACCTCCAGATTGTGAGTGGGTGAGGACATAGCCTTAAGGTTAGAGCCCAAAACCCTAGACTTGCATCCTAAGTCTCTAGATCCGATTCGTGCATGTTTGGGAGCTGCAAGCGCTCGCCTTCTACCATAGAGGGATGTTTTGGGTGTGCAAGTCTACTATTCTCTTTAGGGGTATGATATAATCCAACAGCCCAGGCATATCACTCCTTTGATTAAAGGGCAGTAGAACCACATATGGGCTTCAGGGAGACACACCTGTGCATAACATACTACAAGATTGCATTGTCACCTAACTTAAAATTGAAAAGATAATCGGTCGGACCTTCACCGCCTTCATTGTGTTAAGTTGGTGAACCTAGGGTTTGAATTGGGTATTGAATTGTGTGTGTACAAAGACTACGTATTGCACGCCTTCACTCTCCCGCCTCTTGAATTGAATATCGTGCACCAACTTGGATCTCTTGAAATCGAAAGATGGAAATTTGGAGCGATGTTATTTCAGACTCCACGAACACTTTACTGAACGCTCCAAACTTCACGTCTTTCCTGGTCTGCGATGTCTCTCTTCATGGACCCCTAGTTCCCAGATGACCCTCTTCTAGGAAACAAAACCCATTCTCTGATGTTAGGGTATGGCCAGACCTGGATTAATCCCCTATTATCCTCTAGCAGCGCGAGTGACCCTCTCCTCGGTGCCTCTAGATTTTTTTCTTCAGCAAGAGCTTACATGAATACCCTAATCATTTTCAGTGAGAAAGGAGTAGAGATGTTGCCCAAAAGACCACCACCGGAAGCAGATGATCAAAATGATCCCATGCATCAGATATTGGCGGGAGTCGCGGGAGGAGAAGAAGGTCTAATGAGAGATGCACACATCCCTGTAGAAAATCAGATACAAAGCTGGCTTAGGCTGGTACCACCTCAAGAAGCTTACGACCCAAAGCCTTATTTCTTGGATTCATTCCCCAATTTTAGTGAGAATGAGATATAAGAACCATTCACATTCCTACGAGAGTTTGAAATGTTCTGTAACAACTTGAAATGTTCATTGTCCTCTTTGCCTTGGCAGACAAAGCAACATACTTGCTGAAAAATTGGGGATGGTAGTAAACACATGAAATCGGTTCAATGACTTATTCTAGAAGAAATTTTATCCTCTAAACTAGACCAATCAGATGAGAGCACATATCACGATCTTCACTCGGTTCTCTCATGAGCCCTTCCAATAGGTATGTGAGAGATTTAAGGATACGTGACAAAAATGTTCCTGTCATGAGATAACCATGCCGATCCGCACACAAAGCGTATTTGGAGGATTCACCCTTCAGATGCAAGGGTTAGTGAGCACTTGAAAAATCTGTGATTCATTACGTTTCTATTGCAATTTGTCTAAAAGCCCTTAACAAATACATGAAAATATACATTAATATTCATTTGATCAAAGCATATTCATGTATAAAAACTCATTTTTATGCATCAAAAAGACATAAATATAAAAATAAAAAAATAAAAAATAAGAAAGAAAAGAAAATAAGGTGCAATGTAAATATGTATATATTGTACAATATGACTTAGAAGATATATAAATATAGCTGTAAGATATATTTTTATAACCTAACCTCCTAGATCAAGTCAGCATGACTTGATCGACAAACAATAAAATAGGGGGAGATAAGGAAAAAACCCAAAAAGAACTAACTCTACTTATAAATTATTAATTCCATTTATTTATATATATGCATAATCTTCACCTAATTTTATTTCATTCATATGTACATATTTTCTCTAAACTCTTCACCCTTGTGTATATAAATATATATATATATATAAAGGGGTTGATGGGGCTGCTCCTGTTGGCTGCCCCGCCCCATTTTTTGGCATTTTTTTTATTTTTTTTGAAAAATATCACCATGTATATTCATCCCTATATCCCTCCTATATGCCATTCAAATTTCATAAGAAACAGAGACTCCTACAGCCTCCATCTAGACATGATCGATTAAAAAAATCCTGCAACTGTTAAAAAAGTGACGTCTGGATGGAGGCCGTAGGAGTCTCTGTTTTTTGACAAAATTCGAATGACATATAGGAGGGATATATGGATGAATATACATGGTTATATTTTTCCAAAAAAATAAAAATTTTTGCCAAAAATGGGGTGGGGGCAACCCCATTTTTCCCATATATAAATGCAAGAGTAAATAAAAAATTGCAACTTGTGTATAGGCTTATCGATGAATCCATGATTCTCACTCTTTATTCTTTTTTTAGTTCTTCTTTTTGGCAAAATCTCTTGTAAACACCTGTAAATTCAATAAATTAGCTCTCTGCATGCTTTTGTTAATGATGCATAATTAGCATGTAGTTGTGCAAAAATAAAAGAATAAAGGAAAAAGAAAAAGAACGATGTATTTAGAATAAATACAGAGTGATCCAAAACCCAAGAGAAGGTCAAGCCTTGACCTAATCGCAAAATAAAATAAGTAGAGAGAGATATGGTCTCCTATATATTGTACATATCACCTATACTTGTACACATTATTTATTTATAAAACCAAATTATTTTACACCCTTGTATATAGTTTTAATAATATTATAAAAAAAATAAAAATCAGAAAAATAAAAGAAAAGTAAAAATAAAATCATCAAACCTTTGTATAAAATACGTATGTACATATCACATCCACTATTTATTCTGTACCCTTAAATAATCCATAAAAATAAAATAAAAATTATTTTATACTCCTAAAATTATGTTGTAAATAAATAAAATATAAAATAAAGGTGTTGGAGCAAAAATAATAAAATAAAAATACGTGTACATAATACAGAGGTATAATATACCTGTATATAATACTATACAGTGTATATATGTTTTTTTATTTTTCATAAAAATAATTAATAATCACATAAAAATATTTCTTAAAATAATAAACATCTTTTATTTAATTTAATTTTAATTTTAAATTTATTTACTATTTTTTTATCGTATTTTCTTTGATTTTTGTAAATCTTATTTTCTGATTGGTCCAACTCGGATCGTTGACCCCCGGTTAACGGTCTCTTCCAGGCCGGGTCGGGTTGCAGTCTCCTCGCCAGAGCGTTTTCTCTGAATTTTCATGCCCGAACCCGACCTCCTCTTGCTTTGATATTCGGACCCGAAAATCCTCGTACATTTGAGATTCTCGTGGATCCCTAGAATCAACCGGATCCTCCTAGGGTTGCGTTCCACTTCTCGATCTTTCCAGACCCTCGACCATACATATAAAACATCTCTTCCTCCTCCATAGACCTTTATCTCATCCCTCGCACCACCATTCTTCTCTAGCTCCCCTCAGTGAAGTGACAACCACCGTTGGAGTATCTCAGGATACGGCAGAGGTGCCTGGAGGCTCGTAGCTCGCTTCGTGGCTAGAGATCCGTCGCGAGTAGCCTCCCTGCCAGCCGCAGCTCGATCGAAGCCAAGACCCATCCGCCCACCTTCGCCTAAAGCTCAGGAACCCATCCAGACCTTCAGGTATTTATCTTTCCTTCCGCATTTCCATGTTCGATCGCATCTTCCCAGTTCATCGCCGGCGTCGGTCCTCTGCTCTGACCACTGGGTCTGGAGCCCCATCTTAGACACTTATCCGCACCGATCAACATGCTTAATCATCGCTCATCTTCTCCCGTAATCTGATCATCCTTAGACCAACTCATTGGAGCTAGGTTAGGACAGGATCTCCTTCCCTCATTTCCGCCGGAGATCGACCACCATTCCCCATCACTTCTTTCCTATCCAGCTGCAATAACCAGGATCGAAGCACAGCCCCGAGTCTCCTCTACTCTTTGCAAGACATTACTCGCGCGAATAGACCACTTAGAGTCCTCAACTGCTCAGGCGGAGCAGCTCCAGGCGAGCAACCATCATCACGCTCATCCGACCGTCATCACCTCCATCAGATCCTCGAGTTCGATGCGCATCACCTCCACGAGTCTGCAGGGGCCCTCAGGTCCTTCATCGGGTTAGAAGATCCCCTCCCTCGCTCGATCGAAGTTCAACACGGGCGTATTCTTGTAGACCCATCCCTAGCCATTGGATCATGCAACCTCTACCAGATCTGATCCGAGATCCGCAACACTCACAGCTTTTGGGTCGTTAGATCAGGCCCTCTGATGCATCTGCCCACACGTCTGCAACATCCTTTATAGACGTCAGATCTGACATCAACAACGATCAGAGCCATACGTTCGACCCGCCTGCGCGCCACGTGTCCTCGTTAGGGGTATATTTCCCTTTTATCCTCACATGTTTAGATATTTTGCTTTAGTCCATTAAATAAATGTTGCAGTTAAGAACTTTTACAGTTTGACCTTGTAGTTTATAGTATTTGCATTTTAGTCCATCTTAATCTGAAGCACGTATAGGCTCACATTAGTTTTGGGGTATTTGCAGTTTGTGTCCTAGACTTATCTGCTGTCAATGAATGAATGATAACTTTTTAGAAATTGCATTTATACCTATGTGCGTGGCTTATTGTGCATGTGTGTGAATTAAGCGGGATTTTTGCAGATTGAACCCTAAGTTTTCCTAGTGTGTTATTCGTTTAGTCCAGAAAATTAAAGTATTTACGAATAGGTTCCTGTAAACTGTGGGTAATTACATGTTGTGTTTTAGACTTAATAAATATTAAACTAATTTGAAAATTACATAAAAATTACCATTGTCTCCTATTAGTGTGTAATCTTTACTGTAATTTTATTGGATTGATTTTTTTTGCATTTTCTTTTTTTAAAAATTAAAACCCTAAAAAATATCCCCGTTTACCTTATAAAAATTATAAAATTCAAAAAGTGCTTTAAAAATTCGATAAAAATTCATGTGGGTGCCTTTTTGTGTTTTTTACTTCCAATATTATTTTTTTTTGAAAAAACCCTCATAAAACCCTAAAAATTACAAAACTTTTAAAAAAATTTAAAAATCATATAAAATCGTATAAAATTACAAAAATTCCATTTCCAGTTCCTCGTTGTAGGTTTTTATTCATATTTTATCATAAAAATGCTATCTAGGACTTTAGGCTAATTTGAATATTTTTAATTTACAATTTAGTCCTGACTGTGCATTGTTTTGTGTTTTAGGCTTTGTTTGATTTTTATAAAATTATATTTTTTTGAAAAATCCAGGAAAATTATCAAAAACACTTTAAAATTCGAAAAACACAAAAATATTTTTACTTTAATTTTCTGACTATTTTTTGGTTATTTAGAAAAGTCCAAAAAGATTGTTCTGTTTGCTTTCTTTGATTTTTGTGCTTGTGTGCTTTATTCAAAAATTTTAAAAATCTAAAAATTAAAGACCACTAAAAATTATTTTAATTTTGGAAAATTTGACTACTTCATATTTCTTTTGTACTCCTTATGTTCGACCCTGGTGGCTATACCAGGTAAATAAAAATAACGAACTGCTTACATTTCTTGATTACTTGATTCTTCGTTGAGTGGTTTTATTTTTTCTCACTGACCACGCCTGGTGATTCGGGTCTCCAATTTCCAACTTCTGAATCTCATAACTTCATTATATAAACTTCAATTTCACTCTAGTCTCCTTTAAAGTTCAAGATATTAAATTCTCTAATTAGTGAAGATGGTTTCATCGAAACAGAGTCCTTTGCAAAAAGTTGGTTTTTCGACCTAATGACAATTGGGTTTGTGGGTTATTTCGTTTATTTTGAACATACTATTTATAGTACAACCAATTTAGCGTTTTTAATTGTTTTATTGATCTCCTAGTTTATTTATAAAAAAATCCCAAATTAAAATATTTTTAATTTTTAAAATAAATAAAAAACCCTTAAAACATGTGCATTTGAACTACATTGTATATACATATATTTATTAATCCATGTAATATAAATTATTAAAATCTACAAAAATTCATATAAGCCTTATTTATTATTATAGAAATTAATAAAATATAAAATCGTATCTTACTTATGAAAATACTCAACTAAATATATAAATTCTATATATAAAATATGTTATAAGTATATTTATTGATATTTTATTTATATATCATAAAATATATGTTATTTGTATATGTAAAATATACCATAATTTAGATGATTTAATTATCTATTTTTTCATTTTACATCTTTTAGAAATATTCTTATTTAATATTTATTATATAATTTATAAGCTTTTTAATTCTTAGAATTTTGTGGTGTTGACTTGTGTCAGCACCACATTCTTCTTCTTCTTCTTCAACAAAGCATTTTGTTGCGCTGTGTAAACGTCCCACCTTTACCTAATTTTCTAGCCTTAGATTCTCAACAAATTAAAAATCTAATTCGTAGATTATTTAGCCTAAACCAACCCTTATACACGCCCTACCTTCAAATCCACCCTACTCTCTTCAATTTTTCCTATATAAATAGTCAAAGTTGGTGTTAAACAACAACTCTCTCCATAATCAGTTCCAACTGACCATTCTCCCAACTTCCATTGCCTAGAGCTTGCTCCTCGGGTGATAGACAAGGTAGGACGACCACCCGCGAGGAAGAGGATAGATCGGGGAGGAGTTCCAAGACTATTGCACCTTGAATCATGACCAACTCTGCTGTGTTGAGCTCGAACTAACATCGGATTATGGAGTGAAGACCTGGAAGTTCTTACAACTTCCTAATCCCAAGGGAATTTCATCCATTAAATTCGATCGTTTTAATCTGTTTTTAGTCCACTTAATCCGGGGAATTTCATCCATTAAATTTGATCATTTTAATTAGTTTTTATGCCACTTAATCCATGTCTTAGATACCTTAATCAACCATCTCTTGATTTCTTTCAAAAACCCCATCCAAATTAATCTATTTATTTGGTGAATCTTCAAAGTCTGCTTGTTTTGAAACAATACTTTGCGCAAGAACAACTCCAATATTCCCAGGCCAATTCTTCTCGAATCGAGCCACAATTCTTCTTGAAGGTCGTTCCATCTTCAAAAGCTAATTATCAGGATTATTTGAAGTCAATATTCACTTCATTCGGCGGTGGAAATCAAGTTAAAGCTGTACGAGTACAGGTTGACTCTCTACATCTCCATCAGGAACCCTAAAAATTTGATTTCTTCATCTTCAATGCATCTCCTCGTAGCTAGAGAGCTCGAAGGGAAGGAGTCCCCCTTCTGGCCCTGTCTCTTCCATCTTAATCGCAGAATCGCCGCATGGATCTGATTGAATCAAAAACCGCCACCGTTGTTCTATAATTTGGGAAGAACTCCCCAAGAACTCCAGACCGTACAAGCTTCGACGCGTGGCATTGATGAACGACCCCAATTTCATCTTCTCCTTCTAATCTCGACCGTTCAACACAAACTAGTGGAGGATTATTCACTAAACTCGTCGACTTTCCAGAATTCTCGTGTACCGCACAATCTTTCAGATATTACACTTAGGTTCCTCCAAAGGGACCTAAATGTAAAGCACCATTTTTTCAGAATTTTTTTTACAGTTGTACCCTTGAATACTTTGTGACATTTGGACATTACTTAGGCATTATTTTCCTTAGATTTTTCTTCGGTAGTTACATAACTACCCAAGCGAGGTTTTATCGTATTTTTTGAGGTTTTTCACGGCTTCATTGACTTGTTTTGATTTTCTGAAGTTTGTCTCCGTTTTGAGTTTCTTTGTGTATCTTCGAACCCGTTGCTTAGTTTTCTTCATTGTTTTTTCCCTATATAGTATCATCTATACATATTATCCGTTATATACTATATAATAGATCATTTTGAAAACAATATTCTTCATTTTGTTTTGGAAATAAACACAATTCCACTTTCTTTTCTTCACTTTAACCACTATATTAGAATAGTACATTACACTCTATTCCACCTATTATATTATATCACCTTTTTCCAAATTAATTATTTTTGAAAATCAAATAAAATTTTAAAATAAATAAAAATTTACCAAATTAAAAACTAAATAAAAATATGAAAAAAAACTAAAAACCACACAAAGACTTAGCAAAGAAATCAATCACAAAATCCGATCTCAATTTCTAGGTGTACTTCCTTCCTCCTTGTATTCGACTCAGGGACACTTACCTGGTAAATATAAAGTGAAAAAGAGAGAGACATTTATTCCTTACATTTATCTATATTTTCCGCTCTCTCTTTTAGATTTCTTTTATACATGCTCCACTTCGCGGTCACTGCATCAGACGACTTTTCTCAATAAAAAGCCACGAGGGGGAGTGCGCTTATCAAAATGGCGACGTTGCCGGAGAGGCGCTAGCTATACTTAGTATTAGGGATTTTTGTGATTTTTTCTTCTTGTTGTTTTGGTCAGTTTCTCGTATTTTTTATTTTACAATTTATCAGTTTTCTTTTAGTTTTTATTTTGGTTTCCTTTTCAAGCTTTGATTTCTCTCTCAGTTTTCTTTTCGATTTTTGCTTTCTTTATGGTTTTTGTGTGCTGATAAGTGCTACAAGGGATCGTAGGATCAATCGACTTCTTAGGAAGTCGAGTTAGTTGAGAGTGCAAATATGAGCTTCTTCATTACGAGCCGATTGCAGAGGAGCAGCACGAGTTAGCTGGATTTTGTTTTTTTAGTTACATTTTTATTTTATTGGTGAGAGAGGAAGGGACATTTACTCGTTTTTACTTCGTAGAGGGGGTCCATTAAGGACATCCTCGACTTGTATCCAGACTTCAGACTTTTTCTCAGGGATCTGTTTCACCAGCACATGTGTTGGTGGACCACACAACGGTTTTCGATTTTCTCGACCATTTTTCTTTGTTTGTCATGATTTCATGGAGCCTAGGGGTGCACACTTAAATGATTAAACGACTAATTTAGAACCCATTTCTCTAATCCACACTTTGGCGTAAAATTACATGATTTTGGAAAATCAACCGATTCTTATGCGAGCACTATCGTGTTACAATTTTATCACTTTTTGCATACATTAGAATTAGGTTTAAATTTCTATGTGGATCACTTGCATGTAGAATGTTGGAGACAGTTATGATTTCTATCTTTGCATACTTCATGTTTTGCGTTGCATTATGTGATTATCCCCCTATGTGACACATCTTTCACTGAAAAAAGGAAAATCAAACTCTCGTTAGTTTTGTTGAAAAATACCAAAAAATGAAAACCATAAAATAATTTTTTGAAACTTCAACCAAAAATAAAAAATGGATTTAATTGCTTTGGGAGAGCAATCCCCTCATTATTGCAGGTATTTACCTCCAGGCAGAGCGGGTGAGGGCGCTGTCTTAAGGATTAGAGCCCAAAATCCATGGATTTATTCCCTAAGCACATTTGTATTACCTTTAAGTACACGGCCGAGCTCAAGCACTTGCCTCCGAACATAGAGAGTCCTTTTGGCGTATTCGGCTTCACATTTCCCTTTGGGCATGATATAACCCGATAGCCGGGCAAATGTTTCCACTGTTTGGGGGAGTGCAAAGACATATGCTGGGCAATGGGTGACCCCACTTGTGAGTCTGCTTTAAATAATCACTTGCATCATCTAACTTTTAAATTAAAAAGATTAACGATTGAACTCTTACAGTCATCACTATGTGAAGTTGATGAATTGGGGGTTGCCATTGTTTTTGTTTATGGTGTGTCTGACTATACGTCTGACACGCCTTCCTTCCATCTCTTGAGTTGACATCATGCTCATATCTCGTATCATTTTAGAATCGAAGATGATGTATCGGCGATCTTTATGCTCGAACTTTGCAAACCATCGATCTTCCATTGTGATATATACGCCTTTACAGGCTCGGGATGACCCTCTTCCCGAGTCAGTTTCACCTAGTCACGAGGTGAGTCAGACTCAGAATCCCTCACTTTCTAGGCCGTTAATTGAGGAAGACCCTTACCTCAACATTTCTCTTTCCCCGACACATTTTCACTCAGTGCTTATGAGGCTTTTCCTTTCCATAGAAGTTTACTGACACCATGATAGCAAGAGGGACATCACCAATTGAGGAGAGACTGGCTGATGAGAGACAAGGTACATGATCAGATGCGATTGCAGGGATTTTAGACACATTACAACGGATGAGTACATATCTAAGAGAGCAGTTTAGAGTCCAGGAAGAGATAAGAGGTGAGATTGCGACATTGAGAGTTGGAGGAGTGAACCCACTAGCTGTAGTTGATCCCGTAGCTACATTACGTGGTGAATATGACCCTGGAGCGAGTGCACTACAACGTTGGATTTGATTGCCGCCTAATCAGGGTCCCTACGATCTCATACCATTATTCATATTACTTCTTCCCAAGTTCTATGGGAAAAGTACTAATGTGTCATTTACCTTCCTACAACAGTTTGAGATAATTTGTGGGACGGCTAGTTATCCAAACATTACATAGGAGGCTATACGCCTAAAGGCTTTTCCCTTCTCTTAGCAGATAAGGCGATTTACTGGCCGAATCATTTGGGGAGAGAGATCTCTACTTGGGATGATCTAAAGTCCACATTCATGCGTAAATATTTTCTTCTTGGAAGAACCAATGCGATGAGGAACCGAATTTCGAATTTCACGCAACCTCCCATGAGACTATTCATGAAGCATGAGAGCGCTTCAAAGATATGATAGAAAACTGGCCTCATCATGAGATTCCACTGAAGTCACTGGTTCAGAATTTCTTTGGAGGACTACATGCTGATATTCAGGGATTGGTTACTATCGCATGTGGTGGTAGTTATTTGAACAGAGATGCTAAGTCAGTTTGGACCATCTTTGAAGGCTTGATCAGAACTCTAAAGTCATTGATTCCACTTGTGTATATCAGAAGGCCCCACAACCACCACATCAACGATATCATCAGAAGGTGGCTAATATACTAGAGTCTGATTCACGATCTACCGGTAATGATTTGTGAGAAACTTTGTAGTCGATGTGTTCAGAAGCAAGTTCAGGGGTTGCAGAAGTTGTGAGAGCTGGAAAAGCTTTTTTTATTACCTCAAGAAATGAGTGATTTGGAGAAGAATGTGGCTGAGATTCAGATGTAGAGCCAGCAACCACCTACACTTAAACCTACACAGAGATCTTTTCCCGCTTGTCCCACTCGTCAGGCACATCTTGTACAAAGAGAGGCAGTGTTTTCTGTTGGACATGCGAGCCCACAACGAGCCATTATGCAATAATTATTATTGCAAATATCATTCCCTTATCTGAAATGAAGAATAACTAATTTCTATAATTGGTCCCTTACTACAATTAGGGTTATGTACCATGGCCATCTTAATGATCATACGCCTGATAATTAAATTGTTGAATCATAAAGGCTGGTGCTTGGATGATATCTAAAGAGTTAGATTGAGGACTCATTAAGCACTGTCAAATAATTATTAAGAGATGATCTCCAGCCTAAGTAGGAGATGCCAATACTTTCTCTAAAGGTTGATATCTAACCGACCTTTTGATGCAGGTCCTCTGCATAGGAATAGAGATTCAGAGGTGTTAGAGAAGTTAGGTCAAAGAATTGACTTAACGAAATTGAGATAACCAAAGACTTTGTCGTATGCTGTCATGATATAGGTGATGAATCCCTACTGGATCATAATTATTCTCTATTTTTATCCCCGAAAAATAAGAACCTCATGAGAAATCTTCATTATTTCATCATCTTTGTGAATAAATCTATCTCCTATAAATAAAGCTAACCCTAATTATTGTATTTAATTATTAACATTTTCTTTGTTGTTCTATTTTATTAAAGAACCCCTTAAAATTAGATTAAATATTGTATATTTATTTTGGTTTCAAAAAGAAATTATAAAGATAAAAAATATCAAAATCACAAAATTAAGTGTTTTTAAGTCATTAAAAATTCTTGCAAAAATTCTTCTTTGTATAAATGCCTCTTTTGAATTTTTGACAAACATGGAACTTGTAGATCTCATCGAGATCTACAACTTTCATGTTTTGACTTTTTTGTAGTTAAGCTTCTAATTATTTTATTTGAATTTTTCTTTGATATTTCCTTTTCTAATTTTCTCATTGGGCCACGTGGCAACCTCTAGGCTGCCCACGTGTCCCCGTCCTCTTCCCTCCACCCGGCCTCCTCCTTGGCTGTTGGATCATCCTCTGGGCACTTCAACTTGGGCCATTCTTTGGCGCTTCCAATCATCCATCAGATCTCCACCCAGATATGATTGCAGTCGTCCCCCTCCACCATCATTTTAGCCATCATATGCCTCCGCATCCCATGGTTCTGCTTCTTCCACGTCGCCCGACCCTTCACTCGCCATCTGGCCCTACTCTCAACCCTCAGATCTCCCCCCCATATCCATCCCAACCGTTAATCCCCGCTCGTCCCCCAACCGTCCGATCTGATCCTAGATCATATCTACACTGCTCACCTCTACCCTGCTGATACACACCCCTCGTACGTGCCATCTTCCTGATTGTTAGATCGCGAGATCCAAAGGTCCATTAATCCTCTTCTTTCTCCAGTCTCCCCCGCTTCGAGCAATACACCTACTCACTTTGCCCCTACCCCTTCCTATTTTGGTCGTCACCTCGATCCCTGATGAGCGTCCCGAGTGACAGAGGTAGAGTGATATCAAGGGTCATTGCGACCTCAACCACTCGAGCTGAGACTCAACAAGAAAAATCAGACCACCAATAAAATCAAACATGCATGAAAACCAATGCAAGCAGTCTTGCTATTTATTTAACCTGGTATAGCCACCAAGGTCGAACACAAGGAGCACGGGAAAAATCCTACGGAGTAGTCGAGAAATCCAAAAAGAAATAAAAACAATTTTGGTGGTTTAATTTTTTTAATTTTTTTATATTTTCTTTTCTAATGAGAAAATGAGTAAGAAAAGGAGAAAGTCAAACTCAAACAATTATTTTAAGGTCTAAAAATACTCAAAAATTCAAAATAAAATTATTTTTGGATTTTTAGAATATTCAAGTGTTTTGGTATTTTATGGGCTTTTTTTATTTTTATAGAATTTTCTAAAGATAAAGGAAAGACAAAAATAACAAGCAATGTATAGCCTAGGTGGAAAGGCAATTTAAAAATATTTAAAATGCCTACAAAATCCTGGCAGCAATTTTATGTGAAAGTATAAAATAAGACCTAACTATAGAACTTGAAAACACATTTTTTTTATTTTTATAGAATTTTTAATGACTTTTACGAGATTTTAGGGGTTTTGAGATTTTTAGGAGTTTTATGAAAGATAATGGAATGAAAATAATATAGAAATTAAAACACAACAAAACAAGCACACCCAATTTTTTTAGAATTTTTAGGGGTATTTTTCTATTTTTATGGGTTTTTTAAAGGGATTTTTTATTTTTAAAAAATGACAAACAAAATCAAAATGCCTCTAAAAAATTACCAAAAATATTACACATTAGCAGGAGCTACTGGTAATTTTTTTGGGAATTTTTGGAGTAGTTTTGATATTTATTTGATTAGAAATTCAACATATAGGTTGTAGGGACCTAAATGCAGCTATTTTAAGTTTCTGGGTTGAATATTAACATGCCTTAAAAATCTAACGAGAAAACTGCAATTTATCCAATCAATTCAGGCATATGTGTCAAATCCACGTTCACAGGGGCATAAATGCAATTTTAGAATATATTCATTCAACTGATAACATCAAACAAGTCCAGGACTAAAACTGCAAAAATACCAAAGTGCACGTGACGAAGCACGTGTCTCAAGACAAGGGGGACTAAAATGCAAATAATAAAAACTATAGGGGCTAAAATGCAAATTGGTTCAACTACAAATTTATTTTACAGACTAAAATGTAAACTAAATAAATGCAGGGTAAAAAGGGATATATACCCTTGCAGCACGTGAGGCGCACGTGAGGTGGACACGTGTTGGCCGCTGGAGAAGGTGTGGATGTGCGGCTATGATGGCATCAGGTGTCAGATCTGATGGTGCCAGGATGATCGGGGACGTGGGGCGCACGTGGCTGTCAGATCTGACATCCAACGGTTTGACAAGGCGGATGGATGGACGATCAAGATGTTATATGGAGGGTCCTTGTCGATCCAATGTTGATGGATCACTCTGGAAGAATAGCGCCAGGGTGGACTTCACCGGAGCCAAGGATGAGATCCTTAGCCCCGATGATCGATCGAGAAGCATCGGACAGATCATGGAGGGCTTCCTTTTCAACCGGACTGTTCGGATGGAGGCTCCAACGACTGAATAAGCGTGACGATGATGAGCGCCCGAGGCTACTCCGGCGAGCTCTGGGATGGGTGGAAGGAGGGCTCCCAACGCGCACAAGGTCCTGCAAAGGGTAGCTATGACTTGGAGCTACGCTCCGGTCCTGGTTATTTGGACTAAAAGTGAAAGAAGCAAGGTGGGATGCTGGTCGATCTCCGATGAAGGCGATGAAGGAGACCTCGAACCTAATCTCGACTAGATGGACAAACATCAGGGTGATCAAGATGCAGAGCGAGATGGCGGGTGAGCGTGCTGTGATATCTGAGCAGTTGGGAAAGGGGAATGGAGCTCCGACTGGCTGGTCAAAGCAAACGAAGGTGCGACAACGTGGAATTGGAAGCTCGGATCGAACTGACAAAAGCGAAGGATAAAAGGTTCACCTGAAGGTTTGGGTCGACGTCTGAGCTTCAGGCGAGGGGGGTCATCGGGGTAATGGCCTCGACCGAGCGGCGGAAGGTAGGGGAGGCTGCTCGCGGTGGAACTCCGGCCACGATGGTTGAGCTACGGCGTCGTTGCACCAAATCGATCGCCATGCGGCGCTCCAGGCTGCTGTCACTCAGCTGGAGGTGGCTAGGGTATCAAGAGGGAGTGAGGCACGAGCTGCCGGTCTGGGGAAGAGGATGAGATACTTTATAGCGCTCCCAGGTGGCTCGAAAGAACGAGTGAGGGTGCGTGAATCGAGAAAGATCCGCGCCTCTCTAGGGATCCGTGAGGGTCTTGGATCCATGACGAAGACATGTGCGAAAATTCATGGCGAAAGGCTGCACGACCTGCCCGGGAAAATAGGGAGAAAGAGGTCCAACCACGCAGTCGGGTCGGGTCAAGCCCTGGAAAAGGGGGTTGACCCGGGTCAACATGCGGACGTGGACCAATCAGAAGTGGCGAGGGAAGAGGACAAAAACCGCTACAGGACAAAATAACAATGGAAATAAAAGATAAATAAATTAAAAATAGTAAATGAATTTAAATCAAAAAAAATGAAAAATGATCATTATTTTCAAGGAATTTTATGTTATTTTTATTTATTTTTTGAAAAACAAATTAGTCTATGTACAATATAGAGTTTTATATACAGGTATATTATACATATATATTTTATACAATTATTTTTAATGAATTATTTTTTAAAAAATACACCAATTTTATATTTTATTTATTTATAACATAATTTTTGGAGTATAAAACATTTTTTGTTTTATTTTTATTATTTATTTACAGGTATAAAATAAATAGAGAAGGGAATATATATACATGTATTATGTACAAGTGAGAGAGAGATTTTTTACTTTGTTTTTATTTTATTTTTCTGATTTTTATTTTATTTTTAGGAATATATACAGGGACGTAAAAACATATTTTTATTTTTATTTTAGCAAAAATAATTTTTTTATTTATACCCAAGATATGTATAATGTAGAGTAGGCCCTATCTCTCTCTCTACTTATTTTATTTGACGATCAGGCTAATGCTTGGCCCTCTCTTGGGGTTCGGGTCACTCTGTATTTATTCTAAATACCTCCTTCTTTTTTTCTTTTTCTTTATTATTTTATTTTTACACAAATACATGCTAATTATGTAATATTAACAAATGCATGCATATTGCTAAGTTATTCTATTTACACCTATTTACATGATGCTTTGCCAAGATAACTAGCTAAAATAAAAGAATAAAGAGTGATGGACAAGGATTCATCACCCCCTATACTTTACTTTTGCTAGTCCCTTAGCAAACACTTATTTGAAAAAGAAGTGAAAAGAGAAATAAAAGAAAAAGAAGGAGAATAAGGGTTGATTATTAAACTTGTCTTCTTTAAAATAGAGTATGGAGATCAATCAGACCTTTGGATTATTAATTTGTCGGAACCTTATTTGGACCTAGGTTTAAAACTCAACAGCCTCTAAGTTCCACCAATCTATGGTCAAGACTCCTCGATAATCCAGATCAGAACAAGTCTACATACACAAAATCTAATGACCATGAATCTTTTCTTGTATAGTGTAAGTGATATGTAGCTCCCCACCTCAGAAATGGCAAAGTAATAGCCCCCCTCAACAAGGTAACTCTAATGCCCTAGTCTGGCAGCTCTTTCCTCGAGGAGCGGGATATTCCCTTCTAAGTTCAAGTTCAACCGGCTCAAGAAGAGGAGGAAGAAGAGAATGGACCATGACCAGTGTAGCCATGTATCCTTGGGAGCACAACCAGTGTAGCTAAGTCTCCCGGCTGCCAGCTTCATGAGATGAGAATGGGTAACATAAGCTTTGCTTTATTTGGCTATATACACTCCGGTGGATATTTCATTTTCTATCAGACCCACCACCTTTTTTTGGAGTTTTTCTTTCTTTTGCACATTTTTTTGATGTGCATATGTACAACATATCTACATGGTGGAACATATATACATAAGGAGTTTTTCCTCCTGAGCTAGTAGACTATCCCACTTTTGAAGCATTATTGCAACCCACAACTCCTATCTTTAGACCTCAATGCAACCAGACCAAGCCGAGACACACTTCCTTCACTAAAAGAATACGGGAGGTTACGCCTAGAAGTACTACCCTTGTATACTACCCCAAGCCAAAGAAGACTACCTCCTCACCACCTCATTCATAGAGAGCTATGTGTACGGTGCTGGTGCAAGTAAAGCCATTGTCTATAAGAGTCATGTGTGCATTGTTAAGTGTTCTACTTAGGCTCATAAAGATGACATGTGATCATAGCCTAGTGGACTCAAAGAATTAAGTCACTAATGGACCTGAAAAGTCTCAACCCTAAGCCCTATACGGTTCCTCTTAGAATTAGGTGGATTAAGATCTTAACCAAGCTCCATTTTCCAATTTAATTCCATGCTAGTTAAATGTCAATCTATGATTCAGAAAATTGTAAAAATATATACAAAAAGCTTTTTATGCATTTTTTTTTGAAAACATGCAAAATTTTTGAAAAAAATGTTTGAATGAATGCATGGATGCAGAAGTTTTGCAACCTATTTACACAAATTACACAAGGGTTTTTGCAATTTTTTTTCAAACATTTTACAAAAATTTTGTACTATATACATAATTTTGATATCAAAATATTTACACAAATTTTACAAACAAAACATTTTTACAAACATTTGTACAAAAATAATTTTTTATAAAAAGCTATGTATGCGCAAGAAAGAATTTTATGTACAAGAGTTTTTTTAAATTTTTATGGTTTTTAAATAAAGGATTTCAGCCATTTTACTTATTAACACACTCATACAAAGTACGAGTTATGGCTAAAGTATATATGAAATATATATGACACCTCTCTATACTTAGCTCGAATGATGTCCTCAGAGTGGATTAAAAGCGATCAAGAAGACATAACTGGTACTTAGTATAGGGTAGTGAAAAGGAAAGCTATATTACAACGATGAATCAAAGAATAGAATGAAGAGGACTCGGTGTTTCCCTCTATACTCAGGATTAAGTAATCCTCAGTATAGCCGACTGTACATAAAGGGAAATCTGAGTGAAAGAATGTATAGTGTCTACCTCCCCTATAATTAGAGTAAAATATCCCTAAATATAGGCAGTAAACAGAGGTAAAAAGGATCAAAAGAATAATCAAGAGTCTGACACCCCCCTATACTTAGGGTAAAGTGCACCCCAAGTATAGGATAATCACAAGATGCATATGGGGTGTTGGACTAAAGAATGAGATGATATGGACATCTGGATCTATTCATGGCAGAAGATAGTGATAATCAGGCATGAGATGCAACTGATGTGAGTCAAAGACCACATCTCATGTGAAATGAATCGGGACGACGTCAAAGACCAACGACTCATGATCTAGATATGGTTTGAGCCGCTGCCCGTTAACACGAAAGGTGGACTCAGATGACATCTCAGATATGTTTATACTCCAGTTGTCATGCACCTTTCGGACCACATATGATCCCTTCCACTTGCTATGCAATTTCCCTGGAAATAATCTAAGCCTGGCATCAAACAACCATACTCTCTGATCTGGCTCGAACTGCTTATGGCTGATATGAGAATCATGCCATTACTTCACCCTCTCCTTGTATTGTAGGCTGCTCGAAAAGGCCGTGTCTCTAAGCTCCTCCAGGGATGCCAATTATGCCTTCCTCTGATCTCCTACACTCACTGGATCCAATAATATGTTTGTGACAACCCAAATTGACTTGTGCCAAATCTCAAAAGGTAAATGGCATGGCTTGCCACTAACGAGGCAAAAGGGAGATGTACCCAAAGGAGTCTTGAAGGAAGTCCGATAGGCCCACAAGACCGAGTCCAAAAGCTGTGACCAATCCTTTCGGTATGGGCGGACTACCTTCTGCAATATAGTCTCAATCTCCCTGTTTGACACTTCAGCAAGACCATTGGTCTGAGGATGATATGGAGTGGCTACTCGATGGTGTATGCTGAACTCTCTAGCAAGGGCCTTTACCTTTTCGTTGATGAAATGAGACCCCCCGTCAGATATCAAAACTCTAGGCACTCCGAATCGTGAAATGATATTTTTCCTCAAAAATGTGCAAACAATCCTAGCATCTGCGGTTCGGGCGGGGATGGCCTCAACCCAACGATTAACATAATCCACGACTAACAGAATGTACTCGAATCCCTGACTCTTAGGGAATGGACCCATGAAATCGATTCCCCATGCGTCAAAAACCTCACAGAAGTGAATGGGCTGCATCGGAATCATATCACGCTGTCCACAAGCGCCTATCCTCTGACAGTCAATACTCCTCTTCATGACTTCATCAGAATCCTTGAAGAGGGTAGACCACCATAGGCCGGATTGGAGCACTTTCTGTGCCGTTCTCCTCCTAGAGTGATATCCTCCTGCCTCAAACTTGTGGCAGTATGTGAGGACACTATAGTGCTCCTCCTGAGGAATGCACCGACGCCAGACGCTGTCCCCTCCTTCATGATAAAGGATGGGATCCTCCCAGTGGTAGAACTTGGCCTTCACAAGGAAGGTCTCAAGTTGCTGTCTGGACCAACCTTGTGGAGCTTTCTTGGCAACAAGATAATTCACAATGTCGGCGTACCACGGGAGCGAGGCGATAATAAGGATCGCTTCATATGGGAAGGTCTAAGAAATGGGATCAGTCTGCTCAGCTTCCTCAAGATGCTCTAATTGGGAGAGATGATCCGCCACCACATTCTTGACTCCAGGTTTATCCTTAATCTCAATATCAAACTCCCGGAGTAGAAGGATCCATCTAGTCAGTCTCGCTTTGGTATCCTTCTTTGCCATGAACTACCTGATGGCGGTATGGTCGGTAAAGATAGTCACTTTTGATCCAATGATATATGACCTGAACTTGTCCAAGGCAAAAACTACGGATAGCATCTCCTTCTCAGTGACAGTGTAGTTCTGTTGCACGACATCCTATGTACGGCTAGCGTAGTGAATGGCAAAAGGCACTCCATCCCTCCTCTGTCCCAGCACGACCCCTACGGCAAATCGGAGGCATCCGTTATGATCTCGAATGGGAGAGACCAATCATGCGGCTGAAGGACATGAGCCTCAACAACTAGAATCTTGAGAGTCCAAATGACGCCAGACACTTATCATCTACAATGAGCTCGGTGTCTTTGGTCAGTAAATCAGTCAACGACCATGCAATCCTGCTGAAATCATGAATGAATCGTGGGTAGAAACTGACGTGCCCCAGAAAAAACCGTAACTATCGCAGGTTGGACGGTGGATTGAGTTTCCTGATGATATCCACCTTGGCCAGATCAACCTCCATGCCCCTGTTGGAGATGATATGACCAAGCACCGTCCCTTGAGTCACCATGAAGTGACTCTTCTCTCAAGATAACACAAGATGGACCTCAATGCATTGCTGAAGGATGCAGTCTAGGCAGTCAAGACAAGCATCAAACCCATCGCCATAGACCAAAAAGTCGTCCATGAAGGCCTCTAAGCAATCACCCACCATATCCAAGAAGATGGACAACATGCACCTTTGGAATGTCGCTGGAGCGTTACATAGACCAAAGGGCATCCGTCTGAAGGTATATGTCCCAAACAGACATGTGAATGTAGTCTTGTCTTGGTCTTCAGGCGTAATGGTCACCTACTTGTAACCAGAGTACCCGTCAAGGAAACAATAATGACTCTTCCCAGCTAGCCTCTCTATAATCTGATCAATAAAAGGCATCGAGAAATGATCCTTCTTGGTGTCCTGGTTCAATCATTTGTAGTCCACACAGACCCTCCAAGAAGTGGGTACCCGAGTAGCTATCTCCTCTCCAGACTCGCTCACAACTGTAGTGATGTCCGTCTTCTTGGGCACCACATGTCATGTACTAACCCACTTGGAGTCAGAGATGGGGTAGATAAAATCGATGCTCCTCCATTTCGAGATCTTCTTCATGACGACCTCTCGAAGGTTCGGGTTCAGCCGTCGCTGGAACTCACGCAATGGCCTAGCATCCTCTTCGAGATAGATATGGTGGCAGCAAAGGGCCAGACTTATCCCCTAGAGATCAGCTACGCTCCATCCTATCGCCTTGCGGTTCTTTTCAAGAACCTCCATCAAATAAGATTCTTGCTCTCCGGTCAACTCTGCTAAGATAATGATTGGGAGCATCTCATACTCGCCCGCAAGGAATCTATACTTCAGCGACTGCAGCAAGGGCTTCAGCTCTGGGAAATTGGGAGCTGGAAAATCTGGCCTTTGAAATGTTTGAGTGAAGGAAACCAAATTTGCATGTGAGAACTCTCGTTGATCATGGAAATCTGATGTAGACTGCTTTGCTGGTGTATCTATACTCTGTATCGGATCAATCTCCATCCCAGCTACTGGCTCTTTAGGAATCATACATGGTATCAACTCATAAAACTCTGCCCAATCGATATCTGACTCCGAGGGATCTGAATCTGAATCACAAGGGAAAGAAACTGCCTCACTATTCGGAACATGGTCCGCAGCCTCGAATGTGTCCTCTGCCAAGAGTGTGCTCTCCAAGCTCTCCTCTGCTGGAATCTGGGAATCTGTGGAGTCTAAATGTGAGAGGATGGCTCTTAAAACGGTATCAGACCAAGCGGCTTCATCATCTATAATCACAAAATTGCACTCCTGGTGGACGTCTCGCTCTGCTTCAGTCATCTGCTCTGAATCGCTGAGCTGCTCTGAGCAAGCTGAATCTCGTTCTCTGGTCTCGTCGATCATCTCTATTTGTATACTCTCACACTCGATGCGAAAGTACACCTTCCCGCTGTCATGATCAGACACTGCCTTGGCTGTGACCAAGAATGAACGCCCTAAAATGATGGAGGTATCGGTCATAGATTCAGGATTCTCCATATCCAACACAACGAAGTCCATGAGGAATTTTAGGCCTTGAATTGTGACGACCACATCCTTCAACAAACTGAAGGGCTGTCCTGCTCTGTCGAAGAGGGCCAAACTCGAATCAGTCGAGTAAGGCTGCCGGAAGTAGGTTGATGGAAGAGCAGTTGTCTAATAGAGTCCGATCGAATCTCTACTCATGGATGCGACATCTGACATAGGGAGCTCCTACATCGGGCCTCTTGGCTGGCAGATGGTTCTGAATGGCGAAGCAGGTGGCACGGATAAGCACATGGATCTTTACATGATGGTTCCTCTTTTTCCCGCGAATGGTAGTCTTCTCTCTAATATTCCTCTGGAAGAGAGGGATGTGCTCAAGTGCCTCCTGTAGAGTCAGCTGAATCTGAAATCTGTCTATCATCTGCTGATGAATCCGTATTTCATCATCTTTATTCTGTTATTTTGGCCTCAAAAACCCTGGCAAATGCATGTAAATATCCTTAATTCCAGCATCTTAGCATCCATGCATGTGCATGTAAATAGTGTATAAAATACTGTTTTTAAAGCCAAAATAAAAGAATAAAGAAAAGAAAGAAAAAGAATAAAATATTGTAAATATATTTTGACCCGAAACCCCGAGACCTAGGCATCTCGATGAATAGGTCGACAATGAATAAAGTAGGGGGAGATAAGGGCCAGAATACAATAAAAATTCTTTTTAATTCATTAATTATTTATTCATTTGGGAACCATTTTTAGTTCCACTTTTTATACCTCAAATAAAGAAACGTTGTACATAAAAGTTGTAGATAATTAAATAAAGAAAAATACAAAATTGATTTCACTCAAAAATACTGTACAGATAAAAAGTTATGATCTGAATAAGTTTCCAGAATCCTAACTTCCCAGACCTGTATCTTTCAAATAAAAACTTGAAACACATCAAAATCGCCTTTAATTGTATATAATTTTAAATATTGCTATTTATTGAAGGTGGTTTCGCATTTGGCGGAGCTACAATTTGAAAGTTGAGTTTTGGACCCCTATTGTATGCTTGTACAGATTAAAATATGCATTTTATTAATTATTCATTATTATTATAATTCTATATTTTTATAATTTTGTAAATATTATTTATAATATAATTGTACATTAAAATCAGAATAAAAACCTAAAGAAAATACAAAAATAAAATACCTGTATAAAAACATATGTATAATACCAATACACATACCTATATAATTAATAGTTATATTTTATTAAGTGTACAAAATACCTCAGAAAAATAAAATAAAAATTTATTTAAGTGTATAAAAATAGTTTATAAATTTATAAAATAATATACAAAATAAATAAAATTAAATAAATAAAATAAAAATAAAATATTAAAATATATAGATATGTATACCTATATAGGCCTGAAAAGGTAACTTGTGTTATTATACCTCATAAAAATAATTAAAAATCATTTTAAAATACCTTAGAAAATAATAAATATTTTTCATTTTATAACTTAAAAATAATAAATTTATTTACTAATTTTAATTGATTTTTGAAATAATTTTCGTTGGGGTTTTTCCTGGTTGGTCCACGTGGACCAACGAGGTGACAGTCCACGTTGACCCGCTGGTCAACTGGCTGTCCTCCCCTCCTGTAGCTTTGCCAGACCCTCACTTTTGTCCCATTTCTCGAATTTTTCGAGGTCAATCCTTGCACTCTTTCATGTCGACCCTTCACAGCTTTTGTGCCTCGGCCAGTGCTCTTGCCTGCCCCCATCTTTCCTTGGGCCGAGGGTCGACGAATGTGGAGATTTCTCTCGATCTTTGGAGCACCATACCCACTCCGTCAACCCTACTTATTCAACCCCCTGACTTCCATTTCAAAATTTGAACCCTTTTTGGCTAGCAACCCTCCTCCCTTTGGCGTGCCTCGTGTTGCTGGAGGTGTCAGCTCCGCAACCATACCTTCAGGCGAGTCGAGGAGGCCTTGAAGCGGCTCCACCATCCCTGGCAACGGTGCCATTTGATTAACCGAGATGTACAAGGGTCTAAATGTTTCACACAAGGTGGAGACAAAGTCGCTGTGGCGACCCTCTATAAATCCCGACTAAGTCAACAATTAACCCACAGCAATCAAATCAAGCAATGAAAGTAAATGTGGAGTTAAAATTTTTTATAACTCTACAATAAGTGTGTATAGTGCAAGTATGTGTAGAGTGTCGAACTCAGGGAGCAAGCAAGATAAAACAGGGCAAAATGCTTCAAAATTGTGACTGTATAATTTATCTACAAGTATGCTATTTTTGTGGGTTTTTATTTTTTTTTTAATTTTTATGTTTTTTGTATTTTGATTTTTAATTTTCTAATTTTATATTTTCTTTTTATATTTTATATTTTTTATATTTTCCTTTTTCAATAAAAGATAAAATGAAGTATATAAACAATATAAGAAAAGAGGGAGATAAGATATTTATAAAATAGGTAAAAATAGGCAAAAATCAGGAAATGATGTACTTTTAGGCTTTTTACATTTTTCTAAAGTTTTTGTGATTTTTATATATTTTCCTAATTTTTTGGTATTTTAAAGTCAAAAATACTGAAAACAGTAGATAAAATAAAAGGCTGAAACTAAATTGAGGGTGAAAAATATAAAATAGGTTCAAAAATTCCTCAAATTAATTTTAGGACAAAGATAATAAAACAAAGAAAATTCAGATACAAGAATTAGATTTTTATAATTTTTGTAGAATTTTTAAGATTTTTATGAAGATTTTTTGAGTTTTTATATTTTTATGGGTTTTCTTTTGTATTTTTTAATGATTTTTGATCTGAATATAAAAGACAGTAAAATACATAAAAGGTAATTTTTCTTGAAATTTTTAAAGGGTTTTACTTTTTTTTGTATTTCTAATGCAAACAATAATAAAAATGCATATTTTTGAATTTTTATAAATACGAAAATGCAAGAAAATGCAAAACAAAAATATGCATGGAAGATCAAATAAACATGAGCTTAACTTGGTTTTTTGGTGATTTTTAGAGATCTATAGATGCATGAAATAAATAGAGACAACAAAAAGAAAATACACTGCTAGTAGGGGTATAAATGCAAATATCCAGAAGTTTAGGGGCCAAAGTGCAATTTCCACAAAATTTATAACTAATAAATCAATTTCCAATACCAAATGCAAATACACAAACCCGCAGGGGCACGCCTGCAAAATCCCAACCCCCGTACGTGCCTGACACGCGCCTAGAAAGGACCTATGTGGAATTATCAAAAACTGAGGGGCATAGTTGCAATTTCTCCAAAAATATTACACTTGATTAAAAAGTTCCTAGACTTAAACGGAATAACAAAAAACTTAGGGGGTCTTTTGCAAAATTTCCACCACCCCAAATGCACAGGTTACGCGAGGTGACGTGGATTGGACTTAAATGCAAATATGAAAAGTCTGGGGATCCCGATGCAAATATTACCAAATATTTATAACTGCAAATGAAAGTTTATAAACTAATAATAAATCGACAAAATGGCGAGGGCTGAAGTGCAAAATACCCACGCCTAAAATCCTCGTGATGATCAGACGGCTGGGAAGCGTCCACTTGTCCACGTGGCATGCACACGACGGTCGATGACGGTTCGAAGATCCACGGCCTGGATTAGATCCCCTAGGCTGATCGGACGGTGACTGCTGGCGAGGATCCAATGGCTGACGTGCACCTGGAGCTTCGGCCTCGATCCGATGACACTGGGGGGCGGAGCAAGAACAGGGAAGCAACACCGGTGAGGCGAGCTTCCCCGAGCTCGAGCTCTATCCTCCGACGTTCTTTGGGGTCCAAAAATGGCATGGGAGCTCCTGTAGTCCTCCTCTTCCTCCTGGTGGCTCCAAAAATGCTTGGCGACGGCCGAAGTCTTCGCGAGGAGGTGGCGGAGTTGGAGGGCTCCACGGACCTCCGGTGAGGATCAAAAGGAGCCCCAGGCTCTCTTCAACGTGCGTAGACCTGCAAAAAGGTGTGAGAAGGTCCAGGGCATTTACCACCTTCGAGGGAAAGGTACCTCGACGACGAGCTTGCTGGAGGTGGTGGAGCCGCTTCAAGGCCTCTTCGACTCGCCTAAAGGTATGGTTGCGGAGCTATCACCTCCAGCAACACGAGGCATACCAAAGGAAGGAGGGTTGCTAGCCAAAAAGGGTTCAAATTTTGAAATGGAAGTCGGGGGGTTGAATAAGTAGGGTTGACGGAGTGGGTCTGGTGCTCCAAAGACTGAGAGAGATCTCCACAATCGTCGACCCTCGGCCCAAGGAAAGATGGGGGCGTGCAAGAGCACTGGCCGAGGAACAAAAGTTGTGAAGGGATCGACATGAAAGAGTGCAAGGATTGAACTCGAAAAATTCGAGAAATGGGACAAAAACGAGGGTCTGACAAAGCTACAGGAGGGGAGGACAGCCAGTTGACCGGCGGGTCAATGTGGACTGTCACCTGGTTGGTCCACGTGGACCAACCAGGAAAAACCCCAACGAAAATTATTTCAAAAATCAATTAAAATTAGTAAATGAATTTATTGTTTTTAGATTATAAAATAAAAAATATTTGTTATTTTCTAAGGTATTTTAATATGATTTTTAATTATTTTTATGAGGTATAAAAACACAACTTACCTTTTCAGGCCTATATAGGTATACATATCTATATATTTTAATATTTTATTTTTATTTTGTGTATTTATATTTATTTATTTTGTCTATTATTTTATAAATTTATAAAATATTTTTATACACTTAAATATATTTTTATTTTATTTTTCTGAGGTATTTTGTACACTTAATAAAATATAAGTATTAATTATATAGGTTTGTGTATTGGTATTATACATATGTATTTTATACATATATTTTTATTTTTGTATTTTCTTTAGGTTTTTATTCTGATTTTAATGTACAAGTATATTATAAATAATATTTACAAAATTATAAAAATATAAAATTATAAAATAATGAATAATTAATAAAATGAATATTTTAATCTGTACAAGTATACAATAGGGGTCCAAAACTCAACTTTCAAACCGTAGCTCCGCCAAATGCGAAACCACCTTCAATAAATAGCATATTCAAAATTATATACAATTAAAGTGATTTTGATGCATTTCGAGTTTTTTATTTGAGAGATACAGGTCTGGGAAGTTAGGATTCTAGAAACTTATTCAGATCTTAACTTTTTATCTGTACAGTATTTTTGAGTGAAATCAATTTTGTATTTTTCTTTATTTAGTTATCTACAACTTTCATGTACAAAGTTTCTTTATTTGAGGTATAAAAAGTGGAAACTAAAATGGGTCCCAAAATGAATAAAGAAAGAATGAACTAATTTTTTTATTGTATTCTGTCCCTTATCTCCCCCTACTTTATTCCTTGTCGACCTATTCATCGAGATGCCTAGGTCTCGGGGTTCGGGTCATAAAATATTTACAATATTTTATTCTTATTCTTTTCTTTTCTTTTCTTTATTCTTTTGAGCCAGATCTGCCACCTCCTAGTTGTTTAGAATTGAAGCCCTTGCCGCAGTCGCTGAAGTATAGATTCCTTGCGGGTGAGCCAGATATGTACCCGGTCATTATCTCAGCAGGTTTGACTGGAGAGCAAGAATCTCATCTGATGGAGGTTCTTGAAAGAAACCGCAAGGCGATATGATGGAGTATAGCTGATCTCCAGGGGATTAGTTCGGCTCTGTGCTCCCACCACATCTATCTTGAAGAGGACGCTAAGCCCTCGCGTGAGTTTCGACGACGGCTGAAACCGAATCTTCGAGATGTGGTTATGAAGGAAATATCAAAGTGGTGGAGCGTCGATTTTATCTACCCCATCTCCGACTCCAAGTGGTTTACTCCGTTACATGTGGTACCCAAGAAGACGGGTATCACTACAGTTGTGAGTGAGTTTGGAGAGGAGATAGCTACCCAGGTACCCACTTCTTGGAGGGTCTGTGTGGACTACAGACGATTGAATCATGCCACCAAGAAGGATCATTTCCCACTGCCATTCATTGATCAGATTATCGAGAGGCTAGCTGGGAAGAGTCACTATTGTTTTCTTGACGGGTACTACGGTTACAATCAAGTGGCCATTGCACCCGAAGACCAGGAGAAATCGACATTCACCTGTACGTTTGGGACTTATGCTTTCAGACGGATGCCATTTGATTTGTGTAACGCCCCGACGACATTCCAAAGGTGCATGTTGTCCATTTTCTCAGACATGGTGGGTGACTGTTTAGAGGTCTTCATGGATGACTTCTCAGTCTATGGCGATGGGTTTGATGCTTGTCTTGACTGCTTAGACCATGTGCTTCAGCGCTGCATAGAGGTCAACCTTGTCTTGTCTTGGGAGAAGAGTCACTTTATGGTGACTCAGGGGACGGTCCTTGGTCATATCATCTCCAACAGGGGCATGGAGGTCGATCCGGCCAAGGTGGATATCATTAGAAAGCTCAATCAACCGTCCAATCTGCGTCAATTGCGGCCTTTTCTGGGGCATGTCGGTTTCTGTCGACGGTTCATTCAGGAATTTAGTCGTATTGCCCGACCGCTTACTGATTTGCTGACGAAAGACACCGAGTTCATTGTAGATGATAAGTGCCTTGCATCCTTTGAGACTCTCAAGAATATGGTTGTCACGGCTCCCGTCCTTCAGCCGCCCGATTGGTATCTCCCATTCGAGATCATGATTGATGCTTCTGATTTTGCCGTAGGGCCCGTGCTTGGACAGAGGAGGGATGGATCGCCGTATGCCATTCACTACGCTAGCCGGACTTTGGATGCCGCTCAGCGGAATTACACTGTAACTAGAAAAGGAGATGCTAGCTGTAGTCTTTGCTTTGGATAAGTACCGATCATATATTCTCGGATCTAGAGTGACTATCTTTACAGATCACACCGCCATCCGGTACCTCATGGCCAAGAAGGATGCCAAAGCTCGCCTTACCAGATGGATCCTTCTGCTCCAGGAGTTTGACATTGAGATTAAAGATAAGCATGGAGTTAAGAATGTGGTGGCGGATCACCTCTCCTGCTTAGAGAACCTTGAGGAATCTGAGCCCAGCGCACCTATTACAGAGACATTCCCAGATGAGGCTGATGAGTACACATTATACTGGTATAAGAGAATACAAATTATATAAAAGAAACCCATTAATATCCGATACATACATCTCAACATCACCTAATTCAGATATTATCGATATTGCAAATACAACAAGAAATCATCTCTAAAAATGCATAATTAAATTAATGACCAAAATTCTCTCTTCATCAACAAAACCAATTACCCATTCCAAAACAAATTGCATGATCATTAAAATCAATTTGGCTCTACACAATTTGTTAGTAAGAAATAGAGAGGAAACATTGTGCAAAATTCACTTTCTTTATTCCCTCTCCCTTCCCCATACAACACATGGCTCAAAAAGTATTTAAGACCCATCACCTCATCCTTCCCCATGTAACCATTAACACCCTTGCAATAATGATATTTTGTCTTTATTTGCATGGGATGTCTCCCTTTATTCCAAGCAAATTCCATCTATAAAATGAGGTACTCACGGCATCCCTCCTCCCCATTCTCTCCCTCACGCACCTCCTCCCTCTCTCTCGTATATTTTCTTGCATGCACTCTTCTCTTGCCCCCTACTCTCTCTCGTCTATTTTCTCTTGCAGGTACATCAGCTCTCCCTTGCATTCTTGAAGATATAGATGAAGGCATAGCCGACAACAGCCCCTTTCCCGACCTCCTTGCTCTTACGTGTTGCACGACCTGCAACCTCGCGACCTCCTCCTCCACCTTGCGCGATCAACAGCTTCTTCGCGTACTTCGGCTCCTTCTCCGTGCACTCCGGTTCCACCTCCCACGCATCCGGCTCCTTCCTCGTGTGGCCTAGCATGTGTCTAGCACCTCCCCACACGGCCGGATCATTGTGCGCCTCGTTGGTGCTCCCACCAACTCGTGCGCCCGCTTCCTCGACATCCAACACCATTATCGTCTCCATTTTAGATTCGCAAGCTCCAATAGAGAAGACTTCTTTCCCATCATTACTTACCTTTTGCATTTTTTCCTTTAGTCATTTTATTTAAGTTGAACTTGAAGGAAACAACTCTCATGTTATAAGTTCTCTTGTTTTTTTATATTACTTGTTTTATTTAAGTTGAACTTGGACGCATTCTTATTACTTGTTTTGCCTTAATATATTACAAGTTTACCTTCCATTATGTTATTTTGAAACATTGCAAATGTTACATTAATTTTTCTATCTTAATTTGCAATTCTACCCTCGTCTTCTTATTTAGTTACACTCATACCCACATTTGTTTACTTTGAGTTCTAAGAAATATTTTTACCATAGATTGCATTTACTCTTTAAGATTTCATAATTTTTTATCTCATCGCCATGGAGTAAGATTTGATTTAAGTTTGAAAGAAGAACAAACATCGCAAATTTTCTTGGTCGCTGTGGATTCGATCCTCTACTTGCCGCTTACAATTTTTTTGTAATCCGACCATGCTTGTAGTTGTAATATTATTCGTTTGATTGCGATTTTCGTGGAACAACAACGACGTGTAAAATCATCTCTCTAAACTGCGTAAAATCGTGTCAACATTTTGGCGCCGTTGACGGGGACTAGGCAACATTGCAATTTTTTCTTCACTTTCAACTTGTTTTCAATATTCTAATCCGTGTAATTTTTTTATTTCATGTACTTGAACCCCGAAAAAGAAAAAATGAAGGATCCATGCATTTTTTTGCAAACTTGTAATTTGTTTTAAGTAGAAAATTTTGTAATCTTAATTTCTTCCCCCCTTCTCGGAAAAAGCTCGCCACCAGCAGGACAAAATATTACGGATTAGCGTCAGAAGTGCAGGTACTGTGAGCTTCCCTTTCTCTTAGGCATCTTAGATTTTTAAATTTCTGCATTTATTTCTGCTTCGAATTAAACCGAAAAATTAAAAAAAAAACTTCTTCTTTGCATCATCTCTGTGGTCTTCTTCCTCTGATAACGTAATCCAAAGATCACCAAAACGTGCTTTATCACACTAAAAAAGATAAGCTTGAAAGGCCACCGCAGTGACTCGAGCAGAAAGCGGGCAAAATTCCTGAATGCTTGTTTTGATGCACATGTATGATACAAAAATCACGAGCACATAGAACCCTTAGATAGAGACAAAAATCACTGGTGCTACGTGGGATTGCAGAGAGAAATCGTAACTCCTCGACGCGTTGGGCATAGGTTCTTGTGGGAAGAAGCAGATCCTCGATCTGAGTACCGCACCTTGGATCCCCCAGCCGGATTAGGACATCGATTTCTCACAATCTTCCACACCCACCTCATCTTTAAGGACTCTAATTTCTGTGAAAACTTTTGTTGAATCACTAAACTAAAATTGAAAAGATAACCGCTCCCACGGCAATTTTTGTGTGAGTTAGTGAATCAACAACTTCTCTGGTGTTTGTGATGTGTATGCTAGGTTGTAGGTCTCTGAAAGAACAATTACAACAATATTTAGATTACGACCTAGCCTGTAAACCCTACCCGTCTCCTTCGACTGAGAAATCTGAAAATTCACCCAACCTAGGAGACATGGGAGCAGAGAAACCGAATACCATGGACCTCATCTTCCAACAGCTACAACTTTTGAGAGAAGAGAATACGACAATCCGACATACCATAGCTCCTCTCATACGACCACCACCCATCAGCACACATTATTTCTCTGCAGCAGAGGACACATTCTATTGGGTCCAACATCACACCCAACCCAAATAGTTGATTGAGCCCTTACTGACACAACCAACCTCAGCTATAGATTTTGATGCTCTGACCCATGCCATTCAACAACTAGATGCAACACAACAAAAGTCCAATCAAGCTAATACACTAAGTGAGAGACCAACATACTTGAACGATTGTTCTTGGACACTAACAAGTCACATTTTGACTGTGAAGATGAGAGAGTGGAATTGAAAATCAATGATAAAGATATTCCTGTGGATCATGTCACCCCTACTTCTAGTGACTTTGAAATTGAGGACTGTGGATGGATAGAGAACAATGCTATTCTTGATGATTTTGCCCTTGTCTATCTTTCCAAAGACCCTCTGGAGGTTAGTCTGAACACCTCACAACTCACTCATAAGGACATGTCTCATCTAGACTCTGCACTTGAAGCCCCACCATGTCCTCTCATTGGTCTGAAAATTTTTGAATTAGATGAAGCCTGGGAAACACTAAATACTTATCTCAAATTAACTTCAGCCCTGGGTATGCCAAAGATGAAGACATGTTTTGATGATAGCATTGATCCTTCCTCAGACGATTTTGAAAGTTATGAACCTCGGTGTATTAATGATATCGATTGATCTGAGACAAAAGTTGAAATTGAGGATGTCACTTATGTTGAGTGGGAAGAAGAAACGGAAGGAGATATACCATTTGATGTTGGTTCTGAATGTGATTTTTCAATTAAGGAAAGTACAGATTTAGAGTTGGAATCTAAGGACATATCAAACAATGAGTTGACTTCTTCATGCACCAAAACTCCCTTCCAACCAACACATGATGATATGCTGAAGATTTTTTGCGATGACTCGTTCAAAGATGAAATTTCGAATTCCATTACCCCCATCACAAGGAAAGAAGATCAAATCAATTCAGTTGATGACTATAAGAATACATCTTCTACTACTGAGTCAGAATCTGATCAGAATGATTTTTATTCTCCGATCCTTTTTGGAATGAAACCGAGGAACTACTCAAAACATTTGAAGACAATCATCCAATCATTTATGCGAGACAGCCTTTGCCAAATTTGACCTCTATTGTCATACCTCCTAATTCAATAGCCAACACCCCATGTTCCTGACCTTTGAAAACCCAAATCATATTTGTAGGAGAGAATCACCCTCGTGGCTCAAGCAGAGAACTGAAATGATATTCACAATAGATGCCACCAAGGATAACCATGATGATTATTTGAGGGAAAATGATGATTTATCACAATATACAGAGGACCTCATGGAGGGATCAATTCTTGATCATGTAGAGCTCAGCTTCAATACATCATATCTGGTCCATGAGCCCTTCACCAGTCCACCCATTTCCCTCCCATCATATCCAATCCAAGATCAAACTAATTCATCTCTCATTACGATTCATCAACCAATTAATGTCTTCACCATATTAATGAGAGCACACATTTATCAAATTCATCAACCGCACTCTCACATCTGGGCCAAGATATTCGTATCATATCAAGAGTTTCATTTGGGTTTTCTGAATACAACTTCTGCACTCACACGCAACACTGGATACTCTTGATAAGATGAATCGTCGAGTTGGGACGTTAAACCAACAACATTTTGTGGATCCACACCCATAGGTATCTTTTCCTTTCTTTGTATCCTTCCCTTTCCTCTTTGCATTAGATAAGTATGGGGGTCCACCTCCACACTTTACAAAAAAAACAACAGAAAAACCAAAAAATACTTTTCATCCTCCTTTTACACCTTGTCTTCACCATGAGGACATGGTTTCTGATAAGCATGGGGGGTGTCTGCATAGTTTTCAAAATTGCATACTGTTCAAAAAAATGAAAGAAAAGAAAAAATCCTCTTCAAAAATTTTGCAAAATTCCCCTAAAATATTTTCAAAAAGCAAAAAAACCACCAAAAATACATCCATCCTAGTTTTATCCTATCAGCTCTTCATTGCATAGATCATATACTGAAGCTGAGTTGACCCTAATCCACTTAATTCTATTAGAATTTCACTAGGCATGAGTTTTTAAGCTTTCTTCAGGTCCATATGGACTTTATTCTCTCAATTCTACTAACTCTACTGGTGAATGAACTTCTATATCTAACTAGATCACCTGAGCAACTAGTAGCACTCTTAAACTCTTCAGTGGATATTAAATAAATGCACATTGCACTTAGCTTGATTGAGTTGATTTTACGAGATACAATTACAATCTAGTTGAGGTGAGGAGTTGTCCTCTTGGTTGTGCCAATGCCTGAACCTTATCTATAGCCAGTGAAGGAACTTGACTCAGGGGCAACATGATCTCTCTAGTCTAAGTATGTCAGCAAATAAGCCAGTATCGTGCCTCCAAAGTCAATATTAAGCCGATACTACCTTTTGATGCCAAACCCAAGACAAAAACACCACAAAAAGGCATATCACAAACAAAAGAATGCCAAAAAATCACCAATCATGCAAAGATATGCAAAGCAGAAGCAATGAAAGAAGACCACTAAATAAACCCTCTCCACCAACAATACCGTGGTAGCAGCCTAATGATGCTACCTAAATTCTTAAAAGAGGCCCAGGGTTATGCTCCACAAAAGGAAAAAATGAGAGCAACGGACCAAAGCGGTCTACGGAAAACCTCAAAAATTAAGTCCCATTCTCTAATAAACTATGACCTATTTTTTCTATGCTGATATACTTGGGTGAAAGGAAAATATGCCTGAATCTAGGTTAGGACTGAGGCTATATGTATAGGGAATCATTCGGTACCTCGATAGATTGTGTTGTTAGCTCGTTTTCTTGACTCAGAAAGCTAAAAACATCACTAACACTGTTTATATCCACTCAAGTCAAAGAGAATACCTGTTTCTTAGGGATGAGCTGACCTGATCGACTTTCTGAAACCATGTCTGATTTTGTTGGAACTGAGAGGCTGTTGAAACTACAAAACTCAAGTCAAGTCGACAATTCAAACAAATCATTAATCCATGGGTCGACTCTACTGAAGTTTGTGTATTTGTGTGGTTAGGATCTGAAAACTTGAGACTTTGTGGGTATGTCTGCTGCAAACCCTCACCCGATCTATCTCAGCTACTTTCCATATCCTTCATTATTACTTGTATTTTTCTTGCTCGGGACTGGCAAGATTTAAGCATGGGGGTGTGATGAGTACACATTATACTAGTATAAGAGTATACAAATTATATAAAAGAAACCCATTAATATCCGATACATACATCTCAACATCACCTAATTCAGATATTATCGATATTGCAAATACAACAAGAAAATCATCTCTAAAAATGCATAATTAAATTAATGACCAAAATTCTCTCTTCATCAACAAAACCAATTACTCATTCCAAAACAAATTGCATGATCACTAAAACCAATTTGGCTCTACACAATTTGTTAGTAAGAAATAGAGAGGAAACATTGTGCAAAATTCGCATTCTTTATTCCCTCTCCCTTCCCGATACAACACATGGCTCAAAAAGTATTTAAGACCCATCACCTCATCCTTCCCCATGTAACCATTAATACCCTTGCAATAATGATATTTTGTCTTTATTTACATGGGATGTCTCCCTTTATTCCAAGCAAATTCCATCTATAAAATGAGGTACTCACTGCATCCCTCCTCCCCATTCTCTCCCTCACGCACCTCCTCCCTCTCTCTCGTATATTTTCTTGCACGCACTCTTCTCTTGCCCCCTACTCTCTCTCGTCTATTTTCTCTTGTAGGTACAACAACTCTCCCTTGCATTCTTGAAGATATAGATGAAGGCATAGCCAACAACAACCTCTTCCCCGACCTCCTTGCTCTTACGTGTTGCGCGACCTGCAACCTCGCGGCCTCCTCCTCCACCTTGCGCGACCATCAGCTTCTTCGCGTACTTCGGCTCCTTCTCCGTGCACTCCAGTTCCACCTCCCACGCATCCGCCTCCTTCCTCGTGTGGCCTAGCATGTGTCTAGCACCTCCCCACGCGGACGGATCATTGTGCACCCCGTTGGTGCTCCCACCAACTCGCGCGCCCGCTTCCTCGACATCCATCACCATCATCGTCTCCATTTTAGATTTGCAAGCTCTAATAAAGAAGACTTCTTTCCCATCATTACTTACCTTTTACATTTTTTCCTTTAGTCATTTTATTTAAGTTGAACTTGAAGGAAACAACTCTCATCTTATAAGTTCTCTTGTTTTTTTATATTACTTGTTTTGTTTAAGTTGAACTTGGAAGCATTCTTATTTCGTAAGGTTCTTTCTCAACTCTAAGTTGCCTTAATATATTACAAGTTTACCTTCCATTATGTTATTTTGAAACATTGCAAATGTTACATTAATTTTTCTATCTTAATTTGCAATTCTACCCTCGTCTTCTTATTTAGCTGCACTCATGCCCACATTTGTTTACTTTGAGTTCTAAGAAATATTTTTACCATAGATTGTATTTACTCTTTAAGATTTCATAATTTTTTATCTCATCGCCATGGGGTAAGATTTGATTTAAGTTTGAAAGAAGAACAAACATCGCAAATTTGCTTGGTCGTTGTGGATTCGATCCTCTTCTTGCCGCTTACAATTTTTCTGTAATTAGACCATGCTTGTAGTTGTAATATTATTTGTTTGATTGCGATTTTTCGTGGAACAACGACGACGTGGTAAAATCATTTCTTTAAACTACGTAAAATCGTGTCAACAAAGGCGATCTTGGCTATCACCTCGCTCCCATGGTACACTGACATTGTAAATTATCTTGTTGCCAAGACGGTTCCACAAGGTTGGCCCATGCAGAAACTTGAGACCTTCCTTGCGAAGGCCAAGTTTTACCATTGGGAGGATCCCGTCCTTTATCATGAAGGAGGGGATAGCATCTGGATGAGGTGCATTCCTCAAGAAGAGCAGCATAGCGTCCTCACATACTGCCACAAGCTTGAGGAAGGAGGACATCATTCTGGGAGACAGACAACACATAAGGTGCTCCAATATGGTCTTTGGTGGCCTACTATCTTCAAGGAATCAGATGAGTTTGTGAAGAGATGTACTGACTGCCAGAATATGGGTACTTGCGGACAGAGAGACATGATGCCCATGCATCTCATTCACTTTTGTGAGGTTTTTGACGCATGGGGGATTGATTTCATGGGCCTATTTCCTAAGAGTCAGGGGTTTGTGTACATTCTGCTCGCTGTGGATTATGTGAGTCGTTGGGTTGAGGCCATCCCCGTCCGAGCCGTAGATGCTAAGACCGTGTTTCGCTTTGAGGAAAAATATCATTTCACGGTTTGGGGTACCTAGAGTTCTAATTTCAGACGGGGGGTCTCACTTTATTAATGACAAGGTAAAAGCCCTTGCAGACGAGTTCAACATTGACCATCGAGTTGCCACTCCATATCACCCTCAGACTAATGGTCTTGCTGAAGTTTCAAATAGGGAGATCAAGACTATTTTACAGAAGGTAGTCCGCCCAGACCGAAAGGATTGGTCACAACTTTTGGACTCGGTCTTGTAGGCCTATCAGACTTCCTTCAAGACACCATTAGGGACATCTCCCTTTCGTCTCGTCTATGGCAAGCCGTGCCATTTACCAGTAGAAATCAAGCACAACTCACTATGGGCAGTTACAGAGTTATTGTTGGCTCCCGAGAATATAGGAGAACAGAGGAAAGCAGAGTTGGCAGCCCTGGAGGAGTTGAGAGACACAACCTTTTCTAGCAGCCTACAGTATAAGGAAAGAGTGAAGACATGGAACGATTCTCATATCAACCATAAACAGTTTGAGCCCGATCAGCGAGTATGGTTGTTTGATTCTAGGCTGAAATTATTTCCAGGGAAATTACAGAGTAAGTGGAAAGGTCCGTATGTGGTCAGGAAGGTACATGACAATGGTATTATTGATATATCCGAGCTGTCATCTTCCTCTACCTTTCGTGTTAACGGTCAGCGCCTGAAGCTATATCTAGATCATGATCCGCCAACCGTTGACGTTGCCCCCATTCTTCTGGTATGAGATGTGCTCTTTGACTCATATCACCTGCATCTCATACATGCTTATCACTTCCATCTTCCTCTGTATAGATCCAGATATCCATATCATTCTTTCATTCTTCCGTTATGTCTGTTACCCCGTTGCCATCTTATGATTTTTCTATACTTAGGACACGCCTTGTCCTAAGTATAGGGGGTACACACACTGAGATGTGATCTGTTTATTCTTCTTTTCTTCTTTTCTTCTTTTCCTTTTCTATCTTCTTTTTGTATCAAAAAGGTGTCGCCCCTTGTAGACAATCTTCTATACTTAGGACGTACTTTGTCCTAAGTATAGGGGGGTGTGCACCCTGAGTTATTCTATTCTTTGATCCTCTCCATTGTCTTCTCTTCTTGTCTATACTTAGGGATATTTTACCCTAAGTATAGGGGGAGAAAAATCTGAGTACGATCTGTTCATTCCCACCCTTGACCCTCCCTGCTTTGTGTACAGTCTGTTATACTTAGGATTATTTGATCCTAAGTATGGGGGGACTGTCAACTTCTCATTCTTTTGTTCATTCGTTCATTCATTTCTCCATTCATTTATTCTTTAGACTTGTCTATACTCAGTACGGGTTATGTCTGCTCTTTTCTCTCCGACCTATGAGGACATAACTCAAGCTAAGTATAGGGGGTCGTATATACTGCGTATATACTTTAGCCATAACTCGTACTTTCGTATTTTTCTTAATAATTATGGCTAATAATTCTTTAAAATTCATTAAAAACCTTGTTATCATTCCTCAAATTCTTTCTGTACTTACTGATTAATCAGGTGAACATGTTTTTTTGCAAAATGTTTGAAAATAGCTTGGAAATCTTTGTGAAAACTTTTTGAAAACTATTTGGAAAACATTTTGTTACATGTTTTCAACCATTGTAAAAATGTTTTGTTTGCAAAATTTTATTTTCTTTGTGTGAAATAAAAATATTTGAAAAATGATTTGCAAATGGTTTGAAAAATAGTTGTAAAAATATTTTGAAAAATCTATCTATACTGTTTAGAAAACCTTTGCAAAATGATTTTCAAATGTGTGTACATGTTTGTAGATTATCTGTAAAAATTATCTTGAACTATAGTTTTTCAGATGATTTTCAAATAAGTTTGAGGAATATATACATCACACCTAAAATTCTTTATTATATATATATATTTATAAAATTGACCACTTACCCTTGTAAATTCTTAAAATCTATTTCTTGTAAATATGAGATGCATCCCTGTGTAAATAGTTGTACCTAGTTTTTAGCCAAAATATTTTCTTTTCGAAAATCCCAAAAACATTTGCAAAACTAAAATCCAAAAACATCTGAAAAATCTTTTTGAAAAATACAAAAAAATGCATGTTCATCATCCTTTTCAAAAAAATCCATAAAAAGTTCAAAACCTTGAAAATTGCATCACAAAAATATTTTTTGCATTCTGCATAGCATTCGCATAGCATGAGCATTTTTCGTATTGAGTTTAATAGTTGAACAAGTCTAAATAAAATACGGAGATTGGAGCTTGATTGGACCTTAAAATCTACCTAATAACAAGAACCTTATAGGAACTGGGTTTGAGGTACTTCAGGTCTAGTTGACTTAATTCTTTGAGGATCATGAGACTTGGTTCAATGGATTCTTGACTGCCTAAGTAGAGTATTTCAGAGCACACACACGACTCTTGTTGATAATGACCTAACTTGGACACCTGCACCTTTCAGATGGCTCAACTCAATTGGAGTGATGAGGGGATTGGATTTGTCGGTATGAGACGCACACAAGTGGAAACACTTGTCCTCCTCTACGGAGGGAAGTGCACCCCAACCCGTCCAGTGACGAGGAATTCTAAAGACAGGAGAGTGTGGGTTGCAATAAAGCTTCAAAAGAGGGATAGTCTACTGGCTCGAGAGGGAAAACTCCTTATGTAAATGCTGCTGTGTAAAGGGGGGGGACAAGCCTGTACAAAAATAAAATGCCTGCAAAGCATGTGAATATGTTGTATAGCCAATAAGCAAGCTTGAGTTCCAAATTCATATCATGTGAGCCTGCAGCCGGATGACTTGACTACACTGGTCTTGCATCCTAGGATAGGTAGCTACACTGGCTACCGTCCATTCTTCTCTTCACCCCCTCCTCTTGAGCTGGTTGCCACTTGAACTTAGAAGGGAATACCCCGCTCCTCGAGGAAGGAGTTATTGGACTGGGGAATCATTGGGTTGTCGTACTGGAGAAGTCAGTCTCTTTGTCATTCTAGTTGGGGAGAGCCACCATCACTTACACTGTACGAGTCAGATTCATAGTCATAAGGGTTTGCGTATGAGGTGAGATATTTCTGACCTGGCTATTGAGGAGACTTGGACAGAGTTTTGGGATTCTTGAAGGATGTTGGATTTCAAATCATGTTCTCATTAAGGTTCTGCCTGCACTAAAATTCCAAAGGTCCTACTTAAGCTCCAGACTTTGATTTTGTGAAGACAAGTTTGATAATTAAACTTATTCCATCTTTCTTCTTTTTCTTTTCTTTGTTTTTTGCACTTATTGCATAAGTGTTTGCTAGGGACTAGCAAAGGCAAAGTATAGGGGGATGATGAATCCACATTTCATCATCTTTATTCTGTCATTTTGGCCTCAAAAATCCTGGCAAATGCATGTAAGTACCTTTAATTCTAGCATCTTAGAATCCATGCATGTGCATGTAAATAGTGTATAAAATACTGTTTTTAAAGTCAAAATAAAAGAATAAACAAAAGAAAAGAAACATAATAATAAAATATTGTAAATATTTTATGACCCGAAACCCCGAGACCTAGGCATCTCGATGAATAGGTCGACAAGGAATAACGTAGGGGGAGATAAGGGCCAGAATACAATAAAAATTCTTTTTAATTCATTCATTCTTTATTCATTTTGGGACCCATTTTTAGTTCCACTTTTTATACCATAAATAAAGAAACTTTGTACATGAAAGTTGTAGATAATTAAATAAAGAAAAATACAAAATTGATTTCACTTAAAAATACTATACAGATAAAAAGTTATGATCTGAATAAGTTTCCAGAATCCCAACTTCCCAGACCTGTATCTCTCAAATAAAAACTCGAAATGCATCAAAATCACCTTTAATTGTATATAATTTTAAATATGCTATTTTTTGAAGGTGGTTTCGCATTTGGTGGAGCTACGGTTTGAAAGTCGAGTTTTGGACCCCTATTGTATACTTGTACAGATTAAAATATTCATTTTTTAATTATTCATTATTTTTATAATTTTATATTTTTATAATTTTGTAAATATTATTTATAATGTACTTGTACATTAAAATCAGAATAAAAACCTAAAGAAAATACAAAAATAAAAATACCGGTATAAAATACATAGGTATAATACCAATACACATACCTATATAATTAATACTTATATTTTATTAAGTGTACAAAAAACCTAGAAAAACAAAATAAAAAATAATTAAGTGTATAAAAATATTTTATAAATTTATAAAATAATAGACAAAATAAATAAAATTAAATACACAAAATAAAAATAAAATATTAAAATATATAGATATGTATACCTATATAGGCCTGAATGGGTAACTTGTGTTTTTATACCTCATAAAAATTTACTAAAAATCATATTAAAATACCTTAGAAAATAACAAATATTTTTCATTTTATAACCTAAAAATAATAAATTCATTTACTAATTTTAATTGATTTTTGAAATAGTTTTCGTTGGGGTTTTTCCTGGTTGGTCCACGTGGACCAACCAGGTGACAGTCCACGTTGACCCGCCGGTCAACTGGCTGTCCTCCCCTCCTGTAGCTTTGTCAGACCCTCGTTTTTGTCCCATTTCTCGAATTTTTCGAGGTCAATCCTTGCAATCTTTCATGTCGATCCCTTCACAACTTTTGTTCCTCGACCAGTGCTCTTGCATGCCCCCATCTTTCCTTGGGCCGAGGGTCGACGATTGTGGAGATCTGTCTCGGTCTTTAGAGCACCAGACCCACTCCGTCAACCCTACTTATTCAACCCCCGACTTCCATTTCAAAATTTGAACCCATTTTGGCTAGCAACCCTCCTCCCTTTGGCGTGCCTCGTGTTGCTGGAGGTGACAGCTCCGCAACCATACCTTCAGGCGAGTCGAGGAGGCCTTGATGCAGCTCCACCACCTCCGGCAAGCTCGCTGTCGAGGTACCTTTCCCCCTCAGGTATACCACCTGCGAGGGTTGGTCTTTTCTTCTCATTTCCTTATGCATTTTATTTCCTGTAGCTTTAGGATCCAATCCCCCCAAGTATCATCGAGTTTCACCTGTCGAATCGTCCTCTACGAGTACCTCGCCGGAGTGCACCTCCGACCAGCACCTTGCGCCGCCGTTTCTTGCCCCCTTTTTGCCACCGCGGGGTCCAGGCGTTTTGCCCTGGACCCTCTCACACCTTTTTGCAGGTCTACGCACGTTGAAGAGAGCCTGGGGCTCGTTTTGATCCTCGCCGGAGGTCCGTGGAGCCCTCCAGCTCCGCCACCTCCTCGCGAAGACTTCGGCCGTCGCCGAGCATTTTTGGAGCCACCAGGAGGAAGAGGAGGACCACAGGAGCTCCCAGGCCATTTTTGGAGCCCAAAGAATGCTAGAGGACGGAGCTCGAGCTCGGGGAAGCTCGCCTCGCCGGCGTTGCTTCCCTATTCTTGCTCCGCCCCCAGTGCCATCGGATCGAGGCTGGAGCTCTAGGTGCACGTCAGCCGTTGGATCCTCGCCAGCAGTCACCGTCCGATCAGCCTAGGGGATCTATTCCAGGCTGTGGATCTTCGAACGATCATCGTGAGCGTGCCACGTGGATAAGTGGACGCTTCCCAGCCGTCCGATCGCACACAAGGATTTTAGGCGTGGGTATTTTGCACTTCAGCCCTTGCCATTTTGTCGATTTATTTATTAGTTTATAAACTTTCATTTGCAGTTATAAATATTTTGTAATATTTGCATCGGGATCCCCAGACTTTTTATATTTGCATTTAAGTCCAATCCACGTCACCTCACGTGACCTGTGCACATGGGGGTGGTGGAAATTTTGCAAAGGACCTCTTGAGGTTTTTGTTATTTCGTTTAAGTCCAGGTTTTTGTTATTTCGTTTAAGTCCAAGAACTTTTTAATTAAGTGTAATATTTTGGAGAAATTGCAAGTATGCCCCTTAGTTTTTGATAATTACACATAGGTCCTTCCCAGGCACGTGTCAAGCACGTGCGGGGGTTGGGATTTTTGCAGGAGTGCCCCTACGGGTTTGTATATTTGCACTTGGTCTTGGAAATTGATTTATTAGTTATAATTTTGTGGAAAATTGCACTTTGGACCCTGAACTTCTGGATATTTACATTTATCCCCCTACCAGCAGTGTATTTTCTCTTTGTTGTCTCTATTTATTTCATGCATCTATAGATTTCTAAAAATCACCAAAAAATCAAGTTAAGCTCCTGTTTAATTGATCTTCCACACCATATTTTTGTTTTGCATTTTTCTTGCATTTTCATATTTATAAAAATTCAAAAATATGCATTTTTGCTATTGTTTGCATTAGAAAATACAAAAAATAGTAAAACCCCTTTAAAAATTCCAAGAAATATTACCTTGTGTCTTTTAGTGTCTTTTATACTTAGACCAAAAATCATTAATAAAAAAAGAAAACCCATAAAAATATAAAAACTCTAAAAATCTTCATAAAAATCTTAAAAATTCTACAAAAATCCTAAAAATTAATTCTTGTGTATGAATTTTCTTTGTTTTATTATCTTTGTCTTAAAATTAATTTGAGGAATTTTTGAACCTGTTTGATATTTTTCACCCTCAATTTAGTTTCATCCTTTTATTTTATCTACTGTTTTCAATATTTATGACTTTGAAAATACCAAAAAATTAGGAAAAATCTATAAAATTTACAAAAAAAACATTAAAAAATATAAAAAGCCCAAAAATACATCATTTCCTCATTTTTGCCTATTTTTACCCATTTTATAAATATCTTATCTCCCTCTTTTCTTATATTATTTATATACTTCATTTTATCTTTTATTGAAAAAGGAAAATATAAAAAAATAAAATATAAAAAGAAAATATAAAATTAGAAAATTAAAAATCATAATACAAAAAATATAAAAATTAAAAAAAAATAAAAATAAAAAACCCACAAAAATAGCATGCTTGTAGACAAATTATCACAGTCACAATTTTGAAACATTTTGCCCTGTTCTATCTTGCTTGCTCACTGAGTTCGACACTCTACACATACTTGCACTATACACACTTATTGTAGAGTTATAATAAATTTTAACTCCACATTTACTTTCATTGCTTGATTTGATTGCCGTGGGTTAATTGTTGACTTAGTCGAGATTTATAGAGGGTCGCAACAACGACTTTGTCTCTGCCTTGTGTGAGACATTTAGACCCTCGTACATCATCATCTGCTGGCTGAACTCTAACTGCTAGCTCTTTTTTTGGTTTTTTATTCTCCTTAGCCAAGCGGAGTGCTTGAGGGAAGGGGATGGCTGGGCCCTCCTCAGATAGAGAGCTAGGAATGAGTCCCTGCTGTTGAGATGAAATAGAATCCGTACAAACATCTCCAGGCATCACATATGGACTCAAAGATAAAGAATCCTTTCCTTTATTATTTTTTTTTGGATTTTTCTGAATAGTCCCGAGATACAGAAACAATAGGAAATGCAACAAGAATAGAATGGGTGCCCTCAGTACCACCCACGACATCACGAACTGCAGCATCAGCATCGCTCTCTAGCTCATCATCTGAATGGCTAGTGGCATCAGCACCACCTCCTGCAACTGGTGAAGCGACGACCTCAGTACCATCGACTTGATCTACATCCTTGGTGGCGTCAGTACAACCGTTATCGTCATCATCATGAGCGGCATCAGCACCGCTCTCCTCCTCGTCTAGCGCTCCTGAGTCCTCGTGGTGTCATCGCTCAGACGAGGCGTCATCGACTGGCATCCTACCTCTCCTAAGTGTAACAAATTCAGCATCAAATGTATATGCAATAATATCACCCAATGAGTCACTAGGAGTGGTAACCTATGTAAACTGTACCTGCTTAGACTTCCTCTTCAGGTTGTTTGGATTCGGCTCGATCTGAGCGGGTATGGCGGCCTTGCCCTTGACAATCTCCCTCATCTCCTGACTGAATTCGTCCATCTCCCGCCTAAAAGTGGCCCGCTGCTTAGAGATAAGGCGGGCTAAGTCGTCAAGTGTTGGGTTCTCATAGGCTGACCCATGAGAACCGGACGGGTTGCCTCTCTGGAAGTGAGGCTGATGCTGTTGGGAAGGATGAGGGGAATACTGTTGAGAATACTGCTGAGGCTGTTGTTGGTGCTGCCTCCACGGTTGTCCATGCTGGTAGGGATGAGGACCCTGCTGGTAGTGCGGTTGTGGCTGTGGGACTGGGGCTGCTGTTACTGCTGGCTGTACTGCCCACCCTGAACCGGAGGCTGCTGCTGGGATGAGGCACCTCCGGTCGACCATCGGAATCCGGGATGGTCTTTACGAATCCCGGGTTGCGGTCTGTCGCACCAAATCCCGTTGACTTCCATCAACAGCTCCTTCTCAAACGGGGGTGGAGGAAGGGCTGCCAGGGGTTGCTCCTGCCGGTACACCACCATCTAAGTGTCTTGAGATGGTGGTGAATGGACGTAGAGGTGTTGCGGCTGCTGGAACGGCTCCGCTTGAATGTGGTGAACCTGCCTGTAGTGGGTGGAGGGCTGGGTCGAGCTGCTGCTACTGGGGTCAGCCCGTGACCTGAGACGGGGCTAAGAAGCCATCTGTGCCTCCTGGAGACACATGATCTGGGTCTTCAGGTCATTCACCGTTTGTGCCATCTGATCTGTCTGTGACATGTCCTAGCACTGCTTCTTCTCTATAATCTCGATGCGGTCCAGCTTCTCACTGTTAATACCCGATGCGACCGACGACTTTGCTTGTGCTGCGGCTGCTGAAGATGTGGAAGGACCTGCATCGACCCGTGCTATCCTCTGATAGGACACGGCCTGTGGTGGGGGCTTCTCCTGTGTGTAGAATCGGGTCTGGGACATGACGGTGTAATTCTCTATCATCTCCTCATAGGTCGCCCCGACCTGATCCTCATCCTTGGCAAAATAGGATCCTCCACAGGATGCATTCACTAGCCCCTGCAGCTCCAATGTCAGCCTGCAAAAGAAACTCTGCATGAGGTTGGGCTTGGATATGTCATGGTGGGGACACCGGTCGATAAGCTCTCTGAATCGGTCCCATGCTTCATGAAACTGCTCAATGGGAAGCATGGAGAAGTTGTTGATGAGGGCTCTCGCTGCAGTCATCCGGCCGAGTGGGTAGTACATGTTCAAGTACTCATTCCAGAGATGTTCCCATGATGTCACGTATCTCCCTAAATGCTTCAGCCAATAAATGGAAAGGCCATCATCTTGATGGTATCCTCGTCCACGAATCTATCGTGGACCGTGCTACAAATCATCTCAAACTCCTGGAGATGGAGGTGCGGCTCCTCGGTGGCTAGCCCATGAAATCTGGATAGTAACTGAATAGTCTGAGGAGGGAGCTTGAAATCTCCCAGAATCGCAGGTAGTTGGATCCAACGGTGTGTTAGAGTTGCTCCAGGGTTGTGCAACTCTCTCATCGGGCGTGCTGGTCGGACTGGCTCCTGTGCTCATTGAGATGTGGTCCATCTCCTCCCCCTAACTCTAGAATGTCCTCCACCGGCTCTGTGCGGCTCTCCTCTGTCCGCTCGCTTCTGAGCCATATCCCTACGCATGTCGGCCATGAAAGCTCCCTGGTATCTGATATGATGTTGCATAGTCTCCAAGGAAGCTAATAGGGTGTTGTTGATGGCAACCTTATCAAGAACATAAGTGTGAGTCTGGTTGGGTCCATCAGTGCGCTCCTCGCTGCTGGCCATGTCTTGGGTCCTTGCAAAGGCAAAAGACCCGAACTCAGGTGTCGTCTAATGAATATACATCTGCTGCGGTCTCTGCTCTGGTACCGTGGGACTGGTAGAAGGGTGGTTGAGGGAGAACATGGCGGAGTCAAACTCGGGTTCAGAGAGCGGGTCTGAGCTCTAGTGAACCAACCTAGATGAATGGGGAGGGGTGCTCGAAAGCGATGCAACCGGAGGCTGCCTAAGGGGCCTCCGGCCCATCATCGTGATGTAGAGAGAAAGGCGGATTGGATCTGGAAATAAATAAGATCAGGAAAAACAAACCCCCAATTCACCTACTCAACAATGAGCTGATGACCGTAAAGGTTCAGTCTTTTATCTTGTCGATTTTATTAGGTGATAATTATGTCTATCAGAGCAATTAAGCGAGATGGTAGGAACTCGACGCTCTCAGGAGACTGGCCCAATCCTGAAGCTAGATCTTTCCCAGCCAGTACAAGTTGTGGACCGTTTACATGCTACCTGATCAACTTGCTCTGTAAAGGATATCGTGACCCGCTTTACCGGAAACCAGACCGATCCTCACTGGAGAACGACTAACCCCGAAATCAGTAGTCTAAAGAAAGGTCAGGCATGGCTCTATTCAAGTGTGCGGGTCACTCTCTCGCTCATTGACGAGCCCGTAAAAGCCGCGTTAAGAAGTTGTTTTTAATCGTCAATCGTGAAAATAAATATGTCGTTCGTTGTAGGCGGCGATTCGGAAGCAGTCAAGAAATAACCACAAAATAATGATTCAATTTTAATCTCGTGGTGTATGTTTATTTTACTTGGGCAAGTCCCAAGGTCGATCACAAGGAGGCAAAGGAACAACCTAGATTAATGTCTATCCAATTTTGAGTTCGGTTTTCAAGGCGGTATTTTTTTGGAATTTTTCAATGCAAGATGAGATGCAAAATGCAAATTCGGCCTATTTTAGGGACTAAAATGTAAATTTCAGTCAAACAATGTCCGAAAAATACGAAAGTTGGCCACAATGTAAAACGTGATGAAATGAGTGCACTGTAATTTTTTTGTAATTTTTAGACGCAATATGAATTTTTTTATGAAATTTTAAGTGCAAACAGAATGATTTTCAATATTTAATTTTAATAAATATTAAACCTACTTATTTTCGAGAACTAAAATTATCTAAGATCTATCACTAGGTAATAGATTTTAGAAAAATCCTAGACCTCAAAAATGTGGGGTTTAATACCTATTAAAAATCAAACATTGAAATGCACAAAATGATTTTTACAGAGCAAATAATGCACGCAAATGCAATGATTTTTGGGCACGATGTTAATCAAAGTAATCTCTACAACATTTGATTTTTGGGGAATTTTTAGAGCTACGGTTAATTAACTATGAATTTCCGAGCACAGATTGGGTAAAATATTCTAATTTGCACAAAACAATTATTTATTAATCAACCATAAATCCCAAAAATATCCACAGCACGTCAAAATGTAGAGAATTAAGAGATGAACAAAATGCTATTTTTAAATAAATAAAATGATGTAATGTATAGGTCTATAATGGATGACAAACACAGGGGTACAAATGCAATAAAATAAATAAATAAAACATGCAAGAGGGCCTAAGATTAATTACCTAAATGACGGGGGTGAATGTGCAATTTGTCCAAGGGGCACGTGCAGCGCACGTGCCTTTGGCTGGGGTGGACGGATATGCAATTAGAGGGAGCTCCTGGGGCTTCTTGCAATTTTCCCCGAGGTCACGTGCGTAGCACGTGACCCAGGGATGATGCAGCTCCTGACGTCCCCCCGCGCACGTGCGGCTCACGTGCAGGGGGTCTCGGCCCTGCAGGCCGGTGGCGGTGTCGGGGCGGTGCTGCTCGGCCCAGGCGGGGGAGTACCGACGGTACCCCCAAGGCGTAGGAGGAGCAGGCCGGTGGTGTTGGTGATGTTGGCCGGCCCAAGGAGGATCTGGTGGGGGCCTCGGGCTGACGAAGGCGGTGGCGTTGGAGGGGCCCTCAAGCTCCTGGACGGTGGCGTCGAAGGAGTCGGCTGGCGGAGACGAAGGTCGGGGAAGCGTTGGCGGAGACGAAGGTGGTTGTCGGAGAAGCGTTGTTGTCGCGGCGGAGGTTGCGTTGTCGAAGACGAACAGTGATGCTGGAGAAGACGATCGGTGAAGCGCGGAGACGGCGGAGACGTTGGTCGGTGGTCTTGGCTCGACGAAGGATCGGAGCTTGGGCAGAGCAGCACCTGGGTGCGGGCTGCGACGGCCGTGGATGCGCGGCCGGACCTCGCCAAGAAGAAGGAGGAGGGGCCCTGTCACCGCCGCCTCCTCCAAGCTCTATCGGCGGATATGGTTGAAGGTGGCGGCGGTCGTGCTTATATAGGGTAGAGAGTCGGCGATAGGGGGTGCGGCGGTTGCGAGAATAAAGGAGCGGCGGTTGCGGAGAGAGCGGAGGAGGCGGCGCGCGAAAGAAGCGGAGAGGTGGTTGGTGGCTGGCGGATGTTACGGAGGGGGGCGCGGGAGGTAGGAGATGCGGGTGGGCCGTCCGATCGGCCGAGATCGGACGGCCAAAAAGACGCCACGTGGCGAGGGCTTGGGCAAAGGGCGCGCACGTGCTTGGCGCGTGCCTGGGGGTACGTGCCTCGCACGTGCGTTGGCTTTTTATTTTTTTATTTATTTTTTTTTAAAAAACGATATTAATAAAGCTCAAAAAACGTTGACACGTGGCGGCCTCTGGGGCTGCCACGTGTCAGCTCCAGAAAAATCTGCGAATAAAAGATTTCTAAAATCGATATAAAATAGCAAATGACCTCGGATCGAAAAAGTTCCTTCACAAAAAATGCTCGTCTCGACGAGACCTACAACTTTCATGAAGACATCAAAGCCAAATTCGGTCAAATGTGAAAAGTGAATTTTTGGGGTATCCCATGTACATAGAATACCTTGATTTTTGGGTTTTCTAATTTTTTTGTCATTTTTTAAACAAGATAAAAATCCGGAAAAATAAGGAAAATTCAAAGATAAATAAAACACACATTAATCTAATTTTTTTTGGATTTTTATTAATAAAGAAAATATACAAATAAAATACAGGTCAAAAAGCCGCGAAAATACAAAGTACAAAAGAGGCCCAAAACCCAACTTTCACATATGAGCTCCGATTCACTTGAACTTGGTCTTGTTTTGAAGGTAATTGAATGTGCATTAGTTCAAAAGTGAGTAGGATCAAATCAGACACTGGATGGGGAAGATATGTGGCTTTTAGTCCGAAAATCCTATAACTAGGGTTTGGGTTTTTGGTCCACTTAACCGGGTTAATTATTTTTTTGTATTTTTTATTTATTCTTGTTAGTGATGTGTACACAGTGGAAGTGAGTTTGTGGTATGCGGTGTCAGCATGAAGGAGTTAAAAATAGGGGAAGTTGGGCTATTTACAGGTCAATTTGGGCTTGGATTTTTGGCTTCTTATTTTATGCAAAAATTAATGCTAAAATGCAATTCTTATGAAATCATGCATGAATGCTAATTATGCGAAATAAATGTAGAAATGCGGTTGATTTTGAGGGACTTGAGCTTTAATTAATGAGACTTAGAATGGTGAATCCGAGATTCATCACTCATCCAAACAAAACAAGGAGGGGATTGCTCTCTCAAGACAGATTTTTCAGTGAGTGTCATTTATGGTCCAGTATGTTTAGCAGTCCCAATTTATGGTTTTTCTTTTTAGGTATTTTTCAATATCAAACAACCCTAACAAAATTTTCAATCTCCTGGTTATTTTAAGTCCAAAAACGGAGGGGAGAAGTCGAAAAAGCCGATGCACGATCAAATACAATGATGCATACAAAGTCAGAAATGCGTACCTGACGCCAGCACTCTACATGCAGGGTGATCCATGCATAAAATAAAAGACATAAATTACAATACCTATATGATGCACGAAGAAAATGACCTTACACGAAATATCTCTACACGCGAAGAAGAATAGCTAATAGGCCAGCAAGAGAGGTCGGAGTCCGATCTCTGATGCCGATCGGTGTTTGCCACAACGGATCCTACCAGCACTGTATACGGCCTCTAGCAGCACATGACCTCTCAGGTGACCAAATTAGCCTTTTCTTTATGATTTAATTAATTAAGTCTAGTTAATGATCTATAGGTACATGCAGATAATTAGGACTAGGACCTTAATCAATTACGTCACAATTAAAATAAAATCCTAAGTCTAGGGGCCAAATTCTGCATGAATCAAAAATAAAATAAAAATGCGGGAAAACAAAAAACCAGCGAAAAACCACGGTGAGGTCCCCCAAGCACACCGGTGCTCGGCGAATCAGACCCCAATCAATGCCAAATCCAAGAGTATCTGAGTCCTGTTTTATTACAAATTATAGAATAAAACTAAAAATAAAATAAAAATGCTCAAAATCCTCCAATGCCCTCCAAGTCTTCTGCTGCTCCTTTCCTACGCTCTCCTGCGGCTCGATGAAGAAACGAGCTGCCTCCGCTTCGCTTAGGTGCACCGACGATCCTAGGAATGCTACCCTCACTCATCGGGTCCTCGCAAGAAATAGAGAAACAAAAGATGGTCAGATCACGGTTATGAAAAATGAAACAAATAAATAAAGAAAAATGAAAATAAAAATAAAAAGCAAGCAAATAAAGAAAAGAAAAATAAAAATAAAAAGAAAAAGAAAACAAAAACAAAAACAGAAAACCGACTACTAAGCCGTGCTCCCCGGCAACGGTGCCATTCTGATGAGCGTCCCGAGCGACAGAGGTAGAGTGATATCAAGGTCGTTGCGACCTCAATCACTCGAGCCGAGACTCAACAAGAAAAATCAGACCACCAATAAAATCAAACAAGCATGAAAATCAAGGCAAGCGGTCTTGCTATTTATTTAATGTGGTATATTCACCATGGTCGAACATAAGGAGCACGCGAAAAATCCTACGAAGTAGTCGAGAAATCCAAAAAGGAAAAAAACAATTTTGGTGGTTTTTAATTTTTTTAGTTAAATTTTTTATATTTTCTTTTCTAATGAGAAAACGAGTAAGAAAAGGAGAAAGTCAAACTCAAACAATTATTTTAAGGTCTAAAAATACTCAAAAATTAAAAATAATTTTTTTTGGGTTTTTAAAATATTAAAGTGTTTTTGGGTATTTTATGGTTTTTTTCTAATTTTTATAGAATTTTCTAAAAATAAAAGAAATATAAAAATAGCAAGCACTGTAGAACCTACGTGGAAAGGCAATTTAAAAATATTTAAAATGCCTACAAAATCCTGGCAGTAATTTTATGTGAAAGTATAAAATAAAACCTAAGTACAAACTTTAAAACTCATTTTTTGTATTTTTATATAGTTTTTAATTATTTTTATGAGATTTTAGGAGTTTTGAGATTTTTAGAAGTATTATGAAAGATAATGGAATGAAAATAATATAGAAATTAAAACACAACAAAACAAGCACACCCAATTTTTTTTTGGAATTTTTAAGGTATTTTTCAACTTTTATAGGTTTTCTAAAATAGACAGAGGAAATTTTTAGGGTTTTTGAATTTTAGAAAATGACAAACAAAATCAAAATGCATCTAAAAAATTACCAAAAATATTACACAGTAGCAGGAGCCAGTAGTAATTTTTTGGGATATTTTGGAATAGTTTTGATATTTATTTGATTAAAAACTCAACATACATGTTGTAGGGACCTAAATGCAATTATTTTAAGTTTCTGGGTTGAATATTACCATGCCTTAAAATTTCCAGGGAGAAAACTTCAATTTATCCAATCAATTCAGGTACATGCATCAAATCCACATTCACAGGGGCATAAATGCAATTCTAGAAAATATTCATTCAACAGATAACATCAAAGAAGTCTAGGACTAAAACTGCAAAAATGCCAAAGTGCACGTGACGAAGCACGTGTCTCCAGATAAGGGGGACTAAAATACAAATAACAGAAACTACAGGGATCAAAATGTAAATAAGTTCAACTACAAATTTATTTTACAGATTAAAATGTAAACTAAGACAATTGCAGGGTAAAAAGGGATATATACCCTTGCAGCACGTGAGGCTCGCGTGGGGTGGACGCGTGTCGACCGTTAGAGAAGGCGTGGATGTGCGGCTTTGATGGCGTCAGGTGTCAGATCTGATGTTGCCAGGACGGTCGGGGATGTGGGGCGCAGATGAATCTGTGATTCATCACTCTAAAAGCTGAAAATAGAGCTCTATCCCCAGGTATTTAGCAGCATATTTCCCATTATCTTGCATAAATAGCATTCATGCATCAATCCACAATACATGCATTTTAGCATTCATATTTGCATTAAATAAGAAGCCAATTCATTTGTAAAATCCACTTGTAAAATATCCACCAATAACTCACCTAATTATTTGTATTTTATATCCCCTCTGAAATCAAATAACACATTCCTTATACTGTGTACATTATTAGTTAATAATATAAGGAAGAAGGCCAAAATTCCCTATCTTGTAAATTACCCAGTAAAGCCCCAGAGCCCCTGGACCTTAGATTGCCAACATCCCTCTCATACAAACTCTGAACTAGGTGTACTCACCTTCAAACTAATACACATACATCGACCTTTAAAATGAGACTAATTTCATTCAATACGGAGCTCGTATGCAAAACTTAGATTTTTGGGCCCCCTTGTATACTACATATATGTATATTTGCACTCTTATATTTTTGTATCATATTTGACCTCATCTCCGTTTTTGGTCAACATAAAACTTGTTGAGTTTTTCCAAATTCTACCTCCTCTCTCTAAATTCACTTTCTTTCTCAGCCACTTAGAACTGGACATGTGGCGCCCTCTGATTGCGCCACCCAGCCCGCTCCGTTGCGCGCCACGCACCCGGCCTTCCCCACCATCCGATCGCTTGCCCCCTCTAGTGATCTGGGCCGTTCATCATCGTAATGATTTTTAGCCTCCCGATCAAACCTCTGATCTCATCTGGACCGCTCGCCAGCGCTGCGCCCTCCTTGCACCACGTGGCGACGCCTACGCCCTCCGATCATAGCCAGATACTCCTTATCCTAGCCATCCATCGCGCAACGCCTCTCGACCTTTCGATCAGACCCCCGGGGCTTCATCTCCGCCGCACGATAGCGCCTCGACCTGCACCTGCCACGTGGTGCGCCCTGTGCCCTTGATCTCGCTCCGCCGATCTAATCATCACCCTCCGCTTCCGCCCCTCTCCTGACCGTTGGATCGCTCGATCCAACGGTCGATACTTCATCATCTACATCCTGCACACCCCGCGCCCTACGTCTTCCACCGTGCTCAAGGGGCCACCCCCTTTCTATTTTGGGTGCCATGCCGACCACCATCTCTGTCCCCTGGCACCACCACTACATAGCCCACTCTTCCCTCCTCCTCGCCAATCACCTCGTTCGCCATGAACGCCCTCAACCTCGCTCCACGATGCCCACCAACCTCACCTCCTCGCTACCTATGCTGTCACCTTCATCCTATAAATACATCGCCTCCGTCCACCTTCACTCCTATCCGCCATTACGGAGAGTATCTCCGAGCTCCCACCTTCGAGTTGGTGACATCAATTTGAGGAAACATTGAGCGAAGACTGAGATCCACCTCCGGCGAGATCCACGACCCTCCACCGCCGTGCCGCAGCCTGCTCCGCGAGCTGCACGAGCTCGGGACACTACCGGCCCTTGAGCGAAGACCTGGAAGCTCTCATCCGAGCTTTTGACCCCAGGTAGACACCTCCATCTTCTCCCCGATCTTCTTCTTTATTTTCTTTCTTTTTCTCTGATTTTATTCGCTGTCCTCCCTTCACTTCCTGCTCCGCTGAGCATCCACCAAGCTTCCCCTCGAAGCTCTGATCTTCGCGCCATACTCCATTCACTCCGACGACACATTCCACTTCCCGCCGATGCTAGCTCCATCACCTTAGCGGAGCTCGATCACCGGACCCCCACTTCGCCGCTCAGGCCTCGCACCTCACTCTTGATCACTCCACATACACGTTGCACGCCTCGGCTATACGGCTAACCCCTGCAGGTACATCTACTTCGACTGGTAGGAACATCACCGGAGCTCCCCTTTAGCTTCTCCGCCACCGTTCTCCAGAGCCGCTCAGCCACTCCTAAAACCGCCGGATGATCCCCGACGCCTCCACGAGTCTTCCGAGCTACTTGGGAACCTCCTGCGAGCTTCACTGACATCCAGAGGAAGAGGCGGAGCTCGAGCACGATCACCGGAGCCCAACCATATCCACCGTAGGAGGCGGCAGGCCAGTTAGAGAAGACGAGCAGCAGCCGTCCGATCTCCTTGATCGAATGATCCGGAGCATGCCTCATCGCCCATGTCCCGTAGCCGTAGGATCAGGAGGATCCTACGCATCTGATCGAGCCACGTCACCGCTTCACCGCGCTCCAGCTGTCGTTGGATCACTTTAGATCTAACGGTCGTTGATCGGCCACGCCTTCGTCTCAGGAGCCCCCTTCTGCCGTTGATCTTTATAGATCTAACGGATTCAGACACGCCACGTGCCAGCAGCCATTTACCGTTGGATCTTTACTTGATCCGCGGTCCAGATCGAGCCACGTCGCCTGATCCAAGCCTCTTCCTCGACCACTAGGCTCGGATCTCCCGAAGCTACTCCGAGCCAAGTCCGAGCCTCCAGAGCCAACCGAGCCTCGATTCAAGCCTCTGAAGACCACCGAGCCTGGGACCCCCACGTGATTTGCGTGCGGTCTGGGTAATTTACAGCGAGGCCCCTAGAGGTTTTCTTATTTGCATTCTGGTCCCTGCTAGGAGCCCCATGTGAGGAGCATGTGTTCTGTGGTAAATTTGCATCCACCCCCTCAACATTATAGGTAATTGCATATTAGTCCCTGTCAGCATGTTTTAATTTTATCAATTTTATTTCCTGTAATTACATTTAGGTCCCTATCTTTGCACACATAATTAGGCACTCATTTTAAATCATTTTTTAAGTTTGAAAATTGCAATATGTAGCTTACTTTGTCCTCTTTCATATGTGATACTTGGCACATTTTTGTATGATCAGTGGATTTTTCTATTAATTAATTGGTGGAATTTTGTTATATTTTGCCCATTTATGCCTTTTTATTCATAGTAATTTCTCTATAACTCCAAAAATCACCAAAATTCACATTAGATCTAGGATAATTAGGTTCACATTGTGTAAAAAAATCATCTCATTTGCATGAACCCTGAGGCCTGAATAAATCATTTAATGATTTCCTTAATTAATTTTTAATAGGTTCATTTCACATAGAAATTTAAGTTTATTAATTTTCCTGGATTCTTCACACTTAGATCTATCTAGAATAATTTTTATATCTAAAAATATTGTTATTTGATATTTATTAAAATTAATTTAGTCAAAATCACCTTGCATTCATTTTTAATTCACCGTAAATTTATTCAGTGTCAGAAAAATCCAAAAAATAGTTTAGCTTAATTTCATTGCATTTCATCATCTGGCCAAGTTTCATAATTTTTGGACTTGATTTGATTACTTATCTGAATTAACTTGTAAACTGGCTTGATTATGCATGTGTCTTTTCTTTCTTGCATAAAATATATTGAAAAAGACCAAAAAAATCATCCCCTGAAAATCAAACCTTGGAACTTGCTTAAAATTTACCTAAGGAGACAACTGCCTCCCTGAGTTCGACCTAGGGCTTGCCCAAGTAAAAAAAATTGCCGCTCGAAATTAATTTGCTTTAAATTGAAAGTGGTTTTTGATTAGCTCTTATTATCCGACTACAACGAACGACGAAACATTAATTTGACCATTAATTTGATTAAATTAAGAAGGGTAGTAAGACACTGTTCAAAATGGCGCCGTTGCTGGGGAGGCACAGCTTAGGTTAATTTGCAGTAATTTCTGAGTGTTTGATTTTCTATCCCCGGGTAGTCTGACCCCCGTTTTTCTTATGAATAATTTTCTGTCTTTTAATTTTTATGTCGTTCTCTATCTGACCTCAACTTGTTTCTGTGTGAGGAACGCGAGGAGTCGAAGACGCTTCGAGGAACCTGCATTTTAATTTGTTTGAGTGACTTGAGAGGACTTGTATTTTTATTTCTTTATTTTCGCATTATTTCCAGCGGTTCCCGTTTGGGTTCTCGCGTGTGTAAACATAGTGGAACTGTGTCCCCGTGTGCTGTGTGGATTGAATTTGTAGATTAGGCTTGCACTAGTGGCTCCTCAAGCCATTTTAGCAATTGCTTGTGCTCGTAGATCTTTAGGACCACACAATGCACTTAAAAGTTGCACTTAGATCGCAGATCTAGTCTAATCAACCTGTGATTCACTCGCTAATAGAACTGCTTGTCTAGGAGCGGATTTTGTTGTTTGCATTTGCATGTAGTGTAAAAAGATTTCAATTCTGTTTTGCATCCTGCATAAAAGCGAAGGGATCACTGTAAGTATTCTTCACTCAGCATAAGCATCATTGTTTTTCGTGCATCGCTTTTCTCGATTTCTCTCTCTTGGTTTTCCAACTTAAGTTAAATGAAATTAGGACTGGACGATAGGCGTGCTGTGTGGATTGGACTAACAAGTGATAACTTAACTTAAAACCGGGACTGCTAACATTATTGATCAAAAAAATCAATAAAATCAAAAAATATGCTTGCAGGAGACTAATCCCCGACCTTATTTTCACGCTGAGTGAGGGTACTTGAGTGTGTGTGAACACCTTAAGGTAGAGCCCAAATCCCCGCCTTCCATATCACGTTCCGACTAATCCTAGAAAATATCACAAGTTGAATTATTAAGGTTCACTGACTAGTACCAAGTAGCCTCCGCCCGTCTCAGGTAGATAGGGGCGAAATTGCGGTACTTCACGACAAGTTGCCAGTAACCCCCCGGGGTGAAGTTCCGGCCTTGTCAGCCTCCGCCTGCTTGCAGGTAGATAGGGGCAGGTCTTTGAATCCATCAACTTGGGATAGAAGCGAAGAAAGGAAGGACCGACGGTATCTTAGGCGACAGGTTAAACAGGGAAGACGCATCCGGCTCTAAGCTGACTTCCCTATAGGCCGCGTAACTCCTTACTATCTTGCTTGAAAAATCACACTTAAAATTAACAAGATTAATTGGACTCAGTTTCGGGTCCTTCACTGTGTTGAGTGTGAATACAGGGTTTTGGATTGAATTGCTTGCTTCAGGTAGGAGTAAAATCCTATCTTCACTTAGAACTCCCGACTCTTCTCGCTAATCCAAGATGAGTAACTGGGGGGATATAGACTCCTTATTCTCCAATCTCTCTCTAAGCCCTCCACAAAACTCCTCTTCAACGGGCCAAGTGCAACTTCGACCACCCAGAACTCATGACCCTCTTGAATTCTGGATCCCTCACACCTAGGGTGGTTACTCTCAAACCAACCCTTTCCTCTCCTCTGAACTTACTGAGGAAGACCATCGCCTTGGTAAAAATCCCTTACTTGATTTGACCTCTAACCCGGACCACGTTTCATACCCAGGACTAGAGGACAAGATGCCACCTAAGAAGCCACCGGATGAGGACCCGTTGTGACAAATCCTTAATCGTCTCACCACAGCCGAACAACAACATGCGGATCTTACAACAAGAATGGGACAGATCATTGCGGCAGGAGGAATCAACCGACCAATGGTTGATGCCTAAAATCTCGCAAAGAACAAAATGCACAGTTGGTTGGCACCAGCGGTTCCCCCCGAAGCATTCGAGCTCAAGCCCCACTTCCTTAGCCTGCTACCGAAGTTTAATGGAAATGCAAATGAAGAACTATATGCCTCCCTCAGAGACTTCGAGATGGTTTAAAACAACCTTAGTCATCCTAGGGTTGGGCAGGATTACATTCGACTGAAGGCCACCCCATTTGCCTTAGGAGATAAGGCAACAATTGGTTGAAGAACCTAGGGGTTATATGCACAACCTAGATACAGTTCAAGGACCTATTCCTGAAGAAGTTCTACCCCCTCAGAAGGACTAATCAAATGAGAACAAGGATCGCCAGTTTCTTCCAGGGACCCAGTGAAACATTCCATGAAGCCTGGGATCGGTTTAATGACCTAATTCAGAAATGTCCCTGCCATGGCATTTCTAAGGCGATCTTAGTCCAGACCTTGTTCTGTGGCATGAACCCGGAGATGTAGGGGTTAGTCAGTGCCGCCTGTGGAGGAAGTTATCTGAACAAGAATGAAAATGCTGTATGGAAAATCTTGGAGCAGATGGCGGAAACAGGTAGGTCGCAGGCCACCAGGGCCTATCAGTTGTCTCCATCAATTCTATCCAACGAAACAACTAGGAGGAATGTAGCAGATCTGACAGAGGACCTCATCCCCAACATGGGGATGATAGCTGATAAGTTAACCATGGTCGAGCAGATCCACAAGAGGGTCACTGACCTTGAGTCTCTCTCGCGTTTGCCGAAACAAGTAGATGAACTTACGGAAAGGGTAGCTAAGATAAAGCTACCTGCCCCTTTTGCACCACCTGTACCTATACACCAAGTCCATCTTGTAAAGGAACATGCACCGGGGCCTCAGAGTGACTGGATAGAGGAGCATACTTACATCCAACAGGACTAGCATGCAACCCCACAAGTGGAAACCGGATACGAGGAGCCTCCACAGGTTTTCGAGATAAACGGGCTATGGTACAACCATGACCTCGTCGACAGACAGTCGGGGATGGGGAATAGTCAGCCTCACCGACCTTCCCCAGCTTGCCAGGATACCGGCTCCATCCCCGTACTGCGTTTTGTTCAGTCCAAGCCCGAACGAGGGTACCAGCCTCAGTAGCACCAGCAGCAACGCACGTTCTACTTGGGCCAGCAGGGCCCGTCACCATCCCATCAGCACCAACAACAGTATCGGCATGGCCGGTAGGGCCAGTACAGAACCTCATCCGCAAGTCAGCATCAGCTAGCCCATCCCACCGAATTGGAGTCCCTCACCTTGGCGATCCAGACCCTGTCTGATAGGGTCCAACAGATCCAGAATGACTATCTGGATATGAGAACCGATCTGAATCATGTTTCTCGTACCCAGGATCAACAAATGGCGCCAAAGACCCCAATTACCACCCAGGTTCAAGCCAACCCGAACAGCTTAAATCAAGGCCAAAACCGACCTCGTGATCAGGTATACTATTCAGATAATTCTTTATCTGAACATAAGAACCTTTTGTATGATAATGTAAACCATATGTACCTCAAGAGCGGTAGGACCATGATCGTACCTGATCGGGCACGGGCACCGGAAGAAGAAGCCGCCAAGTCTCTACCTGAGGAGAACTTGGAGGCAGAAGAGGAGCATCACCACCATCACCACCACCGGCAGAAGAAGAGGACTTCTGGGTCCTCGAAGCATCAAGGGAACCACACCATCAGAGAGTCCACCGAAACCGATGAAGAGCCCGCACCTCCATCTGAGGAGGACAGTCCAGCAATCGCAGAAGACGCATCATCGGTTTCGCAGCAGCATTTTCTTTTTAGTCATAGTCTGAGTCAGAGTTAGTTTTAGAGTCCTAGTCCTGTACAGAACTCAGTTCCTGCTTTCAATGAAAACATTTCAGTTTCAGAATTTGAGTTGGAGTCAATAATCCCTTTCCACCGAGCTCTCAAGGGTGGAAATAAGAAAACTAAAAAATCCAAAAAGATGTCCCTGAGATGTCAGAGTTTTGCAATAAACATATCAAGGTCATAGTCCCCTTTGACAAGTACGTGGAGATGACACCTGCGTTTCAGAAATACCTTAAGGTGAGATGCACACCTACTAGAGTTAGCAGGAAAATCAAAAGCCATGTTGAGAATCACGTTCTGTCAGTAGCAACGACTTGTGCAATAAAGAACTCGTTTCCAAGGAAACGAAGAGACATGGGTGCACATTATTTGGTGAGTCATGTCGATGACATTACGTTTGCACGCACTCTCCTAGACAACGTCTCCTCAATCAACTTAATGCCTACAACCCTCTATAAGCAGATTAATCTCGGACCTCTTAGGAAATCTAGAGCCCTCCTTCAGTTCGCTGATAAATCAACTAAGAGGTCCCAAGGAGAATTGAGGAATGTTGTCATCAAAGTTGAGGGTCAAGAATACATGGTGGACTTTACTGTCCTAGATATGGAAACCCCTTGTAATTGGAGAGATTCCCAGATCATCCTAGGCAGGCCCTTCCTCAGGAAAACGGAGGCCTTGTTTGGTTACAAGATCGGGAAGATCCAGTTCCAAACTCCAGGCGGAGATGAGGAACTTGAGATGAAGAAAACCAGATGGCAGAGACCAGATTCTGAATCCAGCACCGAGTACTCTTCAAGCGAAGCAGATTGGGACCATGTAGACACAGTTGGGCCATGGAGGCAGAACCCAACCAGTACTAATGAGTCCCTCCCCTCCGGAGATGATCTTGTGCATGAGTTAGTTTGCGAGGTCCTCAGAAATGAGTACAGCTCAGAGCCTGCATCCCCCTACATCTTCGATGACTTAGAGGCCCAGCTGGGCCTATCAGTCCTTCCCTCTTTAGGACAATCATAAGATGAGGATGACGAGTTGGATGTGTCTTTTTCCGATTGCATGGAGACCTTTGACAATCCAACTCCAGAGCCAAATAACTTGGTGGCAGCAATTACAGAGACAAATCTAGCCACTTTCAACACTGAACCAAATTTGATTGAGCCAGATTTCCTAGACAATCACATATTACCTGAGCTCAAGCCTTTACCCACAATGATAAAATATGCCTTCCTTGCAGGTTAGGAGAAGAAATTTCCAGTCATCATCAGTTCGCGATTGACCGAGGAGCAGGAATCTCGCTTGCTAGAGATCCTGGAAAGAAATCGCAAAGCGATAGGCTGGAGCATTTCCGATCTCCACGTGATTAATCCCGATCTGTGTTCGCACCATTTCTACTTGGAGAATGAAGCCAAACCCTCTCGTGAATTCCAACGTCATTTGAATCCAAATTTACGAGAGGTAGTGAAGAAGGAGATAGAGAAATGGTGCAACGCGGGTTTCATTTATACCATCTCCAACTCTAAATGGGTGGCCCCGATCTATGTTGTCCCGAAGAAGTCGGGAATTCAGACGACCACCAATGAGGACGGAGAGGAGATCATGACGCGAGTACCCATGTCATGGCGCGTCTGTGTGGATTACAGACGCCTGAATGCTGCGACGAAGAAGGAACATTTTCCCCTACCGTTTATTGATCAGATCCTAGAAAGACTAGCGGGGAAAGAATTCTTCTACTTCTTGGATGGGTTCTCGGGCTACAATCATGTAGACATAGCTCCAGAGGATCAGGAAAAGACCACGTTCACATTCCCCTTTGGTACCTATGCTTTCAGGCGCATGCCCTTTGGGTTATGCAATGCTCCAGGTACTTTTCAAAGGTGCATGATTGCTGTATTCGTCGAAATGGTCGGCGAATTCCTGGAAGTCTTCATGGATGACTTCTCGGTCCACGACGATTCCTTCGATTCTTGTCTTAGGAATCTAGACTGAGTCCTCAAACGCTGTTGTGAGGTTAATCTGATGCTCTCCTGGGAGAAAAGTCACTTCATGGTGACGGAGGGCATTGTGTTGGGGCACGTCATCTCCAAGAGAGGAATGGAGGTTGACCCTGCCAAGGTGGATGTGATCAGACGACTCCAGCCACCAACCAACGTTAAGCAGTTGCGGTCGTTCCTCGGGCATGTCGGATTATATCGGAGATTCATCAAGGATTTTTCTAAGATTGACCGACCGCTAACTGAGCTTTTAGGCAAGGACATGGAGTTTATTGTTGATCACAAATGTCTTGAAGCCTTTAAGCTATTGTAAGGGATGATCATGGATGTCCCGATCCTACAAGCCCCAGATTGGTCTCTACCTTTTGAGATCATGACAGATGCCTCAGACTTTGCTGTTGGGGCTGTGTTAGGACAGAGGAGGGATGGCGTCCCGTTTGCAGTTCACTACACAAGCAAAGTGCTTGATACCGTCCAGTGTAACTATACAGTTACGAAAAAGGAGATGCTTGCGGTAGTGTTAGCCTTGGACAAGTTCAGATCTCACTTAATCGGATCCAAGGTAATTGTGTTCACTGACCATACGATGCTACGATACTTGATGGAAAATAAGGAAGCGAAGACGCGTCTTCTTCGGTGGATTTTGCTTATCCAGGATTTTGATTTGGATATTCGTGATAAACCTGGAAAGAAGAACGTAGTAGCCGATCATCTTTCTCGTCTTGAAGATCTTAATACTTCCGAGGATTCACCAATTCGAGACTCCTTTCCTGACGAGTCGATTTTTGTTGTCGACTCACTCCCATGGTATGCCAATATCGTGAACTATCTTGTCTCCAAGAAGGTTCCCGAAGGTTGGCCCAATAGCCACATTGACCGACTAAAGTTGGATGCTAGACACTACCATTGGGAGGATCCGATCCTTTTCTTTGAAGGATCAGATCGTGTCTGGAGATGGTGTATTCCTCAGGAGGAATAACAGAGTGTCCTTTCTTTATGCCACAGCTTGGAGGCAGGAGGACACCACTCCGGGAAGAGGACCGCATGGAAGGTACTTCAGTGTGGCTTTTACTGGCCAATTCTGTTTCGCGATGCCATCACCTTTGCGAAGTCGTGCCCAGTATGCCAGAGAATGGGAGGAACCGTTGGTTCCAAAGATGAGATGCCGATGCAGCCTGCTATCATTTGTGATGTCTTTGACGCATGGGGCATCGACTTCATGGGCCCGTTCCCTGTTAGCCACGGATTTGAGTACATCCTTCTTACGGTAGACTACCTATCCAGGTGGGTGGAGGCTATCCCGACCCGAGCTGCTGACAGCAACACTGTCTGTAAATTCATCAGAGAGCATATAATCTCTAGGTTTGGGATCCCCAAAATGTTGATATCAGATGGGGGTAGCCACTTTGTAAACTGAGAGGTGAAGAAACTCTTGAAGGACTACGGCATCGAACATCGTGTCGCTAGTCCTTACCACCCCCAGACTAATGGTATGGCTGAGGTGTCGAATAGGGACGTGAAAACTATATTGCAAAAGCTTGTCCGCCCAGACAGGAAGGACTGGTCTCAGATCTTGGATCAAGTCCTATGGGATTATAGGACAGCTTACAAAACACCATTAGGAACCTCCCCATTCCGGATGATATTCGGAAAGTCGTGCCATTTGCCTGCAGAGTCAGTGCATAAATCAGAATGGGCAATCAAGAAGGTCAACTGGAATACACCTTGGGCAGAAGCATAGAGAAATGGATCTAAATGAGCTTGTAGAAGTCAGAAACCGCACATACGACAACAATTTGGTGTACAAGGACAAGGTTAAGCATTGGCACGATAGATATATCAGACGAAAGACCTTTGTTTCTGGACAGAAGGTATGGTTGTTTAATGCAAGGCTGAAGATCTTCCAAGGCAAGTTGATGTCCAAGTGGACGGGCCCATTTGTTGTCCGTGCGGTGCATGATAATGGATGTGTCGAGATCTCTCGCAGATGATGCACCGACATTCCTAGTGAATGGACAACTGCTGAAGCACTTCGTCGAATCCAATGAGCAGTTAGTCCATGTTGAGGAGATTGTATTCATGCGTGAGGTAGATTCAGCGGATACACATTGAGCCGCGCATGAGACCTTGCAGCAGTAAGCTCCAGCCATCAGCAGCATCTTGAAAGATTCAGTCCACGATCTTTGTACATACCCTCGTTCTTGTACATTCTGTCCTTTTCCCCCACGACTCTAGTAACTCATCCCAGCTTCATTGATCACCATCTTGGACTATACATAGGATGACCAGATCCTAAGTATAGGGGGGATGAGCCACCTGAGTCTGTTCTCTGTACATCCTTCAGATCACATCGGTCCTCATACTCACTCCCGTCCTATACTTAGGCTGACCTGAGCCCAAGTTTAGGGGGGACCGATGCCAGCCTTTTATATATTCGTCCATTTCTCTTCTTGAACTCGTTCGCCCCTTTTTTGACCTTCTTCTACACTTAGGCTGCTAGAGCCTATGTATAGGGGGAAGGACGATTTCTTTACATTTTCGCTGTTTTTGGCTCTCTTACGCTTAGCACGAGCTATGTCTTTTTCCTCGCTTTCCGTGCTCTGAGGACATAGCACATGCTAAGTATAGGGGGCGTGTATATATTACATATATACTTTACCCATAGCTCGTACTTTCACATATTCTTGTATATATTATGCAATAATTACGGGCTGGGTAAAATTTGGAGGATTTTTTTGTAAAATACACTTGTATAATTTGTATAAACTCTTGTAAATTTTTGTAACATAAGAGGTATACCAAATTCTTGAAAAAAAATTGAAAAATTCAAAGGCTTCTTATTTACTAATGCATATCATCTCTGCATCAGAAAAGAAAGAAAAAGAGTCTTCCATTTCATCTACATAGCATGTCATCTGCATCTCATCTGCATATCTTGCATATGCAAGGTGAAAAGTTAGTGGGTTCTGAACCAAGTTATGAGTAGATATTGAGGATGGACTTGATTTGACCTTAATCCACCTAATTTCAGAGGAACCTTATAGGAGCTGGAGTTAAGATTTCTCAGGTCAAGTGACTTAATTCCTTGAGTCCGCAAGTCTATTTTCACATGGCATCTTAATCAGTCTAAGTAGAATATCTCATGCACACACATGATTCTTTTAGATAATGACCTAACTTGGACAAGAACAATGCACGTAGCTCTTCATTGATGAGGTGGTGAGGAAGTAGAATCCTTTAGCTTGGAGTAGCACATGGGTGGAAACATCCGTCCTCCTATAGGGAGGGTAGTGCATCTCAACCGAGTCTGGTGGGGTTGACAACAAAGGACGGGATGCTGTGGGTTGCAATAATGCTTCAAAAGAGGGATAGTCTTCTGGCTCAAGAGGAAAAACTCCTGATGTACATGCTGCACCTTGTATATAGTTCAAAAAAAGGGAAAAAAAGAAAAAAAAAAAGAAAATAATGCAAGAACTCCAAAAAAATAGACAGGCCTGATAGAAAATAAAATACCTGTCGGAGTATGTATATTAGCAAGAAGTCTGCAGCTGGATGACTTGGCTACACTGGCCAGGCATCCCGGGATAGGTAGCTACACTAGCTGTCGTCCATTCTTTTCTCTACCCCCTCCTCTTGAGCTGGTCGCACAGAACTTAGAAGGGAATACCCTGCTCCTCGAGGAAAGAGTTACTGGACCGGGTAATGAGAGTTACCTTGTTAGAGGGGGCTGGTTCTGAGCCATTTCTAATGTGGCGAGCTATTTTACACTTACACAGTACAAGTAAGAATCATAGTCATCAGAAATTTGCATTTGAGGATTTCTGACTTGACTGTTAAGGCATCTTGAATAGAAGACTTGTGGAACTTGAAGTCTGTTAGGTCTTAAGTTCAGATCCCAATAAAGTTCCGCCACACAATTAATCCAAAGGTCGAGTCAAGCTTCATTTTCAGCTTTTGTTCATGACCTTGGTATGGAACCCAAAATCATTTCACTCTTGCATTTCATTTAGTTGCTCAGGGACGAGCAAGGTTTAAGTATAAGGGGGTTGATGAATATGTGATTCATCACTCTAAACGTTGAAAATAGAGCTCTGTCCCCGGGTATTTAGCAGCATATTTTCCTTTATCTTGCATAAATAGCATTCATGCATCAATCCACAATACATGCATTGTAGCATTCATATTTGCATTAAATAAGAAGCCAATTCATTTGTAAAATCCACTTGTAAAATATCCACCAACTCACCTAGTTATTTGTATTTTATATCCCCTCTGAAATCAAATAAAACATTCGTTATACTATGTACATTATTAGTTAATAATATAAGAAAGAAGGCCAAAATTCCCTATCTTGTAAATTACCCAGTAAAGCCCCAGAGCCCTTGGACCTTATATTGCCAAGATCCCTCTCATACAAACTCCGAACTAGGTCTACTCACCTTCAGATTAATTCACATCTAGCGACCTTTAAAATGAGACTAATTTCATTCAATTCGGAGCTCGTATGCAAAACTTGGGTTTTTGGCCCCCCTTGTATACTACATATATGTATATTTGTACTCTTATATTTTTGTATCATATTTGACCTCATCTCCATTTTTGGTCAACATGAAACTTGTAGATCTCATCGAGATCTACAACTTTCATGTTTTGAGTTTTTCCAAATTTGGCCTCCTCTCTCTAAATTCACTTTCTTTCTCAACTACTCAGAACTGGCCACATGGCACCCTCTGATTGCGCCACGCGGCCCGCTCTGTTGCACGCCACGCGCCCGGCCTTCCCCGCCGTCCGATCATTCACCCCCTCTAGTGATCTGGGTCGTTCATCATCACAGTGATTTTTAGCCGCCCGATCAAACCTCATATCTCATCTGGACCGCTCGCCAGCGCCGCGCCCTCCTTGCGCCACGTGGCAATGCCTACACCCTCCGATCTTAGCCAGATACTCCTTATCCTGGCCATCCATCACGCAATGCCTCTCGAACTTTCGATCAGACCCCATGGCTTCATTGATGAATACCCATTCATCACTCTTTATTCTTATATTTTAGCTACAAAAACCTTGGCAAATGCATGTAGATATGTGTAAATAGGAATAATTACCAAAAGCATGCATTGTGTAAAAACCTATAATTAGCATGTTTTTGTGCAAAAATAAAAGAATAAAGATTAAAAAGAAAAAGAGGGAAATATTTAGAATAAATATTGAGCAACCTAACCCAAGGGAGGGCTCAGCATGGGCCTGACCGCATAAAAGCCAAAGTAGAGGGAGATAGGGGCTCTTTTGTATATACTTGTGTAAATAAATAAAAATATTTTTCCTCACCAAAAATATGCTTGTAAATACTTGTATATACTTATAAATATATAAAAACAAAATAAAAAGTTAAAAATCAAAAAGGTCAAAAATACCTCCTTTCATCATGTACATAAACCACACCTATATATTTATTAATATATAAAAGTAATGTTTATAATTTTTGTAAATAGGCTATATTATATATTGTAAATAAATAAAGTAAGAACAATTAAAATCAAAATAAAATAAAAATAGAAAAATCAAAAATACAAAAATACATTGTACATATACCATGTATATAGATGTACATATCTATTTATTTTACCTATGTATATAAATAATAAAAATAAAATAAAAACACCCTTTTATTCCTTATTTTATAATGTAAATAAGTAAAATATAAAATGGGAATAAAATTGTATAAAAATAATATATAAAAATAAAAAATCAAAACCCTATATATATTGTATATACCTATATCTAGTACATATTATGTATATAGCCTATTTTTATTTCCAAAAATTAATTAAAAATCACCAAAAAATAGAAAAAAATAAAATAAAAATATTTCATGTTTGGAGTTTTTACAGATTCGACCCCTAGCTACCTCTATTTGTCACCTCAAGATCCAGCCACGTGGCCGAACCTCATTGGCTCCTGGGATGTTGACCGCCCGGTCAACTAGCCCCCCCAGGACCACTTCTCACGGGTTCGAGCTTCGGACCCAAATTCTCGGATTTTCCCCCGCTCAACCCGATTGCCTATCACCCAAACCCCGGCTCCATTTCGAACCTCCCACATCCGACACCCTCGCCGGGCATCAACATTGGGATCCGCGCGCCACCACGACCCTACCCGAGCCTTCCCTCTCGGATCCTTCCAGCATACATAAGCGAGCTCCGCCACCCATTTTCTCCATCTTTGGCCATTTGCTTCGTTCTCCAGTGAGCTCCAGAGAGAGAGTGAGGTGACAGCTCACATCCCCGACCTGTTGCAGCGAGGAGAGCCGGCGAAACCATCGATCCGGCGACGTAGCCGCCGTAGCTCCGCCACCTGAGCGAGCTTCGAGCCTCGGGCCGAGACGACCCTCGAGGCGACGACCAGGAGCAACCCCTGCTCTTCCCCAGTCTCACCGACCATCCAGGTAAACCAGTAGCTCCGCCATTTCCTTCCATTTCCATTTACCCCCAATTTGCGCCGCCGTCGTTTATCTCCGAGTCCGACCACTCCGCCCTCCATCTCGATCATCGGAATCTACCCTCACGTTCGCCATCTCCCGACGCACCTTCTGCACCCACACACGCAACCCAGCTCGCACAGGAGCTGGGAACCGGGCTCCTCCGTCCAACACCTTCGCCGGAGTCCGCCACCCCGACGCACCAGCCACCTTCACATCGCCTAACCGGGTCGAGGCACTTTGCCCTCGACCCGCGAGTCTTTTGGTCCATTTTGCAGGTGCAACCGAGCCCATCTGGGGGCTTCGGTCATTCCGGCCAGGAGACTCAGCTCCGCCGACCTCGCCAGAGCTCCTCGGAGCTCGGCTCGATCATCGGAGCCCACCGACAGACGCGGGGGCCTTCCGCGATTCTTCTCCGACCTTTAGAAGGCTCCCCGGAGGACCCCAGTGCACGCACGAGCCTGGCAAAGCTCGCCGGGGACCTGTTCTTCCAGGACCTCCAGTCGCCGTCGATTGCCTCCCCCTCGCTCCAGTTCAGATCTTGGTCGTCCATCCTTGGAGCTACCAGCACCGTCCGATCAGAGGAGGAGCGATCAGGAGCGCCCACCAGCCGCAGCCGTTCGATCTACACGTGGCGCACATCCAGCATCCCCGCCTAATAATGGGTAATTTACCCTTAGGCCCAGTCTTTAGTTTTATTTCGTTTTAGTCCTGTAAATATTTTAGTCAGTTGTTTAGTTTTTGGTTTAATTGCATAGAGGACCCTGAGCTTTAGTGTAATTGCATATATACCCCTGCCTGTTGTGAGCTACGTGCTTCGTCACGTGTTATTTTGGTGTATTTGCAGTCTAAGCCCTTGTAGTTCTGGTTGTTATGAAATGAATGAAAGTTTTTAGTTAATTGCATTTATACCCCTGTGCGTGGTTTATTTCCGCATGTGCGATTTTTTTTGAGTTTTTTGCAACTAAGGCCCCCGGACTTTTGGTATGTGTTACCAATAAGTCCTCGGGACTTAGTTTTGTTACATATAGGTCCCTGAGTGCCCCAGGCACGCGCTTGGCGCGTGTTTTGCTGGGTTAATTGCACCGGGACCCCCAGAACTTTGGGTATTTGCATTCCAGTCCCTGTGCACAGTACCCTCTTTTGATTTTTGAATAAAATATCAAATCACCTCCAAATCCATGAGAATTTGACACATGGCTCCTGCCATGGTGTAGGATTTTCAAGGATTTTTGAGGACATTTTTGATTTTGTTTGCTATTTTTAAAAATTCAAAAACCTTAATTTTTGTTACTGTCTAGATTGAAAAATCACAAAAAATATAAAAACTCCCCTAAAAATTCCATAAAAAGTAGCTACTTGTAGTTTAGTTTGTTTGATTTTCTAGCCAATTTTGGCTATTTTTCATTGCTTAAAAACCTTAAAAACTTAAAAACACCAAAAAGCCCATAAAAATTCTAGTAAATACATTAAAAAACCAAAAATAATAAACTTGGTACCCAAATTTTCCTTGTTTCATCTACTTTACAGGAAAATTACCTCTAGGCCATTTTGAGGCCCTTAGATATTTTATCTAGGGCTTCTTGGCTCGGCTGGACAGTACCCCTTGTTTTTGCTACTGTTTGATTTTTAGAAAATAAAATAAATATCAGAAAAATCCCAAAAATTCACCAAAAACATAAAAAAAATATAAACGCATAAAAATATTTTTGTTTTAATTTTTGGTTAAGTTTGATGCATTAAATAATTTGTTGAAGTGTGCTTGTTTGTGTTTTTCTTATTTTCTTTACATATTTAAAAATCCAAAAAAATATAAAAATAATTAAAAACCACCAAAAAGATTTTATTTCTTTATTTTATTTGTTTTTACTACTTCGTAGGCCTCTGGCCAATCCGTGCTCCTTGAGTTCGACCCTGGGTGCTATACCAGGTTAAACACATAGCAGGACCGCTTATTCGTGCTTGATTGATTTTATTTGTATCGAGTGGTTCATTTTTCTTGATTGACCCGAGTCTGAGTGATTGAGGTCTCAACGACCTTATAGACACCTGATTGCCTTAGTCATTCGGACGGTCATCAGAATGGCGCCGTTGCCGGGGAGCACGGCTTAGTAGTTCTTTTTATTTTTCATTTTTGATTTTCCGCGGCTTTTCCCGGCTCTTCTAGAGCTCGCGGATCTTCGCGGCTTTTTGTCTATATTTTATTTTCACTTTATTTCGCTTTATTTCTTTTTCTTTTATTTTTGTTTTTGTTTTCTTTTGTGTGTGTATTTTTTTTGCATTTTTGCATATATACCCTTATTTTTATTTCCTTTTATTTTTCTTTTATTATTATTTGATTATTGGTTCTGACCACTTTGTTGTCTCTTGCGAGGGCCCGAGGACCGAGGCAGCTACTCTCGAGAAGCTGACGCAACCGCGGGATTCGGAGGCGGCTCCTTTCTTCGCGGAGCCGCAAGAGAGAGTGAGAGAGAGTTGAGTGGGTGAGTATTAGAGTAGATTTTTATTTTTATTCATTATTATTGTAATAATACAGGGACATTGGACTTGGACATTTGTGGATTGTTTAGCAGGTCTGTTTCGCCGAGCACCGGTGTGCTCGGGGGACCCTTAGGTTTTTCGCGGTTTTTCGCGGTTTTGGTTTTATTTTATTTTCTTTCTGCCTTTTCCGGTGTTTACGCGGTTTTTGCCCCCTAGACTTAGGATTTTCTGGTGATTGTGCCGTAATTAGTAGGATCCACACATCTAACTGCCTATCTGTTCCTATAGATCGTTAATTGGACCTACTAAAAATAATTAATAAAAATAACCGACTCATTTGCCTTCGTAGCCTACGTGCCGCAGCCCGTCCTGTAAAGCGCTTACTCCTACCCCCGATTTGTCGGACAGAGGAGGGACGGGCCAAGACCGGACTCTTTGGCTTGGAGGTCGGTGACCGGTTAGACGGTTCTTCGCTAGACTTGCTCATCTAGGACTCGGCTTTCCCGTTGCATCATATAGGTAGTTTCCTTTCTGTCTTTACATTTATGCGCGGATCATATTGCATGTAGAGTGCTGGAGACAGGTACACATTTCTTACTCAGCATGCATCATTGATTTATCGCGCATCGGCTTTTTCGTCTTCTCCCCCTGTTTTGGACTTAATAATCAGGAGAACCGAAAAATTCGTTAGGACGTTTGTTTTTATTTGAAAAAGACTAAAAAGAGAAACCATAAAATTGGGACTGGCTAATACTATTGATCTTAAAATCCGCTCACCCTAAAAATTTTGTCTTGGGGAGAGCAACCCCCTCATTGTATGGTTTGGATGCGCGAGAGAGTGACCCGCACCCTAGGTAGAGCCCCCGGTGCTAGTCCCGACTGATTACCGACTTCTCCGTGCGGGCCAGTCGGTTGGGTTAGCATCGGATATCCTAACAGGTCACGTAAGCGCTCTGATATTCTGTGTGTTCACCAAATAAAATTGACAAGATAATTTGACCGAACTTTCACGGTCTTCAGCTCGCGTTGCGTTGGTGAACCGGGGGTTTATTTGTGATCATAGTTTCTCCAGATCTCATCCGCACTGCTCGCCAGATCAAGATGATGGGTAGACGGTCTCTTAGGCAGCCTCTGGCTGCACCGCTTTCGGGCACGTCTACCTCATCATCTAGGTTGGCTCGCGAGAGCTCAGACCCACTCTCGAGCCCGAGTACGATTCCACCTGTTCCCACTCGACCCTCTTTCTGTTCTACCTAAGAGACATGAGCCCGAGGAGAGACTGATTATTTGACAGCACCTAATTTGGGCTCGTTTGATTTTGCAGACGTCATGGCCGGAGCCGGCAGTTCAGATGATCACTCCCGTCAGCCAGAGCATTTTGTACTAGACCAGGGAGCGATCAACTCCACCCTGATCGCATCATTGGAGACAGTTCAGCAGCAGTTACGCGATCAAGGGGCATTCATGATAGAGATGAGGCGAGAGTTGGAGAGGCTCAGAGTAGAGCGAGAGACAGCAGAGCGAGCCGGAGGAGATACCTGATGCAGAGGCACGAGCCGCAGCAGCCGCAGCCGCAGCAGCAACCGCAGCCGCCGCAGCGGGAGGGCCGCGGCGGAGGACCACCACGACCGATGCGGGAGTTGCACAACCCCGGATCGACACTCATGCATCATTGGGTAGTAGTGCCAGCGATCGTGGGGGACTTCAAGTTCCCCCCGAACACCTTGCAGTTACTGCCCGTTTCCACGGACTTGCCACTGAGGAGCCCACCTCCACCTCCAAGAGTTTCTTATGATCTGCAGCACTGTCCACGATCGCCATGTGGACCAGGACACGATCCGGATGATAGCCTTCCCGTTTTCACTGGCAGATAGAGCAGCCACCTGGCTGAAGCATCTCGGGAGGTTTGTCTACACCTGGGAGCAGCTCCGCACCGAGTACTTGAACAAGTACATCCACTCGGGCGGACGAATGCAGCGAGGGCCCTGATCAGCAACTTCTCCATGTTCCCCAACGAGCAGTTCACGAGGCATGGGAGAGGTTCCGAGAGCTCCTAGACCGATGCCCGCACCACAACATCTCCAAGCCGAACCTAGTTCAGAGCTTTTTCAGCGGGTTGACGCCAGAGCTTCAGGATCTGGTGAACGCTTCTTGCGGCGGGTCCTACTTTGCCAAGGACCATGACCAGGTCTAGGCCATCTACGAGGAGATGGCCGAAAATTACATGGTGATGTCCCAGACCAGGATGTATTCTCAGAGACCCCAGCCACAGCAGCCAGGACCCGTTTAGTACCAGCGGATAGCACGGGTCGATGAAGGTCCATCCAGTTCGTCCGCAGTCGCAGCACACAGGCAGAGTCGACAGCTGCGGACATGGGCATTATCAGTGAGAAGTTGGACCGCATGGAGCTGATTGAGAAGAAGCAGTGCCAGAGCATCACTCAGATGGAACAGATGGCACAGGTTCTGAGCGACATGAAGACACAGCCTCATGTGTCTCCAGGAGGCACAGACGACTCCTCAGCCCCGTCTTCAGTCGCGAGGTGACTCCAGCCCCAGCAGCAGCTCGTCCCAGCGCTCCAGCACCCCTGTGCAGCCTAGACAGGTTCACCTTGTACATGCGGAGCCGTACCAGCAGCCGCAGCCCACCTACCAGTCCCCACCATCTCCAGACATGCAGATGGTGGTCTACCAGCCGGACCAGCCTCTGGCAGTACTTCCGCCAGCCCCTACGATGCAGAGCCGTTGATGGATGTCAACGGGATTTGGTATGACCGCCCCCAGCCTGGGATCCGACGAGACCATCCCGGATTCAGGTGGGGGAATGGTGGTGCCCAGCCCCAGCAGCAGCCGTCAGGTCAGGGATGGCAGTACGGTCAGCAGAGAGATCACCAGTCGCAGCAGCATCCCCCAGCATACCAGACACACCAGCCATCATCCTTCGGTCCTCGTCCCTATTATCAGCAGGGACAGTCGTGGAGACGTGAGCAGCAGGCTCACCCAGTTCAGCAGCAGCACCCTTCCTCATACCCCTCTTACCACCAGCAACAGTTCCAGCAGCCTCACCCCCAGAGAGGCTACCCGTCGGGTTCCCACGAGAGCCCTGCTTTGGATGACATCGCCCGCCTCCTCACGGACCAGCAGGCCACATTCAGACGGGAGATGGACGAGTTCCGCCAGGAGATGCGGGACTTGGTGAGAGGGAAGGCCGCCATTCCAGCCCAGATTGAGCCGAATCCGAATAACCTCAAGAGGAAATCTGAGCAGGTAGTACACACTGAGTTTGCCACTCCTAGTGATCCATTTGTTGATACATCTTCGGATCTATTTGATGCTGATTTTGTCACACTTAGGAGCGGTAGGACCCCAGCAGGCGGCGGCGCCTCATCTGAGCTTCACCACGAGGATACTTCCGAGGCACCACATGAGGGAGGAGGAGCGGTACTGAGGCCGCTCCAGATGATGATGGTGGCACTGATTCCACCAAGGATGCTGATCCCACCGGCGGTACTGAGGCCGCCGCTTCACCAGTTCGAGGAGGTGGTACTGATGCACCCGTTTAGCCGAGCCAGCCCGCAGTACTGATGCCGCGAGACGTCTACCAGCGGCAGCAGCAGCAGAGCCAGCCTGTGGTGGTACTGAGGCCACCGGTGTTTGTGTTGAGAGAGATGTTGTCTTTCCCCGCCTTGATGTATCTCAGAACTTTAGTTTGAATAAAGGAAAAGGTTTAGTTTCTTCTGGTCCCACTGTGGTGCATGATGTATGTGTGGATCCGGTCATCGAACCGTCTAGGCCTTTTCCTAGTCCTTCATCTGCGAAGGACCCTGTGATCCCCTTCCCTAGAGCCCTTCAGATGGGGAAGGGGAAGAAAAAAGAAAATCCAAAAAAGAAAGAGCTTGAGGAGTTCAGCCAGAGCATGATCGATCGATTCCACATCCAGCTGACCCTCCAGGAGGCTTTGCAGCACATCCCCCTTCTCCAGCGTTCTTTGAGAGACAGGACCACAGTCAGGAGGAGGAGGAGGAACCGCACTTCAGAGATCCATGTGCTGACGAAAGCCACGTGTTTCACGATCCAGAACCGACTGCCAGCCAAGAGGCCAGATTCAGGGGCCCCGTATGTCAGATGCCAGATTAGTGAGCAGAGGTTCGACCGTACTCTACTAAATAGCGGATCGTCGATCAACCTTCTTCCGGCAGCCCTTCTCGACCGCTTTCGAGTTAGGCACTCTTCGACAGAGCAGGACAGTCCTTCAGTTCGCTGATCGATCTGTCAAGAGGCCGAAGGGGTTGTTACGAGACGTTATCGTCACGATTCAGGGCCTGAAATTCCCCGTGGACTTCGTAGTGTTGGACATGGAGATCCCTGAGTCAGTGGCCGATACCCCCATCATCCTTGGTCGTCCGTTCTTGGCCACAGCCAAGGCGATGACTGATCATGATAGTGGGAAGGTGTACTTTCGCGTCGAGGGCGAGAGTATACAAATAGAGACGGTCGAGGACTACAGAGATAGAGAGAGAGCCCGCTCAGATGCGAGTACAGATTCAGAGCAGCTGACAGACGCAGAGCCAGATATCCACCAGGACTGTGATTTTGTGATCACAGACGATGAGGCAGCTTGGGCACATCCTGCAGCACAGACCATCCTCTCATATTTAGATACAGCTAATGCCGAGATGATAGCAGAGGAGAGTCTGGAGAGCACAGCCCTGGTTCAGGATACCACAGAGGCAGCAGAGCCGGTCCTTGATCGCTACACGGATTTCAGTGATGGTGGTGCTGAGGCCACCTTGCTTTACGGTGGTACTGATGCCACAGCGGTTGATACAGATCCCTCGGATTCAGAGTCTGATTGGGCCGATTGTGATGATCAGATGCCAGACCTGATTCCACCTGAGCCTACAGATGAGGAGGAGGCAGATGCAGAGCAGACCAGAGACAGTGCAGTTGAGCAGCCTTCTCCCGATCCAGTTTGCGAGAGTTCGCTTCACTTCTCCCAGGCAGATTTGGCAGACTTAGCAGCATTCACTCAGTTTCTTCCGCAGCCCGATTTGCCAGCACCCAGCATTCCAGAGCTGAAGCCGCTCCCTACTTCGCTGAAGTATCGATTCCTTGCGGGCGAGCCAGAGATGTACCCAGTCATCATCTCTGCCGAGTTGACTGGAGAGCAAGAATCCCGTTTGATGGGGGTTCTTGAAAAGAACCGCAAGGCGATCGGATGGAGCGTAGCAGATCTCCATGGGATTAGTCCATCAGTGTGCTCCCACCATATCTATCTCGAGGAGGGGGCGAAGCCGTCGCGTGAGTTCCAGCAGCGTCTGAACCCCAACCTGAGATAGATCGTGATGAAGGAAATATCGAAATGGTGGAGTGCAGATTTTATTTATCCCATTTCCGACTCCTAGTGGGTCAGCCCCTTGCATGTGGTGCCCAAGAAGACGGGCATCGCGACTGTGATCAGTGAGTCGGGAGAGGAGATTGCTACACGGGTACCCACCTCTTGGAGGGTCTGTGTTGACTACAGGAGACTCAACCAGGCCACCAAGAAGGGCCATTTCCCCCTGCCTTTTATTGATCAGATCATTGAGAGACTGGCAGGGAAGAGCCATTATTGCTTCCTGGATGGGTACTCGGGCTACAACCAAGTGGCCATCGCTCCTGAGGATCAGGAGAAGACCACCTTTACCTGTCCCTTCGACACATATGCTTTTCGACGCATGCCATTCGGGCTATGCAATGCCCCTGCGACTTTTCAGAGGTGCATGCTGTCGATCTTCTCGTACATGGTAGGGGAGTGTTTGGAGGTCTTCATGGACGATTTCTCGGTCTACGGCGACAGATTCGATTCTTGTCTTGACTGCCTAGATCGAGTACTCCAGCGATGTATCGAGTATCATTTGGTTTTATCTTGGGAGAAGAGTCACTTCATGGTGACTCAAGGGACGGTGCTTGGCCACATCATCTCCAACAGGGGCATGGAGGTTGATCCGGCCAAGGTTGATGTCATTAGGAAACTCGCACCGCCGTCCAATCTGAGGCAGCTACGGTCATTCTTGGGGCACGTTGGATTTTATAGGAGATTTATTCGGGATTTCAGCAGGATTGCCCGACCGTTGACTGACCTCTTGACGAAAGACACCGAGTTCCTTGTCGATGACAAGTGTCTTTCGTCGTTCGCGACTCTCCAACAGTGTGTTATTGAGGCTCCTGTCCTCCAGCCGCCTGATTGGTCTCTCCCATTCGAGATCATGACGGATGCCTCCGATTTTGCCGTAGGGGCAGTGCCGGGACAGAGGAGGGATGGAGTACCATTTGCCATACACTACGCTAGCCGCACATTGGATTCCGCCCAGCGGAATTACACGGTCACAGAGAAGGAGATGCTAGCCGTAGTGTTCGCCCTAGATAAGTTCAGATCGTATATCATTGGATCTAGAGTGACTTTGTTTACAGATCACACCGCCATCAGGTACCTCATGGCAAAGAAGGATGCCAAGGCCAGACTGACTAGATGGATCCATCTACTCCAGGAGTTCGATATTGAGATTAAGGATAAGCCTGGAGTCAAGAATGTGGTGGCGGATCATCTCTCCCGACTAGAGCAGCCTGAGGATTCTGAGCAGATTGACCCTATTAGAGATACCTTTCCAGATGAGGCGATCCTTGCTATCGCCTCACTCCCATGGTATGCCGATATTGTGAACTTTCTCGTTGCTGGGAAAGTCCCACAAGATTGGCCCAGGCAGAGGCTTGAGACCTTCCTAGAGAAGGCCAAGTCCTACCACTGGGAGGATCCCATCCTTTACCACGAAGGAGGGGACAGTGTCTGGCGTCGGTGTATTCCTCAGGAGGAACACCATAGCGTCCTCACTTACTGCCACAAGCTTGAGGCAGGAGGACATCATTCTGGGAGGAGAACGGCACAAAAAGTGCTCCAATCTGGCTTGTGGTGGCCTACCCTCTTCAAGGACTCAGATGAGTTCGTGAAGAGGTGTACTGACTGTCAGAGGATGGGCACTTGCGGACAACGTGATATGATGCCGATGCAGCCCATTCACTTCTGTGAGGTTTTTGACGTATGGGGCATCGATTTCATGGGTCCATTCCCTAAGAGTCAGGGATTTGAGTACATTCTGTTGGCCGTTGATTATGTGAGTCGTTGGGTGGAGGCTATCCCCGCCCGAGCCGCTGATGCGAGGACAGTTTGCAGATTTTTGAGGAAGCACATCATCACGCGGTTCGGGGTTCCACGAGTTCTGATTTCTGATGGGGGATCTCACTTCATCAACGACCAGGTGAAGGCACTTGCTAGCGAGTTCGGCATAGATCATCGTGTTGCTACACCTTACCATCCACAGACGAATGGTCTGGCCGAAGTGTCGAATAGGGAGATCAAGACTATTCTGCAGAAAGTCATCCGCCCTGACCGAAAGGATTGGTCACAGCTTTTGGACTCGGTCTTGTGGGCATATGGGACGTCTTTCAAGACACCTTTGGGTACATCTCCCTTTCGACTCGTGTATGGCAAGCCATGCCATTTACCTGTTGAGCTGAGGCACAAGTCACTGTGGGCAGTTACAGATATTTTGATGGATCCAGATGGTATGGGAGACCAGAGGAGGGCAGAGCTAGCTGCCCTGGAGGAGCTTAGAGATGCAGCTTTCTCAAGCAGCCTACATTACAAGGAGAAAGTGAAGGAGTGGCATGATTCTCATATCAGCCACAAGCATTTTGAGATTGGACAGAGAGTATGGCTGTTTGATGCGAGGCTACGATTATTTCCAGGGAAGCTACAAAGCAAATGGAAGGGACCTTATCTGGTTAGAAAGGTACACGACAACGGTAGCATAGATATATCCGAGTTGTCTTCTGAGAGTACCTTGCGAGTGAACGGCCAGCGGCTCAAGCCATTTCTAGATCATGAGCCGCGGGTCGTTGATCTTGCCCCTATTCATTTTGCGTGAGATGTGGTCTTTGACTCACATCTAATGCATCTCACGCCTGAGTTCCACTGATCTTCCGCTTTGTATAGATCCAGATGTCCATATCACTACATTCTTTAGTCCCACATCCCTTTCTTCATCTTATGATTATGCTATACTTAGGGTGCACTTTACCCTAAGTATAGGGGGGGATGTGAGACCTTTTGAGTATTTCTTTTGTTCCTGTTTACCCCTGTTTTTGCTGCCTATACTTAGGGGTATTTCACCCTAAGTATGGGGGGGTAAACCCTGTACATTCTGCACTCAGATTTTCCCTTAGTATACAGCCTGCTATACTTAGGATTATTTGATCCTAAGTATAGGGGGAAGACCTGAGAACCTCTTGACTTCTATCTTTTCATTTCTTTGTATATAGCCTTTCTTTTCACTTTCCTATACCTAGCACGAGTTATGTCTTCTTCATCGCTCTTGACTCTGAGGACATCGTTCGAGCTAAGTATAGGGGGTGTGTATATATTTCATATATACTTTAGCCATAACTCGTACTTTGTGTGAGTGTGTAAATAAATAAAATGGCTAAAAACCACAAAAATTAAAAATTTTCATGTACACAATCTTCTTTTATTTGCACATACATAGCTAGTGTACAAATTATTTTTGTAAAAATGATTTCAAAAATCTTTTGTGTAAAGCTTGTGTAAATATTTTTGTATCAAAATTATGTATATAGTACAAAATTTTTCCAAAATGTTTTGGAAAATCAAAAGTTTGCAAAAATCTTGTGTAAATGTGTGTAAATATCTTTATGCAAAACTTGCACTTCATGCATCATTCATACATGATTTCAAAACATTTTTCAAAAATTTTGCATGATTGTAAAATTTGTGTAAATAAGCATCTTTTTGTACATATGTATATAGTTTTTCTTGGATGATAGTTGACATTTAAACTAGCATGGAATTAAATTGAGAAATGGAGCTTGATTAAGATCTTAATCCACCTAACTTCTAAGAGGAACCTTATAGGGCTTAGGTTTAAGGCTTTTCAGGTCCATGATGACTTAATTCTTTGAGTCCACTAGGCTATGATCACATGTCATCTCAATGAGCCTAAGTAGAGCACTTAACAACAACACATGACTCATATAGATTATGGCTTTACTTGGACACCAGCACTATGCACCGAGCTCTCTGCAGATGAGGTGGTGAGGAGGCAGTCTTCCTTGACTTGGGGTAGCATATGAGGGTAGTACTTCTAGGCGGAACCTCTCTTCTTCTTATAGTGAAGGAAGTGCGTCTCAACTTGGTCTGGTTGCCATGAGGTCTAACGATGGGAGTTGTGGGTTGCAATAAAGCTTCAAAAGAGGGATAGTCTACTGGCTCAAGAGGAAAAACTCCTTGTATATATGCTGCACATGTATATGTTGTACAGATGCACTTGAAAAAAAAATGTGCAAAAAGAAAAGAACTCCAAAAAAGTGGTGGGTCTGAGAGAAAATTATAATCCCACCGGAGTATGTATATAGAGTGCAATAAGCAAAGCTTGGTTTCATGTTCCACCTGTTGTAGCTTGCAGCAGGGAGACTTGGCTACACTGGTCAAGCTCCCAAGGGTACTTGGCTACACTGGCCTTGACCCATTCTCTTCTCCCCCCTCTTCTTGAGCCGGTTGAACTTGAACTTAGAAGGGAATACCCCGCTCCTCGAGGAAAGAGTGGCCAGATTGAGGTCATAGAGTTACCTTGTTAGGGAGGGTTGTCAAGTCGCCATTTCTGAGGTGGAGAGCTTAGACTTCACATTCACAGGACAAGAAAAGATTCATGGTCTTCAGGGTTTGTGATTGATGACTTGTTCTGATCTGGAGCATTAAGGATTCTTGGTTATAGATTAGTGGAACATAGAGGCTGTTGAGTTTTAAGCCTAAGTCTAAATAAGGTTCCGACACATTAATAATCCAAAGATCTGATCGAGCTCCATACCCCAATTTAATGAAGGCAAGTTTAATAATCAACCTTGATCCATGTACATCCTCTTTTTCTTTTTCTTTCTTTCTTTTTCACTTCTTTTTCAAATAAGTGTTTGCTAAGGGACTAGCAAAGTTAAGTATAGGGGGGTGATGAATACCCATTCATCGCTCTTTATTCTTATATTTTAGCTACAAAAACCTTTGCAAATGCATGTAGATATGTGTAAATAGGAATAATTACCAAAAGCATGCATTGTGTAAATACTTGTGTAAATACTTGTGTAAATAAATAAAAATATTTTTACTCACCAAAAATATGCTTGTAAATACTTGTATATACTTATAAATATATAAAAACAAAATAAAAAGTTAAAAATCAAAAAGGTCAAAAATACCTCCTTTCATCATGTACATAAACCACACCTATATATTTATTAATATATAAAAGTAATGTTTATAATTTTTGTAAATAGGCTATATTATATATTGTAAATAAATAAAGTAAGAACAATTAAAATCAAAATAAAATAAAAATAGAAAAATCAAAAATACAAAAATACATTGTACATATACCATGTATATAGATGTACATATCTATTTATTTTACCTATGTATATAAATAATAAAAATAAAATAAAAACACCCTTTTATTCCTTATTTTATAATGTAAATAAGTAAAATATAAAATGGGAATAAAATTGTATAAAAATAATATATAAAAATCAAAAATCAAAACCCTATATATTGTATATACCTATATCTAGTACATATTATGTATATAGCCTATTTTTATTTCCAAAAATTAATTAAAAATCACCAAAAAATAGAAAAAAATAAAATAAAAATATTTCATGTTTGGAGTTTTTACAGATTCGACCCCTAGCTACCTCTATTTGTCACCTCAAGATCCAGCCACGTGGCCGAACCTCATTGGCTCCTGGGATGTTGACCGCCCGGTCAACTAGCCCCCCCAGGACCACTTCTCACGGGTTCGAGCTTCGGACCCAAATTCTCGGATTTTCCCCCGCTCAACCCGATTGCCTATCACCCAAACCCCGGCTCCATTTCGAACCTCCCACATCCGACACCCTCGCCGGGCATCAACATTGGGATCCGCGCGCCACCACGACCCCACCCGAGCCTTCCCTCTCGGATCCTTCCAGCATACATAAGCGAGCTCCGCCACCCATTTTCTCCATCTTTGGCCATTTGCTTCGTTCTCCAGTGAGCTCCAGAGAGAGAGAGTGAGGTGACAGCTCGCATCCCCGACCTGTTGCAGCGAGGAGAGCCGGCGAAACCATCGATCCGGCGACGTAGCCGCCGTAGCTCCGCCACCTGAGCGAGCTTCGAGCCTCGGGCCGAGACGACCCTCGAGGCGACGACCAGGAGCAACCCCTGCTCTTCCCCAGTCTCACCGACCATCCAGGTAAACCAGTAGCTCCGCCATTTCCTTCCATTTCCATTTACCCCCAATTTGCGCCGCCGTCGTTTATCTCCGAGTCCGACCACTCCGCCCTCCATCTTGATCATTGGAATCTACCCTCACGTTCACCATCTCCCGACGCACCTTCTGCACCCACACACGCAACCCAGCTCGCACAGGAGCTAGGAACCGGGCTCCTCCGTCCACCACCTTCGCCGGAGTCCGCCACCCCGACGCACCAGCCACCTTCACATCGCCTAACCGGGTCGAGGCACTTTGCCCTCGACCCGCGAGTCTTTTGGTCCATTTTGCAGGTGCAACCGAGCCCATATGGGGGCTTCGATCATTCCGGCCAGGAGACTCAGCTCCGCCGACCTCGCCAGAGCTCCTCGGAGCTCGGCTCGGTCATCGGAGCCCACTGGCAGACGCGGGGGCCTTCCGCGATTCTTCTCCGACCTTCAGAAGGCTCCCCGGAGGACCCCAGTGCACGCACGAGCCCTGCGAAGCTCGCCGGGGACCTGTTCTTCCAGGACCTCCAGTCGCCGTCGATTGCCTCCCCCTCGCTCCAGTTCAGATCTTGGCCGTCCATCCTTGGAGCTACCAGCACCGTCCGATCAGAGGAGGAGCGATCAGGAGCGCCCACCAGCCGCAACCGTTCGATCTACACGTGGCGCGCATCCAGCATCCCCGCCTAATAATGGGTAATTTACCCTTAGGCCCTGTCTTTAGTTTTATTTCGTTTTAGTCCTGTAAATATTTTAGTCAGTTGTTTAGTTTTTGGTTTAATTGCATAGAGGACCCTGAGCTTTAGTGTAATTGCATATATACCCTGCCTGTTGTGAGCCACGTGCTTCGTCACGTGTTATTTTGGTGTATTTACAGTCTAAGCCCTTGTAGTTCTGATTGTTATGAAATGAATGAAAGTTTTTAGTTAATTGCATTTATACCCCTGTGCGTGGTTTATTTCCGCATGTGCGATTTTTTTGGGTTTTTTGCAACTAAGGCCCCAGACTTTTGGTATGTGTTACCAATAAGTCCTCGGGACTTAGTTTTGTTACATATAGGTCCCTGAGTGCCCCAGGCATGCGCTTGGCGTGTGTTTTGCTGGGTTAATTGCACCGGGACCCCCAGAACTTTGGGTATTTGCATTCCAGTCCCTGTGCACAGTACCCTCTTTTGATTTTTTGAATAAAATATCAAATCACCTCCAAATCCAATGAGAATTTGACACATGGCTCCTGCCATGGTGTAGGATTTTCAAGGATTTTTTAGGACATTTTTTATTTTGTTTGCTATTTTTAGAAATTCAAAAACCTTAATTTTTGTTACTGTCTAGATTGAAAAATCACAAAAAATATGAAAACTCCCCTAAAAATTCCATAAAAATTAACTACTGTGTAGTTTAGTTTGTTTGATTTTCTAGCCAATTTTGGCTATTTTTCATTGCTTAAAAACCTTAAACACTTAAAAACACCAAAAAGCCCATAAAAATTCTAGTAAATACATTAAAAACCCAAAAAAATAAACTTGGTACCCAAATTTTCCTTGTTTCATCTACTTTACAGGAAAATTACCTCCAGGCCATTTTGAGGCCCTTAGATATTTTATCTAGGGCTTCTTGGCTCGGCTGGACAGTACCCCTTGTTTTTGCTACTGTTTGATTTTTAGAAAATAAAATAAATATCGGAAAAATCCCAAAAATTCACCAAAAACATAAAAAATATAAAACACATAAAAATATTTTTGTTTTAATTTTTGGTTAAGTTTGATGCATTAAATAATTTGTTGAAGTGTGCTTGTTTGTGTTTTTCTTATTTTCTTTACATATTTAAAAATCCAAAAAAAATATAAAAATAATTAAAAACCACCAAAAAGATTTTATTTCTTTATTTTATTTATTTTTACTACTTCGTAGGCCTCTGGCCAATCCGTGCTCCTTGAGTTCGACTCTGGGTGCTATACCAGGTTAAACACATAGCAGGACCGCTTATTCGTGCTTGATTGATTTTATTTGTATCGAGTGGTTCATTTTTCTTGATTGACCCGAGTATGAGTGATTGAGGTCTCAACGACCTTATAGACACCTGATTGCCTTAGTCATTCGGATGGTCATCAGAATGGCGCCGTTGCCGGGGAGCACGGCTTAGTAGTTCTTTTTATTTTTCATTTTTGATTTTCCACGGCTTTTCGCGGCTCTTCCAGAGCTCGCGGCTCTTCGCGGCTTTTTGTCTATATTTTATTTTCACTTTATTTTGCTTTATTTTCTTTTTCTTTTATTTTTGTTTTTGTTTTCTTTTGTGTGTTTATTTTATTTTGCATTTTTGCATATATACCCTTATTTTTCATTTCCTTTTATTTTTCTTTTATTATTATTTGATTATTGGTTCTGACCACTTTGTTGTCTCTTGCGAGGGCCCGAGGACCGAGGCGGCTACTCTCGAGAAGCCGACGCAACCGTGGGATTCGGAGGCGGCTCCTTTCTTCGCGGAGCCGCAGGAGAGAGTGAGAGAGAGTTGAGTGGGTGAGGATTAGAGTAGATTTTTATTTTTATTCATTATTATTGTAATAATACAGGGACATTGGACTTGGACATTTATGGATTGTTTAGCAGGTCTTTTTCGCCGAGCACCGGTGTGCTCAGGGGACCCTTAGGTTTTTCGCGGTTTTTCGCGGTTTTGGTTTTATTTTATTTTCTTTCTGCCTTTTCCGGTGTTTACGCGGTTTTTGCTCGAGCCCCTAGACTTAGGATTTTCTGGTGATTGTGTTGTAATTAGTAGGATCCACACACCTAACTGCCTATCTGTTCCTATAGATCGTTAATTGGACCTACTAAAAATAATTAATAAAAATAACCGACTCATTTGCCTTCGTAGCCTACGTGCCGCAGCCCGTCCTGTAAAGCGCTTACTCTTACCCCCGATTTGTCGGACAGAGGAGGGACGGGCCAAGACCGGACTCTTTGGCTTGGAGGTCGGTGACCGGTTAGACGGTTCTTCGCTAGACTTGCTCATCTAGGACTTGGCTTTCCCGTTGCATCATATAGGTAGTTTCCTTTCTGTCTTTACATTTATGCGTGGATCATATTGCATGTAGAGTGCTGGAGACAGGTACGCATTTCTTACTCAGCATGCATCATTGATTTATCGCGCATTGGCTTTTTCGTCTTCTCCCCCCTGTTTTGGACTTAATAATCAGGAGAACCGAAAAATTCGTTAGGACGTTTGTTTTTATTTGAAAAAGACTAAAAAGAGAAACCGTAAAATTGGGACTGGCTAATACTATTGATCTTAAAATCCGCTCACCCTAAAAATTTTGTCTTGGGGAGAGCAACCCCCTCATTGTATGGTTTGGATGCGCGAGAGAGTGACCCGCACCCTAGGTAGAGCCCCCCGGTGCTAGTCCCGACTGATTACCGACTTTTCCGTGCGGGCCAGTCGGTTGGGTTAGCATCGGATATCCTAACAGGTCACGTAAGCGCTCTGATATTCTGTGTGTTCACCAAATAAAATTGACAAGATAATTTGACCGAACTTTCACGGTCTTCAGCTCGCGTTGCGTTGGTGAAACGGGGGTTTATTTGTGATCATAGTTTCTCCAGATCTCATCCGCACTGCTCGCCAGATCGAGATGATGGGTAGACGGTCTCTTAGACAGCCTCTGGTTGCACCGCTTTCGGGCACGTCTACTTCATCATCTAGGTTGGCTCGCGAGAGATAAGACCCGCTCTCCGAGCCCGAGTACGATTCCACCCTGTTCCCCCTCGACCCCCTTTCTGTTCTACCTGAGAGACACGAGCCCGAGGAGAGACTGATTGATTTGACAGCACCTGAGTTGGGCTCGTTTGATTTTGCAGACGTCATGGCCGGAGCCGGCAGTTCAGATGATCACTCCCGTCAGCCCGAGCATTTTGTACTAGACCAGGGAGCGATCAACTCCACCCTGATCGCATCATTGGAGACAGTTCAGCAACAGTTACGCGATCAAGGGGCGTTCATGATAGAGATGCGGCGAGAGTTGGAGAGGCTCAGAGCAGAGCGAGACCAGTAGAGCGAGCCGGAGGAGATACCTGATGCAGAGGCACGAGCCGCAGCAGCCGCAGCCGCAGCAGCAGCCACAGCCGCCGCAGCGGGAGGCGCCGCGGCAGGAGGACCACCACGACCGAGCGGGAGTTGCACAACCCCGGATCGACACTCATGCATCATTGGGTAGTAGTGCCAGCGATCGTGGGGGACTTCAAGTTCCCCCCGAACACCTTGCAGTTACTGCCCCGTTTCCACGGACTTGCCACTGAGGAGCCCCACCTCTACCTCCAGGAGTTTCTTATGATCTGCAGCACTGTCCACGATCGCCATGTGGACCAGGACACGATCCGGATGATAGCCTTCTCGTTTTCACTGGCAGATAGAGCAGCCACCTGGCTGAAGCATCTCGGGAGGTTTGTCTACACCTGGGAGCAGCTTCGCACCGAGTACTTGAACAAGTACTATCCACTCGGGCGGACGAATACAGCGAGGGCCCTGATCAACAACTTCTCCATGTTCCCCAACGAGCAGTTTCACGAGGCATGGGAGAGGTTCCGAGAGCTCCTAGACCGATGCCCGCACCACGACATCTCCAAGCCGATCCTAGTTCAGAGCTTTTTCAGCGGGTTGACGCCAGAGCTTCAGGGTCTGGTGAACGCTTCTTGCGGCGGGTCCTACTTTGCCAAGGACCATGACCAGGACTGGGCCATCTACGAGGGGATGGCCGAAAATTACATGGTGATGTCCCAGACCAGGTTGTATTCTCAGAGACCCCAGCCACAGCAGCCAGGACCCGTGCAGTACCAGCGGATAGCATGGGTCGATGCAGGTCCATCCAGTTCGTCCGCAGTCGCAGCAGCACAGGCAGAGTCGACAGCTGCGGACATGGGCATTATCAGCGAGAAGTTGGACCGCATGGAGCTGATTGAGAAGAAGCAGTGCCAGAGCATCACTCAGATGGAACAGATGGCACAGGTTCTGAGCGACATGAAGACACCGCTCATGTGTCTCCAGGAGGCACAGATGGCTCCTCAGCCCCGTCTTCAGTCGCGAGGCGACTCCAGCCCCAGCAGCAGCTCGTCCCAGCGCTCCAGCACCCCTGTGCAGCCTAGACAGGTTCACCTTGTACAGGCAGAGCCGTACCAGCAGCCGCAGCCCACCTACCAGTCCCCACCATCTCCAGACATGCAGATGGTGGTCTACCAGCCGGACCAGCCTCTGGCAGTACTCTCGCCAGCCCCCTACGATGCAGAGCCGTTGATGGATGTCAACGGGATTTGGTATGACCGCCCCCAGCCTGGGATCCGACGAGACCATCCCGGATTCAGGTGGGGGAGTGGTGGTGCCCAGCCCCAGCAGCAGCCGTCAGGTCAGGGAGGGCAGTACGGTCAGCAGAGAGATCACCAGTCGCAGCAGCAGCCCCCAGCATACCAGACACACCAGCCATCATCCTTCGGTCCTCGTCCCTATTATCAGCAGGGACAGTCGTGGTAACGTGAGCAGCAGGCTCACCCAGTTTAGCAGCAGCACCCTTCCTCATACCCCTCTTACCACCAGCAGCAGTTCCAGCAGCCTCACCCCCAGAGAGGCTACCCGTTGGGTTCCCACGAGAGCCCTGCTTTGGATGACATCGCCCGCCTCCTCACGGACCAGCAGGCCACATTCAGATGGGAGATGGACGAGTTCCGCCAGGAGATGCGGGACTTAGAGAGGGAAGGCCGCCATTCTAGCTCAGATTGAGCCGAATCCGAATAACCTCAAGAGGAAATCTGAGCAGGTAGTACACACTGAGTTTGCCACTCCTAGTGATCCATTTGTTGATACATCTTCGGATCTATTTGATGCTGATTTTGTCACACTTAGGAGCGGTAGGACCCCAGCAGGCGGCGACGCCTCATCTGAGCTTCACCACGAGGATACTTCCGAGGCACCACATGAGGAGGAGGAGAGCGGTACTGAGGCCGCTCCAGATGATGATGGTGGCACTGATGCCACCAAGGATGCTGATCCCACCGGCGGTACTGAGGCCGCCGCTTCACCAGTTCGAGGAGGTGGTACTGATGCCACCCGTTTAGCCGAGCCAGCCCGCGATACTGATGCCGCGAGACGTCTACCAGCGGCAGCAGCAGCAGAGCCAGCCTGTGGTGGTACTGAGGCCACCGGTGTTTGTATTGAGAGAGATGTTGTCTTTCCCCGCCTTGATGTATCTCAGAACTTTAGTTTGAATAAAGGAAAAGGTTTAGTTTCTTCTGGTCCCACTGTGGTGCATGATGTATGTGTGGATCCGATCATCGAACCGTCTAGGCCTTTTCCTAGTCCTTCATCTGCGAAGGACCCTGTGATCCCCTTCCCTAGAGCCCTTCAGATGGGGAAGGGGAAGAAAAAAGAAAATCCAAAAAAGAAAGAGCTTGAGGAGTTCAGCCAAAGCATGATCGATCGATTCCACATCCAGCTGACCCTCCAGGAGGCTTTGCAGCACATCCCCCTTCTCCAGCGTTCTTTGAGAGACAGGACCACAGTCAGGAGGAGGAGGAGGAACCACACTTCAGAGATCCATGTGCTGACGAAAGCCACGTGTTTCGCGATCCAGAACCGACTGCCAGCCAAGAGGCCAGATTCAGGGGCCCCGTATGTCAGATGCCAGATTAGTGAGTAGAGGTTCGACCGTACTCTACTAGATAGCGGATCGTCGATCAACCTTCTTCCGGCATCCCTTCTCGACCGCTTCGAGTTAGGCACTCTTCGACAAAGCAGGACAGTCCTTCAGTTCGCTGATCGATCTGTCAAGAGGCCGAAGGGGTTGTTACGAGACGTTATCGTCACGATTCAGGGCCTGAAATTCCCCGTGGACTTCGTAGTGTTGGACATTGAGATCCCTGAGTCAGTGGCCGATACCCCCATCATCCTTGGTCGTCCGTTCTTGGCCACAACCAAGGCGGTGACTGATCATGATAGTGGGAAGGTGTACTTTCGCGTCGAGGGCGAGAGTATACAAATAGAGACGGTCGAGGACTACAGAGCTAGAGAGAGAGCCCGCTCAGATGCGAGTACAGATTCAGAGCAGCTGACAGATGCAGAGCCAGATATCCACCAGGACTGTGATTTTGTGATCACAGACGATGAGGCAGCTTGGGCAGATCCTGCAGCACAGACCATCCTCTCATATTTAGATACAGCTGATGCCGAGATGATAGCAGAGGAGAGTCTGGAGAGCACAGCCCTGGTTCAGGATACCACAGAGGCAGCAGAGCCGGTCCTTGATCGCTACACGGATTTCAGTGATGGTGGTGCTGAGGCCACCTTGCTTTACGGTGGTACTGATGCCACCGCGGTTGATACAGATCCCTCGGATTCAGAGTTTGATTGGGCCGATTGTGATGATCAGATGCCAGACCTGATTCCACCTGTGCCTACAGATGAGGAGGAGGCAGATGCAGAGCAGACCAGAGACAGTGCAGTTGAGCAGCCTTCTCCCGATCCAGTTTGCGAGAGTTCGCTTCACTTCTCCTAGGCAGATTTGGCAGACTTAGCAGCATTCACTCAGTTTCTTCCGCAGCCCAATTTGCCAGCACCCAGCATTCCAGAGCTGAAGCCGCTCCCTACTTCGCTGAAGTATCGATTCCTTGCGGGCGAGCCAGAGATGTACCCAGTCATCATCTCCGCCGAGTTGACTGGAGAGCAAGAATCCCGTTTGATGGGGGTTCTTGAAAAGAACCGCAAGGCGATCGGATGGAGTGTAGCAGATCTCCATGGGATCAGTCCATCAGTGTGCTCCCACCATATCTATCTCGAGGAGGGGGCGAAGCCGTCGCGTGAGTTCCAGCGGCGTCTGAACCCCAACCTGAGAGAGGTCGTGATGAAGGAAATATCGAAATGGTGGAGTGCAGATTTTATTTATCCCATTTCCGACTCCAAGTGGGTCAACCCCTTGCATGTGGTGCCCAAAAAGACGGGCATCACGACTGTGATCAGTGAGTCGGGAGAGGAGATTGCTACACGGGTACCCACCTCTTGGAGGGTCTGTGTTGACTACAGGAGACTCAACCAGGCCACCAAGAAGGACCATTTCCCCCTGCCTTTTATTGATCAGATCATTGAGAGACTGGCAGGGAAGAGCCATTATTGCTTCCTGGATGGGTACTCGGGCTACAACCAAGTGGCCATCGCTCCTGAGGATCAGGAGAAGACCACCTTTACCTGTCCCTTCGGCACATATGCTTTTCGACGCATGCCATTCGGGCTATGCAATGCCCCTGCGACTTTTCAGAGGTGCATGCTGTCGATCTTCTCGGACATGGTAGGGGAGTGTTTGGAGGTCTTCATGGACGATTTCTTGGTCTACGGTGACGGATTCGATTCTTGTCTTGACTGCCTAGATCGAGTACTCCAGCGATGTATCGAGTATCATTTGGTTTTATCTTGGGAGAAGAGTCACTTCATGGTGACTCAAGGGACGGTGCTTGGCCACATCATCTCCAACAGGGGCATGGAGGTTGATCCGGCCAAGGTTGATGTCATTAGGAAACTCACACCGCCGTCCAATCTGAGGCAGCTACGGTCATTCCTGGGGCACGTTGGATTTTATAGGAGATTTATTCGGGATTTCAGCAGGATTGCCCGACCGTTGACTGACCTCTTGACGAAAGACACCGAGTTCCTTGTCGATGACAAGTGTCTTTCGTCGTTCGCGACTCTCCAGCATTGTGTTATTGAGGCTCCTGTCCTCCAGCCGCCTGATTGGTCTCTCCCATTCGAGATCATGACGGATGCCTCCGATTTTGCCGTAGGGGCAGTGCTGGGATAGAGGAGGGATGGAGTACCATTTGCCATACACTACGCTAGCCGCACATTGGATTCCGCCCAGCGGAATTACACGGTCACAGAGAAGGAGATGCTAGCCGTAGTGTTCGCCCTAGATAAGTTCAGATCGTATATCATTGGATCTAGAGTGACTTTGTTTACAGATCACACCGCCATCAGGTACCTCATGGCAAAGAAGGATGCCAAGGCCAGACTGACTAGATGGATCCTTCTACTCCAGGAGTTCGATATTGAGATTAAGGATAAGCCTGGAGTCAAGAATGTGGTGGCAGATCATCTCTCCCGACTAGAGCAGCCTGAGGATTCTGAGCAGATTGACCCTATTAGAGATACCTTTCCAGATGAGGCGATCCTTGCTATCGCCTCACTCCCATGGTATGCCGATATTGTGAACTTTCTCGTTGCTGGGAAAGTCCCACAAGATTAGCCCAGGCAGAGGCTTGAGACCTTCCTAGAGAAGGCCAAGTCCTACCACTGGGAGGATCCCATCCTTTACCACGAAGGAGGGGACAGTGTCTGGCGTCGGTGTATTCCTCAGGAGGAACACCATAGCGTCCTCACTTACTGCCACAAGCTTGAGGCAGGAGGACATCATTCTGGGAGGAGAACGGCACAGAAAGTGCTCCAATCCGGCTTGTGGTGGCCTACCCTCTTCAAGGATTCAGATGAGTTCGTGAAGAGGTGTACTGACTGTCAGAGGATGGGCACTTGTGGACAGCGTGATATGATGCCGATGCAGCCCATTCACTTCTGTGAGGTTTTTGACGCATGGGGCATCGATTTCATGGGTCCATTCCCTAAGAGTCAGGGATTTGAGTACATTCTGTTGGCCGTTGATTATGTGAGTCGTTGGGTGGAGGCTATCCCCGCCCGAGCCGCTGATGCGAGGACAGTTTGCAGATTTTTGAGGAAGCACATCATCACGCGGTTCGGGGTTCCACGAGTTCTGATTTCTGATGGGGGATCTCACTTCATCAACGACCAGGTGAAGGCACTTGCTAGCGAGTTCGGCATAGATCATCGTGTTGCTACACCTTACCATCCACAGACGAATGGTCTGGCCGAAGTGTCGAATAGGGAGATCAAGACTATTCTGCAGAAAGTCATCCGCCCTGACCGAAAGGATTGGTCACAGCTTTTGGACTCGGTCTTGTGGGCATATGGGACGTCTTTCAAGACACCTTTGGGTACATCTCCCTTTCGACTCGTGTATGGCAAGCCATGCCATTTACCTGTTGAGCTGAGGCACAAGTCACTGTGGGCAGTTACAGATATTTTGATGGATCCAGATGGTATGGGAGACCAGAGGAGGGCAGAGCTAGCTGCCCTGGAGGAGCTTAGAGATGCAGCTTTCTCAAGCAGCCTACATTACAAGGAGAAAGTGAAGGAGTGGCATGATTCTCATATCAGCCACAAGCATTTTGAGATTGGACAGAGAGTATGGCTGTTTGATGCGAGGCTACGATTATTTCCAGGGAAGCTACAAAGCAAATGGAAGGGACCTTATCTGGTTAGAAAGGTACACGACAACGGTAGCATAGATATATCCGAGTTGTCTTCTGAGAGTACCTTGCGAGTGAACGGCCAGCGGCTCAAGCCATTTCTAGATCATGAGCCGCGGGTCGTTGATCTTGCCCCTATTCATTTTGCGTGAGATGTGGTCTTTGACTCACATCTAATGCATCTCACGCCTGAGTTCCACTGATCTTCCGCTTTGTATAGATCTAGATGTCCATATCACTACATTCTTTAGTCCCACATCCCTTTCTTCATCTTATGATTATGCTATACTTAGGGTGCACTTTACCCTAAGTATAGGGGGGATGTGAGACCTTTTGAGTATTTCTTTTGTTCCTGTTTACCCCTGTTTTTGCTGCCTATACTTAGGGGTATTTCACCCTAAGTATAGGGGGGGTAAACCCTGTACATTCTGCACTCAGGTTTTCCCTTAGTATACATCCTGCTATACTTAGGATTATTTGATCCTAAGTATAGGGGGAAGACCTGAGAACCTCTTGACTTCTATCTTTTCATTTCTTTGTATATAGCCTTTCTTTTCACTTTCCTATACCTAGCACGCGTTATGTCTTCTTCATCGCTCTTGACTCTGAGGACATCGTTCGAGCTAAGTATAGGGGGGTGTGTATATATTTCATATATACTTTAGCCATAACTCGTACTTTGTGTGAGTGTGTAAATAAATAAAATGGCTAAAAACCACAAAAATTAAAAATTTTCATGTACATAATCTTCTTTTATTTGCACATACATAGCTAGTGTACAAATTATTTTTGTAAAAATGATTTCAAAAATCTTTTGTGTAAAGCTTGTGTAAATATTTTTGTATCAAAATTATGTATATAGTACAAAATTTTTCCAAAATTTTTGGAAAATCAAAAGCTTGCAAAAATCTTGTGTAAATGTGTGTAAATATCTTTTTGCAAAACTTGCACTTCATGCATCATTCATACATGATTTCAAAACATTTTTCAAAAATTTTGCATGATTGTAAAATTTGTGTAAATAAGCATCTTTTTGTACATATGTATATAGTTTTTCTTGGATGATAGTTGATATTTAAACTAGCATGGAATTAAATTGAGAAATGAAGCTTGATTAAGATCTTAATCCACCTAACTTCTAAGAGGAACCTTATAGGGCTTAGGTTTAAGGCTTTTCAGGTCCATGATGACTTAATTCTTTGAGTCCACTAGGCTATGATCACATGTCATCTCAATGAGCCTAAGTAGAGCACTTAACAATAACACATGACTCATATAGATTATGGCTTTACTTGGACACCAGCACTATGCACCGAGCTCTCTGCAGATGAGGTGGTGAGGAGGCAGTCTTCCTTGACTTGGGGTAGCATATGAGGGTAGTACTTCTAGGCGGAACCTCTCTTCTTCTTATAGTGAAGGAAGTGCGTCTCAACTTGGTCTGGTTGCCATGAGGTCTAACGACGGGAGTTGTGGGTTGCAATAAAGCTTCAAAAGAGGGATAGTCTACTGGCTCAAGAGGAAAAACTCCTTGTATATATGCTGCACATGTATATGTTGTACAGATGCACTTGAAAAAAAATGTGCAAAAAGAAAAGAACTCCAAAAAAGTGGTGGGTCTGAGAGAAAATGATAATCCCACCGGAGTATGTATATAGAGTGCAATAAGCAAAGCTTGGTTTCATGTTCCACCTGTTGTAGCTTGCAGCAGGGAGACTTGGCTACACTGGTCAAGCTCCCAAGGGTACTTGGCTACACTGGCCTTGACCCATTCTCTTCTCCCCCCTCTTCTTGAGCCGGTTGAACTTGAACTTAGAAGGGAATACCCCGCTCCTCGAGGAAAGAGAGGCCAGATTGAGGTCATAGAGTTACCTTGTTAGGGAGGGTTGTCAAGTCGCCATTTCTGAGGTGGAGAGCTTAGACTTCACATTCACAGGACAAGAAAATATTCATGGTCTTCAGGGTTTGTGATTGATGACTTGTTCTGATCTGGAGCATTGAGGAGTCTTGGTTATAGATTAGTGGAACTTAGAGGCTGTTGAGTTTTAAGCCTAAGTCTAAATAAGGTTCCGACACATTAATAATCCAAAGATCTGATCGAGCTCCATACCCCAATTTAATGAAGGCAAGTTTAATAATCAACCTTGATCCATGTACATCCTCTTTTTCTTTTTCTTTCTTTCTTTTTCACTTCTTTTTCAAATAAGTGTTTGCTAAGGGACTAGCAAAGTTAAGTATAGGGGGGTGATGAATACCCATTCATCACTCTTTATTCTTATATTTTAGCTACAAAAACCTTTGCAAATGCATGTAGATATGTGTAAATAGGAATAATTACCAAAAGCATGCATTGTGTAAAAACCTATAATTAGCATGTTTTTGTGCAAAAATAAAAGAATAAAGATTAAAAAGAAAAAGAGGGAAATATTGAGAATAAATATTGAGCAACCTAACCCAAGGGAGGGTTCAGCATGGGCCTGACCGCATAAAAGCCAAAGTCGAGGGAGATAGGGGCTCTTTTGTATATACTTGTGTAAATAAATAAAAATATTTTTCCTCACCAAAAATATGCTTGGAAATACTTGTATATACTTATAAATATATAAAAACAAAATAAAAAGTTAAAAATCAAAAAGGTCAAAAATACCTCCTTTCATCATGTACATAAACCACACCTATATATTTATTAATATATAAAAGTAATGTTTATAATTTTTGTAAATAGGCTATAATATATATTGTAAATAAATAAAGTAAGAACAATTAAAATCAAAATAAAATAAAAATAGAAAAATTAAAAATACAAAAATACATTGTACATATACCATGTATATAGATGTACATATCTATTTATTTTACCTATGTATATAAATAATAAAAATAAAATAAAAACACCCTTTTATTCCTTATTTTATAATGTAAATAAGTAAAATATAAAATGGGAATAAAATTGTATAAAAATAATATATAAAAATCAAAAATCAAAACCCTATATATATTGTATATACCTATATCTAGTACATATTCTGTATATAGCCTATTTTTATTTCCAAAAATCAATTAAAAATCACCAAAAAATAGAAAAAAATAAAGTAAAAATATTTCATGTTTGGAGTTTTTACAGATTCGGCCCCTAGCTACCTCTATTTGTCACCTCAAGATCCAGCCACGTGGCCGAACCTCATTGGCTCCTGGGATGTTGACCGCCCGGTCAACTAGCCCCCCCAGGACCACTTCTCATGGGTTCGAGCTTCGGACCCAAATTCTCGGATTTTCCCCCGCTCAACCCGATTGCCTATCACCCAAACCCCGGCTCCATTTCGAACCTCCCACATCCGACACCCTCGCCGGGCATCAACATTGGGATCTGCGCGCCACCACGACCCTACCCGAGCCTTACCTCTCGGATCCTTCCAGCATACATAAGCGAGCTCCGCCACCCATTTTCTCCATCTTTGGCCATTTGCTTCGTTCTCCAGTGAGCTCCAGAGAGAGAGTGAGGTGACAGCTCGCATCCCCGACCTGTTGCAGCGAGGAGAGCCGGCGAAACCATCGATCCGGCGACGTAACCGCCGTAGCTCCGCCACCTGAGCGAGCTTCGAGCCTCGGGCCGAGACGACCCTCGAGGCGACGACCAGGAGCAACCCCTGCTCTTCCCCAGTCTCACCGACCATCCAGGTAAACCAGTAGCTCCGCCATTTCCTTCCATTTCCATTTACCCCCAATTTGCGCCGCCGTCGTTTATCTCCGAGTCCGACCACTCCGCCCTCCATCTCGATCATCGGAATCTACCCTCACGTTCGCCATCTCCCGACGCACCTTCTGCACCCACACACGCAACCCAGCTCGCACAGGAGCTGTGAACCAGGCTCCTCCGTCCACCACCTTCGCCGGAGTCCGCCACCCCGACGCACCAGCCACCTTCACATCGCCTAACCGGGTCGAGGAACTTTGCCCTCGACGCGCGAGTCTTTTGGTCCATTTTGCAGGTGCAACCGAGCCCATCTGGGGGCTTCGGTCATTCCGGCCAGGAGACTCAGCTTCGCCGACCTCGCCAGAGCTCCTCAGAGCTCGGCTCGGTCATCGGAGCCCACCGGCAGACGCGGGGGCCTTCCGCGATTCTTCTCCGACCTTCAGAAGGCTCCCCGGAGGACCCCAGTGCACGCACGAGCCCGGCGAAGCTCGTCGGGGACCTGTTCTTCCAGGACCTCCAGTCGCCGTTGATTGCCTCCCCCTCGCTCCAGTTCAGATCTTGGCCGTCCATCCTTGGAGATACCAGCACCGTCCGATCAGAGGAGGAGCGATCAGGAGCGCCCACCAGCCGCAGCCGTTCGATCTACACGTGGCGCGCATCCAGCATCCCCGCCTAATAATGGGTAATTTACCCTTAGGCCCAGTCTTTAGTTTTATTTCGTTTTAGTCCTGTAAATATTTTAGTTAGTTGTTTAGTTTTTGGTTTAATTGCATAGAGGACCCTGAGCTTTAGTGTAATTGCATATATACCCCTGCCTGTTGTGAGCCACGTGCTTCGTCACGTGTTATTTTGGTGTATTTGCAGTCTAAGCCCTTGTAGTTCTGATTGTTATGAAATGAATGAAAGTTTTTAGTCAATTGCATTTATACCCCTGTGCGTGGTTTATTTCCGCATGTGCGATTTTTTTGGGTTTTTTGCAACTAAGGCCCCCGGACTTTTGGTATGTGTTACCAATAAGTCCTCGGGACTTAGTTTTGTTACATATAGGTCCCTGAGTGCCCCAGGCACGCGCTTGGCGCGTGTTTTGCTGGGTTAATTGCACCGGGACCCCCAGAACTTTGGGTATTTGCATTCCAGTCTTTGTGCACAGTACCCTCTTTTGATTTTTGAATAAAATATCAAATCACTTCCATATCCAATGAGAATTTGACACATGGCTCCTGCCATGGTGTAGGATTTTCAAGGATTTTTTAGGACATTTTTGATTTTGTTTGCTATTTTTAAAAATTCAAAAACCTTAATTTTTGTTACTGTCTAGATTGAAAAATCACAAAAAAATATAAAAACTCCCCTAAAAATTCCATAAAAATTAGCTACTATGTAGTTTAGTTTGTTTGATTTTCTAGCCAATTTTGGCTATTTTTCATTGCTTAAAAACCTTAAAAACTTAAAAACACCAAAAAGCCCATAAAAATTCTAGTAAATACATTAAAAACCCAAAAATAATAAACTTGGTACCCAAATTTTCCTTGTTTCATCTACTTTACAGGAAAATTACCTCCAGGCCATTTTGAGGCCCTTAAATATTTTATCTAGGGCTTCTTGGCTCGGCTGGACAATACACCTTGTTTTTGCTACTGTTTGATTTTTAGAAAATAAAATAAATATCAGAAAAATCCCAAAAATTCACCAAAAACATAAAAAAATATAAAACGCATAAAAATATTTTTGTTTTAATTTTTGGTTAAGTTTGATGCATTAAATAATTTGTTGAAGTGTGCTTGTTTGTGTTTTTCTTATTTTCTTTACATATTTAAAAATCCAAAAAAAATATAAAAATAATTAAAAACCACCAAAAAGATTTTATTTCTTTATTTTATTTGTTTTTACTACTTCGTAGGCCTCTGGCCAATCCGTGCTCCTTGAGTTCGACCCTGGGTGCTATACCAGGTTAAACACATAGCAGGACCGCTTATTCGTGCTTGATTGATTTTATTTGTATCGAGTGGTTCATTTTTCTTGATTGACCCGAGTCTGAGTGATTGAGGTCTCAACGACCTTATAGACACCTGATTGCCTTAGTCATTCGGACGGTCATCATTCATCTCCGCCGCACAATAGCGCCTTGACCTACCCCCACCACGTGGTGCGCCCTGTGCCCTTGATCTTGCTCTGCCGATCTGTTCCTCACCCTCCGCTTCTTCCCCCTCTCCTGACTGTTAGATCGCTCGATCCAACGGTCGACACTTCATCATCTACCTCCCGCACACCCCGCGCCCCACATCTTCCACCGTGCGCAAGGGGCCGCCCCCTTTCTATTTTGGGTGCCACGCCGACCACCATCTCCGCCCCCTGGCACCACCACTACACAACCCACTCTTCCCTCATCCTCGCCAATCCCCTCGTTCGCCATGAATGCCCTCAACCTCGCTCCACGATGACCACCAACCTCACCTCCTCGCTATCTACGCTGTCACCTTCATCCTATAAATACATCGCCTCCATCCACCTTCACTCCTATCCGCCATCACGGAAAGTATCTCCGAGCTCCCACCTTCGAGTTGGTGACAACAATTTGAGGAAACATCGAGCGAAGACCGAGATCCACCTCTGGTGAGATCCACGACCCTCCACCGTCGTGTCGCAGCCTGCTCCGCGAGCTACACGAGCTCGGGACACTACCAGCCCTTGAGCGAAGACCTGGAAGCCCTCATCCGAGCTTCTGACCCCAGGTAGATACCTCCATCTTCTCCTCGATCTTCTTCTTTATTTTCTTTCTTTTTCTCCGATTTTATTCGCCGTCCTCCCTTCACTTCCTGCTCTGCTGAGCATCCACCGAGCTTCCCCTCAAAGCTCTGATCTTCGCGCCGCACTCCATTCACTCCGACGACACATTCCACTTCCCGCCGATGCCAGCTTTGCCACCTTAGTGGAGCTCGATCACCGGACCCCACTTCGCCGCTCAGGCCTCGCACCTCACACCCGATCACTCCACGTACACGTTGCATGCCTCGACTATACTGCTGACCCCCTACAGGTACATCTACTTCGACTGGCCGGAACGTCACCAGAGCTCCCCTTTCGCTTCTCTGCCACCGTTCTCCAGAGCCGCTTAGCCACTCCTAAAACCGCCGGAGGATCCCCGACGCCTCCACGAGTCTTCCAAACTACTTGGGAACCTCCTGCGAGCTTCACTGATGCCCAGAGGAAGAGGCGGAGCTCGGGCACAATCACCGGAGCCCAACCATCTCTGCCGCAGGAGGCGGTGGGCCAGTTAGAGAAGACGAGCAGCAACCGTCCAATCGCCTTGATCGAACGGTCCGGAGCACGCCTCATCGCCCACGTCCCGCATCCGTAGGATTAGGAGGATCCTACGCATCTGATCGAGCCACATCACCGCTTCACCACGCTCCAGCTGTCGTTGGATCACTTTAGATCTAACGGTCATTGATCGGCCACGCCTTCATCTCAAGAGCCCCCTTCTACCGTTGATCTTTATTAGATCTAACGGATTCAGACACACCACGTGCCAGCAGCCAGTCACCGTTGGATCTTCACTTGATCTACGGTCCAGATCGAGCCACGTCGCCTGATCCGAGCCTCTTCCCCGACCACTAGGCTCGGATCCCCCGAAGCTACTCCGAGCCTCCAGAGCCAACCGAGCCTCGATCCAAGCCTCTGAAGACCACCGAGCCTGGGACCCTCACGTGATTTGCACGTGCGGTCTGGGTAATTTGCAGCGAGGCCCCTAGAGGTTTTCTTATTTGTATTCTGGTCCTTGCCAGGAGCCCCCACGTGCAGAGCACGTGTTCTGTGGGAAATTTGCATCCACCCCTCAACATTATAGGTAATTGCATATTAGTCCCTGTCAGCACATTATATTTTTATCAATTTTATTTCCTGTAATTGCATTTAGGTCCCTGTCTTTGCACGCATATTTAGGCACTCATTTTAAATCATTTTTTAAGTTTGAAAATTGCATTGTGTAGCTTACCTTGTCCTCTTTCTTATGTGACACTTGGCACATTTTTGTATGATCAGTGGATTTTTCTATTAATTAAGTGGTGGAATTTTTTTATATTTTGCCCATTTGTGCCTTTAAATTCGTAGTAATTTCTTTGTAACTCCAAAAATCACCAAAAATTAACATTAGATCTAATATGATTATGTTCACATTGTGTAAAAAATCATCTCATTTGCACGAACCCTGAGGCCTGAATAAATCATTTAGTAATTTCCTTAATTATTTTTAATAGGTTCATTTCACATAGAAATTTAGGTTTATTAATTTTCCTGGATTCTTCGCACTTAGATCTATCTAGAATAATTTTTATATCTAAAAATATTATAATTTGATATTTATTAAAATTAATTTAGTCAAAATCACCTTGCATTCATTTTTAATTCACAGTAAATTTATTCAGTGTCAGAAAAATCCAAAAAAATTAGTGTAGCTTAATTTCATTGCATTTCATCATCTGGCCAAGTTTCGTAATTTTTGGACTTGATTTGATCACTTATCTAAATTAACTTGTAAACTAGCTTGATTATGCATGTGTCTTTTCTTTCTTGCATAAAATATATTGAAAAAGACCAAAAAAAATCATCCCCTGAAAATCAAACCTTGGAACTTGCTTAAAATTTACCTAAGGAGACAGTTGCCTCCCTGAGTTCGACCTTGGGCTTGCCCAAGTAAAAAAAATTGCCGCTCGAAATTAATTTGCTTTAAATTGAAAGTGGTTTTTGATTAGCTCTTGTTATCCGACTGCAATGAACGATGAAACATTAATTTGACCATTAATTTGATTAAATTAATAGGGGTAGTAAGACGCTGTTCAATCACACGTGGCCATCAGATCTGACATCTAATGGTCTGACAAGACGGCTCGATGGACGATCAAGATGTGATCTGGAGGGTCCCTGTCGATCCAACGGTGATGGATCACTCTAGAAGAACAACACTTGGGTGGACTTCACCGGAGCCAAGGACAAGATCCTCAACCCCAATGATTGATCGAGAAGCGCCGGACGGATCGTGGAGGGCTTCCGCGTCAACCGGACGGCTCGGATGGAGGCTCCAACGGCCGAATAGGCGTGACGATGACGAGCGCCTGGGGCTACTCCGACGAGCTCTGGGTTGGGTGGAAGGAGGGCTCCCAACGCACACAAGGTCCTGCAAAGGGTAGCTATGACTCGGAGCTACGCTTTGGTCCTGGTTATCTGGACTAAAAGTGAATGTTGGTCGATCTTCGGTGAAGGCGAGGAAGGAGACCTTGAACCTAATCTCGACTAGATGGACGAAGATCAGGGTGATCAGGATGCAGAGCGAGATGGAGGGTGAGCGTGCAGTGATATCTGAGCGGCTGGGAAAGGGGAATGGAGCTCCGACCAGCTGGTCGGAGCAAACGAAGGTGCGGCGACATGGAAATGGAAGCTCGGACTGAACTGACAAAAGTGAAGTATAAAAGGTTCACCTGAAGGTTTGGGTCGACTCCTGAGCATCAGGCGAGGGGGGTCGTCGGGGTAATGGCTCGACCGAGCGGCGGAAGGCAGGGGAGGCTGCTCGTAGTGGAACTCTGGCCACGATGGTTGAGCTACGGCGTCGCTGCACCAAATCGATCGCCAGTCGGCGCTCCAAGCAGATGTCACCCAGCTGGAGATGGCTAGGGTATCAAGAGGGAGCGAGGCACGAGCTACCGGTCTGGGGAAGAGGATGAGATACTTTATAGCGCTCCCAGGTGGCTGGAAAGAACGGACGAGGGCATGCGAACCGAGAAAGATCCGTGCCTCCCTAGGGATCCGCGAGGGTCTTGGATCCATGAGGAAGACGCGGGCGAAAATTCGGGCCGAAAGGCTGCACGACCTGCCCGGGAAAATAGGGAGAAAGAGGTCCGGCCACGCAGTCGGGTCGGGTCAAGCCCTGGAAGAGGGGGTTGACCTGGGTCAACATGCGGACGTGGACTAATCAGGAGCAGCGGGGGAAGAGGACAAAAACCGCTATAGGAAAAAATAGCAAGGAAAATATAAGATAAATAAATTAAAAATAGTAAATGAATTTAAATAAAAAAATGAATAAAATGAAAAATGATCATTATTTTTTAAGGATTTTTTATGTGATTTTTATTTATTTGTTTGAAAAATAAATTAGTCTATATACAATATAGAGTGTTATATACAGGTATATTATACCTATGTATTTTGTTCAATTATTTTTAATTTATTATTTTTACAAAAATACCCTAATTTTATATTTTATTTATTTACAACATAAATTTTGGAGTATAAAACACTTTTTGTTTTATTTTTATTATTTATTTATAGGTATAAAATAAATAGAGAAGGGGATATATATATATATATATACATTATTATGTACAAGTGAGAGAGAGATTTTTACTTTTTTTTATTTTATTTTCTGATTTTTATTTTATTTTTAGAAATATATACAATGAGGTAAAAACATATTTTTATTTTTATTTTAGCAAAAATAATTTATTTATTTATACCCAAGATATGTACACTATAGAGTAGGCCCTGTCTCTCTCTACTTATTTTATTTGACGATCGGACTAATGCTTGGCCCTCTCTTGGGGTTCGGGTCACTCTGTATTTATTCTAAATACTCCTTCCTTTTTTTCTTTTTCTTTATTTTTTATTTTTGCACAAATACATGCTAATTATGTAATATTAATAAATGCATGCATATTGCTAAGTTATTGTATTTACACCTATTTACATGATGCTTTGCCAAGCTAATTAGCTAAAATAAAAGAATAAAAAGTGATGAACAAGGATTCATCAATCCCCCCGATTCAACACCACCTCCACGTAACCCCGACATCCGTTACCATCACTAGCCCATCAATGACCCATATCATCGCTCCATGCCTTCACACCAACCGTTGCAAATCACCTCTGTCATCACATATAACCGCCGCCTGCCATCCTATATAACAACCACCCCCGCCACACTTCTCCCTCATCCACCAACCGCGGGGCTGAGGCCCAGCTTCCTCCGCCCTTCGGTGATAGCAGAGGGTGGTTGTCGAGACGACGATGACTCCCAACCCAGGTGTGATCCATGGTCCTCCGACCATGTTGCGGTCTCCCTAGGCACCACCGAGCATCGAGGACAAGCTGCTCTTGTCATGCGAAGACCCGAGGACTGCCCAAGTCCTCAGCCCAAGCCTTCCCCACTGTCGTTGACCTCTCCGATCAGGTGTGATCTCTTCCTCCTCTGCTTTATACTTTTATCTGATTTCATTCTCCTCGCACACTCTCCCTCACCCTCAATTCACCGCATGATCACCACCACCGGACATCCACAACACAGACGCACCACTTCATTCATCATATCCCTTCTTCAGAAACCCTCTCCTCTCCGCCTCCTTCTTCTCAGGAATGCTTGAGAAGAACCCATCAAGGGATCTGCTTCCGACCACCCACAACCATCCATTCGCTCCATTTCACACCATGCATCCTTCGACTATCAAACTAACATCTTCTGCAGGATTGAATTCGTCAATGGCTGGACATTGGGCAGAGCTAAGTTCTCGAGCTCCGCCTCCGATGATATTTCTCCACCAGAGACTTCCTAAGGACTTCGATCTCTCTCCTCCCTCGAGCCTTCTTTGCCAAGCTTTCGTGATCATGTCTAAACCTTCAGGAAGTAAGAGGGAACACAGTGGAGCTCGGGTACCCTCACCGGAGTTCTAAACGCGCCGCCTGCTCACAGAGGATGAGGACGAGAAGGACGTACAGGTGCCATTGGATGGCACCCCTCTGATGTTCATACAACGGCTTAGAAGTAGGCATGCCACTATTCCGAGGCAAGGAGGCTCGAACAACCCGAGCCAGCATCTGAAGCTTCAGATCCATCCACGTGGCCTGAGGCCTTGCATGCCTCCCGAGCCTAGCGCCCCCTCCGCGTGCCCCGCACGTGAGGGGCTAGGAAAATTTTAGTGCCACCCTGGGCTTTTCAGGAATTACATCCATGTCCATGCACACATGCATCACGGGCGCGCCTGGACAAATTACACATATGCCCAACCTGCCCAACCTGATTTTATAAATTGCAAAAATGCCCTGTGCTTCAGGGATATTTACAGAAGGGCCTCTCTAGCTTTTTGAAATTGCAAATAGGTCCCTTTATGGACCTATTTGTAATATTTATCTTTATTTTTAATGCATGTTTTATTACAATTTTGCCCTTGCATCGGTTCTTTAATATCTTGAGCATTCAGACTCCGTTTTAGTTGATTTCAGTTCCACTTTATTGTAATTTTATCCTCTACCTAATGGCATCCTTTATTTCAATATTTGACACTTAATTCAGCGCACTAATAGTTGATGATCTATAGTGTCTCCTGCTCATTATTTATAATGCCATTATTTATCCTTTGTGCTTAATTTGCCTATGAAATTGTACTTTAATTTATTTGTAATTGATTTGACTATTTTAGGGCATATTTGTAATTGTAAATAATTGACTGCATTACATAACATTTGTTGCATATTCTTCACCATGCATCTCATCTTTTTCACATTTAAAAATCAAACAAAATGCATGCATATTTCTTGTGATTTTATCTACATTAATTGCATCATTCCTTGTATCATTTTATCTTCATACCATTTTGCATATCACTTCTACATGAAGACCTAGGTTTAGAAAATAATCACTCATTAATTAAGCAATAATTTTCGATAAATTGACTAAGAGGTTCGTGTCCCTGTGTTCGACCTTGGTACACTTGTCAAGTAAAATAACTTCCACATATTTGAAAGTGTACTTTTTGATCGACCGAATTTCATCTCTTATACTACAAACATCGACAATTAAAGAGGAGATTTTCACGAACATCAAATGGCACCGTTGCTGGGGGACACAATTCATCTTTATTTGTTTGTTGAATTTTATTGCATTATTTTTGATGTGGATATTTTTAAAATTTTAGTTCTTCTCATCATGTTGTTTTTGCATCATTTGTTGATTATTTTTCTTGATATTTTCTCCAACTACCTCTTTTGTGGCAGAGTCCATGGAAATTGAGGACGCTCGATCTACATGGAGGCGCGAAGTTGGGAGCTCCCGCTGCGAGGAGCTGCAAAAGAAATCAAGAAGGATTCATGGAAGATTTATCAACATTTTATTCATGCATTTTGTTGTAAAAAATGTGTCATATGCATTTCTAGAGGTCCTCCTTCTAGGGCTGGCATATGTGAGAAAAAGGTAGATCACTCGATGATCTACCCCCTCCCCTCCACACACACATCCATCTATGTATATTCATACATCCCCCTCACATCTCCATCATCTTCATATATAAAAATTCATCACCCGCTTCCCCATCTCCAAACGACCAGACATCTGTATAAATGACCCCTCTAACCCCTAAAACCATGGGCACCCCAACCCAAATTCCTTATCCAATACGTAGGCTATTTTTAGCAGATGTATATGTGGGACCCAACCCTTCAACCCTTCCCTCTATTTGTCTTCTTATACTTAGGTCATTTTTAACCTAAGTATAGGTGGACCTCCGAGTCAGTTCCGCTATATCACCTGGTATTTAATCAGAGCTATGGCTTCGTACCACTTGTGTTATGAGGACATAACAAAAGTTAAGTATAAAGGGGTACATCATATATTATTTTATTTATACTTTAGCCATAGCTCGTCTGTTAAAATTTTTGAAAACTTTTTGAGCTAGGGTTTAGGTATGCTGGTGATATGATTTTTGTATTTGTTTAAAATTGTGGGATTAACTTTTTATAATTAAAAGATTAACTTTATTCAAAAACTCTATAAAAATCTGAAAAAATGAAAATTTTCTTTAGTAGAGACTCTGACTACTAGGCTTAAAAATGAGTAGCTACTCTTCAGTGAGGGAACTATGGTCTCCCTTAGCAGAGTGGGTTATTTATAGGACATTATCTATGGCTCTGTCCTCAAGTAACACATGTAGTCGTCTAACGGTCCGTACTTACACCCATACTGCCTGGAAGTAGATGTAACTATTCATATGAGCTTGGGCCAATCACTATCTCTTTTAAGAATTAAAAAAAAATAAAATTCATAAAAAATGCAAAAGATAAAAATCACAAATTTTATTAACTAAGGAGTTGGTGCATTCCTGACACATTCACTATCACTCAAGGCATAAGGATTTGAAGACACTTGATTTCTGAGATCTAGAGAGGCTGAGTTAGCCAGCCTTAGTCATTAGGGTTTTGAAACTTAATAATCCACACTTCCCTAGTTTGAGGATTTGAACGCCATATTGCACTCTTCATCTCTACCTTCTAAAGAATATGATCAACACATCACTTTCACTACTGCATGATTGATGAGATGAGTTGAGTTATCACTTGAGAAACTAGGACTAGAGGTTTGACCTTAGACCCGATTTAATGATGCTCGAGGATGGGATAAATTTAATGAAGGCTTCAAGAAACCTGAGTGTCAGCAAAACCCTAGCCAATATGTGAACAAGTTTGCATGTTATCGTTTGATATTTATCTATATGCCGGGGTGTGATGAAACAATAATTGTTGATAAGTGTGGCCAACTTTTGGTAAAAGCAGTCGAGCTGGCCAAACAATGAAATGAAAATTCAAGAGAAGTTCTCGCATACAAAGAAAAGCTCTATCATTACAAATACAAATTCAAAAGAGCTTCCACCCAAGGTGGGCGCTCCTGAACATTCCAAATGTCCACTTGGACCAAAGTTACTAGGACTAAGGAGTCCGGCTAGCACAAAAAAGGCTCTACATCATACAATGATACAAGTATGGGTGTCGAAGGTATCTTAGATACTCAAAAGAGACACACCCCAGTGGTACTCCCCAGGAAAACATGTGCAAATGACTCCGAATTCTCTTGACAGACACGTTGATCAACAAACCAAAAATAAATACATTGAGTAATAAGGCACTCGAGAGGCCCCTTGTTCCAATGCGAGGGAGAGAAAAATATACACAATCCTATGACCTCCATCATCTGGTCGTCCATCTAAACTTTCAAGTCTAACGTACTAATGAGACGGTTGATTGAAGCAAGAACTACCTTATCCCTAGTGTTGAGGATTGTGTCTAGAGGAGAGTCTCATAGACTGGAACCTTGGGTGACATCTCGACTCGACTCTCATGATTGCAGTACACTAATTATCATATCCTTATATTTTATGTACAAACAGAGTGTCTGATAGATAGAGGAGCTGGATTCATTTTGACTAGATCATGGTTGAGACCAGAATTTTAGGATCACTCAAATTGAGGGACTTCGATAAATTGAGCCTTGAAAATTTCACATGCACTATCAGGAATTAATCCAACACCTTCATTCTTTAGATGGTCGAGGACGAGCATAGTTTAAGTATAGGAGTGTGGTGAATCCCTCCGGACCACCATTGTTCTCTATTTTTATCCTCGAAAAATAAGAACCTCATGAGGAATCTTCATTAATTCCGCATCTTTGTGAATAAATCAATCTCCTATAAATAAAGTTAACCCTAATTATTGTATTTAATTACTAACATTTTCTTTATTTTTCTATTTTATTAGAGAACCCCTAAAAATTAGATTAAATATTGTATATATTTATTTTGATTTCAAAAGATATTAAAAAGGCAAAAAATATAAAAAATTAAGTGTTTTTAAGTCATTAAAAATGCTTACGAAAATTCTTCTTTGTATAAATGACCTCTTTTGGATTTTTGACCAACATGAAACTTGTAGATCTCATCGAGATCTACAACTTTCATGTTTTGACTTTTTTGCAATTAAGCTTTTATTTTTTTTATTTGGAATTTTCTTCAATTTTTCCTTTTCTATTTTTCTCATTGTGCCATGTGACGCCCTCCGAGACGCCCACGTGGCCCCGTCCTCTTCCCTCCACCCGACCTTTTCCTTGGTCGTGGACCATCCCTTTGGGCACCTTCATCTTGGACGTTCTTTGGAGCTTACATTCTAGCCATCAAATCTCCACCCATAGATGATCACAACCGTCCCCCTCCGCCTTCATTTTAGCCATCAGACGCCTCCGCATCCCATGATCTCGCTTCCTCCACATGGTCTGGCCCTTCACTTGCCACCCGACCCTGCTCTCAACCCTCATATCTCCCCCATCTCCATCCTAACCATTAACCCACGCTTGTCCCCTAGCTATCCGATCTGATCCTAGATTAGATTTGCATCGCTCACCTCTGTCCACTCCCTAGCCGCTGGATCAGATCATCTAATATGATCCACACCACTCCTAAATGCCATCTTATTGGCCGTTGGACCGCGAGATACAGCGGTCCACGAATCCTCTTCCTCTTCCAGTCTCCTCCTCTTCGAGCGTTACACCTGCTCGCTCTGCCCCTTCCCCTTCCTATTTTGGTCGTCTCCTCGATCCCCCCCTCGATTCAACGCCACCTCTATGTAACCCGACTTCCGTTACCCTGCCACCCATCAATGACCCCTATCATCGCTCCATGCCTTCACGCCAATCATTGCAAATCACCTCTATCATTACGTATAACCGTCGCGTCCCAACCTCTATAACAACCACCCCCACCGCACTTCTCCCTATCCACCAACCATGGGTTGAGACCCAGCTTCCTCCGCCCTCCGATGACAGCGGAGGGCAGTTGTCGAGGCGACGATGACTCCCAACCCCATGTGTGATACATGGTCCTCCGACCATGTTGCGATCGCCCTAGGAACAATCGAGCACCGAGGACAGGCTGCCCTCATCGTGCGAAGACTTGAGGATTGCCTAGGTCCTCAGCCCAAGCCTCCCCCACCGCCATTGACCTCTCCGATCAGGTATGATCTCTTCCTCCTCTGCTTTTATACTTTTCTCTGATTAACTCCCCTCACACACAATCCCTCACCCTCAATTCACCGCACGATCACCCCCATCGGACATCCACAACACACGCGCACCACTTTTCTCGCTGTATCCCTTCTCCAGAACCCTCTCCGCTCTGCCTCCTTTCTTCTCAGGCATGTCTGAGAAGAACCCATCAAGGGACCCACCTTTGATCCACCCACAACCCTCCACTCACTCCATTTCGCACCATGCACATTTTGGCTATCAAATTAACATCTTCTACAAGATTGAATTTGTCAATAGCCGGAGTTGGGCGGAGCTCAATTCTCGAGCTCTACCTCCGATGATCTTTCACCACCAGATACTTCCTGAGGGGTTCGAGCTCTCTTGTCCCCCAGGTCTTCTTTGCCAACTTCCAAGATCATGTCTAGACCTTCAGGAAGTGTGAGGAAACACGACAGACCTCAGGAACCCTCATCGGAGTTATAAGCGCCCTGCCTGGGCACGAAGGATGAGGATGAGAAGGACGTATATGTGCCGTTAGATGGCACCCCTATGGTGTTCATCCAATGACTCAAAAGCAACCACATCGCTATTCCGAGGCAAGGAGACTCGGACGAACCGAGATCGCATCCGAAGCTTTAGATCCATCCACGTGGCCCGAGCCTAGGCCCCCCTTATACGTGAGGGGCTGGGAAAATTACAACACCACCCCAGGCTTTTCAAGAATTACATCCAGGTCCAAGCACGTGTGCATCACGTGCGTGCTAGGACAAATTATACAGAGGCCCAGCTGGATTTCATAATTGTCAAAATGGCCTGTGCTTTAGGGATATTTACAAAAGGGCCCCTTCAACTTTCTGAAATTCCAAATAGGTACCTCCAGGGATCTATTTTGTAATATTTATCTTTATTTTTAATGCATTTTTATTACAATTATTCCCTTGCACTATTTCTTAAATATCTTGAACATCCAGACTCTGTTTTAGTTGATTTCAATTCCATTTTGTTGCTAATTTTGTCCTCTATCTAATATCATCCTTTATTTTATTATTTGGCACTTAATTCAATGCAATAATTTTTGATGATCTATAGTTTCTCCGTCTTATTATTTATAATGCCATTATTTATTAATTTGACTATGAAATTGGACCTTAATTTGTTGCTCATTGATTTGACAATTTTAGGGCATATTTGTAATTATATATAATTGACTGCATTATATAGAAGTTGTTGCTATTCTTCACCAGCATCTCATCTTTTTTACATTTAAAAAGCAAACAAAATACATGCATCATTTCTTGTATCATTCCTTGCATCATTTTATTTGGATACCATTTTGTATATCACATCTAATAAAGACCCAGGTCTAGAAAATAATCACTCATTAATTAAGAAATGATTTTTGATAAATAGACTAAGAGGCTCATGTCCCTGTGTTCGACCTTGGTACACTTACCAAGTAAAATAACTTCCACATATTCGAAAGTGTGGTTTTTGATCGACCGAATTTCATCTCCTATACTACAAACATCGACAATTAAAGAGGCGATTTTTGTGAACATCAATAGGCATGCATCCTCCGACCAGAGACATATGTGTTACTGTATATTTGAGTATGTACATTTGGCAGACCGATAGGTTGATGGCCTAATCAAGGTCTATACAATGGCATGCTGGTGTGCATATAAGAGCATATGAGTAATATGATTTCTCAAAGGGATCATATAGGTTCATTACTGAACCAGAAGACATGAGCTCACTCATAAGATATTGGGAATCAAATTCTGTGCATGGTCATCTCGCTTTGGAAGCTTGAATGAATTTGTAGGTTTGATATATACTTTTGGAAAGTATATGATCAATATCTAGGTATGATATATGCTTTTGGAAAGTATATGATCGATACCGACTCCTAATGATCAAATAAGAAACTTAATGATAAAACCCTGAAGGAGACAATCTAAATAGATCTAAAACTTCAGGTTTATTCTTGGTCTTCCGGTATGCAGGATGTACATGTATTAGGAATACCTGATGGTGATATGATCATAAACGATTATATAATTATGACGCTTCCATTTTGAGGGAGTGATGAAACAGGTCTGGATTTTAGTGACTCCTCTCATAGAGAAATGATCTGATCTTCATCCAAATGGTGGACATTGATCTGAATGTGATTCAGATACAATTAGAATATTAGATCAACAGCTTTGATTTGATCAAACATCTATGGGAGGTTGACGAGCTGAAATTCGCTTGTTAAGAAGATGTATTTATCATCGTGCGTAAAAAATGATTGTGTGATTTTGTTTTTGTCGTTCGTTGTAGGCGGCAATCGTAATCGGTCAAGAAAATAACCACAAATAATTATTCAATTTTTAATCGCATGGTTTAATGTTTATTTTACTTGAGCATGTCCCAAGGTCGAACACAAGGAGGCAAAGGTACAATCTAGAATTATGTCTATCAACATTCGTATGCAGTATTCGAGGCGGTCTTTTTTTGGAAATTTTAATGCAATAAAGGACGCAGAATGCAATTTTGGCCTATTTTAGGGACTAAAATATAAAATTCGATCAAACAATGTCCGAAAAATGTGAAACTTGGCCGAGTTAATAATTACGATGAAATAAATGCATTGTATTTTTTTGGATTTTTTGAATGCAATATGAATTTTTATGAATTTTTAAATGCAAACAAAATGAATTTCAATATTTAATTATGATAAATTTTAAACCTATTTATTTTCAGGGGATAAATTATCTAAGATCTATTACTAGGTAATGGATCTCGGAAAAATCCTAAACCTTGAAAATGTGAGATCTAATACCTATCAAAAATCGAACACTGAAATATGCAAAATGATTTTTACAAGGCAAACTATGCATGCAAATGCAAACTTTTTGGTTACAATGTCAAGCACAGTTAACTCTACAATATGTGATTTTTCAGGAATATTTAGAGCAACGAATCCACAAAGCAATTAATTACTAATTAACCATCAATCATAAATATGTTCGCAATATGTCAAACTGTAGAGAATTAAGTGTAGAACAAAATGCTATTTTTGGATAAATAAAATATGCAATGTTTAGGTCTAAAATGAAGGAGAAAGACAGGGGTACATATGCAATAAATATAAATAAAATGCAGGGGGACCTAGATTTAATTATCAATAAACAGAGGGCACAATTGTAAAATTTCCAAGGGGCACGTACACTTGGAATGGATGGACTGAATTGCAAATCGGATGAACTCCAGGGGCCTTTTGCAAATTTCCCACAACGTCATGTGAGTGTCACGTGCAGTTGCAGGCTTGGATAGAGGTTGGCTCGGCTGCCACGTGTCAATGTCGTGTGCCTCGGCTTTGGTCCGTGACTCAGGTTTGGAGTTAGGTTCGGAGTCAGACCTGGAGTGGATCTGCACGGTTGATTCTGGTTGATCCGACGACGGAGGATAAAGCTTCTCTGGGCAGTCAGATCTAGAGCTTCGTTGTGATCTAACGGCGGGCGATTGGCCGAAAAATAGCAGGCGATCGTCGGAGTAGCGGAGGACCGGCATTAGCTTCTGGATGGCGAGTGACGTGCGTCGAAGAAGACGAAGGTGATGCCGGTGGTCGTCGGTGAAGTAGGTTGGAGAAGTTGTCGATGAAGTAGGTCGGAGCAGTTGTCGGTGAAGAACGTTGGCGTTGGAGGTGAATGTCGTCGGAGCGTTGACCGGCGGAGGGGCTAAGTCGGTGGAGGCGAGGAGGAGCTCCTGGTGTCGAGGAGGACGCTAAGGCGAAGTCAGAGGAGAGCGACGATGGCGGCATAGATTCGATGCGGAAGAGGTTTGTTGATGAAGGATTGTCGGAGATGGAGGTGGAGTTGCGAGGGATAAAAGAGAGTGGAGATGTCGATCGGGAGATAGAGACGAAGGTCAGGAGAATGGAGGGGTACCTGACGGTTGGGGCTCGACGACGTTGTAGAGCTGGAGCAAAGCAGCGGCTCGGAGGCAGCGCTGCGACGAGGAGGGTATTCTTGGATCACGCCGACCTTGGCTGTCACGACCTGAAGGAGATGAACGGCAGATGGGGGAGTTAGGGTGCGGCGATGCCCTTTAAATAGGGTTGCGAGGGGTAGGCCGGAGATGGTTGGCGCCGCAAGATGAGCGGAGGAGGTTGGCCGTGCGAGATAAGCGGAGGAGGTTGGTCGTTGGCGGAGATCACGGGGGGGGGGGTTCCGAAACGAGGGGGAAGACGACGCACAAGCACCGTCCGATCGAGCGCGATCGGACGGTTCCTGTGGCGCCACGTGGCCGCAGGAGATAGGGCGTGGGGCACGTGCGATGCACGTGCGGTGGCTTTAATTTTTTTTAAATAAAAATGAATTATAAAAAGGCCAAAAATGGCTGACACGTGGCATCCCCAGGGGTTGCCACATGTCAGCACCAGAAAATCGAAAAAATAAAGATTTTGTAAAATGCAAAATAAATAGCAAACGACCTCGGATCGAAAACGTTTCTTCACAAAAATTGCTCGTCTCGATGAGATCTATAACGTTCATGAAGACATCAAAACCAAAATCTATTTTTTTTGTCATTTTTAAACTAGATAAAAATCTGAAAAAATATGGTAAAATCAAAGATAAATATTTACACATTAATATACTTTTTATTGGATTTTTATTAATTAAAGTATGTACATAAAATATCAGGTCAAAAACCGTTAAAATACAAAATGTACAAAAGAGGCCCAAAACCCAACTTTCACATATGAGCTTCGATTCACTTGAACTTGGTCTTGTTTTGAAGGTAATTGAATGTATATTAGTTTAAAAGTGAGTAGGATTAAAACGAACACTGGATGAGGAAGATATGAGGTTTTTAGTCCAAAAATCTTGAAACTAGGGTTTGGGTCTTTGGTCCACTTATTTGGGTTAGTTATTTTTTTTGTATTTTTCATTTATTCGTGTGAGTGATATGTACACAGTGGAGGTGGTTTTGGATCATTCGGAGTTAGCATGAAGGAGTTAAAAATCAGGGAAGTTAGGCTATTTACAGGTCAATTTTGGCTGAGATTTTTGGCTTCTTATTTTGTGCAGAAATTAGTGCTAAAATGCAATTCTTATTAAAACATGCATGAATGCTAATTATGAAGAATAGATGCAGAAATGCTGATGATTTTGAGGGATTGGAGCTTAATTAATGAGATTTAGAGTGATGAATCCGAGATTCATCATCCCCCTATACTTTAACCATGCTCGTCCCTGAGCATCAAAAGAAATGCCATGAGGTGAAATGAGATTGGGTTCCATACTAAGACCATGAGCTGAAGGTGAAAATGAAGTAGACTCGACCTTTGGATTATTAGTGTGGCGGAACTTCTGTGAGACTTAGAATCTTAAAATCAACAGCCCTCAAGTTCTACACATCATTGTCTCAGTTTCGGCTCAGAAGTCATCTTAGATCAATCCACTTCCCAAAGTATACCCTATGAACATTGAACGATCGACTCATGTGTATGAAAAGTTTTAGCTCTTCCCATCCAGAATGCCGGACTACCATACAAACCTCCTCTCCAGTAACTCGTCCTCAGGGAGTCAGGTATTTCCTTCTAAGGTATGTCGCGCGTGTTCACAATCGAATTGGGAGGAAAAGTTAGAAGAAGGGGAAAAGAACTGGAGGGTCACTAGTATAGTCACCTCTCCTTGTGAAGATGGCCAGTGTAGCCGAGTCTCCACCAAGATCTGTATGTTTCTTGAAGCTTGGAACTTTTTGGTCAGATTTTATTTGGTAGTTGCTTCTTTGTATTTGGAATTTTTGGTGGTTCTGCTTGGACCTTGTTGTGCCCCTATGGATATAGAATCTTTTTATTTCCGTACATTTTTTGGGGTCTTAGAAAAAATTGTGCCCAGCCGTCCATCCCTTTTCCGAAGCTTTATTTCAACCCGTACTCTGGTCTTTAGATTTCCACGCTACTAGAAAAGAGACTCATACAGTTTTCCAACATCCTGTCTGAGTTGAGCTAAGTGCATAGTGCGAGAGTACAAATTAATTCCCTATTCCAGAGTTGTACCCAGAATGAATAGAACAGGTTAGACACTAAGAGTCAAACACTGCACATTGTCATGTGGAACTTAAAGAATTAAGTCAAAGACCTGAAGCTCTTAAAATCCTATTTCTCGGTGAAGTTCCTATGAAAATTAGGTGGATTAAGGTCAAGTCCAGACCACTCTTGGTTTCTGTTCACAACTTGGTTCAGAACCCAATGACTTTTCACGGATGAAAATGCATGAAGTGCTGGATGAAGTGCAGGTGTGTGAAATGCAGACAATTTTTTTGTGGAATTTTTTTATGCAAAAGATTTTTGGTTTTTTTATGCAAATAAGAAGCCATTTTTTGGTTGGACACAATTAGGGTTAGTAGCAAAACTCTTTTTCTTTTGTTTTTGTTTTTGTTTTCTTTTTGTTTTATTTTTGTTTTGTTTTGTCGTTGTTGTTGTTTTTTGAATTAATTACCCACCCTGTAAATACATATAGACTTACGCACAAGTACGAGATATGGGTAAAATATATACGAAGTATATACAGACCCCCCTATACTTAGCGAGTGTTGTGTCCTCAGAGCACAAGAAGCGTAAAGAAGACATAGCTCGGCCTAAGCGTTAGAGAGTAAAAAAGGAAAAGATGGATCGGAACGCCCCCTATACATAGGCTGTGAACAATCTAAGTATAGAAGAAGAGCAAAAAAAATGAGGTGGTCGGGATATGTGGATGAAGAGAGTATATACAGATGGGCGTCAGTTCCCCCTATACTTAGGCTCTTGTCAGCCTAAGTACGTAAGAAGGGTGGAAGTGAGGCGATCGGAACAAGGGAGAAGGATGGTATATACAGATGGCATCGGTCCCCCCATACTTAGGCCTTGGCCTAAGTAGAAGAAGAAGCTGTACAAGGAGATCGATGTGGTCGGGGGGGGAGGGTGGCACTGATCTGATGAATCTTCAATGTCCTCGCTCTGGGTGAAGTAGATGACCTCAACTTAAACTATCTGCTCTTTGGGTGATTCAATATATGGCTTCAGCAATTGTCCATTTACTGAGAAAGCTTGTGCATCATCTTTGAGTTCGGTAATATCTACGCTTCCATTGGTACGCACATCGATGACAATGTAAGGACCCGTCCATTTTGATTTTAGTTTCCCATGAAAAATCTTCAACCGAGCATTAAACAACCACACTTTCTGCCCAGAGACAAAGGTTTTATCTCGAAGTTGTCTATCATGCCATCTCTTGACCTTGTCTTTATAGATTACACTGTTGTCGTATGCTCAGTTTCGGATTTCAATTAGCTCATTCAGATTTAAGTCTCGGCATAATTTCCCAAGGTGACAACTTCAATTAAACTTTTTGATCGCCCATTCTGATATGTGAATCAATTCTACAGGTAGATGGCATGGCTTGCCATAGATCGTCCTAAAAGGTGAAGTACCGAGCGGAGTCTTATAGGCTGTCCTATAGGCCCATAGAACTTGGTCCAATAGTTTCGACCAGTTCTTCCTATCCAGACGAACCAACTTCTGAAGAATACACTTTACCTCTCTATTAGAAACCTCTGCCATGCCATTAGATTGTGTATGATATGGGTTGGCTATTCTATGCTCAAATTTATACTCCTTAGCCAAATATCTCATCTCCTTGTTTACAAAGTGGCTACCTCCATCAGAAATCAAAACTTTTGGTATCTCGAACCTTGCAATGATATTATCCTTGATAAACTTATAGACGACTTTGCTATCTGCGGTTCGGGTTGGAATAGCCTCTACCCATCTTGATAAATAGTCAACCGCTAACAAGATGTACTCAAATCCATTGCTATTGGGAAAGGGGCCCATAAAATCAATCCCCATGCATCGAAAACATCACAAAAAATCATTGGTTGCATGGCCATTTCATCTCTATAACCAACATTAGCATCTCTAAATAAGATCTGCTAGTAAAATCCACATTGGAGTACCTTGTGCGCAGTTCTCTTTCCTGAATGGTGTCCTCCAGCCTCGAGAGAATGGCAATGTATGAGGACACTCTGATATTCCTCCCGAGGAATACATCTTTGCCAGACACAATCCGGTCCTTCATAGAAAAGGAAAGGATCATCCCAATGGTATTTTCTCGAATCTGACTTCAATCGATCAATCATTCTCTTGGTCCAACCAAAGGGAACCTTCTTGGAGAAAAGATAGTTCATGATGTTGGAATACCATGGGGTTGAATCAATAACGCAAATTGATTCGTCTGGAAAAGTCTTCTTAATGGGTCCAGTGTCAGGATAATCATTTTGCTCAATTCAGGAAAGGTGATCAGCAACAACATTCTTTATTCTAGGTTTATCCTTGATCTCCAAATTAAATTCCTAGATTAATAAGATCCATCTGAAAAGCCATGCCTTGGCATCCTTCTTATCCATAAGATATCTAATTGCCGTGTGATCTGTGAAGATTGTCACTTTGGAGCCCAATATGTATGACCTGAATTTTTCAAGGGCCCAAACAACCGCGAGCATTTCCTTTTCAGTCACTGTATAATTTCTCTGTGCAGGATCCAACACTTTGCTCGTGTAGTGAATTGCATAAGGAATTACATCTCTTCTTTGTCCAAGTATTGCTGCTCCGATAGCAAAATCCGATGCATCAGTCATGATCTCGAAGGCAAGATACTAGTTGGGAGCTTGTAATATCGGCGATTCACATATCTTCTTTTTTAGAAGCTCGAAGGCCTCTAGACACCTGTGATTTACAATAAACTCGGTGTCTTTTCCTAAGAGCTCAGTCAGTGGGCAGACGATCTTTGAAAAATCTGGGATAAAACTTCGATAAATTCCAACATTCCCTAAGAACAACCTCACTGACTTGACGTTGGTTGGTGGCTCAAGTTTCTTGATCACATCCACCTTGGCAGGGTCGACCTCCATTCCCTTTTTGGAGATGACGTGCCCCAACACAATACCCTCAGTCATCATAAAGTGACTTTTCTCCCAAGAGAGTACCAAATTAACTTCCCTGCAACTCTGTAGGACTCGGTCCAAATGCACTAAACATGTATCAAATGAATCACCATGAACCGAGAAGTCATCCATGAAGACTTCCAGGAAATCACCAACCATTTCGGCAAATACGGCAATCATGCACCGCTGAAATGTGCCTGGGGCATTACAAAGCCCGAATGGCATGTGCTTGAATGCGTAGGTACCGAAGGAACATGTGAAAGTGGTCTTTTACTGATCCTCAGGAGCGATAGCTACTTGATTGTAGCCAGAGTACCCATCAAGAAAACAGAAGAATGCCTTCCCTGCAAGTCTCTCCAAGATTTGATCAATAAATGGCAGTGGAAAGTAATCTTTCTTGGTCGCAACATTCAAACGCTGTAATCGACACAGACGCGCCACGATGTGGGTACTCGGGTCGCGATCTCTACCTCCTCCTCGTTGGTGACCATCTGGATTCCCGACTTCTTCGGAACGACATGAAGGAGGGCCACCCACTTGGAGACAGAAATTGGGTATATAAATCCTGCTTTGCACCATTTCTCTATCTCTTTTTAACCACTTCCCGAAGATTGGGGTTTAATCTTCTCTGAAATTCACAGGAAGGCCTTGCATTATCCTCAACATAAATTTGGTGCGAGCAAATAGCGGGGTTTATTCCTACGAGATCCGACACAGTCCAACCAATGGCTTTTCGATTTCGCTCAAGGACTTCAAGTAATCTAGATTCCTGGTCCATGGTTAATGATGAGCTAATGATCCCAGGGAATTTTTCTTTGGGTCCATTTAGAAATGCATACTTCTGTGTGGGAGGTAGTGGTTTCAGCTTTGGCAAATCTGAATCATCAATTAAGTCTGACTGAATGACTTTTGCATATGGCTTAGTGTCGGTTGGTGGTGAATCACTTTGTGATGTACTGGATACCAATTCCGAAGAAAGGTGAGTCGGATCACTAAAGTAGTGCAGTAATTCAGCCAGAGCTGCGTCCGACTCGTCATCGATATTTCTTGATTGTCCTAAAAATGATGGGACTGACAAATCCGAAAGGATTTCTGTGTCATCAAGACTGTAATAATCTGGGTGACTAGATATGTTTGGCAATATCTCGCAAACTGCACTGTGCACTATTTCTTCTTCTGATGATGTGCTTTCAATCTGCATGTCTGGCAGTTGGTCCCATGACCCAATAGTGCTGAGGAGATTGCATTCTGATGTTTAGACATATTAAGTGGTGGATTCGGAGTCTGGCCTTTGCCACTTTGTTTGTTTCATCTCCAAGTCTACTTCTCCGCATGGAGAACGGGGGTTTCATCATTCCCGTACCGTAATCGAATACAGCTTTGGCGGTCCTTAAGAATGGTCTTCCAAGAATGATTTGCGATTCCTTCTAATGGTTCGAGGTCTCCATATCAAGGACAATGAAGTACACTTTGTATTCCGTACCCTCGATCACGATGATGATATTTTTCACTTCTCCCTTAGGTCTTTTAGTGGATTTGCCAGCAAATTGGAGTAAAGATAATGATTTCTTGAGAGGACCTAACTCCAATCTATAATATAAGGCTAAGGGTAGAAGATTTATGGAAGAATCATTGTCGAGAAGTGTGCGTGCGAACGCAATGCCGCCAATGCGACTCACCACATAATGAGCACCAAGATCCCTTTTCTTTCTTGGCAAATGCTGATTTTTGACACATTTGGTAGTGGCAACTGTCAAGATATGAGTCTCCACAAATTGGCTTGGTTTCTTTGTACGAGTTCTGGTGGGAGTGCATTTCATCTTCAAGTACTTCTGAAATGCTGGATTACTGGCCACATACTGATCAAAGGGTACTTTGACTGTGATATTTTGCTGGCAGAATCGTTCCATTTCTGGGTCATTTAGAATGTTTTTCTTTTATTTTCCTTTCTTAAGAGCATGGGAGAAAGGAAGGGAAGCATTTGAGATAGGAGATAGAGATCCAGAGTCGAAAAAAAGAGCATCTTTATTAGAAAAGAAGTTCTTATTACAATCATGCATTTTCTAATAATAATCAAAATCAGGTTGCTGAAAAGGTGACAAAGGGATTTTTGCAGCAACTAGAGGTTCAAGGTCTTCTGCAGACTCCATAGATGCTTTTCCCTTCTCTTGTGCTGAGATCTTTAGGCGTCCTTCTTCGTTCTCAGAAGTATCCTCCGGTTGATCTTCTGAGTCTTCATGGTTCAATTCCCTTGCCCGATTAGGTACGACCACTGTCCTTCCGCTCCTGAGTGACATGGCATTGATTTTGTCAAACGAAAGGATCTCATGTTCAGATGTGGAGAAATCTGAATAGTATACCTAGCCATTGTGTTGAGACGATTGAGATTTATTCAAGCTATTAGGGTTAGCTTGAACTTGGGTGGGAATGGTTGTGGCTGGGTCTTGTTTCATACTTGTCTTCTAGCCGGCTACAAGCAAACCACTCCTGAGGGGGTCTTCTCCACGTCCACTGTTCATCCTTCCAATGGGACAAGCGATTAACATCAACTCGTAGATCGTGCAACTCATTTCGGAAAATGCAAATCTCTTCAAGCGTCTATCTTTGTATATCTATTGGTTCTTCTGAAGGGTTGGATGATTGAGCTGGTTATTTTGGAGCTTGATATTGTTGATGGTATTGTTGAGGATGGTTCTGGCGGTTGTATGACTGCTGCTGCTGCTTCGGATGCTGATATGATGCAGTGTTCTGTGTGTGCTGCGGAGCTGGTGGAAATGCGGCATTATAGAAAGTGGGCGGACATTGATAAGGCTGACGGTCTCCCATATTACCCTGTCGGGTAGTGTCCTGTGTGTACCAAATACCGTTTACTTCGAATTTCAGAGGCGGAGCTTCTTTAATTGTCTCGGCCGGTGGAGGTGGCTGCTGGGAAGGTTGGGCATAAGATTGGTCTTGAGCCCATGGTTGCTGTTGTTCTGATCCTGGCTGCTCCTGGACATGATGTACATGATAGATCGGGGTCGTAGGTGCAGTGGATATCCCTATCTTGGATACCTTCTCAGTTAGCTCCTCCATTTGCTTTGGAAATTGGGAAATCCTATTGTCGATGTCGTTCATTCTCTTATGAATTTTATCCACAACTGTCAATTTATCAGCTATGATGTTCATGTTCAGAATCAAATCTTCTGCTATTTCTGCGACAGTCTGCTTTCTGCCTTTGGCTTGAAAAATGTGCAGCGAATCAGTGTATGCTCTACTGGCGATTTGTGAGCGGCTTGTCTCCGCCATCTGCTCTAGTACTTTCCAGACGATCTCAGCTCCACATGATGTGTAATTGCCTCCGCAGGCAGCGCTAACTAACCCTTGAGTCTCGTAGTTGAGGCCATAGTAAAGTGACTGAACTAGGATGTTGTTATCCAGGTCATGGCAGGGACACTTCTGTAGCAGATCTTTAAACCTATCCCAAGCCTCACAGAGTGGTTCATTAGGCATTTGGGAGAAACTGGTGATGCGGGTCCTCATTTGGTTTGTTCGACTCAAAGGGTAGAATTTCTTTAGGAATAGGTTCTTGAACCTATCATAAGTGGTTACAGTCACTCCTAAGTTTTTCCCCAGTAATCTGCCTTCCCTTTCAAGGTAAAAGGTAGTGCAGTGAGATGAATGTAGTCCTTCCTGACTTGTGGGTGCCTCAGGTTAGAACATATCAGCTCCAAGTCTCGCAAGAATTCATATGGCTCTTCAGTCGCGTTACCATGAAATTGGGGTAGTTAACTCAGGAAGTGTGGCTTCAGTTATAGTTAATCTCTGGCTGAGGTGGCTGCAAGTAATTTCTAACTCTGTACTGCCCGGGATTGTATGCTGCTTCCATTGGCGGTTCTTCCCCAGCATTCAACTGCTCAAGTTGTTCCCTCAGTAATAGTTGTTGCTGCTCAGATGCAACCAATCTTACAAAAATCATCTGTATTGGGTCTTCATTATGTTCCTCTCCCGGTTCCTTCCTGGAAGGCAACTTGGGCGGCATCTCCTTCTTCTTCTTCTCTTCACCTTCAGAATGGGAGAAATCAGCATCAATAGAATGGAAAGATTCAGAGTCAGAGTTATCGAGGTGAGAGTCTTCCTCGAAGTGATCAGAAGATAAAGAAAGAGTATGGGTTTGACCTCCTTCCAGGAAGATGAAAGAATCATGAGAGGAGGATTCACGGGAAAGGTGTCCATGAACCCAAGGTGGTCCTGAGTAAGGGTGCCTTCGAACCTTTGAGATCGGAAAAGTTGTGGCGGTCAGAGAAGGGTTCGCGGAGTCCGAACGAGAGTTACCACAATTTTCCATTCTCGATTCAAAATGATCAGCAATAAGTTTACGTTTCATGATATAGGCACAAGTGTGTGGTATTCGTTGATTATCTAGTTTCTATTCACAATCCAAACACAATACAAGGGTTTGTTTCACCAACTCGCTCAGTGAAGGCCGTGAGAGTTCGGCCAATTATCTTGTCAGTTTTAATTGGTGAGAATTCAAATCTTGCAAGCCATTTAAATGAGCTGTTAGGTACCTGTATTTCCCGACCGTCTGTCCCAAATTCTTACGACTAGTTGCACCTACTTTCAACCTGTATGGGAGTAAGTAAGGACCGTAGAACGACTACCCTTTACTTGAGGACGGAGTCTTACGCAGTGTTCTCTAAACCACCCACTCTGCTAAGGAAATCCAGACCGTTTACCGGCTACCCGTTAGATCCTCACTGAGAAGTAGCTAATCGTTTTTGGTAGAATCAGTAGTCAGTATGAAAATCCTTACTTGGCTCTTTCCTAGTGTGCGTCTCTCTCCTCGCTGCAAGATAAAATCAAAACAATGTCGGGGTTGCTCTCCCGCAAGAACTCTTGATTTTATGGGTTCTTAAGATCGGCTATATTTAGAAGTCCCAATTTTATTTAGGTGATCACTGAAGAATTTAAATTAGCACAAATAAACGTCTACCGTCCAGTCCCAATTTCCTTTAGAGTTATGTGATAAAACAAGAAGGAGAAATTCAGGAAAAGCCGATGCATGCAAAAAAATGATGTATGCTCAGTTAGAAGACTTATAGTGAATCCTCGCAATCTCCATGTGGGATGAACTACAGAATTGAAAAATTATTCTAAATGAATGCAAGCCGATGAAAAACCGCACCTAAGCAGAAAGTTCTATTAGCGGGGAAGAAATGAGTTAAATTTGGCTAATTTGAACGATCTAATGTGCGTCTCAATTAACGTGTAGTGTGGCCTTAGATCCTACGAGCACAATCAAAAATATAAAATGCTCTGAGAGCCGTATGTGCAGGTCTATCCTAATCGCCACTCAAGTCGGGTCCCACCCTCACCGAAGAGTGAAACAGGCCACGACACACCACAAGAAATAGTTCAAGGTCTTTTTGCACATGCGAGAGTCCAAACTGACACCGCTGTAAATGAGCAATTAATTACAAAAATAAAATTGCAGAATTAAAATCCTAGACTCTATGCTCTCTCACGACTCGACTCGATCTTAATTTAATTGCTGCTTTTCGGAAGTCGATGCAGATGCTTCGATTTCTTGAAAAATCGCTCCATGTACACCGGGTACCTCGCAAGAAAAATAAGAGAGAAAATATAAGAGAGTGACTCAAAAATAATCAAAAATAAAATAAGAAAAATAAATGCTAAAAAATAAATGTAGGAAATAAAATGGAATTTACAATGAAAAATTCAGGGGGTCAGACTACCCGAATGCGGAAAATCGAACAAAAATTTTCAAAACACAAAACTAACCCGTTTGCCTCCCCGACAACAGTGCCATCTGACGAGTCCGAAATTCACTTGTTAAGAAGATGTATTTATCGTTGTGCGTACAAAATGATTGTGTGATTTTGTTTTTGTCGTTCGTTGTAGGCGACAATCGGAATCAGTCAAGAAAATAATCATAAATAATTATTCAATTTTTAATCACGTGGTTTAATGTTTATTTTACTTGGGCAAGTCCCAAGGTCGAACACAAGGAGGCAACGGAACAATCTAGAATTATGTCTATCAAAATTCGTGCGTGGTTTTCGAGGTGGTCTTTTTTTGGAGTTTTTAAAGCAATAAAGGATGCAGAATGCAATTTTGGACTATTTTAGGGACTAAAATGTAAAATTCGATCAAACAATATCTGAAAAATGTGAAACTTGGTCGAGTTGATAATTATGATGAAATAAATGTACTGTAATATTTTTGGAATTTTTGAATGCAATATGATTTTTATGAATTTTTAAATGCAAACAAAATGAATTTCAATATTTAATTATGATAAATATTAAACCTACTTATTTTCAGGGGATAAAATTATCTAAGATATTTACTAGGTAATGGATCTCGGAAAAATCCTAAACCTTGAAAATGTGAGATCTAATACCTATTAAAAATTGAAAATTGAAATATGCAAAATGATTTTTACAGGGCAAACTATGCATGCAAATGCAAATCTTTTTGGGCACAATGTTAAGCATAGTTAACTCTACAATATATGATTTTTCAGGAATTTTTAGAGCAACGGTTAATCAAATATAAATTTTAAAGCAAGAAATGGGCAAAATATGCAATTTTCCACAAAATAATTAATTATTAATTAACCATCAATCATAAAAATATTCACAATATGTCAAACTGTAGAGAATTAAGTGTAGAAAAAAATGCTATTTTTGGATAAATAAAATATGCAATGTATAGGTCTAAAATGAAGGAGAAAGGCAGGGGTACAAATGTAATAAATATAAATAAAATGTAGGGGGACCTGGATTTAATTACCGATAAACAGAGGGCGCAACTGTAAAATTTCCAAGGGGCACATGTTGCGCACGTGCCCTTGGAATGGATGGACTGAATTGCAAATCAGATGAACTCCAGGGGCCCTTTCGCAAATTTCCCACAGCGTCACGTGCATGTCACATGCAGTTGCAGACTTGGATAGCGGTTGGCTCGGCTGCCACACGTCGATGTCGCGTGCCTTGACTTTGGTCCGCGACTCAGGTTTGAAGTTAGGTTCAGAGTCAGGCCTGGAGTGGATCTGCACCGTTGATTCTGGTTGATCTGACGACGGAGGATAAAGCTTCTATGGACGGTCAGATCTGGAGCTTTGTTGTGATATAATGGTGGGTGATTGGCCGACAAACAGCCGGCGATCGTCGGAGTAGCGGAGGACCGGTGTTAGCTTCTGGATGGCGAGTGACGTGCGTCGAAGAAGACGAAGGTGATGCCGGTGGTCGTTGGTGAAGTAGGTCGGAGCAGTTGTCGGTGAAGTAGGTCGGAGCAGTTTTCGGTGAAGAACATTGGCGTTGGAGGTGAATGTCGTCGGAGCGTTGACCGGCGGAGGGGCTAAGTCGGCGTTGACTGGCAGAGGGGCTAAGTTGGTGGAGGCGAGGAGGAGCTCCTGGTGTCGAGGAGGATGCTAAGGTGAAGTCGGAGGAGAGCGGCGATGGCGGCGTAGATCCGATGCAGATGTGATTTGTTGATGAAGGATTGTCGGAGATGGAGGTGGAGTTGCGAGGGATAAAAGAGTGTGGAGATGTCGATCGGGAGATAGAGACGAAGGTCAGGAGAATGGAGGGATACCTGATGGTTAGGGCTCGACGACGTTGCATGACCGGAGCGAAGCAGCGGCTCGGAGGCGGCGCTGCGACTAGGAGGGTATTCCTCGGATCACGCCGACCTTGGCTGTCACGACCCGAAGGAGATGAACGGCAGATGGGGGAGTCAGGGTACGACGATGCCCTTTAAATAGGGTTGCGAGGGGTAGGCCGGAGATGGTTGGCGGCGCGAGATGAGCGGAGGAGGTTGGCCGCGCGAGATAAGCGGAGGAGGTTGGTCGTGGTAGGGGGGAGGGGGTTCCGAAATGAGGGGGGAAGATGATGCACATGCGCCATCCGATCGAGCGCGATCGGACGGTTCCTGTGGCGCCACGTGGCCGCAGGAGACATGGCGCGGGGCACGTGCGGAGCATGTGCCTGGGAGGCACGTGCGACACACGTGCGGTGGCTTTAATTTTTTAATAAAAATGAATTATAAAAAGGCCAAAAATGGCTGACACGTGGCATCCCCAGGGACTGCCACGTGTCAACACTAGAAAAATCGAAAAATAAAGATTTCGTAAAATTCAAAATAAATAGCAAATGACCTTGGATCGAAAAAGTTTCTTACAAAAATTGCTCGTCTTGATGAGATCTACAACTTTCATGAAGACATCAAAACCAAAATCGATCAAATTCACAAAGTGAAATTTTTGCGGTATCCCATGTACATAGAATACCTTGATTTTTGGGTTTTCTAATTTTTTGTCATTTTTAAACCAGATAAAAATCCGAAAAAATATGGTAAAATCAAAGATAAATATTTACACATTAATCTAATTTTTTGGATTTTTATTAATTAAAGTATGTACATAAAATATCAGGTCAAAAACCGTTAAAATACAAAATGTACAAAAGAGGCCCAAAACCCAACTTTCACATACGAGCTCCGATTCACTTGAACTTATCTTATTTTGAAGGTAATTGAATGTATATTAGTTCAAAAGTGAGTAGGATTAAAACGGACACTGGATGATGAAGATATGAGGTTTTTAGTCCGGAAATCCTGAAACTAGGGTTTGGGTCTTTGGTCCACTTATTTGGGTTAGTTATTTTTTTGTATTTATTCTTGTGAGTGATATGTACACAGTGGAGGTGGTTTTGGATCATTCAGAGTTAGCATGAAGGAGTTAAAAATCAGGGAAGTTAGGCTATTTACAGGTCAATTTTGGCTGAGATTTTTGGCCTCTTATTTTGTGCATAAATTAATGCTAAAATGCAATTCTTATTAAAACATGCATGAATGCTAATTATGCAGAATAGATGCAGAAATGCTGATGATTTTGAGGGAGTGGAGCTTAATTAATGAGATTTAGAGTGATGAATCCGAGATTCATCAGAGGTCCCTGAGATCTAGATTTGAGATGTGATCTCAATTTCAAAGTCACTATATGTGTACAATCACCATGTCCTTATCTCCAAATATTTGTGGAGAAAGTGCATTGTTCTTGAAAGAGTTCTAGAATAATTTCATTGTTGATAATGTATTCGAGCATTGAGAAATGGATAATTAAATGTGATTTATTTATCATGAATAATATGAATTTGATTCATATTATTTGGACATATAAGGAGAGTTGTCTAAGATAATTAAATGTGATTTAATTATCAAAGATGAGAATAATGTGAATATGATTCATGTTATTTGGGCACATGAGAATAAGAGATCCAATATAATTAAATATGATTTAATTATCAAGGATATGAATAATGTGGATAGCACTATCCATATTATTTGTATATATTTTTAGTGTGATTTATAATATATTAGAGAGAGCTTGTTGTAAATAGTATCTTCAAATTAATTGTTAATGTAAATTGGATTCACATTGGAAATTATTTGGAAATGCAATTTCATTTTACTTTGGGTTGCAAATATGATTCACAATTATTTAATGGCATGAATGCAATATTCACGAATATAATTTGGAATTATTTTTTGTGAATTAATTTATAACAAAAGTTGTTTTAAATTAATTGACAACACCATCCATTTAATAGATGGTGGACGCCCTTTGACTTGGTCATAAGGGTGGCCATCCCCCCCTCTCATGGCTTCCCTCATTATCCTTATATGTTAATTAATTTAGTTTAAAATTAAAATTGGTTGATTATTTAATATATTTAATTTAAACTAAATTAATTGTTGATGCATTTTTACAACAAAAATCATGGCTATTTAATAGAAACACAAAACAATCTCAAACATTAAGTTTGTGTTTCACATGGATTGGAATCTATAGACTCCCAAAATATTATAAAGGAAGATGCAACCCTAGATCCTTGAGGACACAAAATTATGTGATCTCTCACTCTTTCTCTATGCCAGGTCTCTCTTATTCTCTTTCATTGTGGTCGTCCACCTTGATGCCATAGAGGGAGATTGTCGCCGCCGTCGCCACGTTGTTGTTCTGCCGCTTCGACTGCTCGTGGATCTCTGTCTACTTCGGTGCACCTCGCTCGTGAAGAATATGTTGTATCTCGTGAGACGATCAGGAGATTCACTGCTTGTATCATCAACATGGATTGCGAGGAGCACACGTTTCATCAACACGCTCGCAAGCATCTCCTCCGACGGATCGGACTTGAGACAGTAGGTCTCTTCGTTTAGAGACTCGATCGCAACCACGTTTCAAGAGGTAAATCTAATACTTATTTGTGGTTTAGATAAAATGATCCGAGAAGTGATATCGGATTATGTGGTTTTATCGTTTAAAAATATTTAAATTCCGCTGCCCTGAGCCGCTAGTACAACTAATCGCTCTCGATCGCATACGATGCAATCTCCACGTTTCCATGATGTGCTTATGGATTTTTCCATATCCTTCAAGTGGTATCAGATCCATAGGTCAGAGGTTTTGGAAATGATCCATAAACCTAGGATTACACAAGCATTTTTAAGTTGTGTGAAGTTTCATCGCATTTTATTCACGCAACCATGTTTAGTGCGTTTTTTTACACTCTATTTAAGTGCTTTAGAACGTGAGTTTATCAGTGGATTATGTTACCCATTAAATAAGGAAATCGTGGGACTTGTGTTTGCGTCATTTGGAATCTGTTTTCTCAAGTTATGCTCATTTTAGTGAACATGCATCCATTATTTCGGGGATGACGAATCTTGATGTAGTTAAAGAGTTAATTACAGTTTTAAAACACCTAGAAATGCATGTTTATCACTTGAATTCTGTTATAAATCAAATTGACAAATAAAAGAAATTTAGTTTCCTTAATTTGGATTTTATTTGATCATGTTATGCTAATTTTAGTAAGGGTCACTGCTAGAAATTACATACTTGATCATGAACCTTGTGATTGTCATTCAATTAAATTAATGAAAATAATGATTAATTTCCTAAAATAATTATTGATGTATAATTTTGAAATATTTAAAGATGATGATTATTTCCTTGAATGATATTGCCTTAACCAGACTTGATAAGATAATTTATCTTCATTGATTTAGTTACAATAAACTTTCCAACAAACATCGATGCTTGAATAGGATTGGAAATTTCTTTAGCAAATCTTTAAAAAATATTTTGATAAATATTATATGGTATAACTTCGGTTGAAAGATCGATTATCATCTCAAATACAAAATGATCAAATCGTATTATCATGACCTGAGGCAGATATGGTGTCTAGTCGAGGAGCATTGGGGTGGCAGGTTGCTCTTGAGCGGTCTGTCCCACTCTCGTCCGTACTGGCCATGAAAATAATGCTTGAAGCGATCATGATGTATTTTTTTAATTATTAAAATTCGAATAACACATATTTTTGAGATTATACCATCCTTCAAGTAATAATCAAAATTGTTTGTTGGTTGATAAATTGGATTGATAATTGATTTAATATGATTGAATTAATTATATCTAATTAAAAATACTCTATTGTGAATAGAGTTGTTATTTCCCTTGGAAGAATTAATCATGTGAATATAATTCATATTGATTAATTAAAATTTGAATGGTATATGGAGGATCACATAAGTGACATCCATGGTCTTCCGTCAAGGTGAAGGGTTCCGTCGCCAGAGATTGTATGTAGGAGACGCCTGTCCGAAGTGACAGCTCCTGCCTACAAGCGTATCTGGATCGGGCTCTTTGCTTCTCGAAACAATAAGACCGTATGCGTAGTGACCCCAATGTCAGTTTCTCATATTATTGGGGCGATATTGGATTGCACATAATGAGTTTAAATCCTATTAACGCTTGGTTCAATTAACGACATGTAAATATCACCTTAGGGATGGTGAACCCATGTGTTAAAGATCAAATTGGGAGATGAAAGTTGGACTTTTAAATCTGAATGAGCTCCTGCTTCTTTTTGTCCGAGTTGCAGTTTCTCATATTATTGGGATGTAACAAAGATAAGAAAGGAGATCCCAGATCTTTCTTGAGATATAATGGTAAGTATATCTCTTACATTGAAAGTGAATAAGGGAATGAACTTTCAGTGTTGACTAGGCATGACAACTTTGATATAAAAAATCCTAATTCAAAGTAAAACATATAAATAAATAAATATATTTATGAAAATTTCTTATTTCATATAATCCTCATTAAACCTACTCAATACTATACTCAATAACAACTAGTGAAATATCATGGATTGGATCCATGATCAAGATAATGTACTTGCAGTTGGACACATAATGTATGTGGTTGCACTGTGCAAGTTTCCTCATAATAAGGAGGAATGACTATTAAATAGACAATAGGACAACAACCTATGATTTGTATGTCTCTAGAGTCATGATCTCTCATCGAGTGTGCTTTGGAAGTATCATGTCGATAATGATCGTAATTGTCCAATAATCCTTATAAAATCTAAGAAGATGTTTTGGCATACATATGTGCTCTCGACATTTAATCATGAATGACATGGTTCACTGCATTATGCATAATGATGGCTTGATAAGAGATGATGTGCTCAAAATACTTGATTATATACTGATGAATCTCCATTTCATCACCTTTATTCTATCGTTTTGGCCTTGAAAACCCTAGCTAATGCATGTAAATAACATTAATTTGTCTATAATAGCATTCATTATTTATTGTATTTATTGTACATAAAATAAGGTTTTTAATGCCAAAATTATAGAATAAAGAGAAGAAAAGCAAAAGGAATAAAATATTGCAATTATTTTATGACCCAAACCCCAAGACAGTCTAGAATGGAATTGGTCAACAAGGAATAAAGTAGGGGGAGATAAGGGCAAAAATACAATAAAAGCCTCATTTATTCATTCTTAGTTTATGCATTTTTGGCAACTATTTTATTCTTTATGATTTATTCATCAAATAAAGAAAATGTATACATAAAAGTTGTAGATAATAATGTAAATAGAAATACAAAATTGAGTTTGTACAAAAATAATATACAATGTACATTTTATACCCATAATAAAAAGCCAGAAACGAAACTTCACAGACCCATATCTTCCAAATAAAAGCTCAAAATCTATCAAAATCACTCTAATTGTATATAACTTTTCATGAGCTATTTAATGGTGGTGGTTTTATATTTTTTAGAGTTACTGTGCAAAAGATAGGTTTTGGGCCCCTATTGTACATAATACCGATTAAAATATTCAATTTATTCATCACTTATTATTTTTACAAATTCATATTTTTATAATTTTGTAGACAATATCTATAATATATGTGTACATCAAAATCAAAACAAAACTAACAAGAAAATGAAAAATAAAATAAAGTTATATAAAAACATAGATGAAATACCTATATGTATATAAATAAAAGAAATTATATTCTTTAATTATTTTCTTCTTTTCATATTTTTAGAATATTGTCAATATCATATATATTCTATTAAAAATACAAAACAAAAATAAAAACTCATTAAAATGCATTAAAATAAAAAGAAGTACACAAAACCTAGGCAAAACACCTACACCTATACCTATATAATTCATACACCTATTTATTTAAATATGCAAATAAACTCATAAAAATCAAATAAAAATATAATTAGACTCACAAAAATAAGTTATAAATATATAAAATAAGAAAATAGAATAATAAATAAAATATACAAAATAAAAATAAAAATACACAAAACATATGTAAATATACATATAAATACACTCATAAAAATTAACTACTAATAAATCAAGTCAAAAAAATAAATAAATCATATTAAAATACTACATAAAATAATAAACATTTTTTATTTTATATTCAAAAAATAATAAAATCATTTACTATTTTAAATTAATTATTTTCGAATAAAACCCTCTGTTTTGTCTTCTAGCGGCCAGCGTAGACCAATAGGCGCGCGACCTTCGTTGACCTCTGGTCAACTATCCCATCTGCTGCTCTGACCCATCAGACCTGGTGAATCCCCGATTTTCTTGCATTTTTCATGGGCATCTCGTCCTTCGATCGAATTCGCTTCCTTTACAAGAATTGTTCCTGGTTCGTTGTACAATCACGCCAACATCTTAGATTGCTCGTAAACACATCGGATTCTTAGATTGCTCAAAATACCCTAGGTTCTTGTCGCATTGTATTATCACGCCATATTTTTATTTTACATTTTTATTGCATTTTCATATTTATAAAAATTCAAAAACAAGCATTTTTGCTACTATTTGCATTAGAAAATATCAAAAAAAAGTTAAACCCCTTTAAAATTCCAAAAAATTACCTTTTGTGTATTTTAGTGTGTTTTAATTTCTATCCAAAAATCACTAAAAATTTCAAAAGAAAACCCATAAAAATTAGAAAACCTCAAAAAACCCTCATAAAAATCTTAAAAATTTTAGAAAAATCCTAAAAAATCCAATTTTTGTCTCTAAATTTTCTTTGTTTTATTATATTTGTTTTAAAATTAATTTGAGGAATTTTGGAGGCTATTTGATATTTTTCATCCTCATGTTAATTTCGGCCATCAATTTGATTCACTATTTACTAGTGTTTTTTACTTTAAAAATACCAAAAAAATTAGGAAAAATCTGGAAAAATCAAAAAAACATTAAAAAAATATAAAAAAGCCAAAAATATTTTATTTCTTGATTTTAAGTATTTTTACTTATTTTTATAAATACCTTACCCTTCTCTTTTCTTATATTGTGTATATATAGAAAAAACAAAATATTAAACAAAAAATATAAAATACGAAAAGAAAATATAAAATCAGAAATTAAAAAAATCAAAATATAAAAATATAAAATTAAAAACAAAAAAATTTATTATAAAAATACAAAACCCACAAAAAGATTTGTGCGCACACATGACTAGCTTGTTTATAAATAATAGTAGGCTACCAGTTTTTGCTCTTTGTGGTTCGACCTCTACATATTTACGCACTATGCATCATTATGGTAGAGTTAATTAATTTTAATTCACATTTTTGGGACTTAATTACTTTATTTTGATTGTGGGTTAATTTCTGACTGATTGGGATTTATCAAGCGGTCACCACATCGACTATTGATCCGCCTTGTGGATTGATACAACCCTTGATCATTTCCCATGTCATCAGATGGCACCATTGTCGGGGAACAATGAGCGTAGCTTACTTTAGTTTGTCATGTTGTAAATATTTGCATGATCTTTTGCTAATATTCTTGAATTGCCTGTAAATATTTATTGCCTTTGTGTATATTCTGTGATTATTTGTGCTAATACTCTTTTCCTTGCAACTTTTATGCGAGGGTCTGCCATGCGAGGACGGTCTTCTAGGAGGCTGGTGCAGCCATGCATGAAGGAGGGTCACACCTGTTTGACCAGCTGGAGCAAGCACCAAGGAAGCAAGAAGAAGGCTTAGCTAGTTAAAAAAATGTAATTTTATGAGAGAGAGAGAATTTTGGCATGTAATAACTTGGACTCTACTCTTCACAACGAGGTCCAGTGCCCGGGTGTCTGTTCACCTGGGGGCCTCGTCGCGGATTTTTTGTGTTTTTCCGCTTTTTTTTCTTTGTTTCCCGCAGTTTGAGCTTTCCGCCTTTTTCTTATTTTGTTTTATGTGCATGGAGCCCCTAGACTTAGGTTGCTTGACTCGGTAACTAGGTCAAAATCCTAATAAGAAGCATGTACCTATAGTATCATACGCTTAGATTTAGTCAAATCACAAAAATGTTCTTCACGATTAATAGCAGCTAATGTTTAGGGAGATTTTGTCGATTGCACACGCCATTTAGATAGGTTTAAAAATTCGGTTTTGCATACCGCATGGAGAGAGCTGGGATGCACTGTAAGTCCTCTAACTCAGCATGCATCATTCGGTTCAATGGTGAGATTTCCATCATGGAACCAACTTGCATGGCTTTTCTGCTATCTCCCTCTGATTTTGAGCACCTAGGACATAAATGAGAATCTACAAAAATGATAGGAGTTGGTATGGAAACAGACTCAAAAAAAGTGAAAACGCAAAAAACTAAAACAAGGGGACTGTTAAGTAAACTTTGACCTTAATTAAAATTTGTAATGAATCATCATTGTACTGGGTTCATAAAGCCCTCATTGTTTTCAGGTACTTTAGGAGGGGGACCAAAACCCTACTCCCATGAGTGAGGCACGCCCCATAAGGAATAGAGCCAAAATCCCAGTCTGCAATTTCCTAGTGTATCGCCTGGATATCCGAAGTAATGGCGCTTCTATCGTACGTGACCGAGTAGGGCCTTGTCAGCGATGGTGTTCCCGCCTTGTGTGGAACATCGACATGGTCTAAAGTACTGAGCATAGGACACACCTTCACGGGGGTGTCTGTCTCATCGGTTTGCGTCAGAGTAGGTTCTTGCACGCTCACGGGTGATTCCGTACTGAGCGAGAACCTATCAGCTTCCTCTCTCTATTTCGTTGGCTGAGTAGGGATCCAGGAAGGGTTACAAGGACCTCAAAAAGTACAGACTACAGGTTACAAAGGAGGAGGATAAGTACGAGATTCTTTTCTGGCAGTACTCTCTCTCCTATAGGGTTAGCGTGCTAAGGACTTGTTAAAAGAAATGCCTGAAATAACAACTCTAAAACTGAAAAGATAATAAGTAGACGAACCTTCACGGCTTCACATGGCATGAGTTGGTGAACCCGATTTTGTATTGCGTTTGTATGGATCTAGATTAAGGTTCAAAGATCAAGTCCCGCGCCTTTGCGCAAAATTTTGTTGTATCATTCTCCTTTGACCCTCGCTCAGTCGAGCCTTTCTACTATTTTACACTCCTTTTCATTCCTCATTGACCATCGTTTCCTTCTTCCAACATACAATCCTCCTTGTGCTTCGCAAAGTCGATCTATGGATGGTTTCCATCGGGATCCCACCAACACCCACATCGATTCCATAGACTCGATTCCTCCAATAAATTCGAGGCGATTCCCGAGAACCCGACCCGGACTTTGCGGATCGATCTCCAGACTCTTTGTCTTCTATCTTTCTTTTGACGACCTAATAAATCGGGATCACTTTTGTCCCATGTTCGCCGTTGTGAATGGAAGTCGACCACAGTCCATATCTTTTTTCATTCATAACATGCTGGGATTGACCTTAATTCCATATTCATCATGACAACTGAATAAGATTGCAAGCGGTCTGATTAGAATTCTCTCGTTCTGTAGATAGAAGACTAACCAAGCCCTGGATTCTAATCCGGAATTCAATTTCATCAGACTCAGACCCTGACATGGCTCCTCAAGGAAAGGGCAAGGGTCAGCAGCCACCCCAACCAGAAGGACAGATGCCTGATCAGAATCAGGTTAATGCACAACTATTGGCATCCATCCAAGCTATCCAACAACAGCTGACAGAGCAGGCCCTAGCACAGACTGCTTTCCAGGATATGCTGAATGATGTAATGAACAGAGCCGAGGGAGGAGGAGGACGACGAGGAGGTGGTAATCCTCCTGACGATAAGGAAGAGCCGGAAAATGGGAGACCCAAATCGACACTGAAGGAAACCTATAATCCTGGAGACAACCAGATGACCGAGTGGATCCTCATTCCACCAGTGCATGCTCACTTTGAGCTGAAGCCCCAGTTCCTCGCTCTTCTTCCATCTTTTCATGGAAACACCAGTGAAGAGCCATACATCCACTTGCTGCAATTCTCATACATCTGACGTACTACTCACTACCCCAATGTCCCTTTGGACATTGTTAAAATGATGGCATTCTCCTTCAGCCTGCAAGACAAGGCCCTCTACTGGGTCAACCATTTGGGGAAGGTTGTAACCACCTAAGAGGAACTGAAGTCAGCTTTCTTGCACAAATTTAATCCTCTCGGTCGGCTCAACCAGATGCGAGCACGAATCAGCAACTTCTCTCAGGGAGCCCATGAATCTATCCACGAAGCCTGGGAGAGATTCACCGATCTGCAGGAGAAATGTCCCATCATGAGATCTTGAAGACCGGCTTGGTCCAACATTTCTTTGGGGGTCTGAACATTGAAAGACAAAGGCTCGTTGATGCAGCATGTGGGGGCTCGCATTTCAATAAGGATGAAGACGTAGTCTGGCAGATATTTGAAGAAATGGCCGAAGGAGAGGCCGCCCTCTCTTCATCTAAGGCATACCAAAAGCAGCCCCAGATCCTCCAGAAATAAGTGCACATGGCAGCGTCCCGTGAGGAGGAGAGAGATGAGAGCTCCAACCTCAGGATCATTGGGGGCCATCTCTCGAAGGTTGACATTATCGAGAAATGATCACATGACTTGGAAAAACTTTCTGTGATCGAGAAGAGGACTCAGAATCTAGACAAGCTAGATCAGATCACCAAACAACTAGAACTGCTAGTGGGCACCATCAACTCTGTCCATTCGGCATCACCATCATAAGCTCCAGCTGAGAAGAAGGACGATCTACCACCGCCACATCAGCCTCAGTCGAGCCAGCAACCACCAGTAGTCCAGCATGTGTACTATGTGCAGGCGCCCGACCAGGGCCAGCCGCAACAGCAGATGGTTGTGTACCAACCAGAGTTTTTATCAGGATCTGATCCAGTCTTCCCACCACCATCCCTGATTCAAGAAGTCAACGGGGTTTGGAGTAATGAAGCACAACCGACCCGTCCCATGGGACAACCTCAAGGTCAGCTACCATCCAACCTGCAATACCACCAACCGTAGGGTGGTCGATTTGGGCAGTCCTCACAGCCACCGCCACAGTATCAACAACCTCCCTCCTATGCAAATCAATGGAGGCAGAATCAACATTATCAGCAGCTGCATTACCACCAGCCGCAACCTTTCCATCAGTACGCGGCCGCTCCACCTCAGCAGTACCAACAGTATCCCCCTTCCTCTTACCAGCAACTTCAGCTTCCTGCACCACCCCAACACCACCAACAACAACCTCAGCACCAACACATGCAGCAACAACGTGATCTGCACGCTGAACCTACTGAGAAAAATCCTGTGAACCCAACCATGGATTGCTTGGCCCAACTCGTCAAAGGGCTAGCAGATATGAACAAGAGGCTCGACGACCTGACCGCCACCAAGACCACTATCCCAGCTCAGGTCGAGGCCAACCCCAATAGCTTTAAAAAGGAGCAGGTAGAATGTGATGTCCTGTCTGTGTCTATAGGGTCAGAAAATGATATTATTGTTTGTACTAATGCTGTCACTCTCAGGAGTGGTAGGGCCTTGCCTCAGCCTGCTATCAAGAATGGGGAGAATAAAGAACCAGGTGAATCATCATCTTCTGCATCAGCCGTGCCAGCTACAGGGACGAGTGAGGAGGAAGAAGAAGGAGGAGCCATCCCAGCCATCATGCGACACCAGCATCATCAGCAAAAACTACAAAAAAAATCAGCAAAACCAAAAAGAACAAAAAGAATTTTGCAGCCGAAGTAAAGCCACACCAGCCTCAGAAGAGCAGCCAGTTGCAGCCGATCCCTCGCCAGCTGATGGAGCAGACGCCCTACTTTTTGCTCGCCCATCAGCACCATCACCTCAGGATCCAGCTTGTACTCCTTTTTGTAGTCCGGATGTACAACAATATGTGGGCAGTAATTCTAGTGTAAATAAGAACTCTTTTTTGCCTTCCAGTGATGTAAATATTCCTTTTCCTAATGCAATCGAAAAATCCAAAAAAATTGCAAAAAGAAAAAGTGCATTGTCTGATCCTGGAGTTGTGGAAATAATAGATAACTTAGCTGTTGAGATTCCCTTACTGAAGGCCATGGAATATATGCCAGCTGTGAAGAAAGGTTTGAAAGAAGCATGTACCAGCAGGCGTCGACCAACACACAAGAATAAACGCAATCAGTTCAAGAGGCACGTGCTTTCCATGGCCACTGTCGCAGCTACCAGCAATCTCCCTCATAAGAAATAAGACAAAGGAGCGCCTCTTATCAGCTGTGAGATATTTTATCAGGTCTTCGAGCGTACTCTCCTTGACAGCGGATCTTCTATCAACCTTTTACCCTCGTCCCTAATGCAAGAATTTGGGCAGGATCGACTCAAGCCAACACAGATGATCCTTCAGTTCGCTGACCGATCCACCAAGCGACCTAAAGGCCTGATGGAAGATGTTGTAGTGAAGGTGCGGGAGATGCAATTCCCTGTTGATTCGTGGTCCTTGATATGGACTCACCCGCACCCTTACTCCAGACCCCTATCATCCTTGGCCGACCATTCTTGCGTACCTCATGTGCCACGGTTGACTACGAGTCCGACAAGATCACTTTTCGCTCGGACGGCAAGCAGATCACTATAGACATGATCAGAGAGCCGAAAGCCACGACTGACGAGAGCCATGCAGTATCAGAAGCAGACTGTGACTTTATTGCAGAGATCAGGGACTCATCACTTTCATTGAATGATTCATGGACCCGAGAAATCCTCACTCTCGAGGAGGACTTGGAAAACACAGTTGACCTATACTCCGATGATCCTTGGGAGACAGACTCTCAGATGATGGCGCAACTATGTGATTTCGAGATTCACTCCAGCCCGAACACAATGAGCCTAGTATAGAACCGTTTGGCACATCATCAGGATCTAAATAGAATACTGAGGATGGTAGCTCCATCAATGAAGTACATCCCACCACCAGTATAGTGTCTGAAGTGACCGACAAGTTGGACAGATCAGGTCCACAACTCAAGCCACTTCCTGCGGGCCTGAAGTATGCTTTCCTTGCGGGTAAAGAACACATGTATCCGATCATAATCAGCAGTAGGCTGAACTCGGAATCTCGACTTCTCGATGTTCTAGAAAAGAACCGCAAGGCACTTGGTTGGTGCGTATCAGATCTTTGTGGGATAAATCTAGCTTTGTGTTTACACCACATTTATCTAGAAGAAGATGCTAAGCTGTCCTGTGAATTCCAAAGAAGGCTGAATCCAAACCTCCGGGACGTCGTCATGAAAGAGATAACGAAATGGTGTGATGCAGGCTTCATCTATCCCATCTCCGATTCAAAATGGGTGAGCCCACTGCATGTAGTTCCAAAGAAATCAGGGCTTACCGTGGTTACCAATGACAAAGGAGAGGAAATATCTACTCGGGTACCAACATCCTGGCGGGTGTATGTTGACTACCGCCGTCTTAATGCAACAACTAAGAAGGACCACTTTCCCTTGCCATTCATTGATCAAGTTTTGGAAAGACTAGCAGGTAAGGAGTTCTTCTGCTTTTTGGATGGATATTCCGGGTACAACCAGGTGGCAATCGCTCCCGAAGATCAAGAGAAGACTACCTTCACTTGCCCGTTCGGCACCTACGCCTTCAGGAGAATGCCCTTTGGATTATGCAACGCACCTGTGACATTCCAGAGATGCATGCTAGCAGTTTTCGCCGAGATGGTAGGCAGTTTTCTCGAGGTGTTCATGGACAACTTCTCAGTCTATGGTGACAGTTTTGATTCTTGTCTTGGGCATCTAGACAGAGTGCTTCAGAAATGTCGGGAAGTCAATTTAGTGCTTTCATGGGAAAAGAGCCACTTCATGGTCACCGAAGGGATTGTGCTGGGTTACGTCGTTTCCAAACGTGGCATGGAAGTCGACCCGGCAAAGGTGGATGTTATTGCCAATTTAGAGCCACCTCAGTCAGTCAAAAATGTAAGGTCATTCCTGGGACATGTGGGCTTTTACAGACGATTCATCAAGGATTTTAGACGCATCGGCCGACCTTTAACAGAGCTTTTATGCAAGGAAACCGAGTTTAATGTCGATCACCAGGTTCTCCTTGCTTTCAATCAACTGAAGGAGCTTATCACTCAAGCTCCAGTCCTACAGTCGCCATACTAGTCTCTCCCTTTTGAGATCATGACTAATGCATCAGACTTTGCGGTCGGAGCTATTCTGGGGCAGAGAAGAGAAAAAGCACCCTATGCCATTCACTACGCCAGCAAAACATTAGATGAGGCACAAAGAAATTACACTGTGATAGGAAAAGTGTTGCTGGCCGTGGTTTTTGCCCTAGAAAAGTTCAGATCCTATTTGCTTGGGTCAAAAGTTACCATTTTTACAGACCACTCTGCGATCCGATACCCACAGCAGAAGAAAGATGCCAAGCCTAGACTGATTAGATGGATCCTTCTCCTCCAGGAATTTGATTTGGAAATCAAGAACAAGCCTAGAGTTCAGAACGTGGTAGCAGACCATCTCTCCAGAATTGAGCAGCAAGAGTCTCACCTAAACAATGCACCTATCATAGAAACCTTTCCAGATGAGTCAATTTTAGCAGTGGATTCCCTCCCTTGGTATGTTGATATAGACAATTACCTCGCCTCGGGGGTAATACCATCAGATTGGATGAAAACTCAGAAGAACAAATTCATGTCGACCGTCCGTTTTTATCAATGGGAGGATCCTCTCTTATTCAGGGAAGGAGAGGATTGCATTTGGCGCAGGTGCATACCTCAGGAGGAGCATTATAGTGTCCTCGAGCACTGTCACTCGCTCGAATCTGGTGGACATCACTCTGGAGACCATACGACAGCTAAAGTACTTCAGTGTGGCTTCTGGTGGCCTACACTATTCAAGGATGCATCAGTATTTGTAAAACGATGCATTGACTGTCAGAGATTGAAGGGTACACTCACTGCAAAAGATTCGATGCCTCTGAAAATCATTCAGATAGCAGATGTTTTTTATGCATGGGGTATTGATTTCATAGGACCTTTCCCTAACAGTCAGGGTTTTGAGCACATCCTTCTTGCCATAGATTACGTGAGTCGTTGGGTTGAAGCTATTCCCGCTCGAGCCGTCGACAATCGGATAGTGTGCCGATTCTTGAGAGATAACATCATTGCGTGCTTCGGGATTCCGAAGATTCTCATATCAGATGGGGGTAGCCATTTCATTAACAAAGAGGTCAAGAAATTAACGAAGGAGTACGACAGCAACCACCGAGTCGCATCTCCTTATCATCCTCAGACCAATGGCATGGCTGAATTGTCGAACAGAGAAATCAAGACGATCCTTCAAAAACTTGTTAGGCCTGACAAAAAGAACCGGTCTCAACTCTTGGACTCAGTCCTCTGGGCTTACAGAACCGCCTACAAGTCCCCCTTGGGCATGTCGCCCTATCGTCTTGTATATGGGAAGCCGTGCCATTTGCCCGTCGAATTAATTCACAAGTCTTTATGGGCAATCAACATGTGGTAATTTGGACTCACAAAAAAGTGGTCAGAAAAGAAAAGATGATCTGAACATACTCTTGGAGTTCCGAGACTATGCATACGATAACACATTGATGTACAAGGAAAAGGTGAAACGCTGGCATGACCGGCACATCAGACGAAAGACCTTTGAAGTTGGACAGAAGGTGTGGTTATTTGATGCAAAATTACGGATCTTCCCTGGCAAATTAAAGAGTAACTGGACAAGGCCATTCCGAGTTCGTGAAGTGCGTGACAATGGAAGTATTGCCATATCAGAATTATCGCCTAACACACAACCATTCGTCGTCAACGGTCAACTCCTGAAGCCTTACCTCGAGCCTGATACGTTCTTGGCTGTTGTCGACTCCATCCAGCTTCTATGCTTTGATGAGATATCCACTGCATTGTCAGCATCATAAGATTCAGACGCCGCACCTCAAAAACTATTCATCTGATTTCCTCTTTTCTTCTTTTCTTCTTTTATTTTTTTTCTTTTCTATCTTCTTTTTCTATCAAAAAAGGTGTCGCCCCTTGTTGACAGTCTTCTATACTTTGGACATGCTTTGTCCTAAGTATAGGGGGGTGTGCACCCCAAGTTTCTCTGTTCTTTGATCCTCTCCATTGTCTCCTCTTCTTGTCTATACTTAGGAATATCTTACCCTAAGTATAGGGGGAGACAATCTGAGTACGATCTGTTTATTCCCACCCTCGACCCTCCCTGTTTTGTGTACAGTCTGCTATCCTTATGATTATTTGATCCTAAGTATAGGGGGGACGGTCAACTTCTCATTTGTTCATTCTTTCCTATATTTATTTATTTATTTATAAATTCGTTAGACTTGTCTATACTCAGTACGAGTTATGTCTTCTCTTTCCTCTCCGATCTATGAGGACATAGCTCAAGCTAAGTATAGGGGGGTCGTATATACTATGTATATACTATAAGCCAAAACTCATACTGTAAATAAAAATACTACATGGAGCTAAAAAATAATATCAAAAGTATTTTTATTACGATAAGAAAAGATGATTGTGAGCTCCTCAAACTCTTTTTGTCCATACTGATTAATAAATCAGGAAAAATGCTTTGTGCAAAAAGTTCTCCTTCTGAAAAAAATCTTTTGAAAATTGTTTGAAAAATTTTGTAAAAAGTGTTCAACCTTTGTAAATAGTTTTGTTTGCAAAATTTCTTTTCTTTGAGTGAAATAAAAATGTTTGAAAAGCATTATGCAAATGGTTGGAAAAATGGTTGTAAAATTATTTTGAAAAATCTATCTAAACTGTTCGAAAACCTTTGCAAAATTGATTTTCAAATGCGTGTACATGTTTGTAAAAATATTTTGGACTATAGTCTTCAAAATCTTTTGAAAACGATTCTCAAATAAAGTCTGAGGAGTATACACCAAAATTTCTCATGCAAAAACAAACAATAATTCCAAATAAAACTTATAAGAGCCTAAACCATTTTGTACATAAAATGTAGTTTTTCTTTGTATATACTGATTAATAAATCATGTTAAATATCTTTGCAAAATGATTTGAAAAATGGTGTGAACCGTTTGGAAAACTTTTTGTGAACGGTTTTCAACCTGTGTAAAATCGCTTTGTTTGTAAAATTTTCTTCTTTGTGTAAAATAAAGAATTTGAAAACCTATGTGCAAACGGTTTGGAAAATGTTTGTAAAAACTATTGTGGAAAATGTATATACATAGTGTGACAAATCTTTGCAAAATGGATTTTAAATGTTTGTAAACGCTTGCAAAAAATATTGTGTACTATAGTTTTGAAAATGTTTTCAAATTAATTGTTCAAATAACAAATAATAATAATAATAAAATACATATCTGTAAAGCCGTTAAATAAAAAAGGAATTTATCAATTGTATACATATATGAACCTAGAACAGACAGGTTAACACTTGTAAAATTCTTTAAAATTCTTAATTCTTGTAAATAAAGAAGTACAACTGTGTTAATAGTTGTACATACTTTTTGTGTGCCAAGATTCTTATTTGCAAAAGTTCTTTGTGTAAAAAGATTCTTTGATTTTTAAATTCTTTGTGAAAAATTGCATCATTCATTGTGCATAGCATGTGCATATCATTCATATTCTATTTGAGTGAGCTTGATGATTGAACCAGTCCAATAAAGTCTAAAATTGGAGCTTGGTTGGACCTTACCGCACCTAATTGCAATGGAACCTTATGGGAACTAGGTTTAAGGTACTTCAGGTCTATTCAGACTTAATTCTTTGAGACATCAGGGCTGGGTTCAAGTCACCTCAACTGACTAAATATAACTTTTCGAGATACATGCATGATTCTTGTCGACCGTGACCTAACTTGGACACTTGCACCTTTCACTTGGCTCAACTCAGTTGGAGTGGTGAGGGGGTTGGATTTGCCAGTCTGAGACGCACACGGGTGGAAACACTCATCCTCGTCTAGGGAGGGAAGTGCACCCAAACCTGGTCCAGTTTCAATGAAGTCGAATGACAGGAGAGTGCGGGTTGCAATAAAGCTTCAAAGGAGGGATAGTCTTCTGGCTCAAGAGGAAAAAGTCCTTATGTAAATGCTGCCGTAAATAGTATGTTTCAAAAAAAATCTCCAAAGAAGTGGACAGGCTTGAAAATAAAAATAAAAGTGCATGCCGGAGTATGTATATGTGTTGTATAGAAAATAAGCAAGCTTGAGCATCAAAGTTATACTATGAGAGCCTACAACTGGATGACTTGATTACACTGATCTTGCATCCCAGGATAGGTAGCTACACTGGCTACCATCCATTATCTTCTTCCCCTCCTCTTCTTGAGTTGGATGCCACTTGAACTTAGAAGGGAATACCCCGCTCCTCGATGACAGAGGACTGGATTGGGGAATCATTGGGTTGTCATTCTAGAGAAGTCAGTTCCTTTGTCATTTCAGTTGGGGAGAGCCACTATCACTTACACTGTACACGTCAGCTTCATAGTTATAAGGATTTGCGTATGATGTAGGCTAGTTCTGACCTGGCTATTGAGGTTATTTGAACCAAGTACTATGACTCTTGAAGGCTGTTGTGTTTTAAATTTGGTTTCCGACTAGGTTCTACACACATCCACACTCAATGTCTAACAGAAGCTCCAAATTCTGATTTTGTAAGGACAGATATTGCACTGAAAGCAATCCTATTCTCTCTATCTTTTTCAATCTTTTTTTTCTTTTCTTCTTATTCTTTGTTCTTTTTCGTACTTATTGCATAAGTATTTGCTAGGGACTAGCAAAGGCAAGTATAGTGGGGCGATGAACCTCCATTTCATCACCTTTATTCTATCGTTTTGGTCTTGAAAACCCTAACTAATGCATGTAAATAACATTAATTTGTCTATAATAGCATTCATTATTTATTGTATTTATTGTACATAAAATAAGGTTTTTAATGCCAAAATTATAGAATAAAGAGAAGAAAAGAAAAAAGGAATAAAATATTGCAAATATTTTATGACCCAAACCCCGAGACTAAGTCCAGAATGGAATTGGTCGACAAGGAATAAAGTAGGGGGAGAAAATGGCCAAAAATACAATAAAAACCTCATTTATTCATTATTGGTTTTTGCATTTTTTACAACTATTTTTGTGATTTATTCATCAAATAAAGAAATTGTGTACATAAAAGTTGTAGATAATAATGTAAATAGAAACACAAAATCGAGTTTGTACAAAAATAATATACAGTGTACATTTTATATCCTCATATCTTCCAAATAAAAACTCAAAATCTATCAAAATCACCTCTAATTGTATATAACTTTTCATGAGCTATTTAATGGTGGTGATTTTATATTTTTTGGAGTTACTGTGCAAAAGATAGGTTTTGGGCCCCTATTGTACATAATACCGATTAAAATATTCAATTTATTCATCACTTATTATTTTTACAAAATCATATTTTATAATTTTGTAGACAATATCTATAATATATGTGTACATCAAAATCAAAATAAAACTAATAAGAAAATGAAAATTAAAATAAAGTTATATAAAAACATAGATGAAATACCTATATGTATATAAATAAAAGAAATTATATTCTTTAATTATTTTCGTCTTTCATATTTTTAGAATATTGTCAATATCATATATATTCTATTAAAAATACAAAACAAAAATAAAAACTCATTAAAATGCATTAAAATAAAAAGAAGTACACAAAACCTAGGCAAAATACCTACACCTATACCTATACAATTCATACACCTATTTATTTAAATATGCAAATAAACTCGTAAAAATCAAATAAAAATATATTTAGACTCATAAAATAAGTTATAAATATATAAAATAAGGAAATAGAATAATAAAATAAAATATACAAAATAAAAATAAAAATACACAAAACATAGGTAAATATACCTCTAAATACACTCATAAAAATTAACTACTAATAAGTCAAGTCAAAAAAATAAATAAAAATCATATTAACATACTACATAAAATAATAAAAAAATTTATTTTATATTCGAAAAATAATAAAATCATTTACTATTTTAGATTAATTATTTTCGAATAAAACCCTCTGTTTTGTCTTCTAGCGACCGACGTGGACCAATAGGCGCGCGGCCTTCGTTGACCTCTGGTCAACTGTCCCATCTGCAGCTCTGACCCATCAGACCTGGTGAATCCCTGATTTTCTTGCATTTTTCATGGGCGTCTCGTCCATCGATCGAATTCGCTTCCTTCACGAGAATGGTTCATGGTTCATTTTACAATCACGCCAACATCTTAGATTGCTCGTAAACACATCGGATTCTTTGATTTTAGCCGGTCAATAAGGGTGCCTTGTGATGTTTATAAATAAGTAGCTCCGACCTCCTTATCAAATTTGGTCAGTTTTGTCTTCTCCCTTCCTCGTATTCGGTCCTGGAGGTTTCCTCGTGATAGGAGGAGGTCTTTGGCGCCTTGAATCAATCAGAGGAGGTGGGAGCTGCACTCACGGTGGAGCTCCGACGACGCCACGCTCCCTGGTTCCCACCAAGTATCAGAGCACTTTTTTCTTGCTTTATTAGGTAGATTTTAATTCCAACGTTTATTTCCCGCATTTAGTTTAGTCTTTAGCTAAGTGAATCGTCGTGACTCGGTCGAGTCGTAGTTTGCCGGAGCTCCGCTCCGGGGACGACTCCCGAACCCTTCAGTCATTTTCCGACCCCCATATCGCACCCATCTCGTTCCCCATCACTTTCTCCATCTCCCTCACGCCCCTGATCAACTGGATCCCTCATGGTTCCGCGAATCGATGTTCCAACTCTACCGCTCACCGGAACCTCACCGCCCACCTTCATTTCTGCGCAAAAGCTTTAAACCCCTCGTCGAGGAGCTTCACCTCGAGGCGCTTGTTCTTCCTGTGCAGGTCTTGACGTGAAAGGAGCCCTCTCTGGCTTGATTGATTCCAGGAAGACGTTCCTGGAGGTCCTTCCTTTCCTCGAGCTCGCCCGATCGACTGGGACCTCTAGGGGCCAAGCGGAGACCATCAGGAGATGCGGGAACCTTCCAATCACGTACAGAGACCATCGGAGGTGATGAAGAAGGCCGGGGGTTCCGGCTATCCACGATCGAAGCTTGCTGCGTGCGAGCTTCGTCCCTGTTCTTCCACACCGCTCCATCGCCGTCCGATCAAGATGAAGACCCCAGACGTAGCAGCAGCCATTGGATGCCAAGCACCAGAGCCATTAGATCTCATCAGGAGATCTAATCTCGAGCGTCCAGCCACGAAGCGTCACCGACCGTCAGATGGGCGACACGTGTATAAGTGAAACGCCATCAACCATCCATCCACGCTTAAAAGGGGTAATTTACACCTTTAGCCCCTGCCTTTTTGTGTATATTGTTTAGTACACTAAATATTGTGTAACGTTTAAAATAAAGTGGGTATTTTGTAAAAAGACCCCTAGGTTTATTGTATTTACACTAAGGTCCAATCTACGTCAGATCACGTGAGGTCCCACGTGTGTTTGGAAAAATTTCGTGGATGCCCCTGTAGTTATTTGTATTTCGTAGATGTCCACTAAATAAAATTTACAGTGTTATATTTTTGTGAAATTTGCACGCAGACCCCTGTACTTTCTGAAATTGCATTTTGGTCCCTGTGCGTGTGAGTCACGTGTAGTCCCACGTGATGGGAAAATTGCAAAGACTCCCTGATGGGTTTTCAAATTGGTGTTTGGTCCTGAAACTTAGTGATAACGTTCAAAAATTTTGGTATATTTGCACAGAGCCCCTAGAGTTTATTTTATTTGCAAAAATACCCCTGCTAGTGTTGGAAATTTCTTTTTGCTTTCCCTATTTATTGCATGCATCTATAAAATTTAAAAAATCACCAAAAAATTACCCTAAATTTCTATCGCATTGTATTATCATGTCATATTTTTATTTTGCATTTTTATTGCATTTTCATATTTATAAAAATTCAAAAACATGCATTTTTGCTACTATTTGCATTAGAAAATACCAAAAAAAGTAAAACCCTTTTAAAAATTTCAAAAAAATTATCTTTTGTGTATTTTAGTTGTTTTAATTTCTGTTCAAAAATCACTAAAAATTTCAAAAGAAAACCCATAAAAATTAGAAAACCACAAAAAACCCTCATAAAAATTCTAGAAAAATCCTAAAAATCCAATTTTTGTCTCTGAATTTTGTTTGTTTTATTATCTTTGTTTTAAAATTAATTTGAGGAATTTTGGAGGCTATTTTATATTTTTAATCCTCATGTTAATTTCGGCCAGCAATTTGATTCACTATTTACTAGTGTTTTTATTTTAAAAATACCAAAAAATAGGAAAAATCTGGAAAAAAATCACAAAAACATTAAAAAATATAAAAAGCCAAAAATATTTTATTTCTTGATTTTTAAGTATTTTTACTTATTTTTATAAATACCTTACCCTTCTCTTTTCTTATATTGTGTATATATAGAAAAAAAGAAAATATTAAACAAAAAAATATAAAATACAAAAAGAAAATATAAAATAAGAAATTAAAAAATCAAAATATAAAAATACAAAATTAAAAACAAAAAATTATTATAAAAATACAAAACCCACAAAAAGATTTGTGCGCACACATGACTAGCTTGTTTATAAATAATAGTAGGCTACCCGTTCTCTGTGGTTCGACCTCTACATATATACGCACTATGCATCATTACAGTAGAGTTAATAAATTTTAATTCACATTTTTGGGACTTAATTTTTTTTACTTTGATTGTGGGTTAATTTCTGACTGATTGGGATTTATCAAGCGGTCACCGCATTGACTATTGATCCGCCTTGTGGATTGATACGACCCTTGATCATTTCCCATGTCGTCACCTACCTGAACCAAAGTCTTTTAAGAGTCTAGATGGATGTAGATACGATGAGTGTCATCATTCTACTGTCTATACTCAAGTCATTCATGAAGCTTCATAATATTCATACTGTATGAATTAAATGAAGCATGTATAAATGTTGAAATACTCTTATATTGAAATCTTTTGAATTTAATATAAGAGATCCTTTATCTTAAGCAATGGTTGTTTATAGATTAAAGGAGCACAGTGGAAGCATGGGTCTGACCCAAGTAAGAAGGAAAGTCAAAGAGCTAAATGTAATTCTGTAGTTTCCACACATATAACATCCAAAGAGTTGGATCAATGCCAATACTGAAACAAGCTGATGTGTTAATAGTATGACTATCAAGTCTATCTAGAATACTTAGAGAAGGACTCGGATAGTGCATCGGAATAATCCACATCTATATAACATCATTGAAATTGACTTACTTATTAGATAAGATCAAAGTCTGATAATTGTATCTCATTCTTCTAATGACATTTGCAATTGGTTGCATATGTTTTAGAAGACTAGAAATTTGATCTTAAGGTTTAATAGTCATCCACATGGATATTGATGCAATTATTGCCACAATCTCTATTATATAGATAGACTTCATAATTTCAGTGGGAGAGCCCTTAGTCTTAGAGAATGTCTCTATGACCTAGATATTAGAATACACTCATTATTTATTTTAAATATTGGAAATAAACATGAATTCTGGAATAGACCTATCATAAAGAGTTATGTTGGATATATTTCAGATAGTAATCCAACACCTAGGTGACTCTGCCAAATTAGAAAATCAATGAATGGTTCATTAACATTTCTAATACTGGAAGTTAAACTTTTTAAGATCAATAAGAGGATGAAGATCGTTTGACAATGATCTGGCATCAAGCCTTGGACATGTGTCTATTGATGAGATAAATAGATTAGTAAGATATTGAACTTTAGATTGTGTAAAGGTTCAAAACTTACATACTTATGAATAGAGATTCAAAGTAAAATGTCCAATACACTCTTCTCTGAGAATGATGTACGATGCCAAGGTATTTAAGATCTCATACACATTGATGTATGTGGATCATCTAAATCATAATAAACATTGATGCTATGTGATATCATTCGATGATTATTTGTGAAGTGAGATTTCTTCCCTTCGCCTTAGAAAGCTTTGAAATGTTCAAAGATTTCACAATTTTGATGCAGAACCAAAGTTTGAAGGAAGATGAAATGAATTTGATCAACCTAGGTAGCAAATACCTATTAGATGAATTCAAGGAATACCTTATGGAGACAGAAATATCATTCCTATCTCATTCCTCCTAATACACCTAAACTCAATAGAGTTGTAGGGAGATGCAATCGGATAATCCGTGACATGATTTGATCAATGATGAATGTTAGCATAATTACCTCATAGTTTCCAGGTATATATATAGTAGAGACTACAATATATATATATATATATATCCTTAATAAGGTTTGTTGCAAGTAAGCTGGAATTTAGCACCAAAGAGTGCTACTTCATTAGGAATATAGAGGATGGTATTGGATACCTACTTTATGACCTTAAGATTCTTAGATTTCATCTCTAAGGATATAATTCTTAGAGGATGACTTTCTTGAGAATCAAGATGAAAATGAAGTTAAGGATCTCATTTAATCTTGAGAAGATAATGATGCTCCTGAAATCAGAAACTAACAGGACAATTGAAGAGGAAACATTTATACCTCTTCAAATGAGTTTGAGGATGGATTCCATGTGTCAATTAAGTCTGACAATGGTCTGACTTCATATGATGAAGCTTCTAAGGATCATGACAGGGAAAGATGGATGTTAGCAACAAAGTCTAAAGTAGACTTCATACACATGTGTTGTATATGGACCATTGAGGATCCACCTAAAGGGTAAGACTCATTTAGGTGTAAATGGATCGTCAAGAGGGAACCCTATGAGAAGGTAGAGACCTTCAAAGCACGACTCATATCCTAAAGATACACATAGAAAGAAGACATCGCTTGCAATGAGACTTAATTTCTAGTGGCCATGCTTAAACTCATCAGATTATTGCTAACTATAGCTACATAACTTGACTATGTCATCTTCAAGATGGAAGTCAAGATTGCATTCCTCTATGAATTCCTCATCGAGGATATTCATATGAAGTAACCCCATGGCTTCATGGATGAGGAATGCAAGGTGTGCAAGCTTAAGAAACTCCATCTATGGACTCAAATAAGCTTCTTGTAGTTGGAACATCAGATTTGATAAAATTATAATTGTTATGATTTCAGATAGAATCTTGATAAACTGTGTGAAGCTTAGTGGGAGTGCCAGTGTGTTCATCGTGCTTTGTAGATGATATCCTAATCATTTGAAATGATATAAGGATAATATTAAGTGTTTTATAGTCTGACTATTCCATACTTGAGATATGATCTCAAGGATACCTCTTAGATTTTGGTTCTGAAAATGTTCAGAGTCAAAGAGAAAACGGGCATTGGAACCGTCACAATAGTAATACACCTCGGACATATTCCATTTTTTTGAAAAACTCCAAGGAAGGCTTCTTTCCCTTAAGATATGGTACTGCCATATCTAAAGGGATAGCACCTCAAAGAGTTTAGGATGCAAATACCAAAGCAATATGCCATAGTGCATCTGCTTCAGGAAGCTCAGTGTATGCTATATGTGTACAAAAGTCAGATGTCTGCCATGCAGTGGGAGTAGTACGCTATTACTAATCCTACTATGGAGATAAAACTTAATTGCAGTAATAACAATATCGTCAGAGAAGATAAGATTTTTTTGAGATAGTGATCTCTAAGTCTTATCTTCAAGAACTTAAGACTTTATAGATAGTGATCTAAAAGGTCTTAACTGCAGATACCTTAGGAGATAGATCTTCAGGAATAAGGGTATTCTGATAAGGATATAGAAATTACATACTGATTATAACGATTATTGAGTTGTAGTGTCAAAGACACTAAACTGCTTTAACAAGTGAGTATTGGTTGCATAAGATGCAACATTCGCATTGGACGCGGGCACTGTTACTAGGAAATATGCAAGTACTGTAAAAGGACTTGGCATATTCTCTCAGGAACAGAGCGATCGATCAGCTTACTTAGCTATTTTTGTAAATATCCTATGATTGTCAAATGAGTGTGGGTTTAAAGTTTAGCCCATTAATGGCTCTTTGGGCTAGTTGGAGATTGTTGGACATGCGAGACCATGTTGAGCCATTATGCAATAAATGTTATTGCAAATATCATTCCCTAATATGAAATGAGGGATAACTAATTTGCATAATAGTCCCTTAGTACAATTAGGGTTATGTACCATGGCCATCTTAATGATCATACAACTGTTGATTCAATTGTTGAACCATAGAGGCTGGTGCTTGGATGAATATCTAAAGAGTTAGATTAAGGACTCATCAATCATCGTCAAATGATTATTAATAGATGATCTCTAGCCTGAGTAGGAGATGGCAATCCTTTCTCTAAAGGATGATATCTAATCGACCTCTTGATGTAGGTCCTCTGCATAGGAATAGAGATTCAAAGGTGTTAGATAAGTTCGGTCTAAGAATTGACTTAACGAGATCGAGATAACCAAAGACCTATGTCGTATGCTGTCACAATATAGGCATGCATCCTCTGATCGGAGACAGATGTGTTACTATATGTTTGATATATACTTTTGGAAAGTATATGATCAACACCTAGGTATGATATTTGCTTTTGGAAAGTATATGATCGATACCAACTCACAATGATCAAATGAGAAATTTAATGATAAAACCCTGAAGGAAACAATCTAAATAGATCTAAAACTTTAGGTTTATTCCTGGTCTTCCAGTATACATGATGTGCATGTATTAGGAATACCTGAGGGTGATGTGATCATAACAATTGTATAATCATGACGCTTCCATTCTGAGGGAGTGATGAAACATGTATGGATTTTAGTGACTCCTCTCATAGAGAAATGATCTGATCTTAGTCCAAATGTTGGACATTGATCTGAATGTGATTCAGATGCAATTAGAAGATTAGATCAACGACTTTGATTTGATCGAACATCTATGGGAGGTCCCCGAGATCTGGATTTGAGATGTGATCTCAATATCAAAGTCACTATATGTGGAATGGACAATTGCCTTGTCCTTATATCCAAGTATTCGTGGAGAAAGTGCATTGTTCTTGAAAGAGTTCAAGAATAATTTCATTGTTGATAATGTATTCGAGCATTGAGAAATGGATAACTAAATGTGATTTATTTATCATGAATTATATGAATTTGATTCATATTATTTGGACATACAAGGAAAGTTATCTAAGATAATTAAACATGATTTAATTATCAAAGATGAGAATAATATGAACGTGATTCATGTTATTTAGGCACATGAGAATAAGATATAAAAGATAATTAAATATGATTTTAATTATCAAGGATATGAATAATGTGGATATCACTATCCATGTTATTTGTATATATTTTAAATGTGATTTATAATATATTAGAGAGAGCTTGTTGTAAATAATATCTTCAAATTAATTATTAATGTGAACTGAATTCACATTGGAAATTAATTGGAAATGCAATTTACATTTTATTTTGGGTTGTGAATATGACTCATATTTATTTAATAGCATGATTGCAATATTCACGAAATTAACTTGGAATTATTTTTTGTGAATTATTACAATAAAAGTTGTTGGAAATTTACATGAAGTCCTAAAGGAGCCAACACCATCCATTTAATGGATGCTGGACGGCCACCCTTTGACTTGGTCATAAGGTCCCCCCCTTAGGAGGGTGGGTGGCTTCCCTCATTATCCTTCTATGTTAATTAATTTAGTTCAAAATTTAATTATGTTGATTGTTCAATATATTTAATTTAAACTAAATTAATTATTATTGTATTTTTACAACAAAAATTGCGGCCATTGAATAGAAACACAAATCAATCTCAACCATTGATTTTGTATTTCACATGGATTGGAATCTATGGACTCCCAAAATACTATAAAAGAAGAGGCAACCCTAGCTCTTCGAGGACATAACATTATATGCTCTCTCCCTCTCTCTCTACATGCCAAGTCTCTCCTACTCTCTCTCTCTCATTGTGGTCGTCCACCTTGATGCCCTAGAGAGAGATCGTCGCTGTCGTCGCCACGTCGTTGTGCCGCCGCTTCGACCGCTCGTGAATCTCTGTCTTCTTCGGTGCACCTCGCTCCTCAAGAAGACGTTGGATCTCATGAGATGAGATCAGGAGATTCACCGCTTGGATCATCAACATGGATTGCAAGGAGCACACGTTTCATCAACATGCTCGCAAGTGTCCCCTCCGTTGGATCAGATTTGAGACAGGAGGTCACTTCGATTAGAGACTCGATCGCAACCACGCTTCAAGAGGTAAGCCTAATACTTATTTGTGGTTTAAATGAAACGATCTGACAAGTGTTCTCGAATCATGTGGTTTCATCCTTTCAAAAATTTTAAATTTCGCTACCCCGAGCAACTAGTATGACTATTTGCTCCCGATCGCATGCGATGCGATCTCCATGCTTTCGTGATGTGCTTATTTTCCTATCCTTCATTTTATACAAAGATTTCGCAGATATCTTGGCCTGGGGATTCGTTCTTGGCCAATCAGATACATGTCATTTCTCATGTAGCAATTGATGTTGATATTTCTACTTTTGAGATTAATGGTATTTGGTACACTCATGTTCCTTACCAGTATCCACCACACATCACACCACAGAGCATAGCAAGATGCTACAACAAGTGCACCGGCAGCATGGCTGTCCAGATTACTAGAATTGATGACTTTTGGTGTAGCACCGGTCTTATCATTCTTCCTATCGGAGACCATTACATCATTACCAACCACCATCAACATCAGTTACATTCTACACCTCAACTTTCTCCACAACAGTATACATCACACCGTTTTCACACTACTATGCGGGAGAGATTAGAGAGCCATGGGCAGGCTACTGAGCCTGAGTTGTCACTATAGTCCTTAGCCCTGTATCAGATTATAGACATGTTGAGTACGCTCCAGGTAGTACACAAGACATAGATGGAGCGAGCTCACCATCGCCTTGATGAGTTAGCGGCACCCAAGACCACTGATGAACGCGAAATCCACCTCTTTAATATCGATGAATTGTAGTATAGGAGGTGAAAATTGGTCGATCAAAAACCACAAACTTTGAATGTTGTGGAGTAATTTTTACTTGGTAAGTGTACCAAGGTCGAACTCAGGGAACGGTGATTTTTAGTTGCGTGGTTTTAAATCAAATTAAATAATTAATTAATGCTTGATTAATTTGTGTATTTGCAAAAATATACAATGCGAAGATGCGAATGTTATGCACAGAAAATGAATGGGAATACTAATTCAGCTCAAGATCTTGTGATTTTTCTCGATTTAAATCCTCAATTAACAACTTCAATTAATCATCAAATATTATCACAGATCGAATAATGTTGAAACCAAGAAAGATCAATCGACTCCAAGTTCACAGATTCAATGTAAAATGACTTTTCTAGGTTAATAGTTGATGACCCAAATAAAGAGTTAAAAATATTGGTCCTCAATTCAATCCCTGTAAAGATTTGGAATAATCAATAATAAAACAAGGGGTTAATCAAATTAAAATCCTCAACGGAACTCCTGCAACAGGTTTATCGTTCATTTCTCTTTGCACAAGTATGTCAAAAAGCCTACAAAAGTCAGTGATGATCCGCAAATAATAATTGACAATAAACCACCTCAGATCTGTTCACAAACTATGCTAAATGATAGAGCATGAAAAGAGCTTCGAAACGACATATTATATGCTAAAATCGGAGTCCGGATGACAAAGATATGATAAAATGAAATTTCAGGGACTAAAATGTAAATAAAATAAAGTTATCTTTGCAAAAAGGTCCCTGGGAGGACTTATCTGTAATTAATAAAACTCGGAGGGGCCTGGACGTAATTTACCCCTGGGGGGGTATTTCTGTAATTTCTGAAAGTCCCAGGGGTATGGCTGCAATTTACCCCAAAAGCACGTGCGAGGCACGTGTTTGCGAAGGCTCGGGGACGAAGCTGGAGGCTCGGGTACCGAAGGAGAGGCTCGGGTTCCGAGCCTGTGGTTCGGGCCGGGCCTAGAGGCTCGGGTGCCCGAGCCTCAGGCTTGGAGGCTGGTTAGGGGATCCCACGTGGCGGCCTGGAGGCCGTCAGATCAAGGGATTAGTCCCTGGATCCAACGGCAACTGTGCCCTTGGGCACAGTTGATGCGGGCGGGGCGGGGCGGCGAGGCAGCGGTCGCGCTCGGCCGACACATGGCCGAGCGGAGGCGGAGGGCGGTTGGCGAGGCAGCGGCCGCGGTGCGGCGGGCGGACGCGACCGGGAGGCGGCGAGGCGGAGTCGAAGGGCCTGGGCGGAGGCGGCGGAGCGAAGGTGCTGCGTGGCGGTGGTTGAGGTGACGGAGGCGGAGGAAGCGGTGGCCGAGACTGGCCAAGGGGATGGCGGAGGCACCGCTCGGTGGTGGGCTGCACCCTCGCGCGGCGGAGGCGAGGCGCGGAGGCTGACGATGACGGCGCCTCCGTGAGGGGGCGGAGGTGGTCTTCTGGCGGAGCGGAGGGGAGCAGGCGGAGGAGCTCTCGTGGCCAAGGGCGGAGGCGATGGCAGATCTCGGCCGGTCGACACCTGCAGATGTTAGTGCAAACACGAGAAGCGGAGGATGAAGGGGGAGGTCGAGCGACGTTGGGAACGAAGGAGTAGTTCAGTGACGGTCTACGACTCTTTGCGAGAGTCGAGATGGAAGCCTGGAAGTGGGGTGGACCTTGTGTCCTTGGCTCGGCCCTCTTCGATGAAAGAAAAGGGAGCCCTCGATACTGGAGCTGCAAGGGGTACGAAACGCACGCACACCTTGGATCACGCCTACAGGTCGAGGTTCGTCGACGACTGACTGGGTGTTGTCACCACCTTCTGTGTCGTGTGCTTCCTCGTTTGCTGGAGATGGCGGATGGTTGGCGAAGGTGGAGGTGCCGGTGCTTTATAGGGGCTGGTGGAGAGAGCGTTACGCAGGAGGGGGCGGTGAAACGGCCATGCACGGCGGCTTGATGGCCGTGCATGGCGGGGGTGATGGGGAAACGGCAGGGGGGGTGTGGCTGCAACGGCTAGAGGTAGGAGAAGGTCACGTGCGCAGCACGTGACCTGGGGGGAGAGGGTGGCTGGAAAGAGAGTGGGGGTGCCACGTGGTACGCCCAGGGGCTGCTACGTGGCACCCCCAAAAAAATTTCAAAATTTAAGAAGAAAGAAATAGCAGGAGACCTCAGATCAAAAAAATTTTTCACGAAAGTTGTTCGTCTCGTCGAGATCTACAACTTTCATGAAGGGCCCGGGAGCAACAGAGGTCACCTGTACAAAGTGGTATTTTTGGTGGCTTTCCATGTGTACGAAAAACCGTATTTTTGAGATTTTGTATTTTTTTGGTAGTTTTAGAGAGGATAAAAATTCTAGAAAAAATATGATAAAATAGAAGAAAATTATTTACACATTAATCTAATTTTTTGTATTTTTAAAAGATAAGAAATTAGGAAAATAAATTAGAAGTTAGAAACGCACAACTTTTGTACAGACCGACAACGGACACTCGGACTTGGTCAGTTTCTTTGATCTCAGTTTAGATCTGGATTTGGATTTTTGCATTTCTTATTAAAACTTTCATCAAAGGACACAAATAAAAAAGAAATAAAATTAAAAAAGTTAATTATACACATAAAAACTCAGGTCAAATTGGCAAAAAGTTAAAATGCGCAAAAGAGGCCCAAAACCCAACTTTCACAAATGAGCTCCGAATTTTATGAAATTGGTCTTGTTTTGAAGGTATTTAAAAATGGAGTACTTTAAAAGTGAGTAGACCGAAATCGACACTGTATGTAGGAGATATGCTCATTTTAGTCTGTCAGATGTGAAATTTGACTTTGGGATTATTTGACACTTATTGAGGTTAGTAATTTTTTGTATTTTTTATTTAATAAGATTAGTGATATCTACACAATGGAGGTGGTTTTAGGTCAGTTGGAGTTAGGATGAATTAACTAAAAATGTAAGAAGTTAGCGGCTTTTTGGGCTAATTTACGCATGGAGTTTTTAATGCAATTTATGCAGATGAAATGCAGATATTATTTACACAAGTATGATGGCTAATAATGCTCTATTAATGATTAAATGCAAGTGGATGATGGGGGACAGAGCCTAAATGACCTATTTTAGCATGATGAATACGAGATTCATCATACCCCTATACTTAGACCATGCTCGTCCCCGAGCATGAATGAATGACTTAGTTGATTATATCCTGACTGTGCATGTGAATTTTTTCAAGGCTTAATTCATAGAAGACCCTTAATTTGAGTGATCCTAAAATTCTGCTCAACCAAGCTTTAATCAAAAGGAACCCAACTTCTCTAATCTTCAGACTCTCTGTTTGTACATATAATATAAGGATATGATTTTAAGTGTACTGCATTTCATGAGAGTCGAGTCGGGGCATCACTCAAAGTTCCAATCCAAGAGACTCTCCTCTAGACCTGACCCTCAACCCTAGGGAATAAGTCTATTCTTGCTTCAGTCAACCATCTCATTAGTTTGTCAGACTTGAAAGTGTAGATGGACGGCCAGTTGATGGAGGGCATAGGATTGTGTCTGATTTTCTCTCCCTTTCATTGGAACAAGGTGCCTCTCGAGTGCCTTATTACTCAACACAAGTATATTTTATTTTGTTGATCAATGTGTTCGTCAAGAGAATTTGGAGTCGTCTGCACTTGTTTTTCTGGGAGTACACCGGGGTGTGTCTCTTTTGAGTATCTAAGATACCTTCGACACCCAGACTTGTATCGCTTACGATGCAGAGCCCTTTTATGGTGTCAGCCCGACTCCTTGGTCCTAATTAGTGTTTGGTCCAAGTGGACACTTTGAAAATTTTGGGAGCGCTTGCCATTGGTGGAAGCTCATTTGGAATTTGACTTTGGATGATAGAGCTTTTCTTTGACATTTTTTTTGGCTAGCTCCACTGCTTTTACCAAAAGTTGGCGCACACTGATCAACAATTTTCATTAAGTTTCATCACACCCTGGCACTTAGGTCAATATAAAAAAAAATAGCATATGAACTTGTTCACATACTGGCTGGGTTTTTGCTGACACTCAGGTTTTCTGCAGCCTTCATTAACTTTATCCCATCCTCGAATATCATCAGATCGGGTCTAAACTCAAATCCCTAGTCCTAGTTCCTCAAGTGATATCTCAACTCATCTCATCAATAATGCAGTTGTGGAAGTGATTTGTGCTGATCATATTCTTTGAAGGTAGAGATGAAGAGTGCAATATAGCGCTCAAATCTTTCAAACTAGGGAAGTGTGGATTATTAAGTTCTAAAAACCCTAATGACTAAGGCAGGCTAACTCAGAATCTCAAGATCTCAGAAATCAAGTGTCCTCGAAAATCCTCAAGCCTTGAGTGATGGTTAATGTGTCAGGAATATATCAACCAAGGAATGCATGAAATGCTTGATGAAATGCAAGACCATGAGTGATGATTTTTTTTATGCAAAGTTTTTTTTTGTTTTTTTTTGTTTGTTTTTTTTTGTTTGTTTTTTTTGGTTTGTTTTTTTTTAGAACAGGTATTATACACACTACTCGTACCCACCCCCAATGTTGAATAAAGTACGAGCTAAGGATAAAGTAGATAAAATATATACAAGTACACCCCCTATACTTAGCTTGTGCTATGTCCCCATGGCACAAAGTGAAATGTTGACATAGCTCGTACTAAATACAGAAGGATTAAAAACAAAAGAAGAGAAGTGAAGTATAAACAACGGTAGTGGTCCCCCTATACTTAGGCTCATGTCAGCCTAAGTATATTCGGATAAATACAGATGGGGAACCGGGTAGATTTGCGGATGTACAAGATCAAGGAGGCTTCGGAGAGGTCCGTTATCTGGGCAGATCAAATTTTTCATCAAAACCTATGCCCTGAGTGAATGAGATCTGTTCAACTTGTACTAATGGCTCATTGGATTCGACAAAATGTTTAAGCAGCTGACCGTTGACTATAGATGTTTGCGTTCTATCTGCGGTCTCTGAAATCTCAACACTCCCATTATTGTGTACCTCTCTTACAATGAAGGGTCCCGTCCATTTTGATTTCAATTTTCCTTGGAAAATTTTCAACTTTGCATTAAATAGCCAAACTTTCTGTCCTGGGACAAAGTTCTTTGTTAGAATGTTCTTGTCATGCCATCTCTTTACTTTTTCTTTGTAGATGGTGCTGTTTTCGTAAGCATGATTTCGGATTTCAGACAGTTCATTCAAATTCATGTCTCGGTTCTTCTTTCCTTGGTGACAGTTCCAATTAATCTTTTTGATTGCCCATTCTGATTTATGGACGAGCTCAGCGGGCAAATGGCATGGTTTTCCATATACCATTCTAAACAGGGAGGTTCCTAATGGGGTCTTATAAGCCGTCCGGTAAGCCCACAGAACTTGGTCCAGGAGTTGGGACCAGTTCTTCCTGTCAGGGCGAACGAGCTTCTGTAAAATTCCTTTAACCTCCCTGTTTGACACCTCGGCCATGCCATTGGATTGTGGGTGGTAAGGAGTAGCGACACGGTGCTCGATGTCGTATTCCTTAGTCAACTTCTTCACCTCCCGGTTGACAAAGTGGCTTCCCCCATCAGATATTAAAACTTTTGGAATTCCAAACCTCGAAATAATATGATCTTTCAAAAACTTGCAAACAGTTTTGCTATCTGCAGCTCGAGTAGGGATAGCCTCCACCCATCTAGATAAATAATCTACCGCGAGAAGAATATATTCAAATCCTTGACTATCGGGGAATGGGCCCATAAAGTCAATGCCCCATGCATCGAATACGTCACAGATGATCACTGGTTGCATAGGCATGGCATCTTTGGAACCAATGGTTCCTCCCATTCTCTGACAGACGGGGCACGACCTCACAAAATTATAAGCATCCTTATACAAGGTCGGCCAGTAAAATCCACATTGCAATATCTTCTCAGCGGTCCTCTTCCCAGAGTGATGTCCTCTCGCCTCCAAGGTGTGGCATAGATTGAGTATACTTTGATATTCCTCTTGAGGAATACATCTTCGCCATATGCAATCCGGTCCTTCAAAGAAAAGGAAAGGATCTTCCCAATGATAGTGTCTCGCTTCAGATATGAGTCGATCGATTTTATTTCTGGGCCAATCTTGAGGAACCTCATTGGTGACGAGATAATTCACCGTGTCTACATACCAAGGGAGCGAGTCAATAGCAGAAATTGACTCGTCTGGGAAGGTTTCACGGATGGATTCAGATTCCGGAATTTTGTTATGTTCAATCCGTGATAAATGATCAGCCACGACATTCTTAATACCAGGTTTGTCCTTAATCTCCAAATCAAATTCTTGAAGCAGTAGAATCCATCTCAGAAGTCGTGCTTTTGCATCCGTTTTGGCCATTAAATAGCGAATAGCAGAATGGTCTGTGTAAACTGTCACCTTAGATCCTAGAAGTATTGATCGAAATTTTTCCAAGGCAAACACCACAGCAAGCATTTCTTTTTCGGTCACAGTGTAATTTTTCTGAGAAGGGTCTAAAACTTTGCTTGCGTAGTGAATAGCATACGGGATTCCATCTTTTCGTTGTCCTAGTACAGCCCCTACAGCGAAATCAGAGGCGTCTGTCATGATCTCGAAGGGAAGAGACCAGTCGGGAGCTTGTAGGACGGGAGTCTCAATGATCCTTCTCTTGAGTAATTCGAATGCCTCTAGACACTTATGATCTACTACAAATTCTGTGTCTTTCCCCAGAAGGTCAGTTAGCGGTCGGGCAATTTTTGAAAAATCTTTGATAAATCTCCTGTAAAATCCGACATGCCCTAGAAAAGACCGTACTTGTTTCACATTTGTGGGTGGCTCAAGCTTTTTGATCACATCAACTTTGGCAGGGTCAACCTCCATTCCCTTCTTGGAGATGACATGCCCTAGTACAATGCCCTCTTTTACCATGAAATGGCTTTTTTCCCAAGAGAGCACCAGATTCACTTCCCTACACTTTTGGAGTACTCGATCCAGGTGCGCTAGACAATCATCGAATGAATCACCATGGACCGAGAAGTCATCCATGAAGACTTCCAGGAAATCCCCGACCATGTCGGCAAAAATCGCAATCATACACCGCTGAAAGGTGCCGGGGGCATTGCAAAGCACAAAAGGCATTCGCTTGAATGCGTATGTGCCGAAGGTACATGTGAAAGTAGTCTTTTCCTGGTTCTCGGGGGCGATGGCTACCTGATTGTAGCCCGAGTACCCGTCTAAGAAACAGAAGTATTCTCTCCCTACCAATCTCTCCAAGATTTGATCAATAAAAGGCAGCGGAAAGTGATCCTTCTTCGTTGCGGCATTCAGGCGCCTGTAATCCACACAGACACGCCACGACGTAGGTACCCGTGTCGTAATCTCTTCTCCCTCCTCATTGGTGATAATTTGGAGTCCTGTCTTTTTCGGGACTACATGCAAAGGTGACACCCATTTGGAGTCGGAGATGGGATATATGAACCCAGCTTTACACCATTTTTCGATCTCAGTCTTAACCACTTCCCGTAAGTTTGGATTCAATCTACGTTGGCATTCACGGGAGGGTTTAGCATTATCTTCCAAGTAAATATGGTGTGAGCACAGGGCTGGGTTAATCCCTGGAAGATCAGACAATTTCCAGCCTATAGCCTTGCGGTTTTTCTCCAAAACATTAAGCAGGCGGATCTCCTGCTCTTCTGTCAGTTGTGAGCTGATAATGACCGGAAATTGTCCTTTTTGTCCTGCAAGGAAGGCATACTTAAGTGTAGGGGGCAATGGTTTGAGTTCAGGTAAGTCAATGATGTTTCTCGAACCTGGTTCTGTCTGTGATGTTTGTTTTTGTGATGTGGATGCTTGTAGTGTATCAATGTTGACCACCCTCATGGTTGTATCATGGATCGGATCGCTAATGATGGAATGAGGTGTGGCAGTCGCCGCGTCCGATCTGTGTACCTTACTCAAGGATTGTCCATCAGGAGAATGGACTGACAGGTCTAAAGTGGCCTCTGAGTCTCCAAGAGTATAGGTAGATGCATGGATGAGCTGGCAGACTAAGTCATCAACAATTTCCTCACCAGATGAGGTTGATTCTATCATAGCGGCTGGGTTTTGTCTCCAGGACCCAGTTGTTGGTTTTGTAATTTCAGTTTCAGTTTCTGATTTTTCAGACTCGGTGCTCGACTCAGTGTCAGGTCTTTGGAACCTAGTTTGCTGCATTTTAAGTTCATCTTTTCCGAACTGGATTCTCCCGGATGTATAATCAAATACAGCTCCTGCGGTCCTAAGGAAGGGTCGCCCTAGTATCATCTGGGAATCTTTCCAATTTCTAGGGACATCCATGTCAAGAATTGTAAAATCTACTGGGTAGTTTTGTCCCTCTATGTTGATGACAATGTTTCGAATCTCGCCCCTAGGTCGCTTAGTTGAGGTGTCTGCGAATTGAAGTACGGCTGTTGATTGCTTAAGAGGACCTAGATTGAGATGCTCATATAGGGTTGTGGGCATGAGATTGATGGATGATCCATTGTCTAACAATGTTCTTGCAAACTTGATTTCGTTGATGTAGCTAGTGACGAAGTGAGCACCCATGTCTCTTTTCTTTCTTGGCAGCTCATTTTTTATAAGACGAGATGTGGCTACTGAGAGTATGTGTTTCTTTGTTCGGCTAGGATTTTGTTTGCTGGCCCTAGTTGGTGTGCATCTCACCTTAAGGTATTTCCGAAAAACCGAATCTCTTTCTATCATCTCGTCCAAGGACAGAGTGACCTTAATATTTTCCTTGCAGATGCGGGCCATCTCATCATCATTTTTTTGGTTTTTTATGTTTTTCTTCTTCCCTGTCGTAAGAGCACGGGGGAAAGGAACAGATTTGTTGTGATCAACATCATCACTTTTATTGAATGAAAAAGTTCGTACAGGACTCTGACTCGGACTAAAAACAGGGAAACTTGGTGGCATTTCTTTGTCTGACTCAGACTCAGACTCTCCATTATATCCGGGTGGTGTGGGTGGGACTTGTTCTTTCTCCTCCTGTCTTCCTTTGTCAATTCCCCCAGGGTTGTGTGAATTGGTGGACACTGGGGCTATGTCTTCGTGTTCCTTTGCTCGATCAGGCATGGTTACGGTCCTTCCGCTCCTAAGAGAGATATGATAAGAGTCATTATTTGAGGAAGGTTTAAGCTCAGGTATGGAATAGTCAGAGATTAATACCTGATTGTGTCCAAGGCTATTTGGGTTAGCCTGGACTTGAGCTGGAATCACGGTCTGGGGTGCTGTCACCTCATCTCTCCAACGAGAGAGTCGATTTATGTCGACTCTCATGTCATGAAGCTCATCCAGCACTCGCTGGAGTTCTGGAGAGATAGCAGAAGAGGAGGAGGACCCTTGGCCCTGCCTGGCCTGAGGTCGCTGATATTTCCCTTGTTGGCTTTGGCGTTGGTTCTGCTGTGGCTGAGGTTGCGGGTTCTGATAACCCGTGCGATATTGCTGCCTCTGTTGTAGTTGAGGCTGGTAGGTGGGTTGGGCTTGCGGTAGACGAGGATTTGGAGCAGAGTTTTGGCCTGAGCGGTTGACTGGTTCCAAATTGTACCAGACTCCGTTTATCTCCATGACCTGTGGAGGTTCCTCAAAATCAGTCTGAGCGGAGGTTTCATCAGTTTGAGAGGACAAGACTTGGTCTCCACCCCAATGGCTATGTTTCCCTACCCCTTGACCTTGAATGTAGTGAATTTGGTGTATGGGTGCGGGGGGTGCAATCTTTGATACCCTGTCAGCCAATTCCTCCATTTGTTTAGGCAATTTGGCCAATTTCTCCATATCAGATGATTTATGGATCTCATCCACCTTTTTATAAATCTGCTCAACCATAGTTAGCTTATCAGCTATTATTCCCATGTCAGCATTGTGGTCGGTTGTCAGATTATTCACCACCTTTTTGGAGCCGGCTATGTAAGCCCGGCTAGTGGTTTATGCACGGCTAGACTCAGCAAGTCTTTCGAACACCTTGTATACGGTGTCCTCGTGGCGTCCCATGTAGCTTCCTCCGCAAGATGCACTAACCAACCCTTGAGTCTCAGGGTTCAGCCCGCTCACAAGTCTTTGGACCAGCATCATTTTACTTATCCCGTGTTCTGGGCATTTCTGTACTAAGTCTGTGAATCTTTCCCAGGTTTCATGAAATGGTTCACTCGGGTGTTGGGTGAAACTCGTGAGCTTTATCCTCATTTGATTAATTCTACTAACTGGGTAGAATTTCTTTAAGAACAGAATCTTGAACGTGGCCCATGTCGTGACTACTTCCCCTAGATTTTTTAGCCAGTAAGACGCCTTATCAGTCAAGGCGAAGGGGACAGCTCTCAACCTTATGTAGTCCTGGCTAACCTTAGGGTGGCAGAGGTTAGCACAGACTAACTCGAAGTCGCAGAGGAAGATATATGGTTCTTCATGGTTATTTCCTCCGAACTTTGGCAATAGTGCCAGGAAATGCGGTTTGTGTTCAAACGCATCCTCAGGGGGGGACAGGTCTCAACCAATTATAATCTTCATCTAATTCTGGGAGATACGTGTCTTCCATAGCAGCCTCGCCTTGTTGTATTATTGCCAACTGCGTCCTAAGTAGTTCATTGGTTTGTTCGGCAGCGGTTATCCTAGCCAAGAGGGCATGGATGGGGTCATTATTGTTCTCATCGTCACCAGGGTTCTTCTTTGGAGGCATTTTGATTCACCTTCAGAAAGGAAGAGTTAAGTGTTAAGTGCCGGAATTGAATGAGGTTTTTGATAAGGATAAGAGATTCCTTAGCAAATGAGTGAAAAGAACAAGACAAGGAGGATGGAGAGAATCTCTACGAGGAAGCAGACACAAAGCAAACACCAACCAATTTTCAAGTTCACCACTCAACACAGATGAAGGCACGTCAGGTTCGGCTGCTTATCTTTTCAGTTTTAATTTAATGACAAGACAATCTTGCAAATTAAGCGGAGCTGTTAGGTGCCGAAATATTTCATAAAGACTGTCCCGAGTTCATACAACTAGTTGCACCCACCTTCAGCCAGTATAGGTGTAAGTACGGACCGTATAAACGGCTACCCGTGTTACTTGAGGACGGTGCCTTCCGCGGTGTCCTCTAAACCACCTACTCTGCTAAGGGAAGTCGGACCGTAAACGGCTACCCGAGACCCTCACTGAAAAGTAGCTAATTGTTTTTAAAATCAGTAGTCTGAATGAAGTATTTCGGTTTTTGGCTCTACCCTAAGGTGTGCGATCTTGTCCTTAAACAAACAATGAGTGGGTTTCTCTCCACCGAACAAGAGTTAATTTTAGGTCAGTTTATTTGCAGTCACCTTGATTAGCAGTCCCAATTTTAGATTAAGGTTATCACTGTAGTTTAGGTGAGCACAGAAATTCACGCCTAACGAGCAGTCCCAATTCTGTTAATTCCTAAGTTGTAAAACTTGAGGAGGGAGAATCGAAAAAGCCGATGCAAGCGTAAATCAATGATGCATGCTTAAGAGAAGGACTTACAGTGAATCCTCGCGTTCTTCATGCGGGATGCAAGACAAGGAATTTTAAATTTACACTAAATGATATGCACAGAAAAAAAAGAACGCCCTAAACAGATAGTTCTATTAGCGGGAAGAATTGATTTAAAATTTGGCTAATGTTGAACGATCTATAGTGCGTTTAATTGGTGAAAAAGTGTGGCCTAGAGATTACGAGCACAATCAATAATAAACAAGCAAGCGTATATGTGCCTAAGTCCTACGCCACTCAAGTCGGGTCCCAACCACACAGAAGGGGTAGAATCAGACCCGACACACCACAGGAATGTTCAGTCTTAATTATTACAAGGGTTCAAAGAGAGGGACCCTGAGAATATTGCAGAAAATAAAATCTACTCTAAGCTCTCTCTCTCACAGGAATTAAAATTCAAATTTTTGTCCTTGCAGATCCTTGATCGAATCTCAAATTTTCGCTCCCAGTAGTCTGCAAAGAGAGAAATTGCGGTTAGTAAATGGAGTAAGAGAGAAATGCAGAATAAAATGCAGAAGGAAAAAAAATGACACAAAAATTAATTTTACAAAAATTAATTAAAAAAAATGATTCAAAATCCTAAAAATTCGCTGTTCCCTGGCAACGGCGCCATTTGATGAACGCGAAATCCACCTCTTTAAAATCGATGAACTGTAGTATAGGAGGTGAAAATCGGTCGATCAAAAACCACAAACTTTGAATGTTGTGGAGTAATTTTTACTTGGTAAGTGTACCAAGGTCGAACTCAGGGAACGGTGATTTTTAGTTGCGTGGTTTTAAATCAAATTAAATAATTAATTAATGCTTGATTAATTTGTGTATTTGCAAAAATATACAATGCGAAGATGCGAATGTTATGCACAGAAAATGAATGGGAATACTAATTCAGCTCAGGATCTTGTGATTTTGCTCGATTTAAATCCTCAATTAACAACTTCAATTAATCATCAAATATTATCACAGATCGAATAATGTTGAAACCAAGAAAGATCAATCGACTCCAAGTTCACAGATTCAATGTAAAATGACTTTTCTAGGTTAATAGTTGATCACCCAAATAGAGAGTTAAAAATATTGGTCCTCAATTCAATCCCTGTAAAGATTTGGAATAATCAATAATAAAACAAGGGGTTAATCAAATTAAAATCCTCAACGGAACTCCTACAACAGGTTTATCGTTCATTTCTCTTTGCACAAGTATGTCAAAAAGCCTACAAAAGTCAGTGATGATCCGCAAATAATAATTGACAATAAACCACCTCAGATCTGTTCACAAACTATGCTAAATGATAGAGCATGAAAAGAGCTTCGAAACGACATATTATATGCTAAAATCGGAGTCCGGATGACAAAGATATGATAAAATGAAATTTCAGGGACTAAAATGTAAATAAAATAAAGTTATCTTTGCAAAAAGGTCCCTGGAAGGACTTATCTGTAATTAATAAAACTCGGAGGGGCCTGGAAGTAATTTACCCCTGGCGGGGGTATTTCTGTAATTTCTGAAAGTCCCAGGGGTATGGCTGCAATTTACCCCAAAAGCACGTGCGAGGCACGTGTTTGCGGAGGCTCGGGGACGAAGCTGGAGGCTCGGGTACCGAAGGAGAGGCTCGGGTTCCGAGCCTGTGGTTCGGGCCGGGCCTAGAGGCTCGGGTGCCCGAGCCTCAGGCTTGGAGGCTGGTTAGGGGATCCCACGTGGCGGCCTGGAGGCCGTCAGATCAAGGGATTAGTCCCTGGATCCAACGGCAACTGTGCCCTTGGGCACAGTTGATGCGGGCGGGGCGGTGCGGCGAGGCAGCGGCCGCGCTCGGCCGACACACGGACGAGCGGAGGCGGAGGGCGGTTGGCGAGGCAGCGGTCGCGGTGCGGCGGGCGGACGCGACCGGGAGGCGGCGAGGCGGAGTCGAAGGGCCTGGGCGGAGGCGGCGGAGCGAAGGTGCTGCGCGGCGGAGGCGAGGCGCGGAGGCTGACGATGACGGCGCCTCCGTGAGGGGGCGGAGGTGGTCTTCTGGCGGAGCGGAGGGGAGCAGGCGGAGGAGCTCTCGTGGCCAAGGGCGGAGGCGATGGCAGATCTCGGCCGGTCGACACCTGCAGATGTTAGTGCAAACACGAGAAGCGGAGGATGAAGGGGGAGGTCGAGCGACGTTGGGAACGAAGGAGTGGTTCAGTGACGGTCTACGACTCTTTGCGAGAGTCGAGATGGAAGCCTGGAAGTGGGGTGGACCTTGTGTCCTTGGCTCGGCCCTCTTCGATGAAAGAAAAGGGAGCCCTCGGTACTGGAGCTGCAAGGGGTACGAAACGCACGCACACCTTGGATCACGCCTACAGGTCGAGGTTCGTCGACGACTGACTGGGTGCTGTCACCACCTTCTGCGTCGCGTGCTTCCTCATTTGCTGGAGATGGTGGATGGTTGGCGAAGGTGGAGGTGCCGGTGCTTTATAGGGGCTGGTGGAGAGAGCGTTACGCAGGAGGGGGCGGTGAAACGGCCATGCACGGCGGCTTGATGGCCGTGCATGGCAGGGGTGATGGGGAAACGGCAGGGGGGGTGTGGCTGCAACGGCTAGAGGTAGGAGAAGGTCACGTGCGCAGCACGTGACCTGGGGGGAGAGGGTGGCTGGAAAGAGAGTGGGGGTGCCACGTGGTACGCCCAGGGGCTGCCACGTGGCACCCCCAAAAAAAATTCAAAATTTAAGAAGAAAGAAATAGCAGGAGACCTCGGATCAAAAAATTTTCTTCACAAAAGTTGTTCGTCTCGTCGAGATCTACAACTTTCATGAAGGGCCCGGGAGCAACAGAGGTCACCTGTACAAAGTGGTATTTTTGGTGGCTTTCCATGTGTACGAAAAACCGTATTTTTGAGATTTTGTATTTTTTTGGTAGTTTTAGAGAGGATAAAAATTCTAGAAAAAATACGATAAAATAGAAGAAAATTATTTACACATTAATCTAATTTTTTTATTTTTAAAAGATAAGAAATTAGGAAAATAAATTAGAAGTTAGAAACGCACAACTTTTGTACAGACCGACAACGGACACTCGGACTTGGTCAGTTTCTTTGATCTCAGTTTAGATCTGGATTTGGATTTTTGCATTTCTTATTAAAACTTTCATCAAAGGACACAAATAAAAAAGAAATAAAATTAAAAAAGTTAATTATACACATAAAAACTCAGGTCAAAATTGCCAAAAAGTTAAAATGCGCAAAAGAGGCCCAAAACCCAACTTTCACAAATGAGCTCCGAATTTTATGAAATTGGTCTTGTTTTGAAGGTATTTCAAAATGGAGTACTTTAAAAGTGAGTAGACCAAAATCGGACACTGTATGTAGGAGATATGCTCATTTTAGTCTGTCAGATGTGAAATTTGACTTTGGGATTATTTGACACTTATTGAGGTTAGTAATTTTTTGTATTTTTTATTTAATAAGATTAGTGATATCTACACAATAGAGGTGGTTTTAGGTCAATTGGAGTTAGGATGAATTAACTAAAAATGTAAGAAGTTAGCGGCTTTTTGGGCTAATTTACACATGGAGTTTTTAATGCAATTTATGCAGATGAAATGCAGATATTATTTACACAAGTATGATGGCTAATAATGCTCTATTAATGATTAAATGCAAGTGGATGATGGGGGACAGAGCCTAAATGACCAATTTTAGCATGATGAATACGAGATTCATCAACCACTCTTCCAGTGTAACCCAAATGAATCCGAACAATCAATACAAGCAGCACAATACGGATCAGGTAGATGATATTAAAGGTAAGGTCACTTTTCCTCAAATTTTAGATAACTACATTCAACTCAGGAGTGGTAGACATCCACCAGTATCTGATCCAACTGAGGAGGGAGCCATACATGATGAGGAGCGACCATCCATTCACGAGGAGTCACATTATGATGCTGAGGAGCACCATGATGATGCTAGAGATGGGAGCGATGCTGAGATGATAGACACGGATATAGATGATTTTGATGATGATATCACGCCATCCCATGCAAATACTCTTAAAGAAGTTTCTTCTCTTGTGTTTGAGAGTTTTGTACATAATTCTAATACTCTCAATGTGAAGGATATGGTTATGATCCTCAAGCGCATCACGGAAGCATGAGCGTCGTATCGAATACGACGAGGAGCGACTAGTCACACTAGTTGCTCGATGCAGCGGAATTTAAAAAATTTTCGTTCGACGAAGCCACATGATCCAAGAACACTTCTCGGATCGTTTCATCTAAACCATAAACAAGTAATAGGATTACCTCTTGAAGCGTGGTTGCGATCGAGTCTCTAAACGAAGAGACCTCCTATCTCAAGTCCGATCCGACAGAGGAGACACTTGCGAGCGCGGGGATGAACCGCGAGCTTCTCGCAATCCATGTTGATGATCCAAGCGGTAGATCTCCTGATCTCGACACACGAGATCCGACATCTTCTTCACAAGCGAGGCACACCGAAGGAGACGGAGATCCACGAGCAGATGATCGGGCAGCATAACGACGACGCTGCGACGATGGAGAATCTCTCTAGGTCATCCATGGTGGACGGCCAAGAGAGGAAGAGAGATGGCGTGTAGAAAGAAAGAGAGAGAGAGAGAGAGAGAGAGAGAGACTTGTGCTTCTCAAGCATTGTGTGTAAAGAGAGAGCATGGGTATGCCTCTCTATTTATAGGGTTTTGGGATCCATGGATCTCAATCCATGGGACATATAAAATCAATGGATGAAATTTATTTATGTCAATCCAATGGTCAAGATTGTTGTTGGTAAAAGCCAACAAACAATAATCTAATTTAAATCAAATATATTTGAGATGTCAAATATATTTTAGTCCTAAATTAGATCAAGCAATTATGGAGAGAGATTTGCATGAAGATCTCCCCATTAGGAATGGTGGGGGCGGCCACCAATTTCCTTGTGGAATTGGTAGCCGTCCACCATCTCCATATGGTGGAGATTATCTCATGTAATCTCATTAGATTACACATCTCCATGAAATTCTCCCATAATTTCCAACAACTTTTGTTGGGATTTTATTCACCAAAAATAATTCACAAATAATTTTGGGAATATTACAATCTTGACATTGGAAAATTGTGAATCACATTCACAATCTAAAATAACATATAATTTACATTATCAATTAATTATACAATGTGTATCCAATACACATAATAATTAATTAACAAATATAAATTATGATTGGCTCTCTCTAATACATTATAAATCACATTTATAATATATTATGAATGATTGGATATTACTATCCACATCATTCTTATCCATAATAATTAAATCACATTTAATTATATTGGATAACTTATTCTCATGTGCCCAAATAATATGAATCACATTCACATTATTCACATCTTTGATAATCAAATCACATTTAATTATCTAAGATAACTCTTCTTATAATATGAATCAAATTCATATTAGTCATGATAATTAAATCACATTTAATTATCCATTTTCTCAATGCTCGGATACATATATCAATAATAGAATTATCCATGAACTCTTTCAAGGATAATGCGCTTTCTCCGCGAATACTTGGAGATAAGGACATGGCGATTGTATTGTTCCACATATAGTGACTTAGATATTGAGATCATATCTCAAATCCAGATCACAGGCCTCTCATAGATGCTTGATTAAATCAAGATCGCAAATCTAATCTTCTCATTGCATCTGAATCACATTCAGATCAATGTCCAACAATTGGACTAAGATCAGATTATTTCTCTACTGAGAGGAGTCACTAAAATCTAGACCCGTTTCATCACTCCCTAGGAATGGAAGCATCATGGTTATACAATCGTTTATGATCACATCACCCTCAGGTATTCCCAATACATGTACATCCTGCACACTGGAAGACTCAGAATAAACCCGAAGTATTAGATCAACTTTATACTGTCTACTTCAGGGTTTTATCAGTAAGTTTCTCATTTTGATCATTGGGAGTTGGTATCGATCATGTACTTTCAAAAAGCATATATCATACCTAGGTCTTGATCATATACTTTCCAGAAGTATATATCAAACCTACAAATTCAGTCAAGCTTTGAAAGCGAGACGACAGTGCACGGAATTTTATCTTCCCAACATCTCATGAGTGAGCTCATGTCTTCCGGTTCAGTAGTAAACCTGTATGATCCCTTTGAGAGATCGTATTACTCATATGCCCTTATATGCACACCAGTGTGCCGGTGTATAGACCTTGATTAGGTCATCAACCTATTGGTCTGCCAAATGTACATACTCAGACATATAGTAACACATCTGTCTCTGGTCAGAGGATGTGTGCCTATATCATGACAACATACGATATAGGACTTCGGTTATCTCGATCTCGTTAAGTCAACTCTTTGACCTAACTTATCTAACACCTCCGAATCTCTATTCCTATGCAGAGGACCTGCATCAAGAGGACAGTTAGATATCAGCCTTTAGAAAAAGGATTGCCATCTCCTTCTCAGGCTGGAGATCATAATCATTTGACGGTGCTTGATGAGTCCTCAATCTAACTCATTAGATATTCATCTAAGCACCAGCCTCTATGATTCAATAATTGAATCAACAGCTGTATGATCATTAAGATGGCCATGGTAAATAACCCTAATTGTACTAAGGGACCTATTATGCAAATTATGTATTCTTCATTTCAGATCAGGGAATGATATTTGCAATAACATTTATTGCATAATGGCTCGCCGTAGGCTCGCATGTCCAACAATCTCCCACTAGCCCAAAGAGCCGTTAATGGGCTAATCATTTAATCCCACACTCATGTGACAATCATAGGCTATTTAGAAAATAGCTAGGTAAGCTGATCAGTCACTCTGTTCCCAAGAGACTACGCAAAGTCCATTTACGACACTTGCATATCTCCTAGTTATGTGCTCGCATCCAATGCGAATGTTGCATCTTATGCAATCAATACTCAATTTTGTCGGTTATAGTGTCCTTGACATTACATCTTATTAATTATCATAACAAGTATTCCCATAATCCTTATTAAAATACCTTCATTCCTGGAGATCTCTATCTCCTAAGGTATCTACAGTTAAGACCCTTATAGATCACTATCTACAAGGTCTTAAACTTTTGAAGATAAGACTTTGAGATCACTATCTCTAAGTTTCATCAACTTTGAAGATATTGTTATTACTGCAACCAAGTGTTTTATTTCCAGAGTAGGATTAGTAACAGTTTGCTACTCCCACTGCATGGCAGACATATGGTTTTTGTACACATCTAGCATACACTTCAGCTTCTCGTAACTGATGCAGAAGTGCAAGCAGCTCTAGCATTCACTTCCTCAACTCTTTGAGGTGCTATCCCTTTAGACAGGTCACTACCACATCTTAAGGGAAGGAAGCTTTTCTTGGAATTTTCCAGAAAAATGGAATAAGTCCAAGGTGTACTACCAATGCGACAGTCCCAATACCCTCTTCTCTTTGCTTCTGAACGAATTCAGAAGTAAGATCTAAGAGGTATCCTTGAGATCGTATCTCAAGGTATGGAACAACCAAATTATAAAACACTTATTATTATTCTTATATCATTCTAAATGATTAGAATAATGTCTACATTTAGCACGATGAACACAATGGCACTCCCACTAAGCTCCACATGGTTCATCAAGATTTTATCTGAAATCATAACATTTATAATTTCATCAAATCTTATGTTCCAACTACAGGAAGCTTATTTGAGTCCAAAGATGGAGTTCTTTAGCTTGCACACCTTGCTTTCCTCAACCATGAACCTTGGGGTTACTTCATATGAATATCCTCAGAGAGGTATTCATAGAGGAATGCAATATTGACTCACATCATGAAGATGTCATAGTCTAGTTGTGTAGCTATAGTTAGCAATATTCTGATGGGTTAAAGCAAGGTCACTGGAGAGCAAGTCTCATCGCAAGCGATGTCTTCTCTTCGGTGTATAGCTTATGGCTACGAACCGTGCTTTGAAGGTCTCTACCTTCTCATCAGGTTCCCTCTTTCTCTTGAAGATCCATTTACACCTTAATGGGTCTTACCCATATAGGTGGATCCTCGAGGGTCCATATACAACACTTGTATATGAAGTCTACATTAGACTTTTATTGCTAACATCCATCTTTCCATGTCATGATCCTCAGGAGCTTCATCACATGAAGTCCGATCATTTTTCACATGGAATACATCCTCAAACTTATTTGAAGAATTATTAGTGTTTTATCTTCAATTATTCTTTTAGTTTCCGATTTCAGGAGCCTCATTATCTTCTCAAGATTAAATGAGTTCCTTTACTTCATTTTCATCTTGATTCTCAAGAGAGTCATCCTCTAAGAATCACATTCTCAGAGATGAGATCCTTTAAGAATCTCAAGGTCATAAAGTAGTATCCAATACCATCCTTTATTGTCCTAATGAAGTAGCACTCTCCAGTGCCAGATTCCAGCTTAATTACATGGAACCCTATTATATATAATGTAGTCTCTACCACATATACATATACCTGGAAACTAAGAGATAATTATGCTAAGATTAATCATTGATCAAATCATGTCACATATGATCAATTGTATCTCGCTACAGCTCTATTGAGTTAAGGTTCATTAGGAGGATTGAGATAGGAATGATATTCACATCTCCATAAGGTATTCCTTGAATTCATCTAATATGTACAAGCTACCGTGGTTAGATCAAATTCATTTCATCTTCCTTCAAACTTTGGTTCTAAACCAAAATTGTGTAATCTTTGAACATTTCAAAGGTTTCTAAGTGAAGAGAAGAAATTTCATATCATACATAATCATCAATAGATATCACATATCCATAATGTTTACTATGATATAGATGATTCACATACATCAATATGTATGAGATCCTGGATACCTTGACATCTTGCATCTTTCCCAAAGAAGGGTGTATTGAACATTTTACTTTGAATACAATATTGATAAGTATGCAAGTTTTGAAATTTTAGACATTCTAAAGTTTCATCTCTTACTTGTCCATTGATCTCATCAATAGACATATGTCCAAAACATGATGCTAGATCATTGTCAAATGATCTTTATCCTCCTATTGATCTTTAAAGGTTTAATTTTCAGTATTAGAAATCTTAATGAACCATTCATTAATCTTCTAATTTAGTGGAGTCCACTAGATGTTAGATTACTATCTGAAATATCCCCATCATAACTCTTTATGATAGGTCTATTCCAGAATTCATGCTTATTCCCAACATTTAGAAATAAACTGAGTGTATTCTAATATCCAGGTTACAGAGACATTCTCTAGGACTAAGGGCTCCCACTGAAAATATGAAGTTTATTGATCCAATGGAAATTGTTGCAACAATTGCATCACTTCCAACATAGATGACCATTAAACTTTAAGATCAAATTTCTAATATTCTAACACAGATGCAACCGATTGCATGTGTCATTAGAAGATTGAGATACAATTATTAGACTTTATCTTATCAAATAAGTAAGTCAATTTCAATGATTATATGTAGATTATTCTGATGTACTATCCGATTCCTTCTCTAAGGGTTCTAGATAGATTTGATCCTATCAACACATCAACTTATTGCAGTATTGGCATTCATCCAACTCTTTAGATGTCATATGGAAGTCACAGAAGTAAGTCAACTCTTTGACTATACTTCTTACTTGGGTCCAACCCTTGTTTCCACTGCGCTCCCTTTATCTATAAGCAACTATTGCTCAAGTCAAAGGATCTCTTATGTCGAAATCAAAAATTTCACTATAAGAGTACATGCTTCATTCAATTCATACAATATGAATATTATGAAGCTTCATGAATGACTAGAGTATAGATAGTAGAATGATGACACTCATCGTATCTACATCCATTTAAACTCTTAAAACTTTGGTTCAGTTAGGTACTCAAATAATTTGAATATATCATCTCCTATAGAGCCATCATTCTGCATAATGTAGAGAACCATGTCATTCATTAATATATGTAGAGAGCGCATATGTATGCCAGAACATCTTCTTAGATTTTATAAGGATTATTTGATAATTACGATCATTATCGACATGTTACTTCAAAAGTATATTCGATGAGATCAAGACTTATAGAGACATACAAACCCTAGGGTTTTAGTCCTATTGTCTTATTTAATCATCATTCCTCATTATTATGAGGAAACTTGCACATTGCAACCACATACATTATGGGTCCAATTGCAAGTATAATATCTGGATCATAGGTTCAATCCATGATATTTTACTGGTTATTATTGAGTATAATATTGAGTGGGTTTAATAAAGGATTATCTGAAATAAGAAATTTGCATAAACATATATAAATATATAATTTACTTTAATTTAGGAATTTTTATATCAAAGTTGTCTTGCCATCTAAACAATGAAAGTTTATTCCCTTAATCACTTTCAATGTAAGAGATATACTTACCATTATATCTCAAGCAAGATCTGGGATCTCCTTCCTTATCTTTGTTACATCCCAATAATATGAGAATCTGCAACTCCGATAAAAAGAAGCGGGAATACATTCCGCCTTGCAAGTCCAATTTGCATCTCCCAGTTCGGTCTTTAATACCTGGGCCCACCACCCCTAAGGTGATGTTGACCCGTCATTAATTGAACCAACCGTCAACAGGAATAGAACTCGCTATGCGCAATCCAATATTGCCCCAATAATATGAGGATCCGTTATTGGGGTCACTACGCATACAGCCTTACTCTTTCGAGAAGCAAAGAGCCCGATCTAGATGCGCTTGCATATAGGAGATGTCACTTCGGACAGGCATCTCCTATATACAATCCCTGGCGACGGAACCATTCGCCTTGACGGGAGACCATAGATGTCACTTATGTGATCCTCCATATCATATTCAAATTCTAACTAATTATCATGAATCATATTCACATAATTAATTCTTCCAAGGGAAATAACACATCTATTATAATAGAGTGTTTTTAATTGGATATAATTAACTTAATCATATTAAATTAATTATCTATCCAATTTAATCAACAAACTTGATTTTACTTGAATATATGCTATTATCTAAAAATACGCATTAATTCGAATTTTAATAATTAGAAAATACATCATGATCTCTCAGGCATCATTCATTCCCTACCCGTTGTCATGGCCAGTACCGGCGGGAGTGGGATGGACCGCATACGTTGCAACCCGCTACCCCAGCGATCCCTGACTAGACACCATATCCGCCTCGGGAAAAAATAATGCCGAGTCAATCACTTTCTACTTGAGATGATCATCGGTTCTTCAATCGAAATTATACCATATAGTAATAATCAAAATATTTTTGATTATTAGGAAATTTACTAGACAAATTCCCAATCCTATTCAAGCAATGAGTTTGATGATTGTGTTTCCAATTATGATCTAGATCAAATCTAATCAATTTATTGGTTGAGGACAAGTCAATTAAGGAAATAATCATCATCCAATATTTCTCAAATATTTATTATTTCTTGAAATTAACAATTAATTTCACTAATTGACAATCACATGGTTCTTGATTAGGAAAGTAATTTCAGCAGTGACCCCTACTTACTAAAATTAGCATATCTCAATCAATTTAAATCCAAATTAAGCAAAGTAAGTTTCCAAAGTTTGCTAATTTGATTTACAACAAAACCTTATGTGATTTGCACGCATTTAGAGGCATCTCTAAACAGTAATTAACTCTTTAATTACGTTAAGATTCGCAGTTCCCGCAACAGTGGATACATGTTGATTAAAACAACCATATCTAGAGCAAACAGAATCCAAATTACATAAACTCAGATCCTATGGTTTCCTTATTTAATGGGAAACCAAATCCAAGTGTTACTTTCGTGTTTAAACAATTTAAACAGGGCCGAATAATTATACTAAATAGAGATGTGAAAATGAAATGTGACAAAACTTTTGCAACTCTAACGAACCCAAGTTGCCTTCGGTTTTATGGATCGTAACCAAAACCTTCAACATGGCTTTGATACCACTTGAAGGATATGGTTATGATCCTCAAGCACATCACGGAAGCGTGAGCATCGTATTGAATACGACGAGGAGCGACTAGTCGCACTAGTTGCTCGATGCAGCGGAATTTAAAAAATTTTCATTCGACGAAACCACATGATTCAAGAACACTTCTCGGATCGTTTCATCTAAACCACAAACAAGTAATAGGATTACCTCTTGAAGCGTGGTTGCGATCGAGTCTCTAAACGAAGAGACCTCCTGTCTCAAGTTCGATCCGACGGAGGAGACGCTTGCGAGCACGGGGATGAATCGTGTGCTTCTCGCAATCCATGTTGATGATCCAAGCGGTAGATCTCCTGATCTAGACACACGAGATCCGACATCTTCTACATGAGCGAGGCGCATCGAAGGAGACGGAGATCCACGAGCAGACGATCGGGCAACATAACGACGACGCTGCGGTGATGGAGAATCTCTCTAGGTCATCCATGGTGGACGGCCATGAGAGGAAGAGAGATGGCGTGTAGAAAGAAAGAGAGAGAGACTTGTGCTTCTCAAGCATTGTGTGTAAAGAGAGAGCATGGGCATGCCTCTCTATTTATAGGGTTTTGGGATCCATGGATCTCAATCCATGGGACATATAAAATCAATGGATGTGATTGATTTATGTCAATCCAATGGTCAAGATTGTTGTTGGTAAAAGCCAACAAACAATAATCTAATTTAAATCAAATATATTTGAGATGTAATATATATTTTAGTCCTAAATTAGATCAAACAATTATGGAGAGAGATTTGCATGAAGATCTCCCCATTAGGAATGGTGGGGGCGGCCACCAATTTCCTTGTGGAATTGGTAGCCGTCCACCATCTCCATATGGTGGAGATTATCTCATGTAATCTCATTAGATTACACATCTCCATGAAATTCTCCCATAATTTCCAACAACTTTTGTTGGGATTTTATTCACCAAAAATAATTCACAAATAATTTTGGGAATATTGCAATCTTGACATTGGAAAATTGTGAATCACATTCACAACCCAAAATAACATATAATTTACATTATCAATTAATTATACAATGTGTAATAATTAATTAACAAATATAAATTATGATTGGCTCTCTCTAATACATTGTAAATCACATTTATAATATATTATGAATAATTGGATATTACTATCCACATCATTCTTATCCATAATAATTAAATGACATTTAATTATATTGGATAACTTATTCTCATGTGCCCAAATAATATGAATCACATTCACATTATTCACATCTTTGATAATCAAATCACATTTAATTATCAAAGATAATTCTTCTTATAATATGAACCAAATTCATATTAGTCATGATAATTAAATCACATTTAATTATCCATTTTCTCAATGCTCGGATACATATATCAACAATAGAATTATCCATGAACTCTTTCAAGGATAATGTGCTTTCTCCGCGAATACTTGGAGATAAGGACAGAGCGATTGTATTGTTCCACGTATAGTGACTTGGATATTGAGATCATATCTCAAATCCAGATCGTGGGCCTCTCATAGATGCTTGATTAAATAAAGATCGCAAATCTAATCTTCTCATTGCATATGAATCACATTCAGATCAATGTCCAACAATTGGACTAAGATCAGATTATTTCTCTACTGAGAGGAGTCACTAAAATCCAGACCCGTTTCATCACTCCCTAGGAATGGAAGCGTCATGGTTATACAATCGTTTATGATCACATCACCCTCAGGTATTCCCAATACCTGTACATCCTGCACACTGGAAGACTCATAATAAACCCGAAGTATTAGATCAACTTTATACTGTCTACTTCAGGATTTTATCAGTAAGTTTCTCATTTTGATCATTGGGAGTTGGTATCGATTATATACTTTCCAAAAGCATATATCATACCTAGGTCTTGATCATATACTTTCCAAAAGTATATATCAAACCTACAAATTCAGTCAAGCTTCAAAAGCGAGACGACCGTGCACGGAATTTGATCTTCCCAACATCTCATGAGTGAGCTCATTTCTTCTGGTTCAGTAGTGAACCTATATGATCACTTTGAGAGATCGTATTACTCATATGCCCTTATATGCACACCAACGCGCCGGTGTATAGACCTTGATTAGGTCATCAACCTATTGGTCTGCCAAATATACATACTCAGACATATAGTAACACATCTATCTCTGGTCAGAGGATGTGTGCCTATATCATGACAGCATACGATATAGGACTTTGGTTATCTCGATCTCGTTAAGTCAACTCTTTGATCTAAGTTATCTAACACCTCCGAATCTCTATTCCTATGCAGAGGACCTGCATCAAGAGGTCAGTTAGATATCAGCCTTTAGAGAAAGTATTGCCATCTCCTTCTCAGGCTGGAGATCATTTCTAAATAATCATTTGACGGTGCTTGATCAGTCCTCAATCTAACTCATTAGATATTCATCTAAGCACCAGCCTCTATGATTCAATAATTGAATCAACAGCTGTATGATCATTAAGATGGCCATGGTACATAACCCTAATTGTACTAAGGGACCTATTATGCAAATTATGTATTCTTCATTTCAGATCAGGGAATGATATTTGCAATAACATTTATTGCATAATGGCTCGCTGTGGGCTCGCATGTCCAACACAATGTACATGGTGATTCTGATGAAATGAATAAAAATGAGAACTTTGTTGTTCTCGAAATCATTCCTTTTCATGATGCTTTATTAGGAAAAGAAAAGGAAAAAATCCAAAAGAATGGTGTGACTCCAGAAATTGCAAGATTGCTTAAAGATCACATATTTTTGAAGATACCACTCCATGATGCCTTGGATCATTTTCCTACACTCAAGCAACGGTTGAAGAATAAATGTACAACAAGTAGGAAAAAGAAGTCACGTTCTGAGAAACATATTTTGACCAAAGCCACGTCTTGTGCAATTCAAAACAAGTTTGCCAAGAAGAAGAGAGAATCATGTGTGCAATATTTCCAATGCAACATTCGATCACACTCTCTCAGATAATGGTTCCTTCATTAATTTCTTACCATCTTATTTACTCGATAAACTTGATTTAGGACCTCTTTACTCACGCATGGTCCTTCAGTTTGTTGATCGATCAGTAAAGAGATCGAGGGGCATTTTGAGGAACATTATCATGATTGTACATGGTATGCTATTACCAGTGGACTTTACTATCCTGGACATGGATTCCCCTACACAGTCACACCTAACCCCGACCATTCTTGGGAGGCCTTTCTTGCAGACTGCGAAGGTGCTCTTTGATTATGATACTGGGAAGGTATCTTTTTGCACAGAGGGTGAGAAGGTACACATTGAGATGGTGAAAGAATCATCTATTTCCAGCGTCACATCTACATACAGTTCAGATGTCCTAAGTTCTTTATCCAACTACGATTACAAGGATGAGGTTCGTTGCGACGACTTTGAGAGGTATCAAATTGAGATGCATGATATCCTAGTAGAGGATGTGTTTGACACTACAGTTGACAGTTCTTTTGAGGGCAGCTTGTACACGACCATAGAGATAGATCAGATGGAGCAGCAGATTGAGGAGGTTATTGCAGGTATTTCAGAGAGTTTACTTGATTCCTCCACTTTAGATGATCTAGAACCAGACTATCGGTTATTTGAGTCATTTAGTTCTAGTCATTCTGAGGATGAGCATAGCACAGAGTTGGATGATGTCATTTCAGACTTCATAGACATCTTCTATAGTCCAACTTTAGAGCACTTTGAGATGTTGGATAACCATATTGCAGATACACTCATCACCAACATTGTTTCCAGTCGAGAGTCAGATGAGACGGCATGGCCAGATTCTACCTTACTTGAGTTGAAGACATTACCACCAAACATGAGGTATGCTTTCCTTTCGGGTCCACACCGACAATTTCCGGTCATTGACAGTTCATCTTTGATTAAGAGCAATAATATCGTTTGATGGAGATTCACGAAATAAATCGCAAGGAAATTGGTTAGACTGTATCCGATCTCCGTGGGATAAAACTTGCTTTGTGTTCTCATCGTATCCATCTTGATCATGACAATAAACAATCTAGAGAGTTTTAGTGCAGACTGAACCCTATTCTACGAGATGTTGTCAAGAAAGAGATTGTGAAATGGTGTGACATAGGGTTTATTTATCCCATTTCCAACTTTGAACGGATTTACCCATTACATATTTTCCCGAATAAGTCGGGAATTTAGATGGTTAAGAATGAGAGTGGAGAGGAGATTCCAAATAGAGTGACCAAGTCGTGGCGACTTTGTATTGATTATAGATGATTGAATGTCATGACAAAGGACCACTTTCCTCTTCCTTTTATAAACCATATCATAGAGAAGTTGGCAAGGAAGAAGTACTTATGCTTCTTAGATGGTTACTTCGGATATAATCATCAGCATTGCTCTTGAGGACCAGAAGAAGACTACCTTTACACGTCCTTTTGACGCGTATGCCTTTAGGCGGATTCCCTTCGGTTTGTGCAATGTCCCTGCTACATTCCAGAGGTGTATGCTTGCCATTTTTGCAAACATGGTAGGAAATTTTCTCAAGGTCTCTATGGATGATTTTTCGGTCTATGATGAGTCGTTAGATGCTTGTTTAGCTCACCTAGACCATGCACTTCAGAAATATGGTGAGGCAAATCTCATTTTGTTATGGGGAAAGAGCCATTTTATGGTTACAAATGAGATTGTATTGGGGCATGTCATCTCCAAGTAAGGCATGGAGGTTGACCCTGCCAAGATGGATGCCATCAATCATCTCGACCAACCAACCAACGTCAAGCAGTTACGATCTTTTCTAGGGCATGTTAGTTTCATCCTGGACTTCTCCAGGATTGACCGATTTTGTTAGGAAAAGACATAGAGTTTTTTAATAGATGACAAATTTCTTGATGCCTTCTTCGCATTGAAGAACATGATTATCAGTGCTCCTATCCTACAACCGCACGATTGATCTCTCCCTTTCGAGATCATGACTGATGCTTCAGATTTAATGATTGGGGTTGTATTAGGACATATGAGGAATGGACTTCTAGTTGCTATTCACTATGCCAACTGGACTTTAGACGACGCACAACAAAACTATACAATGACAGAGAAAGAGATGATGGCTGCAGTTTTTGCATTATATAAATTCAGATCTTATCTTCTTAGTTCCAAGATTAGAGTTTTTACAAACCATTCGGTTATTAGATATTTGATGGAAAAGAAGGATGCCAAGTCACACCTTCTTCGATGGATTCTCTTACTTCAAGAATTTGATTTGGATATTAAGGACAAACCTGGAGTGAAGAACGTGATAGTTGATCACCTCTCCTATTTACAGTTAGAGCCGTCTCCATATGGATACTCGATGGATATTGTAGAGATATTCCCATATGAGATCATCTTTGCAGGTACAAGCTTTTGTGGTATGCTGATATAGTGAACTTTCTGGTCACACGAAAGAATCCACAGGGTTGGCCGAGGGATCGAGTTGGCAGACTAGTTTCCGAGGCACGATACTACCACTGGAAGGATCCGATTCTTTTCCACGAGGGACCGAATTGTGTTTACATATGATGTATTCCCCAGGAGGAATACAATTGTGTCGTCACCTTGTGCCAGTCTCTAGAGGTAGGACATCATTCAGGGAAGAGGATAATACAAAAGGTACTCTAGTTTGGTGGCCAACTCTGATGAGAGATGCTTGCACATTTGTGAAGAGTTGTCCACTTTGTCAAAAAGCAGGGGGGACGATCAGTCACGAGATGTATGCCAATGAGACCAGTGATCATTTGTGATATTTTTGATGCATGAGGCATCGATTTTATGGGACCGTTTCCTTTTAGTAGTGGCTTTAAGTATATACTTCTGGTTGTATATTGTGATAACAGATGGGTGGAGGCTATACCTGTATGAACCGATGATAGTAATACAATGTGCAAGTTCCTAAGGGAATATATCATTTCACAGTTCGGTATTCCACGAGTTCTCATTTCTGATTGGGTTATCCATTTTATCAACAAAGACATGAAGAAGCTAGTGAATAATTATGCTATATATCACAGAGTAGCTTCTCCATACCACCCACAGACGAACGCATGGCTGATGTTTCAAATAGGGAGGTGAAATCTATACTTCAAAAGTTAGTACGTCCTGATAGGAAGAATAGGTCACAACTTCTAGACCATGTTCTTTGGGCATATCGTACCACATATAAGACCCCCTTAGGCAGTTCTCCATTCAGGCTTGTTTATGGGAAGCCATGTCATTTTCCCATAGAGATCATGCACAAATCAGAATGGGATATCAAAGAGGTTTCACTTGATTTGCAAAAAGTTGGAACCAATAGGAAGATAGATCTGAACGAGCTAGTTGAGATTAGAAACCAAGCATATGAAAACACTCTCATTTAAAAGGACAAGGTGAAGAGGTGGCACGGTAGATACATTCATCACAAGACCTTTGTTCCTAGCCAGAAGGTTTAGCTATTCAATGCATGATTAAAACTCTTTCCTGGTAAATTAAAGAGCAAATGGGAAGGTCCATACAAAGGCAGAATTGGTGTAGGACAACATAAGCGTAGCCATATCATATGAGTCACCTGGTCAGAGCCATTCGTGGTGAACGGACACATGTTGAAGCATTTCATGGAATCTACAGATAATTTGACACGAGTTGATGTGATCTACTATTACGGGACTTGTGACTACTCATCCTCTTCATTTTGTCCTTTACGGAAACCTTGACACCTTTCATTTTTTGAAGCACACACCACTTGTACATTCTTCTTAGATTTCATCCGTCCTCATTTTTGCTCGTCTTTATACTTAGGATACAAGATCTTAAGTATAGGGGACCGATTGTTTCTGTTGATTTTCTATTTTCTTATTTTATTCTTTTTACTTTTCTTGTTTGTACATTCTTTTATACCCATCAATCATTTCTAATGCCGCATTCTCTTCTATATTCAGGATACTTGATCCTAAGTATACGGGGGACCGAGTGATTTCATTGAGTTTGTTTCCTTTCTTTCTTCTTTCGTTCATTTATTTCTTACCACCAGTCACCTCATTTTTGTCTTCTGCTATACATACAATGACCATATCGTAAGTATAGGTGGTGTCTGACTTCTCGTTCTTTCATTATTTTCACACACTTTTACGTAGCGCGAGTTATGTACTCCTTTTTCTCTTTTTAACACTATGACATATCATAAGCTAAGTATAAGGGTTTGTGTATATATATTCTATATATATTTTTGTCCATAACTCTTACTTTTATGTATTTTCTATATATAAAATCTATAAAAAAAATGGATGCGGGTAAAATTTATTTAAAAGCTATTTAATTAAGTATTTATTTAGAAGTCTAATACATAAATAAAATCTATGTAAAACTATTATTTAAAATCTTTATTTAAAATTTTATTTAAAAGGTGTATTTAAAAGGTGCATAATATTATTTTAAAATCCTATTTATTAAAATGTGTAAAAATAACTTAATATTTAAAATATGTGTATTTAGAATTTGTAAAACCCATTATTTATTTAATCCAAAAAATATTGGTAACTTATCTTTTAAACTTTTTTAAAATATGGTTATTTATAAAAAAATATAAATTTACAAAGTTCATTAAAAATACAAAGTTCTAAAATCCATAAAAATGGAAAAATCCTTAAAATCCAAAAAATGAGTACAATTCAGAAAAATTTACCTCAAAAAAACATTGTTGCATTTGCATTCACATTTTTCAGAATAAGTCTGGTTTCTCAAACTAAAGATTGGAAATAATTCAAAGTATGGAGCTTGATCATGGCCTTTGATCCTAATTATAAGGAACCTAGTTAGGAACTGGAATTTAGACTTTTTCGGATGTTTGAATTTAATCTTTGCGTTCCATAGGATCATGTTCGGAATTCAACTTAAACTTACTTAAGTAGGACACTTGGTGTCATCCGTTTAACTCTTCAATAGTGGACCAATTTTGAACTCATCCACTCTGCACTTAGCTCGACTTGCATGGGGTTGCGAATGGTAGTTCATTTTAGTGGTACATTTTCATCCTTGTCTAGTGGCGTAGATGTTTAAAGACGGGAGTTGTGGGGTTGAAATAAAGCTTCGAATGAGGGATGATCTGCTGGCACAATTTTTCTAAGATCCAAAACATGGGCAGAATAAAAGATTCTATATCCATCGGAAAAAAATTCATAAAGTACATTGTTGACCAAAAATAATCTAAGCTTGATATAGCCTGCATACCTTGGTAGAGATTTGGCTACACTGGCCAAGCTTCAAAAAGAAAAGGGGCTACATTGGTCACGCTCCAGATCTCTTCTCTTTCTTCTAGCTTCTTACCCCTTTCGATTGTGGACACAACATGTACCTGAACACAGAAGGGAATATTCCCTCCTCGAGGATCGAGTATATGTATAAGGAAACCATGGAGTGTATTAATGGGGTGGTCGGTTTCTTTGCCTCCTTAAGCAGGAAGAGCTAACACATTTCACATACAGAACAAATTGACTTCAAGGTTGAAAGAGTTAGCGCGATGGATGAGAGGATCTGAGCTGGCGGTTGAGGTGAACCTGAATAAGGATTTGTGGAACTTGATAGTTGTTAGGACTAAAATCATCCTAGTTAAGGCTCCAATAAAATGCTTATTCTAAGGCCCGACCATGCTATATCTTTTGTCTATCTTTATGTATTGGTTTAGGAAAATAAATTCATTCTAACTTTCTTTTTCCTTATTCTTCAAATAAGTGTTTGCTAAGGGATTAATAAAGTTTAAGTATGGATGGTTGATGAATCTGTGATTCATTAACATTTCTATCGTATTTTATCTTAAAATACTTAACAAATATATATAAATATGCATTAATATTCATTTTTTGATCAGAAGTATATTTATTAATAAAAATTGATTTTATGCATCAAAAAGACATAAATATAAAAATAAAAAAATAAAAATAAAAGAAAACAAGGTAGATTGTAAATATGTATATATTGTATAGTATGACTTATATGATAAAGAAATATATATAATCGAAACCTCTAGACCAAGTCAGCATGACTTGGTTGACAAATAATAAAGTAGGGGAGATAAGGAAAAAAGCCTCAAAAGAACTAATTCTATTTATAAAGAATTAATTTCACCTATTTATTTTATATACACAATCTTCACCTAATTTTATTTAATTCACATGTACATATTTTCACCCTTATGTAGATAAAAATATATACAAAAAATATAAAAATAAATAAATAATTCCAACTTGTATGTATGCAAATTAATCAGAACTCCTAATTGTCAATTTCCCAACTTCCGAACGTCATAACTTTGCCATATGATCTCCAATTTCACTCTACTCACCTTTAAAGTTCAAGATATTAAATTCTCTAATCAATGAAGGTGGTTTCATTGAATCAGAGTTTGTTTGCAAAAAGTCAGTTTTTGAACCTAGTGCTAAATGGGTTTCTGAGTTGTTTAATTTATTCTGTACATACTATTTATAGTAGAACCAATTTAACAATTATTTATTTATTTTCTCGATATTGTAGTTTATCTATAAAATAAAAATCCAACTTAAATCTTTATTTAATATTTTAAATAAATTAAAAACCCCTAAAATAGATGAATTTGAACTACATTATATATACATGTATTCAATAATTTTTGTAAAATAAATTATTAAAATCTAAAAAAATTTATATAAGCCTTATTTATTATTATATAAATTAATAAAAATGTAAAAATAACATCTTATTTATTAAAATACTCACTAAAAATATAAATGTCATTTATAAAGTATATTATATGTATATTTATTGATATTCTATTTATATATCATAAAATATATTATTGTATATGTGAAATAGACCATAATTTAGATAATTTAATTATCTATATTTTACATTTTTACATCTTTTTGAAATACCATTATTTAAAAATTATTATATAATTTATGAGCATTTTAATTCTCAGAATTTGTGGTGCTGACACGTGTCCGCACCACATTCATCTTCTTCAATGAAACATTCTATTGCACTATGTAAATGTCCCATCTTCATCTAATTTTCTAGCCTTCAACTCTCGACAAGCTAAAAATCTAATCTGTAGATTATTTAGCCTAACCAACCCTTATGCACACCTTATCTTCAAATCCACCCAATTCTCTTCCATTTTTCCTATATAAATCGTCAAAGTTGGTGTTAAACAACAACTCTATCCAGAATCAGTTCCAACTGACCATTCCCAACTTCCATTGCCTAGACCTTGCTCCTTGGGTGACATACGAGGTAGGATGTCCACCCGCGAGGAATAGGATAGAGCACGGAGGAGTTCCAAGTCTAACTCACGTTGAATCATGACTAACTCCGCTATGTAGAGCTCGAGCCAACACTAGGTTTTGGAGTGAAGACCTAGAAGTTCTTACAAATTCCTAATCCCATGTGAATTTCAACCATTAAATTCGGTGGTTTTAATTAGTTTTTAGGCCACTTAATCCATATCTTAGATATCTTAATCAACCATCTCTTGATTTCGTTCAAAAGCACCATCCAATTTGATCTATTTACTTGGTGAATCTGATTCAAAGTCCGCTCTTTTTGACACAATACTTTGCGCAAGAATAACTCAAATATTCCCAAGTCGATTCATCCCAAATTGAGTCATAATTCTTCTTGCATGTTGTTCCATCTTCCGAAGCTAGTTCCCATAATTATTTGAGGTCAACATTCGCTTCATTCGATGGTGGAAATCAAGTTAAAACTGCACGAGAGTGGATCGACTTTCTGCATCTCCATCAGGAACCCTGATGCATCCGCGATTTATCATCTCAATATATTAATCTTAGAGAAATCCCTGAGTCAAATATCAAATAAATATCCTTAAAATCAATAAATTAATAAAATGATTCCTGTAAATAAAATACATTAATTATTATATATTTTATTGTACATTAATAATAATAAATCATAAAATAAAAAAGTTATTCATCTGTAAATAGCCAAAACTTCATGTATTTTTATCAATTCCATATCAACTCCTTTTCGTTAATTCTTTCTCTAACTTGTATATAAAATGTATATAAAAATATAAAAAATATATAATAAATTCCACCATCAATAAATACTCCTAGATCTCAAAGAGAAAAGGTCGTAAAGTACAAATTCCCGACCACATTCCCGCTTCGTACGAATACCAAATTCACCAAACTCACTTTTAAAGTCAAGTTAGAAAATTATCTATCCAATGAAAGTGGTTTTATTAATATAGGAGCTCGTTTGTAAAATATGGGTTTTGGGACCTAGTTGTATATTGTATATGATGTAAATATTGTTCTTTTCTCATTTTTTACTTTTTCTTAATTACAAAAAATCCAACAATTTTTTTGCATTTTATTTTATTTCCAGTATTTTTTATTTTGTAAATATCTTTTAACTAAAAAAATAAAAAAACTAAAACTAGAAAAATAAAAAAATCTTGTAAATATTGTTTGTTTTATTTTGTTGACTTGGTTTTGCAATTTCTCCATTCTCTTTTTTTCTCTTTATTTTTTTCTCTTTTAGTAATCTAATTTTATTTTATTTTTATTTTCTTTTCTTCCACCAACTCCCATTCTCCCCTCATCTTCCATCACTTCTCCAACCTCCACCTCACTTCTTCTCTAACTTCCTCCTCCTCCTTTTTATCTCATTCTCCTCTTCATTCTCTTTTATCTGCCAATTCCTTAAACAAGAGAGGAGAGAATTCCAGCTACGCCGAAGCTCCGAGGTGACATCTACACCTTCGCGTTGAGCGACGACGAGTCTCCGACCTTCATCGACTATTGGCGAGATCTGTAGAGCTCCGCTTCGCGTCGTAGTCTCTTCCACATCATTGCACAACCTCGCATTCTTCGCCACATGCTTGAGTCTACGACGGGAGCTGTGCACCGTAACCCCACCCTCCAGCAAAATCACAGTTAAGTTACCATTTTATTTTCCTCATTTTTTATCTAACACTCATTGTTTTCTTGTTGTTCTACATCCATCACTCACACCATCGATAAATCACACCACAATTTCATTCACATTTTGATTTCCTATTTAAAAATAAAAATAAATAAAACACACATACACGCAACAGCTGTGTCACGTAGCCGTCACCCATTGTGACCATCTCCAGTTAGGGATGAGAATTGGGTAGGGTCGGCCCGACCCAGCCCGATGCCCGGCCCGATAAAGCCTGAGCATGGCCCGAGTCCGAACGATAAATGGGCGGGCTTGGGCTTGATTTTTGGCCCGAACCAATTTTCGGGCCGGGTTCGGGCAAGCTTGGGCCTGAGCCCGAAGCCCGTGGGCTGGCCCGAATATAGGCCCGTATACAAGCCCGATCATGGGATCAATTCAATATATCTTCGGTACGCTCTTGAAGAGCTGCTTCCTCGTGATATCATGGAGCTTCCCGAGCGGCTCCTTCTTGTGCCATTCGGGGAATGACGATAGTCTGTTCGTGAAGAGGGTAGTCACAATATTTAAAAAGGATGAAGGTCTGCATATCTCGACAAGGAAGATTACATTAATCACATGATCTCAAGCTCCTCTCATGGAAACCACGTCTTGCTTTTGCCTTCCTGTCCGGCGGTATTTTCCCTTTCTCCCTAATGCAAATTCTATATTTAAAATTTTAGATATTAATTGCCATACATATACCTATGCACACGCCTCGAATTTCAACAATGTTAGGAATTGCAGTATTTTTTTCCCTTAATGCAAGGGATTGTAAACTATACCAGATTTAAAAAGATAAGAAATTTAATGAAGGGAAATGTAATGGCGATTATTTACTTAAAAAATCACGAACTAATAGAATTACAACTAGCAGGGGGCTGGGAGGCCAAAGAGAAAGACAAAAAGAGAGATGTGGAATCAAAGGTATGTATTATATTCACATTTTAATTTTTATTTTAATATAGCGGGCCGGCCCGACCCGAGCCCGACCCATGTACTTGCGGGCCGGGCTCAGGCTTGGGCTGCATTTTCTAAAATTCAACGGGCCTAGGCCCGGCCCGAAAGCCCGTAAATTGAAACCGGGCTCGGGCTGGGCTAGGATGGGCCCGACCCGACCCGGCCCGATGCTCATCCCTATCCGCTGGAGGGCCCGACCCGACCCGGCCCGATGCTCATCCCTATCCGCTGGAGGGCCCGACCCGACCTGGCCACCGCCGCTTCTTCGGCCTCCCGCCGCACCGCCCATCGTCCGCCTAGGAGACCCCTCTCTTAGAACTACCACATGCATTCGCATTGTGCATCGCCCCGCGCCACCTTGCGCCTCCACCTATGGCTGCACAACAATCGTCTTTACCGCTGCTGCTCTACGCTGCACCCCTGGCCGCAATACCCCACCGCCGATGCACTTGTTTCGACCAGCCGCCCAGCCCTCCAGCGGAGGTGCCGCCCCTGGACGCCCCCCTCGCGCAGCTGTAAAACCAGTTGCAGTGAGCCCGCTGCACAAGCGTGTGCGCCATCACGCTACCCAGCCGTGCACCCCCGGGCTGCCACCATCTCCACAGCCGCGTGCGACACCCCCCCCCCCCACTCCAAGGTTGCACGCGCCAGCGACCCGCATGCCCTGGTCATCGCCCTCAACATTGGGGAAATGGGTTCCACTTTGGAACCCACGATCTCGACGAAGGAGAAAGCCGTCTTCAATTTTTTTTGAGACAATTACAAATAGTCCCCTGAAGGTATATTAAATTAAAGAAATTCCCCTGGGCATATTTTATGTTATTAAAGTTTTGTTTTGGTATCATGCTTTAGCCTCTGATTTGGACATCAATTTCTCATTATTTCTTTAAATAAAAAATAACTTGTTGTAGATCATAAAATTCTCTATATATTGGCTATAGTTGTATTTTTGTGAGCAATAGTTAATTAATTAAAATTGTTTTGATGAAATATTGCATATTTTACTCATTTCATGGTTTGAAATTTGTATTAAATTAATAGTAGCTCCAAAAATTGTGAAAAATTTAAAAAATGATGCATCTAAATGTGTTCTAATTTATATCCAAATTTCATGTAAAATGGATGTGTCTTCGTGCATAAAAATTGTTGAGTGATTTTTGTAATTGATTTTTAATTAAATCTACAAATAATATTTTTGCAAAATTTCAAGTCTTCTGGATTGTTCATTAAAATATATTTTTGAAATATATTGGTCTCTAGATGATTTAGGTTTGTGGCTTTATTATGAATTAAATACTCACAATCACCCTGTTTCACTTAAAAAATTCATAAAAAATTAGTGCAACTTCATTTCATCATGTTTTAACTTCCTATAAAAGTTTCATTAATTTTACATTCTGTTTGCACAAAAAATTGCATAAAAATCTCTAAAAAAATTCGCATTTTCATTATTGTATTTTAAATCCAAAAAATCTAAAAAATATATTTTGCATTCATCATTATATTAGGTTTCTAGAATAATACAACTTGACTAAATTGGATTATTTGTCATTAAAATTTAATTTGGCTAAGTTGCTTGATTTCTCAAGAAAGTAGTTCAATTGCATATTGGCATTTGCATTTACATTGCATAAAAATATCAAAAAAATCTTCTCTGAAAACAGTGCATCAATTAATCTAATTTGACCCCTAGCTTGTTCGTTTGCCTCCTTGAGTCGATCCTGGGGCTTGTCCAGGTTAAATAAACACAAAACCTACTTAGTTCACTTGATTTATTTATTTATTTGTGTAGTTATTTTTTATTGACCCCGATTTGTTGACTACAACATAAATTCGACGCAATTTATTAGGGTAATTCGTGGATTATCAAATGGCACCGTTGTCAGGGAGGAAATGACTTAGTATCATTTTAGAGAGTGTCAGGTTTTCCACCTCCGGGTAGTCTGACCCATGATTTTTCTTATAATTATTACTCTGCTATGTTCTTACATTTTTTTATTTTATTTTATTTTATTTTGTGTCTATCTCTCTGACCACCATCTTTTTTTATGCGAGGGACTCGGCACGATGAAGCAGCCACTTAGGTGGATGAGCATCTCAAGAGCATTGGAGGCCAACATTTCTAGGAATTAAAACGACTGAAGGATTCACATTAAAACTAAGATCGAGTTGAGTCGCGGGAGGATTTTTTTTCTGCATTTATTTTATTTTGTAATCACTACATATTTCCAGCGGATTCATTTTGGGATCTTACGTGTGTAACCGGACTTTCGACACTTATTTTTGTGGTGTGTCGAGACTTGTTTCACTCTCATGTGAGGGTGGGGCTCGACTTGAGTGGCTCATAGGTTAGACCTGCACACGTGGCTCTTAGAGCTTTTTATAGGTTTTATCTGCTTGTGCTTGTAAAATTTAGGACCACACATTCACAGTTAATAATACACACGTAGACCGTTCTATTTAGTCAAACTGAAATCCATTCTTCCTTGCTAATAGAACTTTTTGCTAGGTGCGGTTTTCTCTTACTTGTATTTCATATAGTATATTCAATTTTGTATTACATCCCGCATGCAGAGCACGGGAAAAACTGTAAGTCTTCTGAACTGGGCATGCATCATTAATTTCTATCATTGCATCGGCTTTTCTCGACTCCCTTCCCATTGATTTTTACAACTTAGGATTAAAGGAAATCAGGACTGTTTGTTAGGCGTGCCTTTTGTGGTGGATTAAATTCAATGAAAATCAAAATGAAAATTGGGACTGCTAATACAACTTTAAAAAGAATTTGATAAAAATAATACTTGTTTTTGGAAGAGCAATCCCGTCACTATACACATTATACTTGTTGAGAGGTGAGGATGCATCCCTAGGATAATGCCCATAACACACACCTTAATCATGCATAAATGGATTCTTATGTTATCACTTAACTAAAACCGAACAGATAACAGTCGGACTTTTGTGACCATCTTCGTGTTGAGTAGGTGAAATCATGGTTTGTGTGTTATAGAATTTCTACCTCAATCCACTTACATTCATCCATTCCTCTTCAAGATACCTAGATATTAGTCATCATATCCAGGTCACTCCTCTTCGACCATATTCGGATCATCTTCGCCTTCTTATTCCTCCTCATACCCCCATCTAGACCGCAAAGTCAAAACTCTAACTGACTTCCCCACTTCTTCATACTTATCACCAACCCCACATTCTTACACCCCTGACCCACTTCCAATTTGGGCCGACTCGTTGTATTCTCAACCACTTGTTGGAATCAAGGAACAATTCGAAGTGCAAGCCTCTGTAGAGAGAAATGATTGACAGAATTATGTGCCCCCACATACCTCATTCTCACCTCAAGTTGGGACTGGTCAATTCACATATACGCATCCTGACTTGACCTTAGGGTATAATATGGTCGACCTAAAAAAACGAATGGAGAGGCCTTCACCATATGATCTTCTTGACTTGGTTGACCTTAGTGATAAGCCCACATTGACCAGCATTCGACGAGCCTACACATGCAGGGGACTGGACCCATGAACTCAATCATCAAACCCCCTGTCCATTGACTCCACCATATGAGGCTCCTGCCACTCATATTGTCTATTCTCGACCCTGAATTACATACCAGAGTCTAGGTATGTTGAGTATGAGACCCCAAGTTCTCGGCAGTATCCTCCAATTGAACAAACTGCTCCTATGATTTGTCATGGGGAAATTTCAGAGGCTTACATTTCTAGGATTATTAAAAGATATGAATTAATTGAGGATAAATATAGAAATGTCATCGATAAACTAATTTTATTTTATACCAGCCCATGTATGGAAGTGGAGAATGAAATGAATGGATTCGATGTTGAAAATATAGAGGACATAAGGAAACATACACACGCTGTATAGCTGGAGTCCATTCTACCTCCCTCTTCTACTCACCTTACAATCTAGAGTTTGTACATCCTCCCACTCCTCCTTCTCCTATCAAAAACAACAAAAAAATCAAAAATCTCAAAAAGATCAAAAAAATTGAAAAATTAGAAAAACTTATAAAAATAGAAAATGAAAAACATAGAAAAAACTGGTCCTGCCCTAAGGGAAGCACCCGATGAGGAATTGATTTTTAAGCTTCCCTTAATAAAGGCCATAGATCACTTCTCCGACCTTAAACGATTTGTGAGAAGTAAATTAATGCCTAAGAGGTCAAGCAATAAGAGGACAAGGACTGAGAGACACATAGTGTCTATGGCCACCTCCTTGGTGATGGGGAGAAAGACCAAGAGCCGCAGAGCGAAGCGATTTCCTAGAGTTGACTATGAAATCATAGACGCTACTTTCACCCATGCTAGAATTGATGATGACTCGTCGATAAATATCCTTCTGACATCTGTGTTTACCAAGCTCAAACTCGGGTCAATCAGGAAGTCAAGAGACATCGTTTAGTTGGCTTATCAGTCTATAAAACGATTGGGAGGAACCATTTTAGTCATCATCACTTTCCAAGGTGTTCTACTCCAGGTAGACTTCACGGTCATTGACATTGAGCATCGAGGAGAGTTCACCCAATCTCCAATCATTCTCAGGAAGCCGTTCTTCTTAGCCTTGGCTAAGGCAACTATAGACTGCGAGACTCGGGAGATCGATTTCACTGCATTGGGAGCACTCCGACCTCACCCATTCTTTAAGGACACACGATATTCTAAGGTAACCTGCATAGCCGTAGACAGTCATTACCACTAAGAGAGTGATGAGTCTCGTCTCTCTACTACACCTGGGATACTGACTATCCAGCCGACCGTTGGTTTGGAGACTCTCCATGCCTCCACTTCACCAACTGCTTGCATCACCACCACCGTGACAACTTCTAAAGAAGACTCACAACCAGAAGCTATCCTTGAGTCGGACACGATCTTTTGTGATTTCCTTGACCATTTCAATGATCTGACAAATGAGCCCATCATTGCCAAGCCTACTGTGAGCACTATTACATACTGAAGATGTGTGTTGACCTTACAATAGTATTACAATGCGTATGGTGATTCATCTGATGACAGACCTATGGCCAGCACCTTTCACACACATCTCTAGGACCTTCACCAAAAGAGACAACCAAAACCAAATTGGCCAATCCCGATAAATCGGTTACTCCATCCTCTAGTCGGTCATCTGGTAAGAAGAAGACGAGTATTGATTCCTCGAGGCATTCCCTCAACACCTCAAGACGTATGAATCTCCTCTTACTCTTGACGCTTCAGATTCTATAAAATCGGTTAAGAAAGTTGCCTTCAACATACCATAGAAGGAACTTTCTAAGGATTCCTCATCAGGTCTGGATGAGGTGGTCTATATGAATAAGCTCAGTTCGGCTATTCTTAATCCCTATTTGAGCAAGCAGTCGTGTGTCGACCCCCGTTGGATGTTCCATGCCCATCACTATTATTCATCTGAGGATAATTCTGACAGCAACACATATCTATACTACCCGCCTCCTCGCTCCCGCAAGAAGGTTCGTCACAAACCTTCTTGATCCTTGTATATTCTCTCTCCTCATTGTATAGATTTTCTTCCTTTTATTTCCCTCCCTCTCCCGTGATTCGCATTACTCGCCCCAACTGTATCATTTTCATTTTGTGTCTATACTTAGGATGACTAGATCCCAAGTATAAGTGTGTGAGTGACCCGAGTTTCTCTTTCTCTTCTTTTTATTTTCTTTTGGTATATTCTCCTAGCTCTCATTAGTCCCCTAGTCTTGTGTTCTCTCCCATATTTAAGCTGGCCAGAGCCTTGGGGGGTGATAACCGTTGCGTATTCTCCATCTCCTCTTCTATTCTTTTTCTCTCACCCTCGACCGCCTCGTTTTTTGCTTCTTCTGTACTTAAGCCCTCAATAGCCTAAGTATAGAGGGGTAGGTCGACTCCTATTCTTTTCACCCACTTATGCTTAGTATGAGTTATGGCTTTTTGTTACCTAGTGCCATGAGGACATTGCACATGCTAAGTATAGGAAGGGTTTGTATATATTACATATATACTTTACCTATAGCTCGTACTTTCACGTATTTTATGTATAATATTAAATAAATATGTGATAGTAAATAAACAAATATATATAAAATAAACTGTGAAACTTTTTTAAAAATAAAAAAATTCAAATAATTCAAATAATCAAAAATCTTTAAAAAATATTTTCCCTTTATTTTTCAAAAAAAATCAAAACATTCTTTTAATTTTTTTCTTCTTTTCTTCTTTTTCAAAATAAAAAAACTTTTCAAAAAAATCCTTTCTTTTCTTCTTTTCCTTTATTTTTCAAAAAAAAGAGAGAAAAATTTCATAAAAACACCAACTAATGAGTTGGTTTAGTCCCTAAAAATAAAAAAAAGAGAGAAAATTTTCATAAAAAAACACTAACTAGTGAGTTGGTTTAGTCCCTGACACTTACACATTCACGCAAGACTAGTGAAGTTCAAGAACACTTGGTTTTATGAGGTTTTGAGATTTAGAGTCAACCTGCCTTTGTCATTAGGGTCTTTGACTTAATTATTCACATTTCCCTAGTTTGAAAGATGTGTGTGCTATATTTCATACTTAGCCTCTACCTTAAGAATATGATAAACACCTCACATACACGACTGCAGTTATAATGAGATGAATTGAAATTTCACTTGAGGAACTGGGTTGAGAGATTTGAGTTTGGACCTGATTTTATGATGCTCGAGGATGGGATAAAATCAATGAAGGCTTCATGAAACCTGAGTGTCAACACCTTTAGCTAGTGAGAGAACATGTTTCTTATACTATTCTCTTGATATTGACCTATATACTAGGGTGTGATGAAATCTAAAAGTTTGTTGATCAGTGTGTACCAACTTGGTAAAAGCAATGGAGCTAGCCAAAATTCAAAGAGAGAGAGAGAGAGCTCTACACTACAAAGTCAAATTCAAAGAGCTTCCACCAAAGACGAGCGCTCCCAACCATTTCAAAGTGACCACTTGGACCAAATCTATTAGGACCAGAAGTCGGGATAGCACTCAAAAAGGGCTCTGCATCGTAAAGGGTGTAGAAAGTATATTAGATACTCAAAAAAGGCATATCCCGATGTACTCCCAGGAAAACAAGAGAAGACGAATCCAACTTCTCTTGACGGACACATTGATCAATACCAAATAAATAAACGTGTTGAGTTAATAAGGCACTCGAGAGGATACTTGTTCATTGAGAGGGAGAGAAGAAATTACACAAACCTATACCCTCCATCAACTGTCTTCCATCTTTACTTTTAAGTCTGGCAACTAAAGAGACGGTGGATTGAATGTAAGAAATGATTTATTCCCTAGTGTTGATGATTGGGTTCTTAGGAGAGTCTCTTGGACCTTGGGTGACGTTTCGGCCATATCCTTATTATATATGTATACAGAGAGAGTCTTATGATTAGGAAAATTGGATACTTTTGACTAGAGCTTGGTTCAGTAGAATTTTAGGATCACTAAAATTGAGATTTCTCAATAGATCAAGTCTTGTATTCACATGCACAGTCAGGGGTTAATCCAACTTATTCATTCTTTGTTTGCTCGAGGACTAGCAAAGTTTAAGTATACGGGGTGATGAACCCATGATTCATCATCTCAATATATTAATCTTAGCTAAATACCTGAGCTAAATATCAAATAAATATTTTTAAAATCAATAAATTAATAAAAATAACTCTTGTAAATAAAATACATTATTTATCATATATTTTATTGTATAAAATAAATTAGTAATAAAAGCCATAAAATAAAGGAGCTATTCACCTGTAAATAGCCAAAACTCCATGTATTTTTAATAATTTCATATCAACTCCTTTTCGGTTGATTCTTTATCTAACTTGTATATGAAAATGCATATAAAAGTACAACAATATAAAATAAATTTCACCGCCAATAAATACTCTTAGATCTCAAAGAGAAAAGACCATAAAGTCCAAATTCCCAGCCACATTTTCACTCTGTATGAACTCCAAATTCACCAAACTAACTTTTAAAGTTCAAGTTAGAAAATTATCTATCTAATTTCATTAAAATCAGAGCTCGTTTGCAAAATATAGGGTTTGCGATCTAGTAGTATATGGCATATAATGTAAATATCGTTCTTTTTCACATTTTTTACCTTTTCTTATTTAAAAAAATTTCAAAAAAAATTATTTTTATTTTTATTTTATTTCTAGTATTTTATTTTTATTTTTAAATATTTTTTATTTAAAACGGCAAAAAATAAAACTAGAAAAATAAAAAGATTCGTGTATATATTGATTGTTTTATTGTTGACTTAGTTTTGCAATTTCTCCATTCTCTTTTATTTCTCTTTATTTTATTTTCTCTAGCCTACTTTTATTTTCTATTTTATTTTCTATTTTATTTTTTTTCTTTTTTTATTTTTATTTTCTTTTCTTCCACCAACTCCCATTCTCTCCTCATCTTCCTCCACTCCTCCAACCTCCGCCCCACTTCTTTTCTAACCTCATCCTCTTTTTTATTCCCTTCTACTATTTCATAAAACTCTCTCTTGTCCGTGAATTCCTTAAACAAGGGAGGAGAGAATTCCAGCCCCGCTGAAGCTCCGAGGTGACAGCTCCACCTTTGATGTTGAGCGACGACGAGTCTCCGGCTTTCATGGACCATTGGTGAGATCCGTGGAGCTTTGCTTCACGTCGCAGTCTCTTCCATGTCACTACACAACCTTTCATTATTCACCACATGCTTGAGGCCACGATGAGAGCCGTGCACCGTGGCCCCACCCTCCGACGAAATCACAGGTAAGTTACCCTTTCTTTTCCTCATTTTTTTATCTAACACTCATTGTTTTTCTTATTGTTTTACATCCACCACTAACACCATCACCACATCATCTCTAAATCACACCAAAATTTCATTCATATTTTGATTTCCTATTTAAAAATTATAAAAAACACATACATGCAACATCTAGGTCACGCAGCTGCTGCCCATCGCCCATCTCCAGTGCGTGGCTACCGCCACTGCTTCCGCCTCCCGCCACACTCCCCACCATTCGCCCAGGAGACTTCTCTCCAAAACCACCACGTGCAGCCTCACTATGCATCGCCCCACGCCACCGTGTGCCTCCACCTACAGCTGCGCAACAACCATCCCTGTCGTTGCTGCTCTCCACCATGCCCTTGGCCACAGCTCCCCGCCACCGCTGCACCTGCTCCGACTAGCCACCCAATCCTCCAGCGGCAGTGGCACCCCTAGTTGCCCCCTCGCGCTGCTGCGCAACCAATAGCAGTGAGCCCTCTACACCTGCGGATATGCCACCCCGCTACCCATCCACACACCCACGGGTTGCCACTATCTCCACCGTAGCGTGCGACGCCGCCCCCCGCACTCCAAGGCCGTACACGCCAGCGACCCACGTGGCCTCGTCACAGTGACGTCCCTGACATTTCATGGGCCCTAGGCAAAAGAGAAGAAAAGGGCCCCTATAAAAATAATTTATTTTTTAATTTGTAAATTTCTTATAAATAAAGTTCTTTAAATTTTAAAAAGAACTATATATGTTTATGATCAACGAGCATCAAACAATAAGTAATGAATTAAAATTATAAAAAATAATTTCTACAATCGAAATAGATATCTATGGATATAATGCAACTCAAGGAACGTAAGTACAAACAAAAGCTAATGGGAAATAGCTAGCAAAAAATGTACCGCATTGATTTTTTAAGTTAGGATTTTTTAGAATGTTCAAGCACAGAAGCACATATCTATTGACTACAATAACAAAAATATTTAAAAATTAAGAGTTTCATGTCTTAATGTCTATTTTCCATATCATATGAGCTGAAAAAAATATGGTTAGAGAATAATAATATTCAAGCAAGAAGCATTAAACAATTAATACAATAAAAAATAAACATGATTTAAACAGACAATAAAATAATAGTTATGGAAAAATAATCAAGTCATCAGTTTTTTATTTGACAGTACGAATCCAAAAAATAATCGTGATTTGTGGATCTAAGGAAAAAATTACAATGACAAATATAAAAAATATCATTAACTGAGACCGTGGTTTGCGGGTGCTCAACAACAACAAGTCATAAATTGAAAGCAAGACAAATTGCAGCAGTGGCAGAAATTGCAAATCACAAGATAAGGAGGTCATATTTGTCTCCAAAGGACACATTTAAGTTCAATATGTGGTCTTAACTTTTAATATATTAATGTGGCATTGGGGAACCCAAAGGATTTTTTGACATTTAGGAAGATGAAGAGTCAAATGACACATGCAAATGTAAATAATTAATGGACCTGTGCAACCATTTAGACATTGGATTGGCATTTGATAGGGATGAAAACAGATACAGATATATCCGAATATCTACGTACAGTATTCGAAAAAATATCGGACACGGATATCCGTATCCAAATATTAATCAAATACGAATCGGATATGGATTGTAAATTTTTTCGATTATGGATGCGAATAATGGCTTGAATATCCGGATCCGGATATCAGAAAAAAAACATTTAATATATTAGTTAATATATTACAAGACACAACCTCATGTTATTATATTAGTAGTAGATATTATATAATACAATATATCAATGATATTAATAAACTTCCGTTTATTTGAAGATGGGCACGCACAAAAGTTACAAGATCATATCCTCCTTTAGCTTCTGGTTAGAACGCATGTCACCTCGACGATCCCTTTTGTTAGGATGCAGCTTATTTATATTTCATTATCAATTTTTAAAATCATTGTAAACTTTGATTAAATATCAATTCGTATTCGTATGTGATCATTAATAGACTCGTATTTGGATTCCATATTTATTGGATCTATATTTGGATTCACTCTTTCACTGGTTCATATTTGGATTAGTTCTTTATTTAATCTGTATTTAGGTTCGCTCTTTATTCGATCCATATTCGTATTCGATAAATATCTGATTTGTATCTGTATTTTTAAGGATACGATTTCCTTAATGCATATCCGAATCATATATGTATCCGTATTCGTGTTCGATAAAGATAGAGCGAATATGGATATAGAAATAGGCATATCTGATCCGTATCCGATCGTTTTCATCCCTAGTATTTGAAATTAAAATAACAAAAACTAACTATATGTAGACGATTTAAAAATGGGCCCCCAAAAGTGCGGGGCCCTGGGCCATTGCACCCCGAGACGAGGCTCAGGGACGGCCCTGCCTCGTCACTGCCCTCAACATTGGGAAAGTGATCTCAACGAAGGAGAAAGATCTCTTCAAATTTTTATTGGGACAATTTCATATAGTCCCCCTGATGGTATATTAAATTAAAAAAACACGATTGATTATTCGATTGCATATAGTCCCCCGATGGGACAATTGCAAATAGTCCTTGAGTTGACCCTGGGGCTTGCCTAGTTTAAATAAACATAAAAACTTCACTTAATTATTCGATTGATTGATTTATTTGTGTGGTTAGTTTTGGTTGACCCCGATTGCCCGACTACTACATAAATTCAACACAATTAATTAGGTTAATTATAGGATTATCAAACCCTAAAAATGTGATTTCTTCATCTTCAACGCATTTCCTCGCAGCATGAGAGATTGAAGGGGGAAGGGGTCCCTCTTCTGACCATGTCTCTTCCATCTTGGCCGCAACATTGCCTCCTAGAGCTGATCGAATCAAAAATCACCATTGTTGTTCTTTATTTTGGGAAGAACTCCACAAGAACTCCATATTGTACGAGTGTTTGACGCGTGTCGTCGATGAGCAGCCCTGATTTCATCTTCGCCTTCTAATCTCGACTGTTCAATGTGAACTCGTGGACAAATTGTGCACTAAACTTGTCATCTTTCTATAATTTCCGTGCACCGCAAAATCTTTCCGATATTGCAATTAGGTCCCTCTACAAGGACCTAAATGCAAAGAACCATTTTTTCCAGAACTATTTTTACAGTTGTACCCTTGAATACCTTGTGACATTTGGACACTACTTAGACATTATTTTCCTTTGATTTTTCTATGGTAGTTAAACAACTATCCTAGTGAGGTTTTGTTGTATTTTTTCGAGGTTTTTTACTGCTTCTTTGACTTGTTTTGATTTTCCAAAGTTCGTCTCCATTTTGAGTTTCTTTGTATGTATCTTCGAGCCTGTTGCTCGATTTTCTTCACTAATTTTACCTATATCTATACATATTTTCCATTATATAATATATAATAGATCATTTTGCAAACTATATTCTTCATTTCTTTTTGGAAATAAAAAATATTCCACTTTCTTTTCTTTACTTTAACCACTATAGTACGTTACACTCTATTCCATCTCCTATATTGTATCATCTTTTTTCCAAATTAATCATTTTTGAAAATCAAATAAAAATTTTAAAATAAAATAAAAATGTGCAAAATTTAAAAATAAATAAAAAAATTAAAACCACAAAAAGACTTAGCGGAGAAGGAATCAATCATAAAATCCGTTCTCAAATTCTAGGTATACTTCTTGCCTCCTTGTGTTCGACCTGGGACACTTACTTGGTAAATATCAACTGAAAAAGAGAGAGACATTTATTCCTTACATTCATATATATTTTCTCCTCTCTCTTAGATTTCTTTTGATACACACTCGACTTCACAATTACTACATCCTACGACTTTTCTTATCGAAAAGCCACGAGGGGGAGCACGTTTATTAGCACTACCTGTAGGGGCAGTTACCTAAACAAGAACGGTGACACTGTCTGGAAGATCTTTGAATATATGGCAAGCAGTAGTCGCTCACGGATCGCGAGAAGGGCCTATCACCGGGACTCTCTTATCCAAGCATTGACAGCGGAGAGCAAGAGGACTATGACAGAGTTAGCCGAGGATCTCATTCCAAACATGGGGATTCTATTTGATAAGTTGACATCGATGGATTAATGAGCAAGAAAGTCAGTGGACTTCATAAACTCAATGAACTAGAGTATCCTGCTAAGTTACCAAAGCACACAAAGGAACTTAATGAGAGGGTAGCCCGGTTGAGATTACATGCCCCATCTGCACCTCCTTTTAACATGCCAAATTCACCACATTCAGGAACATCCGATGCAGGGGGCAATACATCGGTCAAAAGCAGTACCGTGATCAAGCATGTCGGTAGACTGAGCCACCATCTGAGGTAATCTATGAATCTCCACAAGTATGGGAGGTCAACAGAGTGTGGTACACTACCGATCCTACAAACTCCGCTCCTGTAATATGTCAATATCGCCTAAGCCCCACCTACCCGCAACCACAATAGAGGCAACATTATCAGAAGGGCTATCAGGGCCCAGCTTCGGTTCAACAACCATATCGCAAACGACAACAGAACTTCCAATCAATAGTCTTACTAGCAGGAACCGTCACATGGTTATCAGTACAAACAACTTCCACAGAGGCAAGAGGCTGGATCATCCAGTGCGAGCACCCTGATCTCCAGCGTATTTTCGATCAACTCCAGAGGATTACCAGCGAGATGCATGACATGAGGGTTGATGTCAACTAGGTGTCGTGTTGGCAGAATGGGCACTCTACACCGAAGACCTCATTTAACACCCTTCTTCATGCTAACCTCAACAACCTGAACCAACCACCACAATATAGACAACGGGATCATGTATATCATCTAGAATATTCATTATCTGGACATGAGATCTTTTCACATGATGATACTGAGCATATCTCTCTCAGGAGCGGAAGGATTGTGTAAATGCTTGATCGGGATAAGGAAAGAGAGGAGGAGAAATACATGGATCTATCTAAGATAGACTCTTAGAAGTAGGAGAACCATCGGCATTCAAGTAGGAAGGGCATGCACTCGTCGGGACGTGAGTCAGCCAGAGACGCAGGCACACCTAGAGGAACAACTGCAACACCATTAGAGTCCCCGCATATTACTTATGAACACCATGTTATTCCTGTACATAGTCTAGTTCAGAGTCATAACTATTAACATTTTTTCTGATTTGAATAAAAGTATCAAGTTGCATGATTATGATTATGACATGTCTCTTCCATACCCTCTAATAATATCCATTCTCCATGCACTCAAAGGAGGAAGGAAGAAAACCTAAAAATGCAAAAAGATGATTATGAGATGGCACGAATTTGCAAGGAATATGTCAAAGTTAAGATGCCATCTGATGAGTTTATGTATGTCACACATGCTATGAAGAAGTACCTCAAAAAAAAATGCACACCTACAAGGACATGCATGAAGAAAAATATACAGACAAAAAAACATGTGCTATCCATAGCCACAACTTTTGCCATTCATAATGACATCACAAAAAAGAAACGAGATAATGTGCTCATTATGTGACGAGTCATATCACTGATATTGCATTTACACATACTCTTCTTGACAATGGATCCTCAATTAATATTCTATCCTATGCACTATTGAGAGACTTAATCTAGGTCTGCTTAAGAGATCATGAACATATCTCCAGTTTGCTAACCGATCCATAAAAGGACCTAAGAGTGTTTTGAGGGACGTTGTCGTATCGATCGAGGGACAAGACTACAAGGTCTATTTTACCGTCCTAGACATAGAGGTCCCTCGACACTGGAAGTATTCCTATATAATTCTTGGTCGCCCCTTTTTTAGGACAGCCTGGACAATGTTCAATTACAATGATGGGAAGATCTAGATTTGTTCTTACGAAGATGAAGTAGAGTTGGAAATGAAGCAGACAAAATGGCAGAGACCAGACTCTGAAAGCAACATCAAGTGCTTTATATCCAAGGTAGAATGTGAACAATTGGACATTGTGGGGCCCTGGAAGCAGAACACAATCGAAGCAGGTGAGTTCCTCTCGTATGGGGAGGACATTGCATTTCACACAGAATGCGAGTTTTTTGGATATCCTCTTCCATACACATGTACATATATCAAAACCTATACTCTCAATGACTCGGAGGCCGATTTATGCATGCCCTTCTTATTTCCTACAGGACAATCTGAGGGTGAGTATGAGGAGTGGGAAGCAGCCTTTGTCGAGGTGGTGGGTGAGTACCTGGAAGTCTTCATGGATGACTTCTCGGTCTATGAGGATTCATTCGATTCATGTCTGAATCATCTAGATCGAGTCCTACAAAAATGTTGCAAGGTGAATCTGGTACTCTCTTGGGAAAAGGGTCTATTTATCGTACATGGTGGTATTGCGTTGGGGTACGTCATCTCCAAGACGGGAATGGAGGTTGACCCTACCAAGATGGATGTGATAAGAAAACTCCAACTAGAAACCGACATCAACTAGTTACGATCGTTCTTAGGAACTGTTGGATTTTATACGAGATTTATTAAGGACCTTTTAAAGATCGCCTGACCGCTAACTGAGCTCCTAAGCAAAGACACGGAGTTTGTTGTAAATCACAAGTTTCTTGAGGCTTTCAAGCTGCTGAAGGAGAGAACCATGGATGCCCTGATCCTACAAGTATCGAATTGGTTTCTTCTCTTTGAGATCATGGCAGATGCTTCTGATTTTGCTGTAGGGGGCGTGTTAGGACAGAGAAAGGGGGTCGGTATTCGCTATCCACTATGCAAGCAAAGCTCTGGATCAATCTCAATGTAACTACACTATTACTGAGAAGGAAATGCTTGTTGTGGTTTTTGCCTTGACTAATTCAGATCACATCTCTTTGGATCAAAAGTAACAGCCTACACAGATCACTCGGCACTCAGATACCTTATGGAGAAGAAAACTCAGATGGATTCTTTTACTTCAGGAGTTTGACTTGGATATCAACGATAGACTTGGGGTGAAGAATGTAGTGGCCGATAATCTTTCCCATCTCAAGTAAGCAGAATCTTCCGACCCTACACCAATTCAAGATTCCTTCCTTGACGAGTCAATTTTTCCTGTTGACTCTCTCCTGTGGTATGCCAATATGGTGAACTACTTGGTTTCTAGGAAAGTTCCCCATGATTGGCCCAAGAGCCACATTTACCGATCGAAGTCGGAGTCCAGGAACTACCACCAGGAGGACCCATTCCTTTTCTTTGAAGGACCATATTGCATCTAGAGGAGATGTATCATGATGCCTATTCTCAAGGGAGAGGACTCTGTGGAAGGTATTACAATGTCATTTCTAATGGCCGACTCTGTTTCGTGAGGCCTATTCCTTTGTGAAGTCATGCCCAGTATGTCAGAGAATGGGAGGAATGATCGGTTCCACGGACAAAATGCCAATGCACCAAGTCATCATTTGTGATGCATTTGATGCATGGGGCATTGATTTCATGGGCCCATTCCCTGGAAGCCAAGGATTTGAGTATATCCCTCTCATGGTAGATTACTTATTAAAACCATCTTTAAATTTGTAAGGGAGAATATAATTTCTAGGTTTGGAGTCCCCAAGGTCTTGATCTCTAATCGGGTAGCCATTTTGTAAACCGAGATCTGAAGAAGTTGTTGAGAGAATATGACATCGAACACCATGTCGCTAGTCCATGCCACTCACAATCTAATGTCAAGGCTGAGGTGTTGAATAGGGAAGTAAAGAGCATTTTACAGAAGCTCGTCCGCCCTGACAAGAAGAATATGTCCCAACTCCTAGACCAAGTTTTGTGGGCTTACCGGACAACTTACAAGACTCCATTAGGTTCTTCTCCGTTAAGGATGGTTTTTAGGAATCCATGTCATTTGTCCATAGAGATAATACACAAATTAGAATGGGCTATTAAAAATATCAATTGGAACAATCACTTGGGTCAGAAATAGAGAGAGATGGACTTGAACGAGCTAGTAGAGATCAGAAACCGATTATATGACAACAAAATGATCTACAAGGACAAAGTGAAGAAATGGCATGATAAACACACTTGGAAGAAAATATTTGTCTCTGGGTAGAAGGTATGATTGTTTAATGTAAAATTGAAAATTTTCCAAGGCAAACTGCAATCTAAGTGGATGGGACCCTACATTGTCCGAGCAGTGTATGAGAGCGGTAGTGTTGAGATCTCAGAACTCACAAAAGGTGCACTAGCATTTCTAGTAAATGGGAAGTTATTGAAACTATTCATTGGATAATATGATCAACAGTCTGTTCGTTGGATAATATGATTAGCTGCCAAGAGTAGAAGAAATTGTCATGCATGAAGCAGATCCGGAAGCCACATTAGTAGGCTATGTAAGACACCTTGCACATGTATACTTCACCTCTAATAATCCTAAAAATGCTCTAACCAACTTGATCTTCTGTACATTCACTCCCAATCCCATCAGTTCCCTTGTACTTCTTCTATACTTAGGAAAAAGCCTAAGTATAGAGGGGGTTGGGTCCAATGCTTGCTCTATTCATACTCATCTTCTCTCCTCTAGCCCTCGACCACCCTATTTTTGCTCTCTTCTATACTTAGGTTGACCATGAGCCTAAGTGTAGGGGGATGTCCGACTTCTATCCCCTGATTTCTTCTTTTGTACCCTTCTATACTTAGCATACGCTAAGTATAGGGGGGTGAGTTGCATTCATGTACATACTCGCATCACATCGTACAATATAGTATTGTATATTCTATATCTAATAGTCACCTTATACGAGTATATGGGGGATTTTTGTAAAATCGGTAAAAATTTGTTAAATGTGCACAATATGTAAAATACTTGTAAATATGTATAATTTATGAGAAACTCTTGTATTAAAAAAAGAGCGACTGCATCCCATGCACCTACATTTCAATAAGCATAACATGCATTTGCATTGTTGAAAAGCTATCGGGTTCTGAACCGAGTCATGAGTAAAATTGAGAGTGGTCTTGTCTTGACCTCAATTCACTTAATTCTCAGAGGAACTTTACCGAGAAATGAGATTTCAGAAGCTTTAGGTCCTAGACCTAATTCTCTGAGTTCTTCTTGACAGTGTTCAGACTTCAACTCTTAGTGTCTAACCTGGTCACCTCATTCTGAGTACGACTCTTGAATATGGAATTAATTTGTATTCTGGCACCATGCACTTAGAAACTCTGACGAGATGTTGGAAAGCTGTATGGGCCCCTTTTCTCATAGCATGGATATCTAACAACCAGAATACATGTTGAAATAAAGCTTTAGACGAGGAATGGACTGCTAGCATAATTTTTTCGAAGATCCCAAAACATAGAAGGAAAAAAAGATCCTATATCCATCGGGGCACAAAAAGATCAATGCAGAGCAACAACAAATCCTGACGAAAGAAGACAATTCACAAAGTACATCATTGACCACAAAGGTCCAAGCTTCATATAGCCTATATATATATTGGTGGAGACTTGGCTAAACTGGCCAAGCTTCACAGGAGATGCGACTACATTGGCCACACTCCAATTATTTTATCATTCTTCTAAACTTCTTCCACCGTATTCATTGTGATCTAGCACGTACATGAACTTAGAAGGAACTACCTCACTCCCCGAGGACGAGGAACTGGAGGGGAGGTTTGCATGGTAGTCCAACATTTCGAATGGGGTGAGCTAACACTTTTCACACACAAGAGACAATTGTTCAATGCTCATGGGTTATGCGTTAGGAAGGGGATGACCTAAGATGACTTCTGATCTGAACCTGTACAATGATGTGCAGAACTTTGATGCTTTTGATTTTAAAACCCTAATTCTCATATGAGTTCCGTCAAATTAATAATCCAAAAATTGGGTCGAGCTCCATTTCATCTTTTGTTCATAATCTTTGTATGGAACCCAATCTCATTTCACCTCTTCATTTTTAGTTGCTCGAGGACGGTTGATGAATCTCAATTTACTCACCTTTATTCTTTCATTCTGGCCTTAAATCCCTAGCTAAATACATGTATATATCATTAATTTGTCAAAATAAGCACTCAATAAATTGTCCAAAATATTGTATAATTAATGTATTTAATTGAAAAATAAAAGAGTAAAGAAAAAAAGAAAAATAAATGAGATACCAAAGGTATTGAATGACCCTAGACCCTGAGACCCAGTCATCTTGACTTGGTCGACAAGGAATAAAGTATGGGGGAGATAGGGCAGAAGAATTGTACAGAAAAATACACATAAAAGCCTAATTTTTAGTTCCCCAATAATTGTTTTTTGGGACCTATTTTATTTTATTATTTTTACACCTCAAATAACAAAACCTTCAACATGGATATTGTAGATAGAAATACAAAGAAAAATACAAAATTGATTTCACGGAAAAATAATGCATTGTGTGCTCGAGACACACAAAATAAAAAGCCAAAATAAAAATCCTGCATACATGTATATTTTCCATATAAAAATAGACCAAACTCACCTTTGATTGTATATAAAATTTAATAAGCTATTTAATGAAGGTGGTTTCATTTAATTTTGAGACAAGATGCAAAAGTTAGATTTTGGGCCACTATTTTGTAATGTACATGTATAATATATTCAATATATCTATTCTTTATATTTTTCAAATTCTTTTATTTTTACAAAATAGTAAATATTATTTGAAACATATGTACATAATTACAATAAAATAAAACCTTTAAAATAAAATAAAAATAAATCAATTACTTTAATACATAGTTGAAATATACCTATATATTCCTATAATGTATATGAACATATTTATTTAAGTGTACACATAAATTCAGAAAAATAAAATAAAAATACTTGAATGTGTATTTAAATAAATTAAAAATATATAAAATACATGCATTATAATAAATGTAAAATGTAAATTAAAAATAAAAGTACTAAAATACATGTATTTTTACCTATGTTTGTACTTGTAAATATTCACTCATAATAAATGGCCTCATAAAAATAAATAAAAATAAGAATTAAATACTAAATTAAATTATAAACAATTTTCATGTTTTAATAAAAAATTAATTAATTCATTTATTATTTATTATTAATTTCATAAGACATTTTTGCCTTGAATTTTTCTGGTTGGTCCACGTGGACCAACCAAAAGCCTTCCCCTGTTGACTCAGGTCAATTGACCCCTCTCTTCCTCGAGCCATGGATCTGTCAGAACCAGGTTTTCATCCCTTTTTCCTGCTCGATTCCATGATGATCTGCTTGGCGTGCTGTGTGATTTGTGGAGATTGAACCTCCATGATTCATGCCATGCCTTGAGATCTTGTCGATTTCCCTCAATCCGATCAACAACCTCGATCGAAGCTCCCTCCTCATTCAGGCTATAAGTTTACCTCCTCCGCTCCGCCTCCAATTTTGATCCCTCCCTCAGAGCTCTTATCCCCTCAGATCTTGTGCTTAACACTCGTGGCTGGTGACAGAAGCCTAGGGTAGTTGTCTGCAGCAAGTAGGAGCAACAACGGAGCGAGATCCAAGCACCGCTAGAATCCCGGTTGCCAGTTCATCCTCCTGGGTCCTTGACCTGGTTGAGTCCATTCCTTCCGCATCTAGAGGTAATATTTAGTCATAGGTTTCATTACAAACCTTTAATTTCAGTATTCAACTTGCCTTTTAGGTTAAAATCCATCTCTTTCGTCGACTTGGAGCTTGAGCTCCAGGTCAAAGTCACCTTGATTTCGACTATATATCGATGCATTTCATCACCACTCTTTGTCCTAATCATGTTCTCCATCTGAACCATCCATTTGCCCTTTGGATTGGATGACTCCAAGCATCCGAAGCTCGTCTCTCATCACCACCTCGAGCTTCTTCACCCCACTCATTTTTGCTGTTGTTTAGCTTCAAAACCGACCGAGGAACGTCACCTCGAGTCGCAGAATGTTTTTTATGTATGTAAGAGCCTTCAGCAGAAGCCTGGAGTGCAGAATAGACGAAGAGCACCAACTCCAGGTTGCCAGAGCTTAATGAACATCTAGGTCCCCATCGATGGGATCTTGACTCCACTGAGGACACCTGCATGTGCGCGAAACCCCCTGAGGAAGTTGAGTTAATCAAATCTAGGGAGACTCCTTGTACGAGGAGTATTAGATGATGAAGATCGGGGAGAGAGACCTTCTTCCCTGTTCTTAGAGACCTTCCAGGAACCGTAGGATAAAGAACGGATGATGGGCCTTATCGTAGCCATTGGATCAGAGTAAAATGGAGTCTAACCTCATGCATCTGATGCACTTAAGTAAGGCATTCTAGACCGCTCATCTTTGCTCACGTGGGGGGTAATTTGCTCCAAGTCCCTCCACCATTTTGTATATTAGATAATTAGTTAAAAATTTGAGTCGCATTGTAAATTAATTGGGTTAAAATTGCATGGAACCTTATAAACTTTGAGTAAATTACACTTTGGTCCTCGCCACGTCACCTCACGTGCTTATGCACGTGAGGTGGTGGGATTTTTGTAATGACACCCCTCCGATATTTATATTTGTACATAATCCAGCATTTTACTATTGTAGTGTAATATTTTATACGAATATCCTAGAATAACCCTATAATTTATGTATATTACATTTTGGTCCCTAAACCTGTTGCATCTTTATGTATTTATTTCTGTTTATAAAAAAGAGTTTCCATGCTCATTTAATTATGGGAAAATTAGTTTGGATGGCTCTCATCATGCTTGTTTACATTATATTTTTAGATTAGACATTTCTGTTAATTTCCCATTTATTAAATTTAATTTAGGTGTTATTTATTTAATGTCTGCTTTAGAAAATACAAAAAATTTATTGATTAAAAATTCCCAAAAAATTATGTACTATTTATTATTGTATGTTATCACTATAAACCAAAAATCACAAAAAATATCAAAAGAAAACCCTAAAAATCACAAACCCTGTATAACACTAAAAATTTGCAAATTTTTTCATAAACCTCAAAAAATTAGTTTTCTATCCTATTTTTTATATATACTATTTACTATATATAAAAATTAGTTTTGAGAAATTTTAGACCTATTCAATATTTTTAAAACAATTTGTCCTATTTAAAAAGTCCCTTATTTGGAGTATTTTGCATTTTAAAAATAGATAAAAAATATAGTAAAAATCACAAAAAAATACCAAAATAGAGGGATATTTGAAAAACACAAAACATTTATTTTATAATTTTTGACTATTTATAGATATATTCATAAGTATGATACCCTACATTATATTATATACATATATATACAATTAGTATTATTAGTAATTATTATAAAACCTTTAAATATATTTTTAAATCCCTTAAAAAAAGGATTGTTCTTTCTTATATTTTTTATTTTTACATATTTATCATATGTACGATATATACCCCATATTATACTTATTATTACATATTACATATATGGGAAAAATGGTGCTGCCCATACCCTATTTTTCGCAAAATTTTTTTATTTTTTGGGAAAACATCCTATATCCCTCCTATATGCCATTCGAATTTCGTCAGAAACAAAGACTCCTACGTCCTCCATCTAGACATCATTTTTGAACGGTCGCAGGATTTTTTAAATCGATCCTGTCTGGATGGAGGCTGTAGGAGTCTCTGTTTCTAATGAAATTCGAATGATATATAGGAGGCATATATGGATGAATATACATGTCGATATTTTTCAAAAAAATTAAAAAAATTTGCCAATGGGAGGGGCAGCCACTAGGGGGCAGCCCCATCAACCCCTACACACATATATATATATACACTTATTATATATTAAAAAGAAAAGAAAATTAAAAAATCAGAAAATTATATAAATTAAAACAAAATTAAACAAATAAAAAAATATAAAAAAATTAAAAATAAAACCCCCACCAAGCATTAATTACGTGATTGAATCATGTACATATATACATTAATAATAATAGTGCTACCCTAACTTTTCCCCTATTTTTGACAACCTACCATACTTGTCTGTTATACACATACACACATCATTGTAGGATTTATAATAAAATTTGATCCACTTGCTTTGATTGCTTTATTATTATTGTAGGTTGAATATTGTTTGAATCAGTCGGCTCTCGAGATCGATCACTTCAACGACTGAGATCCGCCTTGTATGACTCACGACCGCCTCTCGGATCTCTTTTGATTCAACAAATGACACCATTGTCAGGGAGAAACAGATAACGTAGCATTCTTGTATATTTTTATACATTATTTCTCCGTTATTTCTACTCTTTTATTGTTGATAATTGATTATCTGTTTCTGACCCATTTTTATTTGTTTCACTTTCTTGTTAGGCACCGCGTGGTGATAGCCGCTTCTTAGAAGGTGGATGCACCCGAGCCGGGAGGAGAATGCCCCCTTCACTTTTAGGGCCAATTGGAGAGAGAAGGAGAGAGAAGTAGAGAGAGAAGGGGAGGAAGCAACTATTCCAACATTTTTGTTTTATTTTGTAGAGAGTGATTTCTACTTTATTTTTGTATAATTATCTATAATAATTTGGACACTTCCACTTCACGAGGTTCATTTTCCAGGTGTCTGAACACCTGGGGGCCTCGTCGGGGTTTTCGTATTTTTGTCGCATTTATTTTATATTGTTTCAGGTATTTGAGTTTTCCGTCCTTTTTCTTTGTTTTATGTGATTGAGCCCCTATATCTAGGATTGCTTGCATCGGTAAAATAGGTCCACAGGCTTAATTAGACTCATGTGCCTATAGTGATATACGCTTGGACTTAGTCAAATATTAATTGCTAATTATTTAGATTTGGAACCACAAGCCGTGAGAGACTCCACACAGTGCTTGTAGGACCCATTGTGTTGGGAATCGAGGCATCTCGAAGACCGAACACTTAGGATCCATTTTTTAGTAGTTGACATTTGATTCTTCACACTAATAACAATTCTTGTTTAGGGTGCTTTCTCACTTTGCATACCGTCCATGTAGTATAGTATTTAAAATTCATGTTTTGCATCCCACATGGAGAGAGCTGGGAAGCACTGTAAGTCCTCTTACTTTGCATGTATCATTTGATATGAGAGTAAGATTTTCACTCTAGTATCCACTTGCATTACTTTTCCGCTATCTCCCTCCGTTTTTTGCACACTTAGGTCCAAAAAGAAAATACAAAAAATCGTTAGGCACTTTTATTTGAAAAAACTTAAAAATTTTTTAAAACCAAAAAAATAAAACAAGGGGACTACTAATAAAACTTTGACCTTAATTAAAAATCATAATGGACACCATTTTGGGTTCATAAAACCCTCATAAGGTACCCATTCAGATTGAGTCAGGCATGGACCCTAAGGATTATAGCCCAAATCCCGATTTGTGGCAGCCTTGATTATCACCTGGGATGGTGAAGTATTGGCACTTCTTTCGTACGTAGGTGAGTAGGGCTTCGTCGACGACGGTGTTCTCACCTTGTGTGGATCATCCAACTTGGTTTGAAGTATTGAGCATAGGCCACATCCTCACGAGGTATCTGTCTCATTATCTTGCGGTCGAGTACCTCTCTTGCATGGGAAGTATTAATTTCACCTATTGGTTTCCTTTCTCTATTCTTTGGCTGAGTAGCGCCATAGGTACGAAATCAAGGACCTTAAAGTGCACATATCACATATTACAAAAGATGTGGAAGAAGTACGTAGTACTTTTCCGGCAGTACACACACTACAATAGGGATATCCCCCATATAGGCTTGTTAAAGTATCTTGCCTGCAAAAAGGAATAAAATCAAAAACATAAAAATAACTGAACTTTTACAGCTTCAGTTGTGTTGAGTTGGTGAATTCAAAACTTGTTCGGTGTTTGTTTTGATTAGATTACAGTCAAAGATCAAGTCCCGCGTACTTGTACAAATTTTACCTTTCATTTTCACTTTTATTCTCATTTTGAGTCGTTCTACTATTTTGCACTCCTTTTATTTCTTGTTAATCTCCGTATCACTCATCCATTCCCGATCTTCCTTTTGACCCTCGAGATGATAACCCATAGTTTGATTTGTCAGGACTTCGTCGATAACTACATCGATTCCATGCAGCCTCCTTCTCCAATAATTCGGGGCGATTTGCGAGATCAAGGTTCAGACCTTGTGAACTACTCTCCACTCCCATCTTCCTCAATAATCTTGGATCATTTTTCCCAAAATCTGCCCATTTTAGATGGAAATTGATTCTGCTCCATATACTTCTCCATCCTTTATGAAATTCTGTCTTGACCTTAACACATAACGATTCTTTCCATATGGTGCTTCTATTCAGACTAATCGCTACATCTTTCCATGTGTAGATGAAGACCCCGATCTGAAGCCAGAAATTATTTTAGAATCAGATTCATATACAAAGATGGCTCTAACTAGGAAAGGGAAGGGACCTCAGCACCCACCACAACCATAATCAAGTTAGCATCCAGACTGGAACACTTGAATGCTCAGCTTCTTGCCTCCATACAAGAAATCCAACAACAACTCACCGACTAGACATTGGCCTAGGTCGCCTTACAAGATATATTGAATGGTTTGAGGAAAAGGAGAGACGATCGAGGAAAATATGACTAAGGAGAAGATGGAGACAGTGGAGGTCTAGAAGTTGAGCGAAGAGAGAGGCCCAAGCCTACTCTCAAGGAGACTTACAACCCGAGAGCAGGACAGATGGCCGAGTGGATCCAGATCCCAACGGTCTATGCATACTTTGAGTTGAAGCCTCAACTCTTGACTCATCTTCCCACCTTCTATGAGAACGCAAACAAAGAACCATATATCCATTTTCAACAATTTGGGCACATCTGTGGAACAACACACTACCCTAACATACCATTATGTGTAGTTAAGATGATGACATTTCCATTCAGCCTTTAGGATAAGGCATTTCATTGGATCAATCATCTGGGAAAGGTCATCACGACCTGGGAGGAGCTTAAGTCTACATTCCTGCATAAATTCTACCCTCTCGATCGGCTCAACCAAATGTGGGCCCGCATTGCCAACTTCTCCCAAGCCACCCACTGTCCATTCATGAGGCTTGGGAGCAGTTTACTGATTTATAATAAAAGTGTCCCCATCATGATATTCCTCGGACCATCCTGATCCAACACTTCTTTAGGGGATTGACTATTGAGAGTCAGAAGCTCGTCGATGCTGCTTGTGGCAGGTCGCATTTTAACAAAGACGAGGATGTTGTGTGGCAGATTTTTGAAGAAATGGCTGAAGGAGAAGCTGCCTTGTCGTCATCTTGTGCATATCAGCGAAAACCACAAATTCATCAGAAGCCAGTTCATATGGTGGCACCCCATGATATGGACAAAGACGATAGCTCCAACTTGATCATCATAGGGAGCTACTTGTCTAAGGTGGATATTATAGAGAAATAATCACATGAACTTGAAAAACCTTTTATGGAGGACTCAGTATTTGGACAAATTGGATCAGATCACCCAACAACTGGAGCTACTGGTGAGCACCATTAGCTCTTGCTAGTCGATTTTTGCATCGGCTAGGATTCCTGCTGAGATGAAGGAACTGTCATCGCCTCAACCTCCTCAGCAGAGTTCATCTCAGCTAACGGTCTAGCACATGTACTATGTGTAGGCCCTTGGGCCTACATCGCCTCAGCACCTGCAACAGTAGCTTGTGATTTACCAACCCGAGCTTTCGATCATTCATGATCTATGTTCTTCTCCACCACCTCTCGTTCAAGAGGTGAATGGTGTATGGTCAAATGATGCACAATTGGCCCGTCTAGGTTGACAACAACAAGGTCAGTCTGCCAATTCTCATCCATTCCCACAACAGAAAGGATGAAGGTTTGTCTAGAATAACCAACGTCACCATCAACAGTCTCCACCATATCAGAAGAACTGAAGACATGGTTAGTATCAGTAGCTGCAGTACTGTCAGAACCACCCATACCAGCAGTACTCGGTTGTCCCTTACCAGCAACACCCTCCTCAACACCATCCATATCATCCTTCTCCTTAATTTAATTCTTAGTACTCTTACCAGCATCCTCTATACCATTCCCATTCTCAGCGTGGCCAATATGTTGAACCATCTGTGGTTGCCCCTATGAACCTTGCTTTGGACTACTTGACTCAGTTGGTGAAGAGCCATGCATAAATGAGACAGAAGCTGGAAGACCTCTCCGCTGCCAAAACTTCAATCTGACACAGGTGGAGGCAATCCCTAACAACTTCAGAAAAAGCGAGAGAAAGAAGCTTGTGACGTTCCCTCCAAACTCGTAGAGTCAGATGTTCATGATGTGTTTTTATCTAATGTTGTTACTCTCAGGAGCCGTAGGACTTTGCAGTCGTCTGCCGCCATGAAGGGGAAGAAAAAATCTTCCATTGATGAATCGTCATCTTCTTCTGCATCAACCGAACCAATAGCCAGATCAGGTGAGGAAGAAGAATAAGAAGCACCAGAATCAAAAAGCCAAAAAAATGAGAAAAATAAAAAACAAAAAAAGATAGTAGCGGCCGAACCACCAACAAGCCAGCTATGGAGAGGACTACACCTGTAGCCGATCCGAAGCCAGCCGGTGGAGCCTGCCTGCCATTTTTGGATGCCCACCTCAGATAGATGAAGACACTCCTTTTTGCCATCCTATTGTACATCCAGATGTGGGCATTGATTTTGATGTAAATATGAACACTATTTCTACTTTTGGTTCTGTAAATATTCCATTTCCATATGCTTTGCAAAAAACCAAAAAAAATAAAGTTTGAAAACATCCTTGTCTGATCTTGATGTTGTGGAGATTATTCAGAATCTTGTTCTAGAGATTCCTTTTCTTAAAGATATAAAGTACATGTCTAATATTAAGAAAGGATTGAAGGAGGCACGTACTTCCAAAAGACAATCGTGTAGAGCGAGAGAGAGAGAGAGAGAGAAATTTGAAGCACATTCTAACTATGGCAACAATGAATACAATCAACAATCTCCTGAGTAAGAAGAAAGATATCGGAGCCACTCTTATTTGATCCCAGATGTTCGACCAAGAGTTCGATCGAGTACTTCTTGATAACGGATCATCAATCAGTCTGATGCCTACTTCACTGCTGAAGGAATTTGGGTTGGAAGCACTCAAATCAACAAGAATGATTCTGTAGTTCGCGGATACATCCATCAAGCGACCTCGAGGAATTTTGGAGGATGTCATCATCGCATTAGAAGGGATGCAATTCCCTGTGGACTTCATCGCACTTGACATGGACACCTCGGCTCCTCTTCTACATATCTCGATTATTCTTGTATGACAGTTCCTTCGAACAACCAAAGAAGTGGTGGATCATGGCACCAGGAAAATCACATTTTGTTCTAGCAATGAAAAGATGCCATTTTAGACGATCCAAGTGACAAAACCGTAAGAATCTGCATCAGATGCGAGTGAGCCGCCAGAACAATGGATTGAGGATCGTGACTTTCTTGCAAAAATTAGAGACGCCAATTTGAATATGGATGACATTGAGACCCATGAATTCCTCACCATCGAGAATGGAGTGGATAGCACATTCTAATTCCCCTTTGTATGTGCGGATGAGATTTTTGCTGATGTGCCAAAAGAGTTGATTGATGGCCACTTGTCCTTAGCAGAGGAAGAAGAGACTATTGCATATTTCTTTGAAGAAGATTCTATCATTGAGAATTTTTATGATGCATTGAGTTCAGAACTTGAAATGATAATGGTGGACAATGTACTGTTGAAAGATCCAACACCACCGCCTTGCACAATCGCAGAAGTTGCTACTGAAATGACTTAGACCCCACCTGAGCTCAAACTGCTTCTAGCGAACACGAAATATGCCTTCCGTGTGGGTGTGCAGGATATGTTTCATGTAATCATCAATTCACAGCTGACCCAAGAATATGAATCTTGTGTGCTTGAGATTTTAGAAAAGAACAGCAAGGCCATAGGCTGGAAAATTTCTGATCTCCATGGGATTAATCCATCACTGTGTTCCCATAACATCTACCTTGAGGAAGATAGCAAGCTGTCCCACAAGTTCTTGTGAAGATTGAATTCGAATCTCTATGAGGTTGTTATGAATGAAATTACCAAATGATGTGATGCATGATTCATATATCCCATCTTCAACTCAAAATGGGTGAGCCACCTACATGTTGTACCCAAGAAATCAAGGATCACCATCGTTAAGAATGACAAAGGAGAGGAGATCACAATCAGAGTTCCAATTTCTTGGTGCATATATGTAGATTACATATGAATGAATCTACGAGAAGGATCATTTCTCACTTCTCTTCATCGACCAAATAGTCGAAAGATTCTCCGTGAAGGAGTATTTCTGCTTCTTGGATGGATATTATGGTTACAATGAAGTGTTAGTCGTGCCTAAAGATCAAAACAAAACCATCTTCACCTGTCCGTTTGGGACATACATCTTCCGCAGAATGTCGTTCGGGTTGTGTATTGCTCTAATGACTTTTCAGTGATGTATGTTGATTGTATTTACAGATATGGTTGGTAGATTTCTCGAGGTCTTTATGGACAATTTCTCGATCTACAGTGACAGTTTTGATCAGTGCTTATCTTATTTAGACTAAGTCTTGAAACGATGCTGCAAAATGAATTTGGTGCTCTCGTGGGAAAAGAGCCACTTCATGGTGACTGAAGGGATTGTGCTAGGCCATGTCATTTCCAAGCGTGGCATGGTGGTAGACCCTACAAAGGTGGAAGTCATTTCAAAACTTGAGCCACCTACAAATTTAAAGCAAGTACGGTCATTCCTATTCACTATGCCAACATAACTCTTGACGAAGCTCAAAAGAATTACACTGTCACTGAAAAAGAGTTGCTACCAGGCGCCTTCACACTAGAGAAGTTCAGATCACATTTATTGGGATCCAAAGTCATTGTATACATTGACCATTTTGCCATAAAATATTTGTGAGTCAAGAAGGATGCCAAAACAAGGCCAATCAGATGGATCCTTATGCTCCAAGAATTCGATCTTGAAATCCATGATAAACCTAGAGTTAAAAATGTAGTGGCAGATCATCTTTCAAGATTGCCAGAGCCAAACACTCCTGAGCAGAGTCTGATATTGTTAACATAGACATTTCCAGATGAAGCAATTCTGTCAGTCACCTTGCTCCCCTGATTCGCCGATATTGTGAACTATCTTGTATCCAAGAGAACTCTGCAAGATTGACCAAAGCTGAAAGTTGGCAAATTATTGTCAGATATTCATTTATATCAGTGGAGGATCCTTATCTCTTTTATGAGGGGGCTGACTGCATCTGGAGGAGGTGCATTCCTCAGGTGGAAGTCCACAGTGTCTTTGAATATTACCATACCAATGAATCTGGAGGACACCACTTTGGAAAATGAATGTCAGCAAAAGTGCTTCAATACGGCCTTTGGTGGCCAACTCTCTTCAAAGATGCAGAAAATTTTGTGAGAAGATGTACTGATTATCAGAAAATGGGTGGCACTATTGGAATGAGAGACACACTACCCCTAAAATATATTCAGATTTCAAACGTATTTGATGTATGTGGCATTGGCTTCATCAACACATTTCCCAACAATCAAGGATTTGAGTATATTCTGCGTGTTGTCGATTATTTAAGTCATTGGGTGGAGGCTATCACAACCTGAGCTGCCGACAGTCGCATCGTCTGTCGATTTCTGAAAGAACACATTACTGCAAGGTTCGGAATCCCCAAAGTTCTGATATCAGATGGGGGTATTGATAAACCCAAATTTCCAACGGTCGTGTATTCCACACAAGGCGGGAACACAGAGGTCACTGCGGTGACCGCTAAAAATCCGAATTTAATCAACAATGAACCCACAAGATATTAATCAAGCAAAGACAAACAAATGTGGAGTCAAATTTATTATTAACTCTACAAACAGGTGTATAATGTAAGTATGTAGAGGTCGAACACAGGGAGCACACAAGATAGATCAAGCAAGTGATGCAGAAAATGTGATGTGATTAATTGTCTACACAAATGCAAATGTTTTTGTGGGTTTTTAATTTTTAATTTTTTTGATTTTTAATTTTTAGATTTTATATTTTATTTTTGATTTTTATATTTTTTCATTTTTATAAATAGAATATATAAATAATATAAGAAAAGAGGTGATAAGATATTTATAAAAATAAGGGAAAATGCTCAAAAAATAGGAAATAAAATGTTTTCTATCTTTTTATATGTTTCTACTATTTTTGTGATTTTTGGAGATTTTTCAGAATATTTTTGGTATTTTTAAAAGTCAAAATACAAGAAAACAGTGACTAAAGGTGCTGGCCGAAATTAAAATGGGAATGAAAAATATCAAACAGTAACAAAATTTTACCAAATTAATTTTAAAAAAAAGACAATCAAATAGGGAAACTACAGGACCTGAGTTTATATATTTTTTATTTTCCTATGATTTTTTAGATTTTTATGAATTTTATAGGTGTTTTCTAAATTTTAAGGTTTTTTTTAAATTTTTAGTGATTTTTGGATAGTAATTAAAAGACACTAAAACAAACAAAATATAATTTTTTTGGAATTTTTCAAGGGGTTTTGATATTTTTTTGGTATTTTCTAATGCAAACAATAACTAAAATGCATGTTTTTAATTTTTAATAAATAATAAAATGCAATAAAAATGCAATGCAAAAATATGGCGTGAATCAGCAAGTAAACGGGAGCCTATGACATTTTTTTGGGAATTTTTCGAGTTAAAATGATGCACTAAATAAATGGGGGAAGTATACAAAAATATAAGGCCTGACAGGGGTATTCTGGTAATATGCAGAAAATCCAGGGGTTAGAACATAAATTTCCCACAAAATATATAACTAAAATATAAACTTCCTTGGTCAAACACCAATAGCAAAAACTGCGAGGGCCTTTTGGAAAAAAGCCCACCCTCGTGCGTGCGACGCACGCGCCTGGGGAGGACCTACTTGCAATTATCAGAAACTTAGGGGTGTAGATGCAAAAATCCCAGAAATATAATAAATACAATTGACAGTTTTGGGAATAGAAGATAAATAGATGAACCCGCAGGGGTCCCTCTGCAAAATGCCAAGGCGCGCGTGACTTGCACGCGCCTGGCGGGGACCTACACGCAATATTACAAAAGCCCGAGGGTTTTAATGCAAATGTCACAAAAATTTATAACAACAGACAAATGTTTAAATAGTAATATTTAATTACAAAAAGTGGCAGGGTAATAATAGCAAAATACCCCAACGAGATGATCGGACGGCTGATGAGATTGCGCGTGAAACGTGGCGCCAATCCGACAGCTGGCGGCAGGGCGCGATCCAACGGTGTGGCCTGAGCCACTTATCCACGTGGCAACGCTTGGACGCTCGATGCTGTTTCGCCTCCCAACGGCCGAGATTAGATGCAAGACTGATGATCAAACGACCGAGGCGTGATCTGATCCAACGGACGCTGTGCTCCTGGAGGAACGAGGGTTGATCGGACGACAAGGAGGGATCAACGAAGAACTGGGACGAACTCGCCGCGAGGCGAGTTTCCCAGGCCCCAATCGTCTGCCTCCGCCACGAGTTGAATCTCCAAAATGCCCAGGAAGCTTCCTGGAAGGTCCTTTCTTCGACTGGGAGCCTCAAAAGGAACGGAGGAGCTCCGACATTCACCAGCGAGGAAGGAGGGTTGGAGGTCCTCCAGGTACCACCGGTGGACGAACAAAATGCTCCTATTCACGCGAGAAGACTCGAATACCTGCAAAAAAAGTTAGGTGTGGCCGTGGGCAAAATGCCGCAACCTCCAGTAGGTTCTCACAAGGGGCGAACGGTGATATAGATGCTTGTCGGAGCTTGCTCCGGCGAGGGGAGTCGATTGAGCGAATCGATTGATGGAAGTGGGAGATGAAGGTGGCGGTGTGTTCCTACGACTATTAGTAATAAAAAGAGCAAAGAAAAATAGGGAGATAGACACCTCAAGGGACAGGGCCCGAGGTTTAAGGTACCTCAACGGCAAGGCTCGTCGGCGGTGTGGAACTCGCCCAAGCCCGCGACGATCCTCCGCTTTCAAAGGGGGACTCTGAAGCTGTCACCTCCAGGTCTTCAACTTGAGCCAAAGGGGGGAAAATTTGGGGCGAAATGGGGTTCAAGTTTGAATGAAGGTCAAGGGTGTGTTTTTGTAAGGTTGACTGATGAGGCTCCTAGAACGAGGCGTATCGTCGATTCAACGACTCGAGAGTCGAAAACAAACTAAGGGCGTGTATGTTGGATGGTCGAGGATCAATGTTGCAGATGGCATCATCATGAAAAAGATGAAAGGCACAGCCTCGATAAATCCGCAAAAGTGGACAAAAATGAGGTTGGCGCAGGGCTACAGGAGCTAGGGTCAGAGAGTTGACCCGAGGTCAACACTCCAGACCCCCCCTCGTTGGTCCACGTGGACCAACCAGGAAAATCCTGGGAAAATACTTTGTAAAATTATTTAAAAATAGAAAATGAATGAATTAATTTTAGGTTATTTAATAAAAATTGTTTATTATTTTATAAAGTATTTTAATATGATTTTTACTTATTTTTATGAGGTATAATTTTATAAGCTACCCTTTATAGCCTTTATAGGTATATTATCTATATATTTTATTCTTTTATTTTTATTTCGTGTTTTTAATTTACTTATTTTTGTTTATTATTTTATAAATTTATAAAATACTTTTATACACTTAAATATATTTTTATTTTATTTTTTTGAAGTATTTTATACACTTAATAAAATATAAGTATGTAATGTATAGGTATTTGTATAGGTATTATACCTACGTATTATAAATATACAAGTATTTTATTTTGAATTTTCTTTAAGTTTTTATTCTTATTTTAATACACATATGTATTATAAATAATATTTACAAAGGTATAAAAATATAAAATTATAAAAATAATAAACAAGGAATAAAATGAATATTTTAATCTGTACAAGTACACTACAAGGGTCCAAAACTCAACTTTCAAACCGTAGCTCCGCCAAATGCGAAACCACCGCCATTAAATGGCTTATTTTACAATATATACAATTAAAGGTGAGTTTGATGCATTTGGAGTTTTCATTTTGCATTTGGAGTTTTCATTTGTGAGATACGGGTATGGGAAGTTGGGAATCTGGAATTTTATTCATACCATAACTTTTTATCTATATACTATTTTTGAGTGAAATCAATTTTGTATTTTTCTTTACTTAATTATCTACAACTTTCATGTATAAAGTTTCTTTATTTGGAGTATAAAAAGGGGAACCAAAAATAGGTCCCAAAAATGAATAAAAACAAAGGGTATTGTATTGTATTCTGGCCCTTATCTCCCCCTACTTTATTCCTTGTCGACCTATTCATCAAGATGCCCAGGTCTCGGGGTTTCGGATCATAAAATATTTACAATATTTTATTCTTTTTCTTTTCTTTTATTTATTCTATAATTTTGGCTTTAATTACAGTAATTTATACACTATTTACATGCACATGCATGAATGCTAATATGCTGGATTTAAGGGTATTTACACGCATTTACTAGGGTTTTTGAGGCCAAAATGATAGAATAAAGATGATGAAATGCGGAACCTTAATGAGAACCGAATTTGAAATCCAACAGTCCCTGAGAATCCCAAAACTCTGCCCAAGTCTCCTCAATAGCCAAGTCAGAAATATCTCAACTCATACGCAAACTCTTACGACTATGAATCTGACTCGTACAGTGTAAGTGATAGTGGCTCTCCCCAACTAGAATGACAAAGAGACTGACTTCTCCAGCACGACAACCCAATGATTCCCCAATCCAACAACTCCATCCTCGAGGAGCGGGGTATTCCCTTCTAAGTTCAAGTGGCAACCAGCTCAAGAGGAGGGGGTGAAGAGAAGAATGGACGGTAGCCAGTGTAGCTACCTATCCTGGGATGCAAGACCAGTGTAGTCAAGTCATCCAGCTGCAAGCTCACATATTTGATTTTGGAACTCAAGCTTGCTTATTGGCCTTACAACATATTCACATACTTTGCAGGCATTTTATTTTTGTACATGCCTGACCATTTTTTTTTGAAATACTATTCACAACAGCATTTACATAAGGAGTTTTTCCTCTTGAGCCAGTAGACTATCCCTCTTTTGAAGCTTTATTGCAACCCACACTCTCCTGTCTTTAGACTTCCTCATCAATGGATGGGTTGGGGTGCACTTCCCTCCCTAGAGGAGGACAAATGTTTCCACTTGTGTGCGTCTCATACAGGTAAATCCAATCCCCTCACCACTCCAACTGAGTTGAGCCATGTGAAAGATGCAGGTGTCCAAGTTAGGCCATTATCAACAAGAGTCGTGTGTGTGCTCCGAAATACTCTACTTAGGCAGTCAAGAATCCATTGAACCAAGTCTCGTGATCCTCAAAGAATTAAGTCAACTAGACCTGAAGTACCTCAAATCCAGTTCCTATAAGGTTCCTGTTATTAGGTTGGTTTTAAGGTCCAATCAAGCTCCAATCTCCGGATTTTACTTAGACTCGTTCAACTATCAAACTCAATCCGAAAAATGCTCATGCTATGCAATGCGATGCAGGATGCAGGAAATATTTTCATGATGCAATTTTCAAAGATTTTGAACTTTTTGTGGATTTTTGAAAAGATGATGATGATGCATATGCATTTTTGTATTTTTCAAAAAGATTTTTCAAATGTTTTTGGGATTTTAATTTTGCAAATGTTTTTGGCATTTTTGAAGACAAAAATTTTTGGTTAAAAACTAGGTTAAAACTATTTACACGGGAGTGCTTCTTATATCTACAAGAAGTGGATTTTAAGAATTTACCGGGTAAGTGATCAATTTTATAAATACAGATATATAATGGATTTTGGTGAGATGTATGTATTCCTCAAACTTATTTGACACAGGTTTTTCAAGACAATTTTGAAAACTATAGTCCAAAATAATTTTTACGAACAATTTTACAAACATGTACACACATTTGAAAATCATTTTGCAAAGGTTTTCCAAACAGTATATATAGATTTTTCACATATTTTTGCAACCATTTTTCAAGCCATTTGCAAATCATTTTTCAAACTTTTTACTTCACACAGAAAATAATTTTTACAAAACACAAATTTTTACAAAGGTTGAAAACATGTAACAAAATATTTTTAAAATAGTTTTCAAAATATTTTTCACACAGATTTTCAAACTATTTTTCAAACATTTTGCAAAAACCATTTTCACCTGATTTATTAATCAGTATAGAAAAAGAATTTTGCGGAACAAAAAATCTTTTTATTAGGGTTTTTAATGATTTTTAAAGAATTATTAGCCATATTTATTAAGAAAATACGAAAGTACGAGTTATGTCTAAAGTATATACGTAGTATATACGACCCCCCTATACTTAGCTTGAGGTATGTCCTCATAGATCGGAGAGAAAAGAGAAGACATAACTCGTACTAAGTATAGGCAAGTCTAAAGAATAAATGAATAAAGAAAGGAATGAACGAATGAGAAGTTGACTGTCCCCCTATACTTAGGATCAAATAATCCTAAGTATAGCAGACTGTACACAACGCAGGGAGGGTCAAGGGTGGGAATGAACAGATCGTACTCAGATTGTCTCCCGCTATACTTAGGGTAAAATATCCCTAAGTATAGACAAGAAGAGGAGACAATGGAGAGGATCGAAATAAATGAAAACTCAGGGTGCAAACCCCCCTATACTTAGGATAAAGTACGTCCTAAGTACAGAAACTGACAACAAGGGGCGACACCTTTTTTATAGATAAAGAAAATAGAAAAGGAAAAGAAGAAAAGAAGAAAAGAAGAAAAGAAGTCAACGGATGAAAGTGTGATATGAACAGATGGATCTATACAGCGGAAGATGGAAGTGGTCACCATGTATGAGATGCAGATGATATGAGTCAGAGAACACATCTCATACCAGAAGAATGGGGGCAACGTCAAGGGTCGGCAGATCATGATCTAGATATAGTTTCAGGCGCTGACCGTTGACACGGAAGGTAGAGGAAGATGACGGTTCGGATATGTCAATACTGCCATTGTCATGTACCTTCCTGACCACATAAGGACCTTTCCACTTGCTCTGTAATTTCCCTGGAAATAATTTCAGCCTGGAATCAAACAACCATACACGCTGATCTGGCTCAAACCGTTTATGGCTGATATGGGAATCGTGCCATGTCTTCACTTTTTCTTTGTACTGTAGGCTGCTAGAAAAGGTTGTGTCTCTCAGTTCCTCCAGGGCTACCAACTCTGCTCTCCTCTGTTCTCCTATACTCTTGGGGTCCAATAATAACTCAGTGACTGCCCAAAGTGACTTGTGCTTGATTTCCACTAGCAGAAGGCACGGCTTACCATAGACGAGTCGAAAGGGAGATGTCCCTAATGGATTCTTGAAGGAAGTCCGATAGGCCCACAAGACCGAGTCCAAAAGCTGTGACCAATCCTTTTGGTCTGGGCGGACAACCTTCTGTAGGATAGTCTTTATTCCCGGTTCGATACTTCGGCAAGACCATTAGTCTGAGGGTGATACGGTGTGGTAACACGATGGTCAATGCTGAACTCGTCTGCAAGGGCCCTAACCTTGTCATTGATGAAATGAGACCCCCTGTCTGAAATCAAGACTCTAAGTACCCCGAACCGTGAAATGATATTTTTCCTCAAAAATTTACACACAGTCTTAGCATCTGCGGCTCGGGCGGGGATGGCCTCAACCCATCGGCTGACATAATCTACAGCGAGCAAAATGTGCTCAAACCCCTGACTCTTAGGAAATGGGCCCATGAAATCAATCCCCCATGCATCAAAAACCTCACAAAAGTGAATGGGCTGTATGGGCATCATGTCTCTCTGTCCGCAAGTACCCATCTTCTGACAGTCAGTACATCTCTTCACGAACTCATCTAAATCCTTGAAGAGAGTAGGCCACCAAAGGCCGGATTGAAGCACCTTTTGTGTTGTCCGTCTCCCAGAATGATGTCCTCTTGCCTCAAGCTTGTGGCAGTATGTGAGGATGCTATGCTACTCTTCTTGAGGAATGCACCTCCTCCAGATGCTATCCCCTCCTTCATGACAAAGGACGAGATCCTCCTAATGGTAAAACTTGGCCTTCGCCAGGAAGGTCTCGAGTTTCTGCCTGGGCCAACCTTGTGGAACCGTCTTGGCAACAAGATAGTTCACAATGTCGGCATACCATGGGAGCGAGGTGATAGCCAAGATCGCCTCATCTGGAAACGTCTCTGTGATAGGTGCGCTGGGCTCAGATTCCTCAATGTTCTCTAAGTGGGAGAGATGATCCGCCACCACATTTTTGACTCCAGTATTATCCTTAATCTCAATATCAAACTCTTGGAGCATAAGGATCCATCTGGTAAGGCGTGCTTTGGCATCCTTCTTGGTCATTAAGTACCGGATGGCGGTGTGATCTGTGTAGATAGTCACTCTAGATCCAAGAATATATGATCTATACTTGTCCAAAGCAAAGACTACGACCAGCATCTCTTTCTCTGTCACAGTATAACTCCGTTGAGCGGCATCCAAAGTCCGATTGGCGTAGTGAATGGCAAACAGCAAACCATCCCTCCTCTGTCCAAGCACAGCCCCTACGTCAAAATCAAAAGTGTCCGTCATGATCTCGAATGGGAGAGACCAATCGGGTGGCTGAAGGACAGGAGCCGTGACAACCATACTCTTGAGAGTCTCAAAAGATGCAAGACACTTATCATCTACAATGAACTCGGTGTCTTTCGTCAGCAAATTAGTAAGCGGTCGGGCAATACGATTGAAGTCCTGAATGAACCGTCGGTAGAAACCGACATGCCCTAGAAAAGACCGCAATTGACGCAGATTGGATGGTGGATTGAGTTTTCTAATGATATCATCCTTGCCGGATCGATCTCCATGCCCCTGTTGGAGATGATATGACCAAGGACTGTCCCTTGAGTCACCATAAAGTGACTCTTCTCCCAAGACAAGACAAGATTGACCTCTATGCAGCGCTGAAGCACCCAGTCTAGGCAGTTAAGACAAGCATCAAACCCATTGCCATAGACCGAGAAGTCATCCATGAATACCTCCAAACAGTCACCCACCATGTCCGAGAAAATGGACAACATGCACCTTTGGAATGTCGCCGGGGCGTTACATAGACCAAATGGCATCCGTCTGAAAGCATAAGTCCCAAACGGACAAATGAATGTCGTTTTCTCCTGGTCTTCGAGTACAATGGCCACTTGATTATGACCGGAGTACTCGTCAAGAAAATAGTAATGACTCTTCCCATCTAGCCTCTCGATAATCTGATCAATGAATGGCAGCGGGAAATGATCCTTCTTGGTGGCCTCATTCAATCGTCTGTAGTCCACACATACCCTCCAAGAAGTGGGTACTCGGGTAGTGATCTCCTCTCCAAACTCACTCACAACTGTAGTGATACCCGTCTTCTTGGGTACCACATGCAATGGACTAACCCACTTGGAGTCAGAGATGGGGTAGATAAAATCGGCGCTCCACCACTTCGATATTTCTTTCATGACCACATCTCGAAGATTCGGTTTCAGCCGTCGCTGGAACTCATGCGACGGCCTAGCGTCCTCCTGAAGATAGATGTGGTGGGAGCACAGAGCCGGACTAATCCCCTGGAGATCAGCTATACTCTATCCTATCGCCTTGCGGTTTCTTTCAAGAACCTCCATCAGACGAGATTCTAGTTCTCCAGTCAAACCTGCTGCGATGATGACTGGGTGCATATCTGGCTCACCCGCAAGGAATCTATACTTCAGCAATTGCGGCAAGGGTTTCAGTTCTGGACAACTGGGAGGTGGCAGATCTGGCTTCTGATAAGTCTGTGTGAAGGCGACCAGATCTGCATGTGAGAATTCTCGATGCGCATGAGCATCTAACGAAAGGAACCCTGCTGAATCATCTATGAACTATATTGGCTCGCACTCCGTCCTAGTTGTTGGCTCAGAAGGAATCAGACACGGCAAATATTCATCGAAATCATCCCAATCAATGTCTGAATCCGAGGGATCTGAAGTAGAAGAACAAGATTGAAAATCATCCGCACCACTCGTCCCAACACTATCAGCCTCAACGGTATCCTTGTCCAGGGGTGTGCTCTCCAGGCTCTCGACTGCCATAAGCCGTAAGTATGGTGAGTCTGTAGGCAAGGCGAGGGTCTGTGCTACGGGATCTGTCCAATTGGATTCATCATCTGTCATCACAAAATCACACTCCTGGTGGATGTCTAGCTCTTCCTCTACGGGGACTCGCTCCTTCTCACTCTCAGAGAAAGGGATAGACCTGAAAGAGATATGTGCCCCGCTCCTTAGTCCTCCGACTGAGATCATCTGCGCGGCTTCGCTGGACTGCTCCGAGCATGCATATTCTCTCGCTCTAGTTTCCTCGATCGTCTCTATTTGTATGAATTCGCCCTCTACGCGAAAACATACCTTCCCACTATCATGATCGGTCACCACCTTAGTTGTGGTGAAGAACGGACGTCCAAGTATGATGGGGGCATCGGTTACCGACTCAGGGATCTCCATGTCCAATACAACAAAGTCCACAGGGAATTTCAGGCCCTGAATGGTAACGACCACGTCTCTCAACAATCCCTTCGGCCTCTTAGTCGACCTATCAGAAAACTGAAGGACTGTCCTGCTCCTAAGAAGAGGACCAAACTCGAATCGGTCGAGTAAGGCTGCCAGAAGAAGGTTGATAGAAGAGCCGATGTCTAATAGAGTACGATCAAACTGCTGCTCCTGAATCTCGCATCTGACATAGGGAGCTCCTGCATCTGGTCTCTTGGCTGGCAGTTTGTTCTGAATGGTGCAGCAAGTGGAATGTGTGAGCACATGGATCTGATCTCTGGGGTTCCTCCTCTTCCTGCGGACTATAGTCTTCTCTTTCAAGTTCTTTTTGAAGAGGGGGATGTGCTCAAGTGCTTCCTGTAGAGTCAACTGAATGTGATATCTGTCAATCATCTGGTTGCTGAACTCTACCTGCTGGGTCTTTTTTGGATTTTCTCTTTTGGTCCCCTTCGCCCGGTGAAGAGCTTCAGGGAAGGGGATGGTAGGGGTCTTCGCAGATGGAGGACTAGGATGAGGTTCCTACGTTTGTGAAGGAATAGAATCCATACCATGATCATCGTTCAGCACATATGGGTCTGAAGTGTAAACAGAAACCTTTCTTTTATTTATTTTTTGTTCTTTTTGTTGTTACCACAGTCCATAGATACAAAAGGTGGCAACACTACATGTGGAAGCTCAACAGAAGTGGAAGTGGTGGCCTCAGTACCACCAACGGCACCTGTCTTTGCAGCATCAACACCACGCTCTGGCTCTGCATCAAAAATGGTGGCATCAGCACCACCGTCTGCATCTGGTATCACGACGGCCTCAGTACCGTCGTCTGGGACTCCATCATTGGTGGCATCCGCACCACCGTCTTCAACATCAACAGCGGCATCAGCACCGCTACTCTGCTCATCTGGTTCTCGTGGTTCTGCATGTGGTTGTCGCTCAGATGAAGCACCGCCGGCTGGCATCCTACCGCTCCTAGTAGTCACAAAATCAGCATTATACAAAGAAGAAGACGTGTCACTCAAATAATCACTAGGAGAGGTATCCTCTGTAAACTGTACCTGCTCAGACTTCCTCTTCAGATTGTTCGGATTTGGTTCAATCTGAGATGGTATGGCGGCTTTGCCCTTGATAATATCCCTCATCTCCTGCCGGAACTCATCCATTTCCTGTCGGAAGGCTGCTCGATGTTCAGAGAGCAAGCGGGCAAGGTCATCTAAAGATGGATTCTCAAAGGCGGGAACCTAAGAACCGGAAGTATTCCCCTACTGGAAATGAGGTTGTTGCTGCTGGTGAGGATAATGCTGGGAAGGATGGGAGTATGACTGCTGAGGCGGCTGACGCAGCCTCCACTGCTGGTTGTGATAGGCGGGACAAGGACCATGCTGGTATTGCTGATGGGCATACTGGGGCTGTTGCTGCTGTGGCTGCTGGCTGTTCTGCTGTCCCTGAACCGGAGGTTGCTGCTGAGATGAGGTACCACCATTGCTCCAACGGAATCCGGGGTGATCACGACGAATCCCGGGCTGCTGGTACCGGTCGTACCATATCCCATTGACTTCCATCAATGGCTCTTGCTCGAAGGATGGTGGAGGTAGAACTGTCAGTGGCTGATCCGGCTGATAGACCTCCATCTGAGTGTCCTGAGATGGTGGCTGAGACAGGTAGTACTGCAACAGTGGGACCGGCTCTGCCTGAATGTGGTTAACCTGACGGTACAAGGCAGAGGGTTGGGTTGAGCTGCTACTGCTGGCATCAGCCCGTGACCTGGGAGGCTGTTGAGAAGATGTTTGTGCCTCCTGGACGCAAAGAATCTGCGTCTTCAGGTCACTCATAGTCTTGGTAATCTGGTCCATCTGGGCCAGTCCTTGCATCTGCTTCTTCTCGAGGATCTCGAGACGGTCCAGCTTCTCACTAATGATGCCCATGTCGGTTGCGGCTGATTCGGCTTGGGTTGCGGCTGCCGACGAAGTAGGAGGACCGGCATCGATGCAGACGATCCTCTGAAATGATCCTGCTCCTTGGTGGGGCTTCTGCTGCGTGTAGACTCTGGCTTGGGCCATGACTGTCGAGTTCTCTGCCATCCCTTCATAGATGGCCCAAACGTCGTCTTCACCCTTGGAAAAATATGACCCACCACAAGAGGCATTTACAAGCCCCTACAGCTCCGGTGTCAGCCCACAGAAGAAACTATGAACCAATTGGGCTTGGATATATCATGGTGTGGACACCGGTCAATGAGCTCTCTGAATCGATCCCAAGCTTCATGGAACTGTTCATTAGGGATCATTATGAAATTGCTGATCATAGCTCGTGCTACGTTCATCCGGCCGAGAGGATAATACTTATAAAAGTGTGCGGTCCGGAGTTCTGCCCATGTGTCGATGAACCTCCCCAAGTGTTTTAGCCAGTAAGCAGCTCTGTCAACCAAAGAAAAGGGGAAGGCTATCATCTTGATGGTGTCCTCAGTCACCAGCCTGTCATGAATTGTACTGAAGATCATTTCAAGTTATTGCAAGTGAAGGTGTGGCTCTTCGGTCGCCAGCCCATGAAATTTTGGCAATAACTGGATCGTGTGTGGGCAAAGCTCGAAGTCTCCATGGATGGGAGGGAGTCGGATCCACCGATGAGTGAGGGAGGCTCTCGGATTTTGCAATTCTCTCATGATGGTCTGCGGTGGCCTCTCCTGGTTGGGTTCTCCTCCCTCGTCTGCTACAACTGGTATATCACCTCCACCTCCACCGCCCCCAGGTATGTTTTCTCTCATCTGCGCGATCTCTCTCATGAGGTCACCCATGAATACTCCCTGGTCCCGGATCTGTCTCCGCATGGTCTCTAGGGAAGCTAGCAATGAATTGTTGATGGCAGCTTGGTCATACAGAAATGGAGGGTGCTCGTGCTCATCTGGGTGTTCTCCTCGGTCTGCCATGTCTGGATTCTCTGAAAAGGCAAAAGAACCCATCTCAGGTGCCGTCAAATGCTTTGAGCTCTGTGATGCACTAAATTCTGAAACTCTTGGACTGACGGAAGGAGAATGAGAAGGGTGGCCGAGGGGGAACAGGGTGGAAGTGAACTCAGGCTCGGAGAGTGGGTCTGGACTCTCCGAGGTTGTCCTAGATGAATAGGGAGGAGTGCTGGATAGCGGTGCCGACAAAGTCGGCCTAAGAGATCTCCGTCCCATCATCTTGATTATGGAGAAGAGCAAGGTAAATGAAGAAGAAGAAGGTGGCAAAATTGCGCACAAGTGTGCAATGTTTTTGATCTTGACCTAAATGCGACTAGCAATCAAACACAAAATAAGGGAATTCACCAACTCAACGCGTGAAGATGTGAAGGTTCGGCTTTTATCTTTGTAGTTTTTATCTTGAATTCATGAAGTTATCTTTCAACGAGTCCTTAGAGCACTACGCCTATATGAGAGAGAGTACTGCAGGAAAAGTATTCCCGTACTTGTCCTCCTCTTGTGTAACCTGTAGCCTGCGCTTTTTAAGGTCCTTGTAACCCTTCCTGGATCTCTACTCAGCTAAAGAAAAGAGGGAGGAAGCCGATAGGTGAAATCGATACTTCGGATCTCGCTCGCAACAGAATCACCCGTGAGCGTGCAAGATCTTACTCGGACGCAAGACGATGAGACAGACACACCCATGAAGGCGTGGCCTATGCTCGATACTTCGGACAAGGTCGATGCTCAACACAATGGTGAGTCACCAATGATGACTAAGCCCTACTCGTCTACGTACGATAGTAGCGCCAATACTTCGGAAATCCAGGCGATACACAAGGCAGCCACAAACTGGGTTTTGGGCACTAATCCTTACGAAGCCGCTCAACTCACTTGGAAGGAGACCTTCCCATGCAACCTGAATACAAATGAGGGTGTTACTCTCCCTAAGCAATGAATCCAATTACCAATTTTATTTAGGTCAAATTTTTTTAGCAGTCCTTTTTTAATTTTTTTGGTGTTATCGCTTATTTTGAGTCGATTCAAACAAGCGCCTAACGATTTTTTGTTTTTTTCTTGATTCCTACTTGATCCAAAAATAGAGGGAGAAAAGAGTCGGAAAAGCCGTCCAAGTCGGCACCAAGATGGAAATCTCACCTTTGTGCATATATGATGAATGCAAAGATAGAAAGACTTACAGTGCCTCCAGCTCTCTCCATGCGGGATGCACAGCAGAAATTTTTAAACCTAATCTAAATACCGATATGCACACGGACATCGTCCTAAGCAGGCAATTGCTAACGTGAAGAACCACAAGTCAATCACCAATCCTCAATCCTAGAGTCCGGTCTAGGCTCACCCCTCCTCATCTCGACACATCGAGTTCAGGAGAAGCGCTTGGCAGGATGAGCTCGCGGCGCGACGGATCGAAAAATGGTGAATCAACTGTTTAAGTTAACTAAGTCCAAATACGCACTATAGATACATGCAGTGGTTATTATGGTGTTTGGACCTAATCTACTCGATCAAGCAATGCCTAAAATCTAAGGGCTCATTCCACAAAAGAAAGGAAAAAAGGAAATCAAAACCGGAAAATGACAATCGAGAAAATGCGATAAAAACTGCGGTGAGACCCCAGGTGAACAAACACCTGGAAATTAGGCTCGAGTGTCCTGAGTTTCCAAGTACCTGTATTATTACAATTTAAATATAAATCTCTCTCTCACAAAAATAAGTAAAAGCTAGCTAACTCTCTCTCTCTCAAATCTCCTACTCTCTCCTGCCGGCTTGGGCTAGAAAAGCCGACTCCGCCTCCCAAGGCTGCACCGGATCACCTAGGCGATCCTCCTCGATCCGTGGTCCCTCGCAAGAAGTCAAGAAATGAGATGGTCAGAAAGCTCACAGATAAATATCAAAAACAAGAGAGACAGAGCAAGCAATAATGTAGACAAATAAATGACAAGCACTCAAAAACAAGAACTATACGTTGTTGCTCCCCGGCAACGACGCCATTTGATAAATCTAAATTTCCAACGCTCGAGTATTCCACACAAGGTGGGAACACAGAGGTCGCTGCGGTGACCGCTAAGAAATCTGAATTTAATCAACAATGAACCCACAAGATATTAATCAAGCAAAGACAAACAAATATGGAGTCAAATTTATTATTAACTCTACAAATAAGTGTATAGTGTAAGTATGTAGAGGTCGAACACAGGGAGCACACAGGATAGATCAAGCAAGTGAAGCACAAAATGTGATGTGATTAATTGTCTACACAAATGCAAATGTTTTTGTGGGTTTTTAATTTTTAATTTTTTTTTATTTTTAATTTTTAGATTTTTATTTTCTTTTTAATTTTTATATTTTTTTGTTTTTATAAATAGAATATATAAATAATATAAGAAAAGAGGTGATAAGATATTTATAAAAATAAGGGAAAATGCTAAAAAATTAGGAAATAAAATGTTTTGGTCTTTTTACATTTTCTACTATTTTTGTGATTTTTGGAGATTTTTCAGAATATTTTTGGTATTTTTAAAAGTCAAAATAAAGGAAAACAGGGACTAAAGGTGTTGGCCGAAATTAAAATAGGAATGAAAAATATCAAACAGTAACAAAATTTTCCTAAATTAATTTTAAAGTAAAGACAATAAAATAGGGAAACTACAGGACATGGGTTTAGTTTTTTTTATTTTTCTATGATTTTTTTAGATTTTTATGAAGTTTATAGGTATTTTCTAATTTTTAATGTTTTTTTGAAATTTTTAGTGATTTTTGGATAGTAATTAAAGTACACTAAAATACACAAAAATATAATTTTTTTGGAATTATTCAGGGGGTTTTGATATTTTTTTGGTATTTTCTAATGCAAACAGTAGCTAAAATGCATGTTTTTTATTTTTAATAAATATTAAAATGCAATAAAAATGCAATGCAAAAATATGGCGTGAATCAGCAAGTAAACAGGAGCCTATGACATTTTTTTGGGAATTTTTCGAGTTAAAATGATGCAGTAAATAAATAGGGGAAGTATACAAAAATATAAGGCCTAGCAGGGGTATTCTGGTAATATGCAGAAAGTCCAGGGGTTAGAACATAAATTTCCCACAAAATATATAAATAAAATATAAACTTCCTGGGTCAAACACCAATAGCAAAAACCACGAGGGCCTTTTGGCAAAAAGCCCACCCTCGCGCGTGCGACGCATGCACCTGGGGAGGACCTACTTGCAATTATCAGAAACTTAGGGGCGTAGATGCAAAAATCCCAGAAATATAATAACTACAAATGACAGTTTTGGGAATAGAAAATAAATAGACAAACCCGCAGGGGTCCCTCTGCAAAATGCCAAGGCACGCGTGACTTGCACGTGCCTGGCGGGGACCTACACGCAATATTACAAAAGCCCGAGGGTTTTAATGCAAGTGTCACAAAAATTTATAACAACAGACGAATGTTTAAATAATAATATTTAATTACAAAAAGTGGCGGGGTAATAATAGCAAAATACCCCACCGAGATAATCGGACGGCTGATGAGATTGCGCGTGAAACGTGGTGCCAATCCGACGGCTGGCGGCAGGGCGCGATCCAACAGTGTGGCCCGAGCCACTTATACACGTGGCAACGCTTGGGCGCTCGATGTTGTTTCGCCTCCCAACGGCTGAGATTAGATGCAAGACTGATGATCAAATGGTCGAGGCGTGATCTGATCCAACGGACGATGTGCTCCTGGAGGAACGAGGGCTGATCGGATGACAAGGAGGGATCGACGAAGAACTGGGACGAACTCGCCGCGAGGCGAGTTTCCCAGGCCCCGATCGTCCGCCTCCGCCGCGAGTTGAAGCTCCAAAATTCCCAGGAAGCTTCCTGGAAGGTCCTTGCTTCGACTGGGAGCCTCAAAAGGACCGGAGGAGCTACGGCATTCACCAGCGAGGAAGGAGGAGTGGAGGTCCTCCAGGTACCACCGGTGGATGAACAAAACGCTCCCAGTCTCGCGAGAAACTCGAATACCTGCAAAAAAAGTTAGGTGTGGTCGCGGGCAAAATGTCGCAACCTCCAGTAGGTTCTCACAAGGGGCGAACGGTGATATAGATGCTCGCCGGAGCTGGCTCCGGCGAGGGGAGTCGATTAAGCGAATCGATTGATGGAAGTGGGAGATGAAGGTGGCGGTATGTTCCTACGACTAATAGGAACAAAAAGAGCAAAGAAAAATAGGGAGATAGACACCTCAAGGGACATGGCCCGAGGTTGAAGGTACCTCAACGGCAAGGCTCGCCGGAGGTGTGGAACTCGCCCAAGCCCGTGACGATCCTCCGCTTTGAAAGGGGGACTCTGAAGCTGTCATCTCCAGGTCTTCAACTTGAGCCAAAGGGGGAAAAATTCGAGGCGAAATGGGGTTCAAGTTTGAATGAAGGTCAAGGTTGTGTTTTTCCAAGGTTGGATGATGAGGCTCCAAGAACCAGGCGTATCGTCGATTCAACGACTCGAGAGTCGAAAACAAACCAAGGGTGTGTATGTTGGATGGTCGAGGATCAATGTTGCAGAAGGCATCATCATGAAAAGATGAACGGCACAGCCTCGATAAATACACAAAAGTGGACAAAAACGAGGTTGGCGTAGGGCTACAGGAGCTAGGGTCAGATAGTTGACCCGAGGTCAACTCTCCAGACCCCCCTGGTTGGTCCACGTGGACCAACCAGGAAAATCTTGGGAAAATACTTTGTAAAATTATTTAAAAATAGAAAATGAATGAATTAATTTTAGGTTATTTAATAAAAAATGTTTATTATTTTATAAAGTATTTTAATATGATTTTTAATTATTTTTATGAGGTATAATTTTATAAGTTACCCTTTATAGCCTTTATAGGTATATTATCTATATATTTTATTCTTTTATTTTTATTTTGTTTTTTTAATTTATTTATTTTTGTTTATTATTTTATAAATTTATAAAATACTTTTATACACTTAAATATATTTTTATTTTATTTTTCTGAAGTGTTTTATACACTTAATAAAATATAAGTATGTAATGCATAGGTATTTGTATAGGTATTATACCTATGTACTATAAATATACAAGTATTTTATTTTGAATTTTCTTTAAGTTTTTATTCTTATTTTAATACACCTATGTATTATAAATAATATTTACAAAGGTATAAAAATATAAAATTATAAAATAATAAACAAGGAATAAAATGAATATTTTAATCTGTACAAGTACACTACAAGGGTCCAAAACTCAACTTTCAAATCGTAGCTCCGCCAAATACGAAACCACCACCATTAAATATCTTATTTTACACTATATACAATTAAAGGTGAGTTTGATGCATTTGGAGTTTTCATTTGTGAGATAACGGGTCTGGGAAGTTGGGAATCTGGAATTTTATTCCGACCATAACTTTTTATCTGTATATTACTTTTGAGTAAAATCAATTTTGTATTTTTCTTTTCTTAATTATCTACAACTTTCATGTACAAAGTTTATTTATTTGGAGTATAAAAAGTGTAACCAAAAATAGGTCCTAAAAATGAATAAAAACAAAGGGTATTGTATTGTATTCTGGCCCTTATCTCCCCTTACTTTATTCCTTGTCGACCTATTCATTAAGATGCCCTGGTCTCGGGGTTTCGGGTCATAAAATATTTACAATATTTTATTCTTTTTCTTTTCTTTTATTTATTTTATAATTTTGGCTTTAATTACAGTAATTTATACACTATTTATATGCACATGCATGAATGCTAATATGATGGATTTAAGGGTATTTACACGCATTTACTAGGGTTTTCGAGGCCAAAATGATAGAATAAAGATGATGAAATGTGGATTCATCAGGTATCCATTTCATTAACAAAGAAGCTAAGAAGCTAAATCAAGAATACTGCATAGAACATCACATCGCTTCTCCGTACCACCCACAATCCAATGGCTTTGCAGAATGTTCAAATAGGGAGATTAAGGCAATTCTTCAGAAGCTTGTATGTCCAAACATAAAGAACTGGTCTCAACTGCTCGACTCGATTCTCTAGGCCTATTGGACCACGTACAAGTCTCTTTTGGGAATGTCTCCCTACGGCCTGATCTATGGTAAGCCACACCATTTTCCTGTCAAACTAATTTACAAATCTTTATGGACAATTAATATATACAATTTAGATCCCAAGAAAGCATGAAAGAACAGAAAGCACGATTTGAACAGATTGCTTGAGTTTAGAGACTATGCATACGACAACAAACTGGTGTACAAGGATAAGGTCAAGAAGTGGCACGACAAGCATATCCATCGAAAGAATTTCGAACCATGTCAGTAGGTTTGGTTGTTCAATGCAAAGTTGAAACTTTTCCCAGGGAAGTTTAAGAGCAAGTGGGTCGGGCCATTTGTAGTGTGGCATGTGCTGACAATGGAAGTATTGTGATATCCAGATTGTCAGCTGACACACATCCTTTCGTTATCAATGGATAGTTACTGAACCCTTATCTTGAGCATGATACTTTCATGTCTGTGGTTGATTTGATTCACATGGTCTACGATGAAGAACTTCCGGTCGCAACATCTACTGATTTAGAAATGACATCCAAAAACATTTTTGATTAGTTGCTCTTTTTCTTCTTTTCTTCTTTTCGATTTTCATTCTTTCATTCTTTCGAAAGCTTCACTCATCCCATTCATCATTGCTATACTTAGGATATGCTTCATCCTAAGTATAGAGGGATGAGTGTATTCATGTGTTCATTCTTTGATCCCTCACATGTCTACTCAATTCATGATATTATGTCTATACTTGGGGATATGTTACCCTAAGTATAGGGGGAGACATACCGAGCCGATGATTTGTGCATTCCCACCCTCAACCCTCCCTGCTTTGTATACCGTCTACTATACTTAGGATTAATTGATCCTATGTTTGGGGGATCAGCTTCATATTCTTTATTCGGTCATTGTAGTATAAACCTTCCTTTACTTTGTACGAGTTATGTCTTCCTTTTCTCTCCGATCTATGAGGACATAGCTCAAGATAAGTATAAGAGGGGTCGCATATACCGTGTATATACTTTAGCCATAATTCATACTTTCATATTTTCAATAATATGACTAATTAATAAAAAATTAAAACACACATCAAAACTCTTTGTAATTACTATTAATAATTTAGTTTAAAATATTTTGCAAAATGTTTGAAAAATGGTTGGAAAATTCTTTGAAAAATCTTTTGAAAATAGTTTGAAAAATATTTTGTAAAATATTTGCAAACCTTTGTAAAAATATTTTCTTTGCAAAAATTTCATTGTTTTGTTTGAATAAAATGTTTTAAAAATCAATTTGCAAATGATTTGCAAAATGGTCGTAAAAATTACATTGAAAAATATATACCCACTGTTTGAAAAATCTTGGCAAAATGGTTTCCAAAGTTTGTAAATGCTTGCAAAAATTATTTGTCAAATTATTTTTTCAATAACATTTTCAAAATATTTGTCAAACTCTTTTCAAATTATTTTGAGAACCATGTACATAATCCAAACAAGTAAAATTCTTTACAAACAATTGTATAAAAACCTGTAAATAATAAGTAACCTAATCCATGTATATACTTAGTGTATATCTTTTTACCTAATTCTTGTAAATAACAAGATGCACTCCCATGTAAATATATGCACATATTTCTTTTTCTGACATCTTTGTTTTTGAAAAAACCCTAAAAATTTGCAAAAACCAAAACCCATAAAAATTTGCAAAATAATTTTAAAATTGCATAAAAATTTGCAAAACTTTTTCAAAAATCTTATAAAAAGTTCAAAACTAGAAAATTGCTTCACAAAAGGATTTTTATCTGCATTATGCGTAACATTTGTATTTTTCGAATTGATAATGATAATTTATCAAATCTAAATAAAATCCAAAGATTGGAGCTTGGTTGGACCTTAATCAACTTAGTCACGGGAACCATATAGGAACTGGAATTGAGGCACTTCAGGTCTACTAGACATAAATCTTTGAGACCACAAGATTCGGTTCAGTGTTCTCTTGACTGCCTAAGTAGAATATTTCGGAACACATGCATGACTCTTGTCGATATTGACCTAGCTTGCACACATGCACCTTGCACCTTTCTCAACTCAGTTGAAGTTGTAGAAGGATAGATTTTCCGGCATGAGACGCAAGCGAATGGAAACATACGAAGTCATGATTCCATGGACTTTGTGCCCCAAACCAATCCAGTAGTCATGAGGACTAATGACATGATGTTGTGGGTTTAATAATGCTTTAAAAGAGGGATAGTCTAATGGCTCAAGAGGAAAAAGTCCTTATGTAAATGTCATTGTATATAGTATTAAAAAAATGTAAAAATCAAAAAATAAAAAAAAGATGGGCAAAAATCCAAGAAAAATCAATTCCTGTCAGAGCTTGTATATATTCAGTAATCACGCTTGAGTTTCAAAGTCAAAGATACATGTGAGCTTGCAACCGGATGACTTGGCTACACTAGTCAATCATCCTAGGATAGATAGCTAACTAGCTACCATCCATTCTCTTATCCACCTCCTCGTCTTGAGCCGGTTATACTTGAACTTAGAAGGGACTACCCTGCTTCTAGAGGAAAGAGTTATTGGATTGGGGCATTACGGTCACCATGTTGGAAACACTTGACTTTTACCACTTCAGCTGAGAGGAGCGATATATCACTGACATAGTTCAAGATAGACTCATAATCATAAGGGATCGCGCATGACATTGACTTGTTCAGACCTGAATTTTTAGGAGACTTGAACAAAGTTTTGTAAATCTCAGAGATTGTTGTGTTTCAAATCTAGTTCAGAATAAGGTTCCGACCAAACTAAAAATCCAAAAGTCCGACTGATCTCCAAACTTTGATATTATGAAGATAAGCTCAAAAGTTAAAATCAATCCAAGTTCTTTCTTTTTCTTTTCTTTATTTTCTCTTTCTGCACTTATTGGATTAAGTGTTTGCCAGGGATTAACAAAGGCAAGTATATGGTGGTGATGAATCTCCATTTCATCACATTTATTCTTTCATTTTGGCTTTAAATCCCTAGCAAAATGCATGTATATCTCATTAATTTATCAAAACAAGCACTCAATAAATTGTATAAAATATTGTATAAAATATTGTACAATTAATGTATTTAACTCCAAAATGAAGAATAAAGGGAGAAAAGAAAAAGAAATGAGATACCAAAGGAATTGAATGACTCTAGACCCCGAGACCCAGTCATCATGATGACTTGGTCAACAAGGAATAAAGTAGGGAGAGATAGGGCAGAAGAATTGCAGAAAAACACAAAACCCTAATTTTTAATTCCCCAATATTTGTTTTTTGGGATGTATTTTATTTTATTATTTTTACACCTCAAATAACAAAACCCTCAACATTGATGTTGTAGATAAAAATAAAAAGAAAAATACAAAATTGATTTCTTTGAAAAATGATGCATAACATGCCCGTAACATACAAAATAAAAAGTCAAAATTAAAACTTTGCAAACATGTATCTTCTCCATACTCTATCAAAATTATCCAAACTCACTTTAATTTTATATAAAATTTAATAAGATATTTAATGAAATGGTTTCATTCAATTTGGAGTTAAGATGCAAAAGTTGGATTTTGGACCCCTATTATGCAATATACTTGATTCTAAATATATCTATTCTTTATATTTGTCAAAATCATTATTTTTCACAATGTTGTAAATATTATTATAAATATATGTACATAATTACGATAAAATTAAACCATCAAAATAAAATCAAAATAAATCAATTACTTTAATGCATAGGTAAAATATACATATATGTACCTATAATGTGTATGAACATATTTATTTAAGTGTACATATAAATTCAAAAAAAACGATAAAAATACTTAAATGTGTATTTAAATAAATTTAAAATATATGTATAAAATAATAAAATATAAAATACAAATTAAAAATAAAAATACTAAAATACATATATTTTTACCTATGTTTATTCTTGTAAATATTATCTCATAATAAAAAGCTTCATAAAATAAAAAAATAAGGATAAAATACTGCATTAAATTACAACCATTTTATATGTTTTTAACAAAAAATAGTTAATTCATTTATTATTTATTATTGATTTTACAAGGCATTTTTGCCTTAGATTTTTCTGGTTGGCCCACGTGGACCAACTAGAAGCCTTCCCTTGTTGACTCGTGTCAACTAATCCCTCTCTCTTCCTCGAGTTGTCGATATGTTAGAACCCAGATTTTTATCCTTTTTTCTCGCTCGATACTTTGATGATATGCTTGTCATGCTGCATGATTTGTGGAGATTGAACCTCCATGATTCATGCCATGCCTTGAGATCTTGTCGATCTCCCTCGACCCGATCAGCATCCTCGATCGAAGTTCCCTCCTCATTCAGCCTAAAAGTATACTTCCTTCACTTTGCCTCCAATTTTGATCCCTCCCCTTAGAGCTCTTATCCCCTCAGATCTTGTGCTTAATGCTCTTGGCTGGTGACAGAAGCCTAAGGTAGTCATCTACAGCGAGGAGGAGCAACATCGGAGCAAGATCCAACACACCACCGGACTCCCGCCGACTGATTCTGCCTCCTGGGTCCCTAACCTGGTTGAGGTCATCCCTTCCACATTTCTAGGTAATATGTAGTCATAGGTTTCATTTCAAGCCTTTAATTTCATTATTCAGATTGCCTTTTAGGTTAAAATCCAATTCCTTCGTCGACTTGGAGCTCGAGCTCCAGGTCAAAATCACTGCGATTTCGACTGTATATCGATGCATATTATCACCACTCTCTTTCCTGATCATGTTCTCCATCTAAACCATCCATTTGCCCCTTGGATTCTGCACGAATCCAAACATCCGAAGCTCGTTTGTCATCTTCACCTTGAGCCTCTTCGTCCCACTCATTTTCGCTGCTGTCTAGCTTCAAAACCAACTAATGAACGTCTCCTCGAGCCGTAGAACTTTTTTTATGCAGGTAAGGGCCTTCAATAGATGCCTGGAGTGCGGAATAGATGAAGAGAAACAACTCCATGTCACTAGAGCTTAAAGAACATCTAGGTCCCCATGGATGGGACCTGGACTCTGTTGAGGGCATTTGCAGGTGTGCGAGACCCCCAGGAGGAAGCTGAGCTGATCAGATCTGAGGGAGATGCCTTGGACGAGGAGTATTCAATGAGAAAAGATCGAGGAGAGATTCCTTCTTTCATATTCTCAGAGACATTACCGGCACCGTAGGATCAAGAATGAATGTCGGGTCTTATCGTAGTCGTTGGATCCGAGCGCAACGAAAGTTAACCTCATCCGTCTGATGAGCTTAAGTGAGGCGTTCTGGATTGCTCATCTCTGCGCACATGGGGGGTAATCTGTTCCAAGTCCCTCCACCTTTTTGTATATTAGATATTTAGTTAAATTTTGAGTCGTGCTATAAATTAAGAGTTAAAATTACGTGGAACCCCGTAAACTTTGAGCTAATTATACTTTGGTCCTCACACGTCACCTTGCGTGCCTGTACGCATGAGGTGGTGGGTTTTTTACATCGAGACCCCTTCGACTTTTATATTTGCATGCAATCTAGTATTTTACTTTTGTAGTGTGATATTTTGTGTGAATATTGCAAGCAGTCTCTAAAATTTATGAATATTAAACGTTGGTCCCTAAATTTGCGGCATTTATATATATATATATATATATATATATATATATATATCTTTCTGTTAATTAAAAAAAGTTTCTGTGCTCGTTTAATTATGGGAAATTAGTTTATATGCCTCTCACCATGTTTGTTCATGTTATATTTTTAGATTAGGCATTTCTGATAATTTTCCATGTATTAGATTTAATTAGGAGCTATTTATTTTCTGCTTGTCTTAAAAAATACAAAAAATGTAAAAAATTAATTAAAAATTCAAAAAAAACCTAATGTTTATTATTGTATTTTATCACTACAAACCAAAAATAACAAAAAAATATCAAAACAAAACCCTAAAAATAACAAAACCTAGGTAGCCCTAAAAATTTGCAAAATATTTCAAAAACCACCAAAAATTATTTTTCTATCCTATATTTTTATGCATATTATCTACTACATACACAAATTAGTTTTAAGAAATTTTGGACATATTTAATATTTTTTAAAAACAATTCAGACAATTTAAAAAAATACCTAATTTGGGATATTTTGCATTTTAAAAATACATAAAAATTAGTAAAAATCACAAAAAAAACTATAAAAAATAGAGGGATATTTGAAAAACACAAAACATTTTATTTTATAAAATTTAACTATTTATATCTATATTTATAATTATAATACCCTATATTGTATTTTATGTATATATATATGATTAGTATTGTTACTAATTATTATAAAACCTTTAAATATACTTTTATATCCCTTAAAAAATAAAAAGGAATGTTATTTATTGTATTTTATATTTTTACATATTTATTATATATACTATATACATATATCATATATTATATTTATTATCACATATTACATATATATATACACTTATTATATATTAAAAATAAAGAAATTAAAAAGCAGAAAATTATAAAAAGAAAAAAAATAAAATTTAATATATATATATAAATAATATTAAAAAAATTAAAAATAAAAAAAAACCACAAAAACATTAATTAAGTGATTGAATATGTACATATTTGCATTATTTAGTAATAAACTATAATAGTGCTACCCCGGCTTGTTCCCTGTGTTCGACAACCTACTCTACTTGTCTGCTATACACATTTCATTGTAGGTTTTATAATAAATTTTGTTTCACACTCCATTTTGATTTGCATTGTTGAATTATTTCCTTTTGTGGGTTATTTATTGTTTGGTTCGTCGGCTGTCATGAGCGGCCATCACAACGACTGTCAGTCCTACCTTGTGTGGACCACATGACCGCCTCCTTGATATCTGATGATTTAACAAGGGGCAAGGTTTATGTATAGGGGTTGACGAATATGTGATTCATCACTCTAATTAGTTAAAAATAGAGCTTCCCGAAAAATTAGGTGCATTTTTATATATATCTCAAAATTAACATTCATGCACCTACAAATGATTTTCGGAAATCGGCATTCCATTATGCATTCATATTCATTTGTAAATATTATCCTAACTTTACCTATTTTAATTAGTTCATACTAACTCCAATTGACCTAAAACTAACTCTATTGTGTAAATAACACTAACATTAATCAATGAGAAGTGCTAAAAAATTTTAACTTGTATATATTTCAAATGAACCCAAAATCTAATTCTAGGATAAAAAGGCATAAATGTGGACATCTCTCTCGTTCAATGTCCAATTTCACTCCACTTACTTTTAAATTAATGTACGTTCAATTATCTACAAATCAAGACCAAATTAAAAGGAATTGGAGTTCATTTGTGAAATATGGGTTTTGACGTATGATTCTTCTTGATTTATTTATTTTTCATTTCTTTATTTATTGTTCTAACCAATCACATAAAATTCAAAACTAAAAAAATTAGAAAAGCAAAGAAAAAGACAGATTCTAACCTAAGTACATTGACCTAATTCGTATGTATATAATCCACTTCTCTAATTTATTCTGACCTTTTATTAATACATAAAAATCTAAAAAAATAAATTTGAGTCCATTACATCTTTTACATCATATTTGATTTTTGCATGCACTATTCATTCACAGAAAATCAAATAAAAATTACAAAACAAAAAATAATATTTTAGATACATAAAATATCACCAAAAATTCATATCGTGTACAGTTGGTTTCAGTCACATTTCCGTCCTTCATGAACAATTTAGATTGCATTTAGGTGAACATTTTTCATATTTGGAATTTTGCATATGAGTTCATTTGCTATTTTTGTGTGATTTATTTATGCATTTCAATCATTGGTCAAAGTCTTGGTAGCATGCAGCCACATGTCGCTTCGTCATTTGGCCACCTCAAACGTCAAGTCAAACCCACCAAATCCTAGTCAAGCCTCCTTTGTCTTTAACTGCACTCAATCCCAACTGTTGGATCCAATCCAGATCCAAGGTCGAGCCACCACCTTTTCACCTACTCTCCCTCACATGCTTTGCATGTGGCCATCTCCCCACCATTAGATCGATCTATTATCCAACGGTTTCCCCTTCATCCCCTACCTCCAACATCCTCTCCAATCGTCTCTCATATGCGAATCCCCTACTGCTCTACCTCAACTTCTCTGATCACCGTCCCTCTCCTGATCTTCCTCACCAGAATCCAAGGAGCAACCCTTATCTCCTCTAACCGTCTAATCCTAACCACCTTTGTCCTCTCTAGCTTTATCTTTTCCTACCACCCAACTCGTAACCCATCTCCAGGAGATCTCCATATCAAACATCGTCATCCTTCCCCTTATCCCTTCACCTGCAACCGCCATGAAACCATGACCGAATATTCTTATCTCCTCCAAATGACCGTGCATCATTGTCTTCCCTTACTTCCAGCCCCCACATTCCTTATCCTATTCTTTAGCAGATCTAACTTATCGAAATTCCCAGCTCTCTCCCAACAGCTGAAACCACCTAATCGAGCCTCCTACTTCTCCCTATTAACTCATCTTTGCAATAAAAGGCACCCTCCAACCAATATTCAAAGTATATGTCATCATCTCTTTTCATAGAGCGAGAGAAAGAAAGAGAGTGAGAGAGACCGCAGGAGAGCTCGAGGGTTGGAGCCGGTGAGAACGGCTCCCCATTTATGGCAAAGACCATGGTGTCAGTGAGATCCAAGGTGTTCCTAGAACGCATTGTTATTGCTAATGACCTTTAGTTCAATAGAGCTTCGAGGGCTTCACCACCGACCCTTTTGCAAGCGACGTTCCGAGCATCTTCGCAACTCCTCCCATCAGGCACACTCTCAGGTATACCCTCCTCTTCTCTTCTCTCCTCCTCCTCCTCCTCCTTCTTTTTGTTTCTCTCTGCTTCTCATTTCTTCACTTCATGTACTCGTCTCTCCTCTCCTTGTTCACCCGCAACTACTCCGACAAAGCATCATCACCACCTTCGTGACCTCCCCGTGTTCACCTTCTTCCTCCACGCAACCCCTCACCACTACTCCTCCTCGACCACCACACAAAGGATCCCCCACCCACCTTTCTCATCGCAAGGAGCCAAGCACAACCCTGATGACTACCGATCGAGTGCCGATCACCAATGAGGAAGATTGAACGACATCATCAAGGAGAAAGGAGCAGCCGCCGAACAAAAAATACCATCTGATTACAATCATATGGTGCATATCCATCAAAGCCTTCATCTTTGATCCATCTCCATCGAGCATACAGAAGCTGGACACGTGGTGCAACATCATCCACAAGATTGAGGACATATGTTTATGCGAAAGCTATGCGAACTAGGACGTACTGGCAAACTGCCTCGACTCAACCAGGCCTTTTGATTCTCTTCTTCCTTCGCACAAGCACTCGATTTGCCCCTGCCCCACCACGGACCTCCATCCACTTTTTTGATTGACGAGAATTGGAGATGGAAATGCCCAGGCCCATCTCGTTCATCCCTTGAAAGCCCCCGCGCTAGTTCGGTCTCATATCGAATACTTTCATTTGAATTTCCTGCTTCGGTAATAGGTTGGCGGAGGGAAGATAGAGGTCTCAATATACCTTTCCATCTTCCTTTCCCTCTTTCTGGACTCGATCTCTCGTAATAAAGAAGTAGGAATGTCAGAAATCTCTCCTCTTCCCCTGTGAGATGGATCCCAAAGAAAAGTGTTGATCCTTGAAGCCCCCTCCCTGCATTGGCCCTCTCGTGGGAAGGACTCGATGCGGTCAGAACCAAGAAGTCGTGTGTGTTGCAGTTGAAATCTCTTAGCAAATTTTGACCGATTTAGCCATCCGATCATGTGTGGTTAAGCACGTGACTGGGTCATTTACGGGCGCCCCGTGTACTTCTTGGATTTTGTGCATTAGCCATCACGTGCTTTACGCACATACTTTGGAAAATAACACCCTCCGGCTTCTAGATAATCACGTTAGTACCCCCGTCGAAGGGTAAATTTCAAGTACGTCCAACTGTCTATCAAGGATTTCATCCAGTACCTTACAAGGGTATATTTAAGACATAAGTATTTATTTTATTTACATTTTGGTCCTTGAACTTTGTTTAATGATTTCTTGAGTCTTATTTATCAGTTTTAGTGATCCTTATATCATTTTGAACCTATTGACTTACGCTATCACATAGAATAGATATTGAGTTTGAGATATATTTGCTATCAATAAAATTAAGAAAGTGATTTGTCATTTAACAGCTCATTCATTCAAGGATATTGAGTTTTATAGCTCAATAATATGTGGATTCGAGGGTAATTGATTTGAGATTAGATTTGACATTATTTCTCTGAATCCGGTTGACTAAGGGGAGGGCCCAACGATTTAAATTAGTTGGCTTGTCTCTTGGCTAGCATATGCATTTATCTTTGCATTATCCTATTTCCTCATCTAAAACCTTTTAGGTGCTTTTACCTATTTATTGCTCACATATCGCGTAGCATTATTTCTTGCATTAAAATACTTGCAAAATCCATACATCATAATTAATTAAATAATTAATTTCGTTTCTTTTAAATCTAAAACCAATAAAAATGCAAAATAAAAAAGAACAAAAAATATTCTTCTCTTTAAAACCTACTTTTTCTGAATTATTTAAGAATTAATTCTCAATGGATCTGCTATGCTCTAAGGATCTGAATGTTGGCTTGTGAACCATAGACATGTGCAGAGAATGGTTGTAGCAGAAATGGAAATGCTAAGGTGGATGTGTGGACACACACGTAAAGATCGGATTTGGAATGATGTAATCAGAAAGAAAGTTGGTGTTGCTCCAATCGAGGATAAGATGCGAGAAAACCGCTTAAGATGGTTTGGTCATTTGCAAAGAAGATCAATTGATGCACCAGTTAGGAGATGAGAGTGTTGGGATGTTGAGCCGGCTAAGAGAGGGCGGGGACGACCCAAGAAGTGTTGGAAAGAGACCATACGAAGGGATCTTTGTTTTGTGGATATAAGCCCGGGATTGACCCAAGATAGATCTGAATGGAGGCGAAAAAACCATGTAACCGACCCTACTTAATTGTGGGAAAAGGTTTTCTTGTTGTTTGTATTTATGAATTAATTCTAGACCCTTATATCACCTCCTTGAGTTCGACCTTGGGACTTACCTAAGTAAAATAAATATTCGATCACATTGAATTTAATTAGCATATTAATTTAAGTGTGCTTATTTTTGATCGATTGTTGGATTTCCATGCTACAATAGAAACGATATATTAATAAAAGCATCAGACAATATTTCAAATGGCACCGTTGTCGGGGAGGTATACAATTTAGGGTTAGTTATTAAATAATTTAGATTTTAGGTTCCACCCCTAGGTAGTCTAACCCGTGATTTTCTTGTGCATATTTTCTCTATTTATTTTTCAGCGTTTTTACTTAATTTATTTATTGTAATATAGTTCATGTGAATATATCTAAAATTTGATCTTCTTTTTTATGCGAGGGATCCGGTGGCTTTGGAGCGGCTTCCTCAGAGGATGACATAACTCAAAGCAATCGGGGGTGGGTGGTTCTGTGGATCTAGCCTGCTGAAAAGGCACAAAGAATTTCCTTTTATTCGGAGAGAGATTGTTTTATTCATTTATTTTTGTAAATAATTTGTAATAATTTGTGTCATTTCCAATTATCTTCGTTTGAAGACTCACGCTTGTACCCGTACACCGAACACTCAGCCTCTCGAGTGATGAACCATATTTTTGCCTCTTTAATAATCATTAATTGTAGTATAGGAGGCGGGAAGTGATTCGTCAAAAACCACACATCTTGAATATAGTGGAATAATTTTTACTTGATAAGTCTACCAAGGTCGAACTCATGGAACAATGTATTTTTAGTTGCATGGTTTTAAATTAAATGGAATATTTAATTAATTTCTATATAAATCTCTATGTCAGAAAATAAAGTGAAAATAAAATGAAGAAAATGCAATGACGAAAATCATAATCACGTGATCTGTGATTAATATTTTTACTCCAATAAAAGATAATTAATTAATCCTCAAAATGAAATCATAGATCATAAGAAATAAATTCGAGAAATATCTATCAATTGATTTTCAGGCTACACATTAGAAAAATAACTAATGAATAATCCTGCAATAAAGATATCATTTGATGATTTTATCCAAGGATATTTGACCTTGAAATTCCCTGTAATTTAGTCCTCAAATAAATGGATTGTAATCATACAAAATATTAGGAAAATTAATGCCTCCTAAATTATGTCCTTGCAAAGATTAATTTCTCAGAAATAATCAACGATATTCACAATAAAAATAGTCAAATTAAATATCCTCAATCGAATCCCTGCATAATAAATCAATGATTTTCTCAATATGGAATAGAATAAATTACTCAAAATGTAGCCTGCATAGATCAATCCTAAATCTCAAATAATCAACTCAATTCAAGTAACCCGTCCTAACATATATATATGAAAGAGCACAGAATTAGCTTCAAACTGACATATTGTGGGCAAAAATTAGAGTTCAAATGAGAAAGATATGCTAAAATGAAATTCTGGGGAGTAAAATGCAATAAAAAATAAAGTTATTCCTTCAAAAAGGTCCCTAGATGGACTTATCTGCAATAAAGGAAACATGTTTGGGCCTCTAGCAATTTACTCCGGAACACGCGACTTGGGTTGTGGGGGTGCTTTTGAGATTCGAGAGGAGGGTAGGGTCTCGGTTGCAATTTACTCACTACAAGGTGGAGAGATTCAGGAGGAGGGTGGTCGAGGTCGTGCAGAGCGAAAAGTTGAGGAGTAGGTGGTGGGCACGGTGACCGGATAGGCAAATGAAGGAGAGGAAGTATCAAAAGGTGGAGACAATTTGCCTGAGGACGAGAGGAGTGGGGGGCTCTCTTCTCGATCTTCGCCTCGAGTCATGTGTGATTACGAAGAAGCTCGGCAGTGGCGTAGACAGCCGGAGCACGATGAAGCACCGTAGATCTCGCCAATGAGGGTTGCCGAGGTTTGGGGGCTATCACCGCGTCAGCCTAGGCTCTCTCTCTCTCTTATCAAAGACGGCAGATGTAGAGGATGGTGAGGGCGGCGAGGGGTTTATAGAACAGAGGTGGGCGGCCGTTACGCGGAGGGGCGGTGGAGGTGTAACAGTAAGGGAAGGAGGTGGTGGTCGTTGTGGGAGGAGAGAATGTCGAACGATCGGCTGGAGGACAGTCACGTGCCGTGTACGTACGAGCTGAAGGAGGAGGTGACACGTGCATGTCACGTACTGGAGAGAGAAAGGATGGGGGTCACGTGCGGAGCACGTAACCTGGAAGGGTGAAGAGAGAGAGAGGAGAGAGGAAAAAGAGAAGAGATGAAAGGGAGGAGAGAGGAAAAGAAAGATAAAAATAAAAGTAAAGTAAAATAAATAAAATTAAAATTAAATAAATTAAGGAAAAGAAAAAAAGTAAAATAAAATATAAAAATTAAATGAAAATAAATAAACTAAAAGAAAAATAGAAAAGAAATAGTAAATAATTCAAATCAAAAAGTGGTCAACACGAAAGTTGTTTGTCTCGACGAGATCTACAACTTTTTTGAAGGAACCAAAATCAAAAGAGGTCAACTATACAAAAAGTACTTTTAGAGGTACTCTATAGGTAATAAAATATGTTTTTTTACATTTTATGATTTTTTATTTTTTTTATTTGTATTAATTAGTGAATTAACATATATATACAATATATACATAATTAATCTATTCTTTATGGATTTTTATAGGTTAGAAAAAGGTAAAATAAAAACCACAAAAATAAACTATGCACAAAATATATAATGTTAGATTTTTGTATTTTCTGATGATGGTCTGATTTTTATGAATTTTAATTCTTGATGTCAAGTTAGCAAGTTAATTAAGAAAAATATTAGAGAAAGAATTAGGTCAAAATAAGTGACTTTTGTACATAAAATAATAGGCCCAATTCAGGTCAAAAATAAGGGTTATTTAATTACAGATTTTAACCCTAATTTTAACATAATTAGTGAATGTTAATAAACACAATTTAAGGGGTTTAATTAGTGAATTGTTAAGGGGATTCTGTTAAAATCTTTGTATAAGGTATATGAATCATGGATTCATCACACCCATACTTAGATCCTTGCTTGTCCCCAAGCAATTTTTAGTGAGTTAGAAGGTTAAATCCTTGACTGTATGAGTGTAAATTCAAGACTTGTCTCATTAAGAAACCTTGGTTTCAGTGGTCCTAAAATCCTAAGTTGAATCTGATTCTAGTCAAAAGGAATCCAACTTGTCTAATTATCAGACTCTTTGTTTAAGCATATAGCATAAGAGATATGAAGCTTAGCGTGTACTGCAATCATGATAGTTGAGTCGAAACTTTACCCAAAGACCTGATCCAAGAGACTCTCCTCAAGAACCAATTCTCAACACTTAGGGAATAAATTAGTTCTTGCATTCAATCTACCATCTTAGTAGTTTGTCAGACTTGAAAATGTATAAGAAAGGTCAATTGATCGAGAGCACAGGTGTGTAATTTCTTCTCTCCCTCTCATTGGTACAAGGATCCTCTCGAGTGCCTTATTAGTCAACACATGTATTTTTAGTTGTTGACCAGTGTGTCCGTCAAGAGAGAGATCGGAGTCATTTGCACTTGTTTTCCTGGGAGTACACCGGGGTGCGTCTCTTTTGAGTATCTAAGATAACTCTGACACTCAGACTTGTATCATTATATGATGCAGATCCCTTTTTGGGTGCTAGCCAGACTCTTTGGTACTAGTAGCTTTAGTCCAAGTGGACACTTTTAAATAGCTGGGAGGACTTGCCTTTGATTAAAGCTCTTTGAGATTGACTTAAATGTGAGAGCTCTTTTTATTCACATTTTTAGGCTAGCTCCATAGCTTTTACCAAGTTGGCACACACTAATCAACAATTATTTAATTTCATCACACCCTGGCACATGGGTCAGTATCAAAAGATTGCATGCAAACTTGTTCACATACTGGCTAGGGTTTGCTGACGCTCAGGTTTCATGAAGCCTCCATCAATTTTGTCCCATCATCGAGCATCATTAAATCAGGTCTAGACTCAAATGTCAAGTCCCAATCCCTCAAGTAAACTCTTAACTCATCTCATCAGTCATGCAATTGTGTATGTGATGTGCTGGTCATATTTTTAAAAGGTAGAGATTAAGAGTGAAATATGGTGATCATATCTTTCAAACTTAGGGAATTATGGATTATTAGGTCTCAAACCCTAATGACCAAGGTCGATTAACTCTGAATCAAAGGATCTTAAAACCTTGAGTTTCTTTTATTCCTCTAGTCTTGAGTGAAAGTGAAAATGTCAGGGATAAAACCTTAAATTAGTCTTTTTTATCGTTATACCTCCTTGATTTTTTCAAAAGTTTTGAAAACAAAAGGAAAAACTGTAAAGTATACATAATATACACAACTTGTACCCAAACTCGATTTTTGATGAAAATAATTAAAGTATGAGCTATGGATAAAGTATACACAATATATACACCCATATACTTAGGCTTTTGAGGGCCTAAGAATAGCATAAGAGCAAGAAATGGGACGATCGAGGATGAGAAGCAAAGAATACAAGTGATGTATACACAATAATATCAGCACCCCTATACTTAGGCTCAGGTCAGCCTAAATATGATCGAGTACTCACAAGTAGGGGACCGAGTAGATTTAATATGGATGTACAGGGGGTCGTGGAGGTTTTCGACGAACCTTCTTACGAGAGTGTGGTTTGAGATAGTATGGTGATGTACAATGAGGTCAAGAGGGAGAAGATGTAGAAGTCCAGCCATCGTCAGAGTCATCCCTAAAAGAATAATAATCATACGCAAAGGATCTCCAACTATGGTCCACTAAAGGTAAGTGTCCTTTGATAACAACTGTACTAATCACACTTATCTGATGTACCACTTCAGGATCAGACGAGGACTTTTCAGAAATCACCTGGTTTCTAAGGTCAAAGGTGACTTTCTTGGTCAATTTGTTTGTTTACGACTAACCAAAGGAGGAAGATCAGAGTTCTTCTCCCTATCACGAGTAACCGGTGTGTCATTTATGGGTTCCTCATCAGATGAATCCCCGTAAAAATCAACCAATTCTTGTAGGGTCATAATAAGTTTTGAGGGAGGGAGCTTGTTCTTGGGGGCATTGTGAGTGATGGTTGGAGATGTTGATGTCAGCTTCTGATGTTCATGAGCTTTGGTGACATTAAAGGTTTCCTGAGTCAACTCCTTGTATGGTTCAAGTATTTCATGAATGACTACGAACTCAAAAACTAGACCACATAAATAATCGTGATGATTCTTGTAAACATGGTCCAATTCCTCATAAGCTCATGTATATTGCTTCCTCTTAGGAGTTGTAGCAGGGTGGGAGGTGCACTGAGAATCCAAAGTTAGTTCAACAGTCGATCTCTCAGGTGTCTCTCCTAGGTTTTGTGTCTGTATTTCGTGAGGAGAGGTCTGATTATGTGAAGTTGTTAAATCTTCTGATCACGACTGTTGGTTTCAAGTTGGGTTTCCTCAGAGCATATCATCTCATTGAGGGTTTGTTCATTGTGGTCTCAGTTTGAAACCTGATCTCTCGAGTCTCATAATCGATAATTTCCTTAGTAGAGGCAAGGAACGGCTTTCCTAAAATGATAGGAGACTTAGACAACTCTCCATGGTGCTCAATGTCAAGTACAATAGAGTCCACTTCATGTGTGTCACCTCAGAAGTTTACGGCGATAGAAATAATTCCTCAAGGTCTTTTGGTAGATCGATATGGTAGTTGAACGATCACCCTCGTCTTTTTGAGTTGTTTGCGCTTGAGTTGATCAAAGATGGTCTTTGGAGGATATTTAATGTGGAGTCATCTAATCGGACATCAGCGAATAAGAAATCATCAAATCCACACGTGATCTGAGTCAACCGCTTGACTTTGCAGCTTTTAGTTTTGTGATTCGTCACCAAAGAAGTGGCCATAAATATGATTTGATATTTAGTCCTTGATCACTTCTTGCCCGTTTTTCTAGGGTTTAATCGAATCTTTATAAATCTCTTCAGATCGGGCACATATTCTATGGCCTTGATTAAGATCAGACTTTTGCAAAATGTTTCTATTTCAGAGTTGTCCATTTTTTTTATTCTTCTGGTTTTTTTATTTTTTTTGGCGTTTTCGATGTAATGGTTAGTAGGTTGGTTAGAGGTCAGCGGTGGTTGTGTATAAGTGTGTGCCACATGATGGATTTGTGGTTCACTTGGTGGCGTCCTCACTTCTTCCTTATTTTTCATTGATTGGATGACATCATATATTTGTTTAGTCAAAGCATTTGCTTTATGGTTGATCCGAGCAATGTCATTCTCAAACAGAAAAATCTCACGACTTGGGATTGAATAATTGTGCTCCACATGTCGTGACTCCAACATGTAACCTTGAGTAGAGTAGTGATTATCCATTGTAGTTGCGGTTTGTTCATGAGTCATATTTCCTTGACTATAGATTTATCGGGAACTGTTGAAGGAAAAATGGTTGTACTCAGGAAGAGAGTCAACTCGAGTATGGGATGGTTCAAAAGGTGGGAAGTCCATAGTAACCGAAAATTATGTTTCTCTGTCAAAATTGGTTACTCTATTTTCCATCCTCAAATTTGTTCGCTCTATTATGTTCATGTGAAAGTTAGAATGTGAGAGCGGTCTAATCCAGGAAGAAGTATGGGCATGGGATGGAGTGTATGGAGTAGAGGGAAATGATGACTAAGGGGGATTGGTTTCGAAGAGATCATTCCCCTAGAATGAGAGAGAAGAGTATCGAGACATGGTCGTGTACGATGGACTCATGGAGTTTGGGTATGAAATCCAATGTGCCAACATCTTCTCAAGAGAAAGATGGAGAATGATTTGTAAACCATGATATACTTGCAATTGCAAAGTCTTTGATGCACACAAGACAAATATAATTCAAACTTGTAGATTCAACCACTCGACACTTGTGAAGGCACGTTAGAGTTTGGCCGCTTATCTTTTCAATTTTAATTAATGATAAAACAATTTTCGAAAGGATTAAGCATGGCTTAGATTCTGGAGATTGTCATAATGACTGGTCCAACTTCATACGGCTAGTGGCATCTACTTTCAGCCAGTATGACTGTAAGTATTGACCGTAGAATGGCTACCCATGTTACTTTAGGATGGTGCCTTATGCATTGTCCTTTAACCACCCAATCTGCTAAGTGAGACCGTAGTCTCAGCACTGAGAAGTAGATAGTCATTTTTAAATTCAATAGTCAGAATGAGGCCCCCATGTTTTGGCTCTGCCCTAGATGTGCGATTCTTTCCTACATACAATGAGTGGGTTTCTCTCCATCAGTCACAAGGTTGATTTTATGCCAGTTTATTTACAGTCACCTTGATTAGCAGTTACGGTTTTAAGTTAAGGTTATCACTTAGGTCTTAAATGATAACAAAAAGATCACACCTAATGATCAGTCCCAATTCCTTTAAATCCTAAGTTGTAAAACTGAGGTAGAGAGGATCGAAAAAGCCAATGCAAGTGTTAAATCAGTGATGCATGGTAAGAAGAAGACTTACAGTGTTTCCTCGTGTTTTTCATGCGGGATGCAAGACAATGAATTAAAATTTACACTAAATGATATATACATATGAAAACACCTGAAGTATATAGTTTTTTTAGCCAAAAGAATTGATTTAAAAATTGACTAAGTTGAACAACCCGCTAGTGCATATTGTCAGTGAAAAATGTGTGGCCTAAAAATCATGAGCACAAGCAAGGATAAATATCTAGGCTAGTGTATGTGCACCTAATTTCTACGCCACTCAAGTCGATCCCTGATGAATCCCATATTCATCATGCTAAAATTGGTCAATTAGGCTTTGTTCCCTAAAATTCACATGCATTTAATCAATAATAAAGCATCATTATCATACATACATGTGTAAATAATTTTTGTATTTCATCACGTATAATTGCATTAAAAATTCCAAGTGTAAATTAGCTCAATTGACCCCAAATCACCTCCATTGTGTAGATATTACTAACATTATTAAATAAAAAATACAAAAAAATACTAACTCAAATAAGTATCAAATAATTCCAAAGTCTAATTTCACATCTGACGGACTAAAACGAGCATATCACCCTCATATAGTGTCTGATTTTGGTCTACTTATTTTTAAAGTACTCAATTTTCAAATACCTTCAAAATAAGACTAATTTCGTAAAATTTGGAGCTCATATGTGAAAGTTGGGTTTTGGGCCTCTTTTGTGCATTTTAACTTTTTCTATTTTTGACAGAAGTTTTTATGTACATAATTAATCTTTTTAATTTTATTTCTTCATCATTTGTGTTCTTTGATGAAAGTTTTATTAAGCGACATAAAAATCCAAATCCAGATTAAAATCAAAGAAACTGACTGAGCCCAAGTGTCCGTTGTGAGTCTGTACAAAAATTGTGTGTTTCATACTTCGATTTTATTTTCCGATTTTCTTATTTATTAAAAATAAAAAAATATATTAGTGTGTAAATAATTTTATTATATTTCATCATATTTTTTCTACATTTTTTATCCTCTTTAAAACCACCAAAAAAATTACAAAACTTCAAAAAGCTGATTTTTTATACACATGGAGAACCACCAAAAATATCACTTCGCACATATGACCTCTTTTGCTCACGGGTTCTTCATGAAAGTTATAGATCTCGTTGAGACGAATAACTTTTGTAAAGAAAATTTTTTGATACGAGGTGTTCTTCTATTTCTTTTCTATTTTCTTCTATCTTTTAAATTTTGAATTTTTTTGGGGTGCCACATGGCACCCCACTTTCTCTCTCCAGGACACCTCGGGTCACGTACCCAGCACGTGACATCACCTTCTTCAACCTCCAGCCATTTCCAACCCCTCCCTCCCTGGTCGTTTCTCCTCCTCCACCTTCCTCGTAACGCATGTCGCCCCTCCTCTGCATGTAACCGCTGACCCGTTCGCTCCCCTTCTCCGGCCGTTACGAAGCCGGCCACTCCCTCGCTCCAATAAAAGACCCAGCTCCATCATCAATCAGTTTCATCCGCCATTAGGGGGAAGCTCCAACCGTCTTGGTGACAGCAAGGCCGGCCGCTAAGCGAAGATCTCCGACGAGATTCGAAGGTCGCCGCCTTCGCCGCAGCTTCACGCCAAGCTTGCCAAGCTTCCTCGAGTCCTTCGCTGGATTGAGTCGAGGCGACCACTGCGATGTCGCTGTCGCCACGCCGCTCCGCTCGACTAGCTCCGACACGCCGCCCTGCTCGATAGCTCCATCCTCCGCCCCCCGCGCGAAGATGCCGCCAACACTCCAGGCTCCGTCGGTCGTGTGTTGACTGGCCGAAGCCCTCGCGCTACCGCTGCCACCACAGCGGTTCTCTTCCACCCGCCTCATCTAAATCCAGCCGTTGGATCGGGGGATCCAATGACCTGTGATCCGCCACGTATCCCCCGCCCAAGCCTCGGCCCAACCTCGAGGCTTGGGGCCTTTGAGCCTCCACTAGCCGCCACCTAGGTTCAGGGCAACCGAGCCTCTACCTCGGGGCCCCCGAGCCTCCGCCTCAGGACCACACCTCTACTTCGATTCCAAGCCTCTGCCTCGGGGCCCCCAAGCCTCCATGTTGCCGCCACGTGGAGCCACAGGCCCAAACCTCAAGCCCGGGCGCCCAAGCCTCTGCCCCGTCTCCGAGCCTCCATGCGCACACGCGATGCACGTGTGCCGGGGGAAAATTACAACAACACCCCCCGGAATTTCTTGAATTTACAAATATACCCCCGCTAGGGGTAAATTGTAGAGGGCCCCTCCTACTTTTTGAAATTACAGATAAGCCCCTCCAGGGACCTTTTTGAAAGAGAAACTTTATTTTATTTACATTTAGTCCCTGCAAGTTCATTTTAGCATATCTTTCTCATACGAACTCCGTTTTTAGCATATAATATTTCATTTTGAAGCTCTTTTCATGCTCTACCACTTAGCATAGTTTGTGGACAGATTTGAAGTTGTCTATTAATAATTATTATTTGAGGATCTCTATTGACATATGCATGCTAATTTTGACATATTTGTGCTTGAGAAATTAACGACATTTTTCGTAGGGATTCGGATGAGAATTTTAATCTGATTAACTTCTTGTGATCTATGTTGATTATTCTCAATAGTTTATTTTCAACAAGGGAATCATTTAAGATCTATTCCTCTAAGATTGTTGTCGATTATTCGAGGAATTGAATCAAAGAAATTCGGTGGCCGGATATTTTGCTTCAAATTATTCTGAGCATCGATTGATTTATTAACTTAAAGCATGGAGTCAGTTTGAATAACTCTTGAGTTCGATCCTTTTTTATTTATGATTAATTTTGCGAAATTATAGATCAAATTATTTGGGGATTTCATACATTTAAAATCACAGATCCTGGGAAAAATCTTCTTTATTTTTTTCTTTGCATTGCATCTTCATCATTGCATTGTATTATATTGTCCCAATATAGAAATTAATCAAACATTAATTAGTTATTTTATTTAATTTAAAATCATGCAACTAAGAATCACTGTTCCCTGTGTTCGACCTTGGTAGACTTGTCTAGTATAAGTACTCCACAACATTCAAAGATTGTGGTTTTTGATCGACCAAAATCAGTCTCCTATACTGCAATTTCCCTTTATTAAAGAGGTGGATTCCACGTACATCAAATGGCGTCGTTGCCGGGGAACGGCGAATTTTTAGGGTTTTAAATTATTTTTTGTAATTAATTTTTGTGAAATTAATTTTTGTGTCATTTTTCCCTTTTTGCATTTTATTTTGCATTTCTCTCTTACTTCTGATACTAACCGTAATTTCTCTCTTTGCAGACTACTGGGAGCAAAATTTTGGTATTTAGATCAAGGATCTACAAGGACGGAGATTGAATTTTAATTTTTGTGAGAGAGAGCTTAGTCTAGATTTAATTTTCCGCATTATTCATAGGATCCCTCTCTCTTTGTACCTTGTCAATTTGTAATATTCAGGACTGGCCTCTCTGTGGTGTTCGTAGAATTTGAGAGCACATACGCTAGATTAGAATTATTTTTGTTCATGCTCGTAAATTTTAGGACACACATTATTCACTAACTAGACGCACTGGTAGATCATTCAACTTAGCCAAATTTTGAAATCAATTCTTCCCGTTAATAGAACTATCTGCTTAGGGCGTTTTTCATATGTGCATATCATTTAGTGTAAATTTTAAAATTCCTTGTACTGCATCCTGCATGAAGAACGCAAGGATTCATTGTAAGTCTTCTTCTTTACATGCATCATTGATTTACGTTTGCATTGGCTTTTTCGATTCTCCCTCCTCAAGTTTTACAACTTAGGAATTAAAGGAATTGGGACTGCTCGTTATGCATGAATTTCTATGCTCACATAAACTTTAGTGATAACTGATGAATACCCATTCATCACTCTTTATTCTTATATTTTAGCTACAAAAACCTATGCAAATGCATGTAGATATGTGTAAATAGGCAAAGTTAGCAGAAGCATGCATGTTTGTAAAATTAAATAATTAGCATGTTTTTGTGCAAAAATAAAAGAATAAAGAAGAAAAAGAAAAAGAGGGAAATATTTAGAATAAATATTGAGCAACCTAGCCCAAGGGAGGCTCAACATGGGCCTGACCGCATAAAAGCCACAAGTAGAGGGAGATAGGGGCTCACATGTACATATTTTTGTAAATAAATAATATTTTCCTCAACCAAAAACATATGTGTACATATTTTGTATATATTTAGAACTATTAAAAACAAAATAAAAAGTAAAAAATTAAAAAGACCAAAAACAACTCTTCATCATGTACATAGCCCATCACTCTTTACCTATTCCACCTTGTAAATAACCTATATTTCTTTTCAAAACTTTTTGTAAATATTCCTTTTTATGTTTTGTAAATAAAATAAATAAAAAGAATTAAAACAAAAAGCAAATAAAAATCACAAAATTAAAAATACAAAAACACCTTGTATATATACCATGTCTATAAATGTATATAAATAATTATTTAACCTATAATAAAAATAAAATAAAAATGGCCTTTTATTCCTCATTTTATCCTATAAATAAATAAAATATAAAATGAGAATAAAAATGTATAAAATAATTAATTAAAAATCAAAATTTAGAAGATAATATAGTGTATATATACCTATAAAGACCTATAGTGTACATACCCTATTTTAGTTTCCAAAAATTAATTAAAAATCACAAAAAAATAGGAAAAATTAAAACAAACATTTTTCATGTTTTAACTTATTGAAAATTCGGCCATTTAAGGCCTCAAAAAAATCGAATAAAAATTCAATTTTTGGCGGCCTCTGATTGGTCCACGGGGGAATGTTGACCCCCGGTCAACACCTCCCCCAGGACCACCAGAGGCGCGAATCTCTGTTTCGACCCGATATCTCCCATTTCTCCCGATCAGATCCGACCACCAAATCACCAAACCCAGGGTCCGGATTGCACCTCTTGCATCCGTCATGCTCGCCGGAGCCATCCCCTTGGGATCCGCGCGCCGATCTTCGTGCCCGACTCCAATCTTTCCGGACCCCTAGCAGTATATAGGTCGAGCTCCGCCGCATTTTTCACGCATCTTTGGCTATCCACTCTCTCTCCAGTGAGCTCCATTGAGTCGAGCAAGGTGACAGCTTGCTCCCGCCGGTGTTGCAGCGAGGAAGGGGTGCAGAACCATCGATCCGGCCGCGTTTCGCCGCCGTGCTCCGACCACCATCTGGAGCTTGAGCCTCGGGAGGTGACGGCCCTTGAGGCGAGGACCAGGAGCAAGAGCAGCTCCAGCATAGTCTACTGCAGCCACCAGGTAACCTTAGCTCCTTCTAGTTTCATCTAATTTAGGATTTCGCCCAAATCGACCCATCGCCGTGCTTCCCTGATTCCGACTATCTCGAGTACCCTTTCGATCATCGGAGCACCCTGTCATCTCCGCCGTATCCCCACGCACCTTCTACGCCCGCTCATTCAACCCAGCTCGCCCCGGAGCTGGGAGTCGAGTTCCATCGTCTCCACCTCGCCGGAGCTCGTTCGCCACACCGCACAGACCACCTTCACCCCGCTTTCTTGGGTCGAGGCACTTTGCCCTCGACCCGCGAAGCGTTCTGGCTGTTTTGCAGGTTCAAAGAGAGGTGCCTGAGCCTCTCTTCACTTGAGATCGGAGCTTCGCGCCGCCAGGCCTCGCCGGAGCCCCTCCAGGGCTTGGCTGGGGCATCGGCCACCACCAGCAGCTGCGGGACAGTCCAGTGGAGCTTCTCCGATCATTTGCAGCAGCTGAGGAGGGGTGTAGCGCACGCAGGAGGCCGGCGAAGTTCGCCGGCGACGAGTTCTTGCACCATCCTCCAGAGCCGTCCGATGAAGCCCTCGCTCCAGTTCTGATCGTGTCCGTCCATTCTTCAAGGAGCTGCGACCGTCGATTCATCTGAGGAGTTCATCCGGACCATTGATAGCAGAGGAGAGAGACCCGGAGTCCAGCGACGTTAGATCAGCCACGTGGTCTCACCTCGACCGTCGATCGAGCCCAGGAAGAGAAGAGAGAAAGAGCGCCGCCCATCCCAACCGTCCGATCAACACGTGGCGCACATCCGGCCGTCGGCGAATAAAGGGGTAAATATAGTAGGGCCCCCTCTTAGTTTGTTATTTCCTGTTTAGTCCTGTAAATATTTTTAGAAACTTTTCACTTAGGGTTATTTGCAGTATGGACCTCGTGCTTTATTTTAATTGCATGTATGCCCCTGTGTGTGTGACCACGTGCTTCGTCACGTGTGTATCTGGGCATTTTACACATCTTGTCCTGTAGATCTGGATGGTTAATGAATGAATGAATAGTTTTAATTAATTACAGTTATGCCCCTGTGAGCATTGTTTATGTGCATGTGCGAATTTATTGGGCTTTTTGCAACTTCGGCCCTGGGCTTTTGATACGGGTTATCAAAAAGCCCTTGGACTTAGTTTTTCTTACAGATTGGTCCCTGTGTGCCCCAGCCACGCGCCACGCGCGTGACTTGCTGGGTATTTTGCACCAGCGACCCCAGATCTTCGGGTATTTGCACATTGGTCCTTGTGCACAGTACCCTCTTCTTCATTTTTGAATAAATATCAAACCACCTCCAAATCTAATGAAATTTCGACACATGGCTCCTGCCATGGTGTAGTAATTTCTGTGATTTTTGAGGACATTTTGGCTTTTATTTAATTTTTTTAAAAATTCAAAAACTCCTTTTTAGTCACTGTCTAGCTTTAAAAATACCAAAAAAATATAAAATCACCTTTAAAAATTCTAAAAAAATTAGGACTTGTTGTTTGTGTGTTGTTTGACTTTCCAGCCGATTTTGGTGATTTTTCATCACTTAAAAACCTTAAAAATTGAAAAACCCTTAAAAATCCATAAAAATTATAAAAATTAATTTAAAAATCCAAAAACAATAATTAGGGTGCCTGAATTTTCCTCATTCCATCTAGTTTACAGGAAAATTACCTCCAGGGTTGATTGAAACTCTTAAATATTTTATTTTTGAGTTTCTAACCTTGCTGGACAGTACCTTGGTGTTTTTGCCTTGTTTGATTTTTAGAAAATAATTTATCCATTAGAAAAATTCCAAAAATTCACCAAAAACAGTAAAAAACTTAAAAAACATAAAAACAATTTTTCCTTAATTTTTGCTTGATTTTTGGTGTGATAAATAATTTGTTGAAGTTGGCTTGTATTTACTTTCTTTTATTTTCTTAATCATTAAAAAATCCAAAAAAATATAAAAATCCAGAAAAACCACTAAAAATCCCTTTTCCTTTATTTTATTTCTTTTTCACTACTTCGTAGGCTTTTGCCAATCCGTGCTCCTTGTGTTCGACCCTGGGAGCTATACCAGGTTAATCCTATAGCTAGGACCGCACTCGTGTTTTGATTTCTTATTTCCCTCGCGGTTCGATTATTTTTCTTGATATACGCCTTCGCTGAGATCCGGGTCGCAACGACCCTTGTTTTATACCTTCACTCGGGTCTTAGTGGGTTTTTGGTGTAATCAGAATGGCGCCGTTGCCGGGGAGCACGGCTTAGTAGTGTTTTTGTTTTCCTTATTTTCGTTTTTGTTTTCGCGGTTTTTCGCGGCTCTTCGGAGCTCGCGGCTTTTCGCGGCTTTTGTATTTAGTTTTATTTTGATTTATTTTGTTTTTCTTTGTTTTTGTTTTTATTTGATTTTGTGTGATTAGTTTATTTCTATTTTTGCACATATACCCTTGTTTTTATTTTCATTAATTATTTGATTATTTTATTGGTCTGACCACCCTGTTTTCTTTTCTTGCGAGGGCCCGAGGACCGCGGAGGCTACTTTCGAGGAGCCGGTGCAGCCGCGGCTTTCGGAGGCGGCTTTTCTCTCGACGAAGCCGCAGGAGAGAGCGAGAGGAGAGAGCTGAGTGGAGTGAGGCATTAGGGTAGATTTATTCTATTTTATTCATTATTATTTTGTAATAATACAGGGACAGGACTCTTGGACACTCTTAGACTTAGACCGTAGCGGGTCTGTTTCGCCGAGCACCGGCGTGCTCGGGGGACCCATTAGGACCTGCGGCTTTTTACGCGGCTTTTTATCGCGGTTTTATTTTCTCTTTCTTACTGTCATTTGACGGCTTTTTCGCGGTTTTGACTGAGCCCCTAGACTTAGGATTTTTTGTTGATTGTGACGTAGGACTCTTAAGGCCCAACACTTAATAGATTATCTGTTCCCATAGAACGTAATTGGACCTTAATAAAATTCACTTAAAAAAGCTAGTTTGATTGGATTCGAGACCACGTGCCGTTAGGAGTCACATACAGCGCTGGCAGGACCCGTTGTGGCGGGCACCGAGTGACTCCCGAGATCGGACTCCGGACTCGATTCGGTTGACTGACTACTGTTCTTCACGATCAATAGAAATTGCCTGTTTAGGACTCGGGTTTTTACCGCTGCATCATATAGGTTAGTTTATTTTCTGTCTTTATTTTATGCGCGGATCACTTTGCATGTAGAGTGCTGGCGGCAGGTACGCATCCCTTACTCAGCATGCATCATTGATTTCACGTGCATCGGCTTTTTCGACTTCTCCCCCCGTTTTTGGACTTAATAACCAGGAGAAACCGAAAAATTCGTTAGGCGATTTTGTTTGCTTTGAAAAATACCTAAAAAGAGAAACCATAAAATTGGGACTGCTTAAAATTATTGATCTTAAAACTCGCTCACCCTAAAAATTTTGTCTTGGGGAGAGCAACCCCCTCATTGATTGGTTTGCTTGTGCGAGAGAGTGACCCCGAACACTAGGTAGAGCCCCCCGTTGCGAAACCCGACTGATTACCGACTCATCCGTGCGGGCCAGTCGGTTGGGTTAGCAGCGGATATCCCAACAGGTCACCGTAATCGCTCTGCTATCTTGATTGTTCACCAAATAAAATAGACAAGATAATTTGACCGAACTTTCACGGTCTTCAGCTCGCGTTGCGTTGGTGAACTGGGGGTTGTTTTCTGATCCTTAATTTCTCCAGATCTCATCCGCCTTACTCGCCAGATCAAGATGATGGGTAGACGGTCTCTTAGGCAGCCATTGGTTGCACCGCTTTCGGGCGCGTCTACCACATCATCTAGGTTGGCTCGCGAGAGCTCGGACCCGCTCTCCGAGCCCGAGTATGATTCCACCCTGTTCCCCCTCGACCCCCTTTCTGACTTACCTGAGAGACCTGAGCCCGAGGAGAGACTTATTCATTTGACAGCACCTGAGTTGGGCTCCTTCGATTTTGCAGACGTTGAGATGGCCGGCGCAGGCAGTTCAGACGATCACTCCCGCAGACCAGAGCACTTTGTATTAGACCAGGGAGCGATCAACTCCACCCTGATCGCACAGTTAGAGACAGTCCAGCAGCAGCTCCGCGATCAGGGAGCTTTCATGATAGAGATGAGGCGTGAGATGGAGAGGCTCCGAGCAGAGAGAGATGCACAGAGCGAGCCCGAGGAGCCAGATGAGGCACAGGCACAGGCACGAGCCGCAGCAGCAGCAGCAGCAGCCGCAGGAGGAGCAGGACCACCGAGACCGATGAGGGATTTACACAATCCCGGCTCTACATTGATGCACCACTGGATGGTGGTTCCGGCTATCGTGGGGGACTTCAAGTTCCCCCCGAACACCTTGCAGATGCTCCCGCGGTTTCATGGTCTGGCTACAGAGGAGCCCCATCTCCACCTACAGGAGTTCTTGATGATCTGCAGTACTGTCCACGACAGGCACGTGGACCAGGATACCATACGGATGATTGCATTCCCCTTCTCCCTAGCAGACAGAGCAGCCACATGGCTGAAACATTTGGGGAGATTTGTGTACACCTGGCAGCAGCTCCGCACCGAGTACTTGAACAAGTACTATCCACTCGGGCGGACGAACGCGGCTAGGGCCCTGATCAGCAACTTCTCCATGTTTCCCAATGAGCAGTTCCACGAGGCTTGGGAGAGGTTCAGGGAGCTCTTGGACAGATGCCCACACCATGACATCACGAAGCCGAACCTCGTTCAGAGCTTTTTCAGTGGGTTGTCACCAGAGCTACAGGGCCTGGTGAACGCTTCTTGTGGCGGGTCCTACTTCGCCAAGGACCACGACCAGGTCTGGGCGATTTTCGAGGAGATGGCGGAGAACTACATGGTTATGTCTCAGACCCGCCTATACACGCAGAAGACCCAGCCACTTCAGCCAGGACCCGTGCAGTACCAGAGGATAGCACGGGTCGATGCAGGTCCTTCCAGTTCATCTGCAGCAGCAGCAGCAGCACAGGCAGAGTCTTCAGCTGCAGATATGGGCATTATCAGCGAGAAGCTGGACCGAATGGAGCTGATCGAGAAGAAGCAGTGCCAGAGCATAGCACAGATGGATCAGATGGCACAGGTCTTGAGCGACCTGAAGACACAGATCATGTGTCTCCAGGAGACACAGACGGCTTCTCAGCCCCGTCTTCAGTCGCGAGGCGACTCCGGCAGCAGCAGCAGCTCGTCCCAGCGCTCCAGCGCCCCAGCGCAGCCTAGACAGGTTCACCTTGTACAGGCGGAGCCGTACCAGCAGCCGCAGCACACCTACCAGTCCCCACCATCTCCAGAGATGCAGATGGTGGTCTACCAGCCGGACCAGCCGTTGGCAGTGCTACCCCCAGCCCCCTTGGATGCAGAGCCGTTGATGGATGTCAACGGGATCTGGTACGACCGTCCCCAACCTGGGATCCGACGAGACCATCCCGGATTCAGGTGGGGGAGTGGTGGTGCCCCGCCCCAGCAGCAACCGTCAGCACAGGGAGGGCAGTACTCCCATCAGAGAGACCAGCACCAGCAGCCGCAGCAGCCCCCAGTGTATCACCAGCAGCAGTCCTATGGTCCTCGTCCCTATCAGCAGGGACAGTCTTGGAGGCGTGAGCAGCAGGCTCACCCGGGATACCAGCACCAGCAGCACCCTCCATCCTACCCCTCTCACCCACACCAGTACCAGCAGCCTCACCCACAGAGAGGCTACCCGTCGGGCTCCCACGAGAGCCCCGCCATGGATGACATCGCCCGCCTCCTCACGGACCAGCAGGCGACCTTCAGACGGGAGATGGATGAGTTCCGCCAGGACTTGCGGGACTTGGTGAGAGGGAAGGCCGCCATACCTGCGCAGATAGAGCCCAATCCGAACAACCTGAAGAGGAAGTCTGAGCAGGTAGTACATACTGAGTTAGCCACTCCTAGCGATCCATTTGATGATACTTCTTCAGATCTGTTTGATGTTGATTTTGCCACGCTTAGGAGCGGTAGGACCCCAGCCGGCGGCGGCGCCTCAGCTGAGCACCATCCAGAGGCGCCACAGGAGGAGGAGGAGAGCGGTACTGAGGCCGCTCCAGTCGATGATGGCGGTACTGAGGCCGCCACTTCACCAGATTCAGGAGGTGGTACTGATGCCACCCCAGCAGCAGCCGAGCCAGCCCGCGGTACTGATGCCGCGAGACGTCTACCTTCGCCAGCAGGAGCAGAGCAGCCCATCCGTGGTGGTACTGAGGCCACCGGTGTCTGTAGAGAGAGAGTTGTTGTTTTTCCCCGTGATCATGTATCTCAGAATTCTGTGATGAATAAAGGAAAAGGTTTACATTCTTTTGGTCCCACTGTGATGCATGATGTATGTGTGGATCCGGTCCTTGAACCGCGTAGATCTTTTCCTAGTCCTTCATCTAAGAAGGACCCAGTGGTCCCCTTCCCTAGAGCCCTTCAGATAGGGAAGGGGAAGAAAAATGATTCAAAAAAGAGAGAGTTTGAGGAGTTCAGCCAGAGCATGATTGATCGCTTCCATATCAAGCTGACCCTCCAGGAGGCTTTGCAGCACATCCCCCTTCTCCAGAGATCTTTGAGAGAGAGGACTACAGTTAGGAGGAGGAGGAGGAACCACACTTCAGAGATCCATGTGCTGACCAAAGCCACGTGCTTTGCGATTCAGAACCGACTGCCAGCCAAGAGGCCAGATGCAGGGGCCCCGTATGTCAGATGCCAGATCAGAGAGCAGTGGTTCGACCGTACTCTTTTAGATAGCGGATCTTCGATCAACCTACTTCCGGCAGCCCTTCTCGACCGCTTCGAGTTGGGCACTCTTCGACAGAGCAGGACAGTCCTTCAGTTCGCTGATCGATCTGTCAAGAGGCCGAAGGGGTTGCTACGAGACGTTATCGTCACTATTCAGGGTTTGCAATTCCCCGTGGACTTCGTAGTGTTGGACATGGAGATCCCTGAATCAGTGGCCGATACCCCCATCATCCTTGGTCGTCCGTTCTTGGCCACAGCCAAGGCGGTGACTGATCATGATAGCGGGAAGGTGTACTTTCGCGTCCAGGGCGAGAGTATACAAATAGAGACGGTCGAGGACTACAGAGCCAGATCCAGATCCCGCTCAGATGCCAGTACCGATTCAGAGCAGCTGACAGACGCAGAGCCAGACATCCACCAGGACTGCGACTTTGTGATCACAGATGATGAGGCAGCTTGGGCAGACCTTGAGTCACAGACTACCCTCTCACTTTCAGACACAGCTGATGCAGAGATGATAGCAGAGGAGAGTCTGGAGAGCACAGACCTGGTACAGGATACCATTGCGGCAGCAGAGCCGGTTCTCGATCGCAGCACAGTGTTTTGTGATGGTGGTGCTGATGCCACCTTGTTTTCCGGTGGTACTGATGCCACCAAGTCTGATATAGATCCCTCGGATTCAGAGTCTGATTGGGCCTATTGTTATGATCAGATGCCAGACCTGAGTTCACCTGAGCCTAGAGAGGAGGAGGTAGAGGCAGAGCAGAGCAGAGACAGTGCAGTTGAGCCGCCTTCCCCCGACCCAGTTTGCGAGAGTACACTCTCACTTTCCCAGGCAGATTTGGCTGATCTTGCAGCATTCACTCAGTTTCTTCCACAGCCAGATTTGCCAGCACCCAGCATTCCAGAGCTAAAGCCGCTCCCTACTTCGCTGAAGTATCGATTCCTTGCGGGCGATCCTGAGATGTACCCAGTCATCATCTCCGCTGAGTTGACTGGAGAGCAGGAATCCCGTCTGATGGGGGTTCTTGAAAAGAACCGCAAGGCGATCGGATGGAGCGTAGCAGATCTCCATGGGATTGATCCATCAGTTTGCTCCCACCACATCTATCTCGAGGATGGGGCGAAGCCGTCGCGTGAGTTCCAGCGGCGTCTGAACCCCAACCTGAGAGAGGTTGTCATGAAGGAAATATCGAAGTGGTGGGGTGCAGGTTTCATTTATCCCATTTCCGACTCCAAGTGGGTCAGCCCCTTGCATGTGGTGCCCAAGAAGACGGGCATCACGACTGTGATCAGTGAGTCGGGAGAGGAGATCGCTACACGGGTACCCACCTCTTGGAGGGTTTGTGTTGACTACAGGAGACTCAACCAAGCCACCAAGAAGGACCATTTCCCCCTGCCTTTTATTGACCAGATCATTGAGAGACTGGCAGGGAAGAGCCATTATTGCTTCCTGGACGGGTACTCGGGCTACAACCAAGTGGCCATCGCTCCTGAGGATCAGGAGAAGACCACCTTTACCTGTCCCTTTGGCACATACGCTTTTCGACGCATGCCATTTGGGCTATGCAATGCCCCTGCGACTTTTCAGAGGTGCATGCTGTCGATATTTTCGGACATGGTAGGGGAGTGCCTTGAGGTCTTCATGGATGATTTCTCAATCTACGGCGACGGATTTGATTCTTGTCTTGACTGCCTAGATCGAGTACTCCAGCGATGTATTGAGTACAACTTGGTGCTATCTTGGGAGAAGAGTCACTTCATGGTGACTCAAGGGACGGTGCTTGGCCACATCATCTCCAACAGGGGCATGGAGGTGGATCCGGCCAAGGTTGATGTCATTAAAAAACTCACACCGCCGTCCAATTTGAGGCAGCTTCGGTCCTTTCTGGGGCACGTTGGATTCTACAGGAGATTCATTCATGATTTTAGCAGGATTGCCCGACCGTTGACCGACCTCTTGATGAAAGACACCGAGTTCCTTGTCGATGACAAGTGTCTTTCGTCGTTTGCTACTCTCCAGAGATGTGTGATTGAGGCTCCTGTCCTTCAGCCGCCTGATTGGTCTCTTCCATTCGAGATCATGACGGACGCCTCCGAGTTTGCCGTAGGGGCAGTGCTGGGACAGAGGAGGGATGGAGTACCATTTGCGATACACTATGCTAGCCGCACATTGGATTCCGCCCAGCGGAACTACACGGTTACAGAGAAGGAGATGCTAGCAGTAGTGTTTGCCCTAGATAAATTCAGATCATATATCATTGGATCCCGAGTGACCTTGTACACAGATCACACCACCATCAGGTACCTCATGGCAAAGAAGGATGCCAAGGCTAGACTGACTAGATGGATCCTTCTACTCCAGGAGTTCGACATTGAGATCAAGGATAAGCCTGGAGTCAAGAATGTGGTGGCGGACCATTTATCCCGACTAGAGCAGCCTGAGGAGTCAGAGCAGATTGATCCGATCAGAGATACCTTCCCAGATGAGGCGATCCTTGCTATCGCCTCAATCCCATGGTACGCCGATATTGTGAACTTTCTCGTTGCTGGGAAAGTCCCACAAGATTGGCCCAGGCAGAGGCTTGAGACCTTCCTTGCGAAGGCCAAGTCCTACCATTGGGAGGATCCCATCCTTTACCACGAAGGAGGGGATAGCGTCTGGCGTCGGTGTATTCCTCAGGAGGAACACCATAGCGTCCTCACTTACTGCCACAAGCTTGAGGCAGGAGGACATCATTCTGGGAGGAGAACGGCACATAATGTGCTCCAGTCCGGTTTGTGGTGGCCTACCCTCTTCAAGGACTCAGATGAGTTCGTGAAGAGGTGTACTGACTGTCAGAGGATGGGCACTTGTGGACAGCGTGATATGATGCCGATGCAGCCCATTCACTTCTGTGAGGTTTTTGGCGCATGGGCATCGATTTCATGGGTCCATTCCCTAAGAGTCAGGGATTTGAGTACATTCTGTTGGCCGTAGATTATGTGAGTCGTTGGGTGGAGGCTATCCCCGCCCGAGCCGCTGATGCGAGGACAGTTTGCAGATTTTTGAGGAAGCACATCATCACGCGGTTCGGGGTTCCACGAGTTCTTATTTCTGATGGGGGATCTCACTTCATCAACGACCAGGTGAAGGCACTTGCTACCGAGTTCGGCATAGACCATCGTGTTGCTACACCATACCATCCACAGACGAATGGTCTAGCCGAAGTGTCGAATAGGGAGATCAAGACTATTCTGCAGAAAGTCGTCCGCCCTGACCGAAAGGATTGGTCACAGCTATTGGACTCGGTCTTATGGGCATATAGGACGTCTTTCAAGACACCTTTGGGCACATCTCCCTTTCGCCTCGTGTATGGCAAGCCCTGCCACCTACCAGTTGAGCTGAGGCACAAGTCACTCTGGGCAGTTACAGATATTCTCATGGATCCAGATGTTATAGGAGACCAGAGGAGGGCAGAGCTAGCTGCCCTGGAAGAGCTTAGAGATGCAGCTTTCACGAGCAGCCTACATTACAAGGAGAGAGTCAAGGAGTGGCATGATTCTCATATCAGCCACAAGCATTTTGAGATTGGACAGAGAGTATGGCTGTTTGATGCGAGGCTTAGATTATTTCCAGGGAAGCTCCAAAGCAAATGGAAAGGACCTTATCTGGTTCGGAAGGTACACAACAACGGTAGTATCGACATATCTGAGTTGTCTTCTGAGAGTACCTTCCGAGTGAACGGCCAGCGGCTCAAGCCATTTCTAGATCATGAGCCGCGGGTCGTTGATCTTGCCCCTATTCATTTTGCGTGAGATGTGGTCTTTGACTCACATCTAATGCATCTCACGCCTGAGCTTTACTGATCCTCCGCTGTACATAGATCCAGATGTCCATATCAGCACATTCTTTAGTCCCACATCCCTTTCTTCATCTTATGATTATGCTATACTTAGGGTGCACTTTACCCTAAGTATAGGGGGGATGTGAGACCTTTCGGGTATTCTTTTGTTTCCGTCTACCCCTGTTTTTGCTGCCTATACTTAGGGGTATCCTACCCTAAGTATAGGGGGGTAGACCCTGTACATTCTCTACTCGGTTTTCCCTTCGTGTACAGCCTGCTATACTTAGGATTACTTGATCCTAAGTATAGGGGGAAGACCCGAGTCCCTCTTGATGTTTCATCTCCTTTTGTATAGCCTTCCTTTTCACTTCCCTATACAAAGCACGAGTTATGTCTTCTTCATCGCTTTTGACTCTGAGGACATCGTTCGAGCTAAGTATAGGGGGGTGTGTATATATTTCATATATACTTTAGCCATAACTCGTACTTTGTGTGAGTGTGTTAATAAATAAAAATGGCTAAAAACCACAAAAATTAAAAATTTTCATGTACATATCTTCTCTTATTTTGCACATACATAGCTAGTGTACAAATTATTTTTGTAAAAATGATTTCAAAAATCTTTTGTGTAAAGCTTGTGTAAATATTTTCTGTAGCAAAATTATGTATATAGTACAAATTTTTTCCAAAATGTTTTGAAAAACCAAAAGTTTGCAAAAATCTTGTGTAAATGTGTGTAAATATCTTTTTGCAAAACTTGCACTTCATGCATCATCATTCATGATTTCAAAACATTTTTCAAAAATTTTGCATGATTGTAAAATATTGTGTAAATATGCATCTTTTTGTACATATGTATATAGTTCTTTTTGGATGATAGTTGACATTTAAACTAGCCTGGAATTCAAATTGAGAAATGGAGCTTGATTAAGATCTTAATCCACCTAATTTCTAAGAGGAACCTTATAGGACTTAGGTTTAAGGTTTTTCAGGTCCATGATGACTTAATTCTTTGAGTCCACTAGGCTATGATCACATGTCATCTCAATGAGCCTAAGTAGAGCACTTAACAACAACACATGACTCATATAGATTATGGCTTTACTTGGACAACCGCACTATGCACCGAGCTCTCTACGGATGAGGTGGTGAGGAGGCAGTCTTCCTTGACTTGGGGTAGCATATGAGGGTAGTACTTCTAGGCGGAACCTCTCTTCTTCATTTAGTGAAGGAAGTGCGTCTCAACTTGGTCTGGTTGCCATGAAGTCTAACGACGGGAGTTGTGGGTTGCAATAAAGCTTCAAAAGAGGGATAGTCTACTGGCTCAAGAGGAAAACTCCTTGTATATATGCTGCACATGTACATGTTGTATAGATGCACTCGAAAAAAAAATGTGTGAAAAAGAAAATAACTCCAAAAAAGTGGTGGGTCTGAGAGAAAATGATAATCCCACCGGAGTATGTATATAAGTGCAATAAGCAAAGCTTGGTTTCATGATCCACCTGTTGTAGCTTGCAGCAGGGAGACTTGGCTACACTGGTCAAGCTCCCAAGGGTACTTGGCTACACTGGCCTTGACCCATTCTCTTCTTCCCCCTCTTCTTGAGCCGGTTGTACTTGAACTTAGAAGGGAATATCCCGCTCCTCGAGGAAAGAGTGGCCAGATTGAGGTCATAGAGTTACCTTGTTGGGGAGGGTTGTCAAGTTGCCATTTCTGAGGTGGAGAGCTTAGACCTCACTTTCACAGGACAAGCAAAGATTCATGGTCTTCAGGGTTTGTAGTTGATGACTTGTTCTGATCTGGAGCATTGAGGAGTCTTGGTTATAGAATAGTGGAACTTGGAGGCTGTTAGGTTTTAAGCTTAAGTCTAAATAAGGTTCCGACACATCAATAATCTAAAGATCTGATTAAGCTCCATACCTTAATTTAATGAAGGCAAGTTTAATAATCAACCTTGATCCATGTACATTCTCTTTTTCTTTTTCTTTTTCTTTCTTTTGCACTTCTTTTTCAAATAAGTGTTTGCTAAGGGACTAGCAAAGTATAGTATAGGGGGGTGATGAATACCCATTCATCACTCTTTATTCTTATATTTTAGCTACAAAAACCTATGCAAATGCATGTAGATATGTGTAAATAGGCAAAGTTAGCAGAAGCATGCATGTTTGTAAAATTAAATAATTAGCATGTTTTTGTGCAAAAATAAAAGAATAAAGAAGAAAAAGAAAAAGAGGGAAATATTTAGAATAAATATTGAGCAACCTAGCCCAAGGGAGGGCTCAACATGGGCCTGACCGCATAAAAGCCACAAGTAGAGGGAGATAGGGGCTCACATGTACATATTTTTGTAAATAAATAATATTTTCCTCAACCAAAAACATATGTGTACATATTTTGTATATATTTAGAACTATTAAAAACAAAATAAAAAGTAAAAAATTAAAAAGACCAAAAACAACTCTTCATCATGTACATAGCCCATCACTCTTTACCTATTCCACCTTGTAAATAACCTATATTTATTTTCAAAACTTTTTGTAAATATTCCTTTTTATGTTTTGTAAATAAAATAAATAAAAAGAATTAAAACAAAAAGCAAATAAAAATCACAAAATTAAAAATACAAAAACACCTTGTATATATACCATGTCTATAAATGTATATAAATAATTATTTAACCTATAATAAAAATAAAATAAAAATGGCCTTTTATTCCTCATTTTATCCTATAAATAAATAAAATATAAAATGGGAATAAAAATGTATAAAAATAATTAATTAAAAATCAAAATTTAGAAGATAATATAGTGTATATATACCTATAAAGACCTATAGTGTACATACCCTATTTTAGTTTCCAAAAATTAATTAAAAATCACAAAAAAATAGGAAAAATTAAAACAAACATTTTTCATGTTTTAACTTTTTGAAAATTCGGCCATTTAAGGCCTCAAAAAAATCGAATAAAAATTCAATTTTTGGCGGCCTCTGATTGGTCCACGGGGGAATGTTGACCCCCGGTCAACACCTCCCCCAGGACCACCAGAGGCGCGGATCTCTGTTTCGACCCGATATCTCCCATTTCTCCCGATCAGATCCGACCGCCAAATCACCAAACCCAGGGTCCGGATTGCACCTCTTGCATCCGTCATGCTCGCCGGAGCCATCCCCTTGGGATCCGCGCGCCGATCTTCGTGCCCGACTCCAATCTTTCCGGACCCCTAGCAGTATATAGGTCGAGCTCCGCCGCATTTTTCACGCATCTTTGGCTATCCACTCTCTCTCCAGTGAGCTCCATTGAGTCGAGCAAGGTGACAGCTTGCTCCCGCCGGTGTTGCAGCGAGGAAGGGGTGCAGAACCATCGATCTGGCCGCGTTTCGCCACCGTGCTCCGACCACCATCTGGAGCTTGAGCCTCGGGAGGTGACGGCCCTTGAGGCGAGGACCAGGAGCAAGAGCAGCTCCAGCATAGTCTACTGCAGCCACCAGGTAACCTTAGCTCCTTCTAGTTTCATCTAATTTAGGATTTCGCCCAAATCGACCCATCGCCGTGCTTCCCTGATTCTGACTATCTCGAGTACCCTTTCGATCATCGGAGCACCCTGTCATCTCCGCCGTATCCCCACGCACCTTCTACGCCCGCTCATTCAACCCAGCTCGCCCCGGAGCTGGGAGTCGAGTTCCATCGTCTCCACCTCGCCGGAGCTCGTTCGCCACACCGCACAGACCACCTTCACCCCGCTTTCTTGGGTCGAGGCACTTTGCCCTCGACCCGCGAAGCGTTCTGGCTGTTTTGCAGGTTCAAAGAGAGGTGCCTGAGCCTCTCTTCACTTGAGACCGGAGCTTCGCGCTGCCAGGCCTCGCCGGAGCCCCTCCAGGGCTTGGCTGGGGCATCGGCCACCACCAGCAGCTGCGGGACAGTCCAGCGGAGCTTCTCCGATCATTTGCAGCAGCTGAGGAGGGGTGTAGCGCACGCAGGAGGCCGGCGAAGTTCGCCGGCGACGAGTTCTTGCACCATCCTCCAGAGCCGTCCGATGAAGCCCTCGCTCCAGTTCTGATCGTGTCCGTCCATTCTTCAAGGAGCTGCGACCGTCGATTCATCTGAGGAGTTCATCCGGACCATTGATAGCAGAGGAGAGAGACCCGGAGTCCAGCGACGTTAGATCAGCCACGTGGTCTCACCTCGACCGTCGATCGAGCCCAGGAAGAGAAGAGAGAAAGAGCGCCGCCCATCCCAACCGTCCGATCAACACGTGGCGCACATCCGGCCGTCGGCGAATAAAGGGGTAAATATAGTAGGGCCCCCTCTTAGTTTGTTATTTCCTGTTTAGTCCTGTAAATATTTTTAGAAACTTTTCACTTAGGGTTATTTGCAGTATGGACCTCGTGCTTTATTTTAATTGCATGTATGCCCCTGTGTGTGTGTGACCACGTGCTTCGTCACGTGTGTATCTGGGCATTTTACACATCTTGTCCTGTAGATCTGGATGGTTAATGAATGAATGAATAGTTTTAATTAATTACAGTTATGCCCCTGTGAGCATTGTTTATGTGCATGTGCGAATTTATTGGGCTTTTTGCAACTTCGGCCCTGGGCTTTTGATGCGGGTTATCAAAAAGCCCTTGGACTTAGTTTTTCTTACATATTGGTCCCTGTGTGCCCCAGCCACGCGCCACGCGCGTGACTTGCTGGGTATTTTGCACCAGCGACCCCAGATCTTCGGGTATTTGCACATTGGTCCTTGTGCACAGTACCCTCTTCTTCATTTTTGAATAAATATCAAACCACCTCCAAATCTAATGAAATTTCGACACATGGCTCCTGCCATGGTGTAGTAATTTCTGTGATTTTTGAGGACATTTTGGCTTTTATTTAATTTTTTTAAAAATTCAAAAACTCCTTTTTAGTCACTGTCTAGCTTTAAAAATACCAAAAAAATATAAAATCACCTTTAAAAATTCTAAAAAAATTAGGACTTGTTGTTTGTGTGTTGTTTGACTTTCCAGCCGATTTTGGTGATTTTTCATCACTTAAAAACCTTAAAAATTGAAAAACCCTTAAAAATCCATAAAAATTATAAAAATTAATTTAAAAATCCAAAAACAATAATTAGGGTGCCTGAATTTTCCTCATTCCATCTAGTTTACAGGAAAATTACCTCCAGGGTTGATTGAAACTCTTAAATATTTTATTTTTGAGTTTCTAACCTTGCTGGACAGTACCTTGGTGTTTTTGCCTTGTTTGATTTTTAGAAAATAATTTATCCATTAGAAAAATTCCAAAAATTCACCAAAAACAGTAAAAAACTTAAAAAACATAAAAACAATTTTTCCTTAATTTTTGCTTGATTTTTGGTGTGATAAATAATTTGTTGAAGTTGGCTTGTATTTACTTTCTTTTATTTTCTTAATCATTAAAAAATCCAAAAAAATATAAAAATCCAGAAAAACCACTAAAAATCCCTTTTCTTTTATTTTATTTCTTTTTCACTACTTCGTAGGCTTTTGCCAATCCGTGCTCCTTGTGTTCGACCCTGGGAGCTATACCAGGTTAATCCTATAGCTAGGACCGCACTCGTGTTTTGATTTCTTATTTCCCTCGCGGTTCGATTATTTTTCTTGATATACGCCTTCGCTGAGATCCGGGTCGCAACGACCCTTGTTTTATACCTTCACTCGGGTCTTAGTGGGTTTTTGGTGTAATCAATAACCTTAATCTAAAACTAGGACTGCTAATCAAGGTGACTGTAAATAAAATTGATATAAAATTAACCTATGTTTGGTGGAGAGGAACCCACTCATTGTTTGTAAGGACCAGAACGCACACTTAGGACAGAGGCCAAACTGAGAAATTTCACTCAGACTACTGATTTTAAAAACAATTAGCTACTTTTTAGTGAGGGTCTCGGGTAGCCATTTCACGGTCTGACTTCCCTTAGCAGAGTATGTGGTTTAAAGGACACTGCGGAAGGCTCCATCCTCAAGTAACACGGGTAGCCATTTTAACAGTCCGTACTTACACCTATACTGGCTGAAAGTAGGTGCAACTAGTTGTATGAACTCGGGACAGTCTTTGTGAAATATTTCGGCACCTAACAGCTCCGCTTAATTTTCAGAAATTATTTTGTCATTAAATTAAAATTGAAAAGATAAGCGGTCGAACCCTAACGTGCCTTCACCAGTGTTGAGTGGGTGAATCTACGTGTTTGTTTTATGTTTGATTTATGTGCGTCAAAGACCTTGCAATCGCAAGAAAATCATGGTTCGTTGATCATTCCATCCCTCTTGAGAAGATGTCGGCGCAGTGGTCTTCTTTCCCGATCTCCATGACCATGTCCCGATATCCTTCTTATCACTCTCCTCAGGGAAACCTGATCTTCAAATCAGGTTCCCCTCAGTCATCATTCTTTTCCCTCCCTTACATCCCACCCTATGACCACACTTCTTCATGTAATAGAACTCTCTCACATTCTGACAATTTATGGACATGAGAGAGCGAGACGAATTAAGGATGAACAATAGAGTAACCGATATTGACAGCAGAACATGATTTCCGGTTACTATGATCTCACAACCTCTTGAACCATCCCCTACTCAGGATGACTATCCTCTTGAGTACAATCAATTTTCCTTCGACAATCCAAGAGAAAACCAGAGTCAAGAAAATATAACTCATGACCAGACCATAATGATTATGAACAATCAATACTTTACTCGAGGTTACATGCCAAAATCACGACGCATGGAGAATGATTATTCAATCACTAGTCATGAGATGTTTGAGGATGAGATTGCTTGGATTAATCATAGAGCAGACACTTTAACTGAGAGAATATACGATCTCATCCAGTCTATGCAGAATTCAGAAGAAGTGAGGCCACCACCATGCGAACCACTGGATCATCATGTGACTTACAATCAGGCACAGCCACCGCTGACCTCTGACCCCCTACTGACCATATCATAGAAAATACTAAAAAATTAAAAAATTGAAAATTCAAAAAAAATGGACAATTCTAAAATGGAAGCATTTTGCAAGAGTCTGATCATAGAGCTTCCAATAATCAAAGCCAATAGAATATATGCCCGATCTTAAGAGATTTGTGAAGAATCGACTAAATCCCAAAAGTACGGGCAAGAAACGATCAAGAATTGAATATCATGTCATATCTACGGCTAGTTCTTTGGCGATGAATCATAAAATCAAAAGCCACAAAGTCAAGCGGTTGACTCGGATCACATGTAAAATTGAGGATTCTACATTCACTCATGTTCGGTTAGATGACGACTCCACATAAAACATCCTCCCCAATCCCGTCTTTGACAAACTCAAACTCGGACAACTGACAAAGTTTAGGGTGGTCGTTCAATTGCCTGATCGATCCACCAAAAGATCACGGGGGATCATTTTGCTCGTCGTAAACTTTCAGGGTGATAGACATAAAGTGGACTTTATTGTCCTTGACATTGACCACCCCGGAACATTGTCTGAGTCTCCTATCATTTTAAGAAAATCGTTCTTAGCCTCTGCTAAGGCGATTGTGGATTGTGAGACTCAGGTCATCATGTTCCCAAACTCGGACCACAATGAACAAACCCTCAATATCACGTCATGTTCTGAGGAGACCAAACTTGAAAACGATAGTCGTTATTGGGAGACGAACACTTCACATGATCAAACCTCTCCTCGTGAAACACCGACACATGCCCTAGGAGAGAAAACCATGAGACCGACTATTGGACACGCCTCTGATTCTCACCACACACCCTACCCTGAAACTGCTACTAAGAGGAAAAATTAATTTGGAGCTTATGAAAAAATTGGACCATATTTCTGAGGATCGTCGCGATTATTTAAGTGGTTTAATCTTTGAGTCGGTAGAGATTCACGAGATACTTGAGCCATATAAAGAACCGACTCAGGAAATCTCTGATGTCACCAAAAATCACGATTATCCAAAAGTGACATCAACACCCCCAACCATAACTCACAAAACCACCAAGAACAGTCTCCCTCGACCGAAGCAGTGCATGACCCTACAAGAATTGGTTGACTTTTACGACGATTCATCTGATGAGGAACTCATGAATGCCACACCGTTTACTCAAGAAAGGGAGATGAAGATTGTCCTACTTCCTCCAAATACTTCTCAAAAAAACAAACCGAACAAGAAAGTCACCTTTGACCTTACACACCAGGTGATTTCTGAATAGTCCTCGTCCGGTCCTGAAGTGGTTCATCAAGTAAGTGCAATAGGTACAGCTCTGATCCAAGGGCACTTACCTCTGATCGACAAAAGTTGGAGATCCTCTGCATACAACTATTATTCTCCTGAGGACGATTCTGATGATGGCTGGTCATCTTCACCCTCCCCCTCTTCATCGCCCTCCACATCTCCATACTATCTCCCGCCACACTCTCGCAATAAGGTCTGTCTCAAACCTCCTTGACCTATACATTCGTAAATCTACCTGGTTCCCCACGTGTAATTATCCGATTATACTTAGGCTAACCTGAGCCTAAGTATAGGGTGACTGGTACCATTGTTTATACATCACTTCTCTTCTTTTGTTTCTAACCCATCTATACTTAATACGAGCTATGTCTACATTTCACTTTGTGCCATGAGGACATATCACAAGCTAAGTATAGGAGGGTGTTTGTATATATTCTATCTAAGTTATCCATAGCTCGTACTTTAATCATTTTTCATCTAACATCGGGGATGGGTACAAGTAGTATATTATGTACATAATACATGTTTTTCAAAAAAAGACTTTTTGCATAAAAATCACTCATAGTCTTGCATTTCATCAAGCATTTCATGCATTCCTTGGTTGATATATTCCTGACACATTCACTATCACTCAAGGCTTGAGGATTTTGAGGACACTTGATTTCTGAGATCTTGAGAATATGAGCTAGCCAGCCTTAGTCATTAGGGTTTTGAACTTAATTATCCACACTTCCCTGGTTTGAAAGATTTGAGCGCTATATTACACTCTTCATCTCTACCTTCAAAAGAATATGATCAACACAATCACTTTCACAACTGCATGATTGATGAGATGAGTTGAAATATCACTTGAGGAACTAGGACTAGAGATTTGAGTTTAGACCTGATCTAATGATATTCGAGGATGGGATAAAGTTAATGAATGCTTCAGAAAACCTAAGTGTCAGCAAAACCCTAGCCAGTATGTGAACAAAATTCATATGCTATCTCTTTGATATCTACCTATGTGCCAGGGTGTGACGAAACTTAATGGAAATTGTTGATCAGTGTGCACCAACTTTTGGTAAAAGCAGTGGAGCTAGCCAACAAAAGAAAAGAAAAAGAAATTTCAAAGAAAAGTTCTATCATCCAAAGTCAAATTCCAAATGAGCTTCCACCAATGGCGAGCACTCCCAAACATTTTTAAAGTATCCACTTGGACAAACGCTAATTAGGACCAAGGAATCGGACTGGCACCATAAAAGAGCTCTGCATCGTAAGAAGTCTGGGTGTCGAAGGTATCTTAGATACTCAAAAGAGACACACCCCGGTGTACTCCCAGAAAAACAAGTGCAGACGACTCCAAATTCTCTTGACGGACACATTTATCAACAAAATAAAAATAAACTTATGTTGAGTAATAAGACACTCGAGAGGCACCTTGTTCCAATGTGAAGGAGAGAAAATTAGACACAATCCTATGCCCTCCATCATCTGGCCGTCCATCTACACTTTCAAGTCTGACAAACTAATGAGACGATTGACTGAAGCAAGAATAGACTTATTTCCTAGTGTTGAGGATTAGGTCTAGAGGAGAGTCTCTTGGATTGGAACTTTGGGTGATGTCTTGACTTGACTCTCATGAATGCAGTACACTAAAAATCATATCCTTATATTATATGTACAAACAGAGAGACTGAAAATTAGAAAAGTTGGATTCCTTTGATTAAAGCATGGTAGAGCCTAGAATTTTAGGATCACTCAAATTAAGGGTCTTATATGAATTAAGCCTTGAAAATTCACATGCACAGTCAGTGATGTATTCAACTAAATCATTCATTCACTGATGCTCGGACGAGCATGGTTTAAGTATAAGGGTATGATGAATCCCATATTCATCATTCTAAAATTGGTCAATTAGGCTTTGTTCCCCAAAATTCACATGCATTTAATCAATAATAGAGCATAATTATCATACATACATGTGTAAATAATATTTTCATTTCATCACGTATAATTGCATAAAAATTCTAAGTGTTAATTAGCCCAAAAAGCCGCTAACTTATCATATTTTAATTAATTCATCCTAATTCCGATTGACCCCAAATAACTTCATTGTGTAGATATTACTAACATTATTAAATAAAAAATACAAAAAAAATACTAACTCAAATAAGCGTCAAATAATCCCAAAGTCTAATTTCACATCTGACGGACTAAAACGAGCATATCTCCCTCATACAGTGTTCGATTTTGGTCCTCACTTTTAAAGTAATCCGTTTTCAAATAACTTCAAAACAAGATCAATTTCGTAAAATTCGGAGCTCATATGTGAAAGTTGGGTTTGGGGCCTCTTTCGCATTTTAACTTTTTGATATTTTTGACCGAAGTTTTTATGTACATAATTAACCCTTTTAATTTTATTTCTCTATCATCTGTATTCTTTGATGAAAGTTTTATTAAGCGATACAAAAATCCAAATCCAGATTAAAACTGAAATCAAAGAAACTGACTGAGTCCAAGTGTCTGTTGTGAGTCTGTACAAAAATTGTGTGTTTCATACTTCTATTTTATTTTCCTATTTTCTTATTTACTAAAAATCCAAAAAATAGATTAGTATGTAAATAATTTTCTTGTATTTCATCGTATTTTTTATAGATTTTTTATCCTCTTTAAAACCACTAAAAAAATTACAAAACTTCAAAAAGCAGGTTTTCTATACACATGGAGAACCACCAAAAATACCACTTTGCACAGATGACCTCTTTTGCTCACGGGTCCTTCATGAAAGTTGTAGATCTCGTCGAGATGAACTTTCGTGAAGAAAATTTTTCGATATGAGGTCTTCTCCTATTTCTTTTCTATTTTCTTCTACCTTTTTAATTTTGAATTTTTTGGGGTGCCATATGTCACCCCACTTTCTCTCTCCAGACCACCCCGGGTCACGTGCCCAGCACGTGACCTCACCTTCTTCCACCTCCAGCCATTTCCAACCCCCCATGCCGTTTCTCCTCCTCCACCTTCCTCATAACCCATGGCGCCCCTCCTCTGCATGTAACTGCCACCCTGGCCGCTCCCCTTCTCCGACTGTTACGAAGCCGGCCACTCCCTCGCTCCTATAAAAGACCCGGCTCCATCGTCAAGCGGCTTCATCCGCCATTAGGGGGAAGCTCCAGCCGTCTTGGTGACAGCAAGGCCGGTCGCTGAGCGAAGATCTTCGGTGAGATCTGAAGGTCGCTGCCTTCGCCTCAGCTTCACGCCAAGCTTGCCAAGCTTCCTCGAGTCCTTCGCCGGCTTGAGTCGAGGCGACCACCGCGCCTTCGTCGTCGCCACGCTTCTCCGCTCGACCAGCTCCGACACTCCGCCTCGCTCGACAGCTCCATCCTCCGCCCCCAGCGCGGAGATGCCTCCAACAGTCCAGGCTCTGCCAGTCGTGTGTCGACCGGTCGAAGCCCCTGCGCTACCGCCGCCACCACCGCGGTTCTCTTCCGCCCGCCTTGTCTAAATCTAGTCATTGGATCGGGGGATCCAACGGCCTGTGATACACCACGTATCCCTCACCCGAGTCTCGGCCCAATCTCGAGCTCCACCAGCTGCCACCTAGGTTTGGGGAAACCGAGCCTCTGCCTCGGGACCGCGTCTTTGCTTTGGTTCCGAGCTTCTGCCTCGAGGCCCCCGAGCCTCCGCCTCGCTGCCACGTGGAGCCACGGGCTCGAACCTCAGGCCCCGTCGCCCGAGCCTCTGCCCTGTCTCCAAGCCTCCAGGCGCACGTGTGACGCACGTGCGCTAGGGGAAAGATTACAACAACACCCCTGAAATTTCTTGAATTTACAAATATACCCCTGCCAGGGGTAAATTGCAGAGGGCCCCCTCCTACTTTTTGAAATTATAGTAAGCCTCTCCAGGGACCTTTTTGAAAGAGAAATTAAATTTTAGTCCTTGCAAATTCATTTTAGCATATCTTTCTCATACGAACTGTATTTTTAGCATATAATATGTCATTTTGAATCTCTTTTCATGCTCTACCACTTAGCATAGTTTGTGGACAGATCTGAAGTTGTCTATTGATAATTATTTTTTGAGGATCTCTGTTGACATATGCAGGCTAATTTTGACATATTTATGCTTGAGAAATTAACAACATTTTTCGTAGGGATTCAGATGAGAATTTTAATCGCATTACTTCTTGTGATCTTTGTTGATTATTCTCAATAGTTTATTTTCCGCAAGGGAATCATTTAAGATTTATTCCTCTAATATTATTGTCGACCATTCGAGGAATTAAATCAAAGAAATTATGAAGTCAGATATTTTACTTCAAATTATTCTAAGCATCGATTGATTTATTAACCTGAAGCATGGAGTCAGTTTGAATAACTCTTGAGTTCGATCCTTTTTTATTTGTGAATAATTTTGCGAAATTATAGATCAAAATTATTTGGGGATTTCATACGTTTAAAATCACAGATCCTAGGCAAAATCTTCTCTGTTTGTTTTCTTTGCATTGCATCTTCATCATTGCATTATATTATATTGTCCCAACACATAAATTAATCAAACATTAATTAATTATTTTATTTAATTTAAAACCACGCAACTAAGAATTATCGTTCTCTGTGTTCGACCTTGGTAGACTTGCCAAGTATAAATACTCCACAACATTCAAAGATTGTGGTTTTTGATCGACCGAAATCCGTCTCCTATACTAAAATTTCCCTTTATTAAAGAGGTGGATTTCACGTACATCAGTCCCCAACCGTACAGAAGGGGTTGAAACATACCTGACACACCACAGAGAGTTCAGTTCAGTTTTTATGACAAAAATCATGGTTCAGAGAGACCCTGTAGATGATGCAAAAAATTAAACATAATCTAAGCTCTCTCTCTCTCACAAAAATAAAATTAGAGCAGTCTTCTTTGCAGATCCTTGATCTTTGCAAAATTTGCTCCGAGCTATCTACAAAGAGAGAAATTGTTGTTATTATAGAAATGCAAATAAAATGAAAAAATGAATGAAAGACAAAAAGGAAATGAAAGAAAAATGACACAGAAATCAAACTCACAATAATCAGTTATAGAAATTTAATCTAAAACCCTAAAAATACATTGTTCCTCAACGACGGTGCTATTTGATGAATTGTGTTTTTGCCTCTTTAATAATCGTTAATTGTAGTATAGGAGGTGGAAATCGATTCATCAAAAACCACAAATCTTGAATATTGTAGAACATTTTTACTTGCTAAGTCTACTAAGGTGGAACTCATGGAACAATGTATGTTTAGTTGCATGATTTTAAATTAATTTGAATAGTTAATTAACTACTATGTTAATCTCGATGTCAGAAAAAAGTGAAAATAAAACGAAGGAAATGCAATGATGAAAATGCAAGCAAAAGAAACAGAGAAGATGATATAACACATGATTTGTGATTAAGATTTTTACTCCAATAAAATATAATCAATTAATACTCAAAATGAAATCAGAGATCACAAAAAATAAATTCGAGAAATATTTATCAATTGATTTTCAGGCTGCAGGCTAAAAGAATAACTAATGAATAATCCTACAATAAAGATATCACTTGATGATTTTATCCAAGGATATTTGACCTTGATATTCCATGTAATTTAATCCTCAAACAAATGGATTTTAATCATATAAAATACTAGGAAAATTAATGCCTCCTCAATTATGCTCCCGCAAAGATTGATTTCTCAGAAGCAATCGACGATAGTCACAATAGAAATAGTCAAATTAAATATCCTCAATCGAATCCATGTACAATATATCAATGATTTTCTCAATATGAAATAGCACAAATCAGTCAAAATGCAGCCTGCATAGATCAAATTAAAATCTCAAATAATAATCAACTCAATTCAAGTCTAATCTATCCATAAGATATATATATATATAATGAAAAAGCATAGAATTAGCTTCAAACTGACATATTGTGCAATTAATGTACATTTAATTATCTACAAACCAAGACTAAATTCAGAAGAATTGGAGTTCATTTGTGAAATATGGATTTTGGGGCATAACAATACATTGTACATCTTTATTTATTTTTGACCTATGATTTCATGTATAAATTTGATTCTTCTTGACTTATTTATTTTTTATTTCTTTATTTAATATTCTAACTGATCACATAAAAATTGTAACTAAAAAATAAAAAAGCAAAGAAAAAGATAGATTCTGACCTAAGCACATTGACCTAATTCCCATGTATATAATGCATTTCCCTAATTTATTCAGACATGTTATTAACTCATAAAAAATCTAAAAAACATATTTGAGTCCATTACATTATTTTGCATCATATATGATTTTTTCATGCATTATTCATTCAAAAATGCCAAACAAAAATTACAAAACAAAAAATGATATTTTATATACATAAAATATCACCACAAATTCATATCTTCCACAGTTGGTTTCAGTCACATTTGAATCATTCATGAACATTTTCAATCGCATTTAGATGACTATTTTTCATGTTGGGCATTTTTGCATTTTGAGTTTATTTACTATTTTTAATTAATTGATTTATGCATTTCTTGCATTGGTTAAAGTCTTGGTCAAACCTGCAGCCACATGTCTCTTCAACATTTGGGCATCTCAGCCTTCAAGTCAAACCCGCCAAACCCTCATCAAGCCTCCTTTGTCTTTAACCGCACTCAATCCCAATCGTTAGATCCAATCCAGATCCAACGCTCGAGCCACTCCACCCTCTCACCCACTCTTCCTCACGTGCTTTGCACATGGCCATCTCCCTACTGTTTAATCGATCTATGGTCCAACAGCTTTCCCTTCACCCCCTACCTCCAGCATCCTCTCGAACTGCCTCTTATCTACGAATCCCCTACTGCTCCACCTCATCTTTTTCGATCACCACCCCTCTCTTGATCTTCCTCGCTAGAATCCAAGGTGCAACCCCTATCTCCTCTAACAGTCTAATCCTAACCACCTTTGTCCTCTCCAGCTCTATCTCTTCCAACCACCAAACCCGTAACCCATCTCCAAGAGATATCCATATCCAACACCATCACCCTTCCCCTTATCCCTCCACCTACAATCACCATGAAACCACGACTGGATCTTATTATCCCATCCAAATGACGGTGCATCATCATCTTCCCTTACTTCCAGCCCCCCACATTCCTTATCCTCTTCTCCAGCAGATGTAACCTCTTGAAATCCCCATATCTCCCAATGGTTGAAACCACCAAACCAAACCTCCTACGTCTCCCTCTCAACTCATCTTTCCAATAAAAGGTAGCCTCCAACCAATATTCAAAGTATCTGCCATTGTCTTCTTCTACAGAGTAAGAGAGAGAGAGAGAGATTGTGAGAGAGCACGATGGATCGAGCTGGTGATAGGGGCTTCCCCTTTGCAGCGAAGACCTCGGTGTCGGTGAGATCCAAGGCATTACCGGAATGCCTTGATGCTGCTAAAGACCTTTAGTTCAGTAGAGCTTTGAGGGCCTTACCGCCGACCTTTTTGCAAGCGATAACCGGAGTGCCTCCATGACTCCTCCCATCAGGCGAACTCTCATGTATACCCTCTTCCCCTCTTCTCTTCTCTTCTCTTCTCTTCACTTTTTCTCCTTCACCTTCTCTTTCTTTATGTTTCTCTCTGCTTCTTGTTTCTTTGCTTCATGTACTCGTCTCTCATCTCTTTGTTCACCCGTAACCACTCCGACAAAGCATTATCACCACCTTCGTACATCCCCATGTTCACCTTCTTCCTCCATGTAACCCCTAACCATTGTTCCCCCTTCCACCATCATGCAAAGGATCCCCATTCACTTTCCTCATTGCAAGGAACCAAGCACAACCCCAATGACCCACGACCATGTGCCGACCACTAGTGAGGAAGATTGAACGGTAATATCAAGGAGAAGGAGCCACCATCGAACAACAGATACCCTCTGACTACGATCTGAGGGTGCATATCCATCAAATCCTTCACTGTTTGAACCATCTCCATTAGGCATAAAGAAGATAGACACATAGTGCATCATTATTCGCATGATTGAGAAGAGGGGCTAAACCGCGACCAACTGATTTAACCATCCGATCATGTGTGGTCAAGTACATAATTGGGTCATTTACGGGCACGCCTATGTACTTCTTGGATTTCGAGCATAATCCCATCACGTGCTTCATGCACACACTTGGGGAAATTGCACTCTGCACCCTCTCGCTATCAGAGAATCACACTAATACCCCTGTCGAAGGGTAAATTGCAAGAATGTACAACCGACTATTAATAATTTCATCCAGGACCCTAGAAGGATATATTTGAGACATATTTATTTATTTTATTTACTGTTTGGTCCATGAACTTCTTTTAATGATTTCTTGAGCATTATTTATCAGATTTTAGTGATCTTTATGTCATTTTGAACATATTGACTTGCTCTATCCTATAACATTGAGATATTGATTTTGAGATATATTTCCTGTCAATAAAATAGAGAAAGTGATTTGTCAATTGAGGTCTCATTTATTCATTGGTATTGAGTTTTATTGCTCAATAATATGTAGAGTTGGGGGTAATTGATTTGAGACTTGATTTGACATTAGTTCTCTTAAATCGATTGATTAAAGGGAGGGCTCTGTGATTTAAATTAGTTGGCTTGGCTCTTGGCTTCCATATGATTTTATCTTTGCATTATCATATTGCATCATCTAAAACCATTTAAGTGCTTTTATCTATTTATTGCCCTCACATTGCATAGAATTATTTCTTACATTAAAATACTTGAAAAATCCATGCATCATATTTCTTTAATTAAATAATTACATTTCTTTTAAATATAAAACCCACAAAATGTAAACCTTAATTTTTCTTAATTATTTGAGAATTAATTCTAGACCTTCATATTACCTCCTTGAGTTTGACCTTGGTCTTAGCTAAGTAAAATAAATATTTAACCGCATTGAGATTAATTTCCATATTAATTTAAGTGTGGTTATTTTTGATCGACTGTTGGATTTCCGTGCTATAATGCACATGTCAGTTTTCTAGAAATCATAGGACAAAGATTAGCAAATGCTAAGTAACGAAGAAAGGAAAAGTAAACAAGTAGTGTAGTTTAACAAAACTTATTATATCAAAAAGTTTCATTTCTTCTCATTAGATTGATCCTATTCTTTCTATTCCATGTCGAAGATTAATCCAAGTGATACCTTACCTCTCATGAACTCTGAAACGGTGGATACTTCAGGATTGGAGATTGTGTTGACTCTCGCACATCGCTTCAACCAATCCTCCAATGCTACCCTTACAATTTTTTTTGTTTTCATATGTAGGATTCCAAACCCTCAACCTGTCAAACAAGGAAGCACACCATCGTCGAGCACCCGGTAGCTTAAAACCACATGTTGACCTTTAATCACATATACAAGCAACTTTAAGTACATGTTATCATGACCCATCCACTATTAAATCACCCATCCCTCCGCATGTCATGACCATTCTTCAGTCAGTCAATCCTTCTAATAATAGTCGAGTACCAAGGGTTGCAAATAATTTATTTCGCATTCTCCACATACCTGGTAAACCGTGTACCACCTAGGTATGGCCCACCAATACGGATGCTCGTCTGACAAATCTACATGTTGCATGCTCGACCTTTAGTATCTACTTCAAGTCGTCCTTATCGTAAATGATAGCATGAAAATCATAACTGGATCTCATTTATGCCATAGCAATTTTCACCTAATATCAGTATAGTATTGCAAAATCATAGCTGCTACAAGGAACATTGACTCTATTATAGAAATCATTTTAGTGTAATCATGAAGCAAGCATGTGAACATTCTTCGTAATAAAGAACACAATCAACAATAATTTTATCCAGTTTAATTTGAAAATCCAATAGCAAGAGGCATGATTTTGTTACCTAATGTGTTAACTTTCACATGTGGTGTAACCTACTTTGGTTCGCGCTCAATAAGATGATTAATGGCTTCTGAAACGATTAAATATATTTTCGCATCAAAACACGAAGAACACATGAAGAACGAACGAAGAACATAATCTCTCAGAATTTCAGCAGAGTTTATCCTTACAGCATGTGGTATTTCAAGGAAAATTTTGATAGAGTTTCCTCTTACATCGAGTGATATTCCAAGGAAAAATTTGGGTAGTCGTTGTTAAACGTGGTTGAATACTTTATTGAATGGTTGGAGTGATGTAGAACCAAAGGAATGTTAGGCATCTGGACACATAATATTCCTTTTTTCCCTTTACTCTTTGCATTGAACCGACTTGAATCTGAACTACGAATCAGAGAAAGTCTGTTTGAACTCGGATTTTCTTTTTGTGCCATATGAGCTATTAGAAATTTGCCCCTTTCTCCCATGCCCAATATCTGTTCTCGTTTCTTCAGTCCCCTCATTTCCCGGGGAGAGACAATGTTGCCTGGGGGGTACCACCTTGAGCCTACATGATCAGAGAAGAGGGCCTAGATGTTGTCTGGATTAGGGTTCGAGGAACCCTAGTGATGATGATCTTTAGAACTAAGCAATTAATAGTTTTTTAACCAAATCCCCTTTTCTTGAATGAACTAAACAATTAATAATTTTTTTTCTAAATTCTGCTTTAATTACCAAACAATCACAAACAAGTTAATACCACAAAAACTGATTTTTTTGAAAGGTAGTTGCAGACAGTAAAAAAATACTTTTTGAACGATATTAGAGGTTGTAAATATAAATAAATAAATAGAAATTATATTTCCCCTTGCGCAATTTTTAATAAGGGAATTGTTATAAGGCATCAACTAAAAAAATTCACTCTTTAAAAAATGAATAATATATGTTTAATGAGAAAAAATACTTCATTTAAAAAAATAATAAGACATGCTTTAAATTATCGACAAACTACATTAGAAAGGATTAAAAATATATGAGTTTCTTATCGTGCACCTTTGAGATTCTACAATTATAGTATGCTTTTACCATTTTTTTCTATAGCACTTGTGCCCTTGTATTCTTACAAAATTCACATTACCGATCTTCTGCTATTACACTTATACCCCTATTTACCTTAACAGAAGGGTGATACAATGAATTTTCTAAGAATAATACAAGGATACAATTGTTATAACAAAAATTGCAGGGGCATATTTGTAATTGCATAATCTCAAAGGGTGATCGTGTAAAAAACCCTAATATAAGGGGCCCTTGAAATGAAAGAGGATCCTTTCATGATTTTAAAGGAAAGCCCATCTTGCTTATTCAGATCATCCTCTTCCACATTAATACAAAATTCACTTAATATTTCACAAATATTACTTTTAGGTCGTCGAGTTTTGGTATTTTCTATAATACCGTATTTATTTATTATCTGATTTCATTTTCTGTCGTCATCATTCGAGACAAAGGGTTTGTAACTCCAATATCTTTTTTGTAAAATCCGTACTTCCTCTTGTAAATTTTATATGATTTTCGCAAAATGAAAATCTGATTTGTAATATGTCAACTATTTTTATTCGTCCACCTCACATTATTTGACAATATAATTGTCCGTCTTAATTTGTTGTTCCTTTGGGAATTTAAGAGGGATCTTCGTAATTTAAATTGAATATTAGCAATATATTAATATATTTTTAATATTTGTATGCTTCATATAGTGTAATCCATAAAACATCCATTAACTATTTTCAAGAACGTAAAGTATAGAAATAGTAACACAAATATGTAAATTAATTAATTATGTAATATACTAATCATATATGCATATTAATTCTTAATTAGGTAAAAAACATAATCAATTTTGTATTGGAGTTATGGTAACAATGGTAGTGCCTCCACGCTCATCTCCTTTGATGCCCTCTCCCCTTTATCGTTGGTTTTGGCGCCTCCATGCGCACCTCCATCATTCCCGTATCCCATCTGTGATTGTTGTGCTCTACATGTGCAGAGCATATCCTCTGCCGTACTGCAGAGGTTTGTGTAAAATCATGGAACACCCGAGCCACTCAATCTTGATCGAGCGGTTCGTATGAAATTCGTTCGCATGAAATTCGATGGTAAGGGCCCACAAAAACACCAAATTCGTGCAAACCGCTCGATCAAGATCGAGCGGCTTAGGTGCTCCATGGTTTTACAGCAGTCCTCTGCAGTACTGCAGAGGATCTGCCCGCCTACGTGTGTGTCACCACCGTCGTAAACACGTAACCGTCACCATTGCCCACGCCTCTGTACCCAGGGATGGAGACAGGGGGCGGGAGGGGGTTTGGCCCCCCATCTCCCAATTAAATCTCTATATATGTTATATTATAATAATATATTATAATTTATATAAAAAATATTTAACTATGAAAAATAATAAGTTGTATATAATGGCCTCCCCATCTCCTATTTACAAGTAGTATAGATATGAATACATCTGTATCTGATCCGACATCGTATCAATATTATACAAATTTTGAAATCCATATATCATCTGACGAATATCGATATCACATTCATATCAACAAAAAACTATATCTGAATCGATATATCCATATATACATAAGGGTTTAATGGGCCTGCCCCATGGGGTAGCCAACTGGCTGCCCCCGCATCTTTTTTTGGAAAAGTTTTTAAAAATTTTTGAAAAATATTGTCATGTATTTTCATCACTATATCCCTCTAATATGTCATTCAAATTTCGTCAGAAACAAAGACTCCTATGTCATCCATCTAGAACAGGTCGATTACAGCAATTCTAAAACCGTTGAAATTACATGTTCTAGATGGAGGGCATAGGAGTCTATATTTCTGATAAATTTTGAATGGCATTAGAGGGATATAGTGATGAAAATAAATGACGCTATTTTTAAAAAAAATCAAAAACTTTCGCCGAAAAATGGTGCGGGGGCAGACAGTTAGCTACCCAAAGGGGACAACCCCGTTAAACCATATATATATATATATAGTTGTATATTTATTTATAACTTTATATAACATAATTGCATGCCTTTTTTATCATATTTGGTATAATTGTAAAAATATAAGCACATTTAGTATATTTATATTTTTTGTATTTCATCCAATACATGTATATTTAAGCTAATATATAGAGTATTTATCATATTATTCATATGCGATCGGTATATATTTTATATTGATATCTATCTTTTACAGATATGGTAACATACTTTTCATCTGGCAATCTATATATGCATCACATTCGTATTTAAAAACAGATAAGTTCCTACATTAGGAGCGATATAATATGACTTATTTAAAAATCTTAATTTTAATGGTATAACTTAGCATGGGTAAATGAAAGTGTATTTTGATTTGAATAATTTTGTAAGGATCTTTTTTGTCAATATAATATTTGTTGGGATATTTTTATGAAATTGTAAGTTTACAAGGATATCTTTGTGAAATACACTTGTAAACACATTTGAATAATTATAATGAGAAATAGTAGCAAAGATAAATTATATATATAGTCTCAATAATTTGATCCTTCAAGTAGAAATTCCTGACTTTGTCCCCGTCTGTACCTATCATCCCAACAATCCATGGCATTGCCACTGTCGCCCACATGCTGCCATCACCATCATCCTCTACCTATGTGTCTCTTCATCGACACGCTCACCACCACTGCTGCTCACACTTTTATGCATCTCCATGACTATAGTATTAAACACGTTGTCGCCACGCTCCACACGTGTGTCGACACCAATGTCCACGTAGCACTGTAACAGGTGCCCACACGGAGCCACCGCTACCATCCATGCATCTTAGCTATCCATGCACCATACAAGGAATGTTTTGATTTGAATTTTAAATAGGCAAATGAAGAGAGTTTGCAAAAGCTAATTTAGGTAATTACATATTATATTTAGATAATGTATAATGACGAAAAATAGTTTTAATTAATTAAATTATAATAATAGCATACATATGGATTGGATGCATGACCTTCCTTTTGCATGGATGGACCACGTCCTATTTAAATTTTCTCATATATATGTGTGCGCTCGCGCGTAAAGTACGACCTTATCGAGGAATTTATTATTAAAAGGATATAAGTGGATGGGATTTTCGATAAAAGAACGTAGATTAAAAAAGGTGAGGTCTTTAGTATTTCACACAAAAAAGAAAGCAAGATCGTAGTATAGAAGACACATGCACCTTGAAGGTTCAGGAAAATGGAGAGAGCGGCAACGGTGAGTTACTCATGCTCCGTGCGGTGGATTAGAAGAAGAGGTGGAGTCGACGTTGGCTCTGATAACACAGGAAAATAGATCACGCTTCAAATCGGGAGAGAAGAGATTATGTCGAGAAAGCGCTCCCAAAAGCGAGGTAATTCACTTTTGTGTGCATATTCCCCTCATCACGGAGGCTTATATAAGTGCATATTCCCTCGCTTAATCGACCCTTGCCCAACGCACTAAGTTGTAGCCTCACATGAGATCCACCCTCGTGCAACGGTCTAAGGTGGTTCTTGATCATGAGGCCACCTCTCGAGAACCGTTCAAACAAGGGGGGTTGAGGATGTAGGGGAGCGAGGAGCTTGGTGCAAAGCACTGGGGGTTGAGAGGGGATCGAAGGGGTAGGGCATGGCTTGAATGGGAGGGGGACACAAAGGAGATGATGAGGGTTGAGAGGGCTCGTAGGGGAGCGGTAGAGGGGGTGAGGAGGTAGAGGGCTCGAGTGCGAGGAGAAGCTCGGAGGCAAGGACGTGGAGGGGAGGAGGGAAAGGTCGGTGCAGAGGGTGTTGGAGGGCATAAAAGGGCGTGCAAGGGGAAGCAAGGAAGAGGTCGTTTGTATAAGGGTACGGATCCTCTAGGTAACATTACTTTTACCTAGAGTGGGTAAAGTGTAGTGGATGGTTGCCAAATCACTCCCAGTCCACATGGCGAAAATCAAGCCAAAAGCCAACTTTTGAGGCTACAATATTAAATGAATCATACACTAACCAACCAACTTTTAAGGATTTAATAGTAAATCTAATTTATAACATCACTCAAATTACCAAATTAATCAAAATTATAAAATAGCATTCTCCCTTCATGATGCTCACTTTCAAGGATTGTGCGATTATTTTTAAAAGAATTTGTTTATATGAATATGATACAATATTATTTCTTTTTTAAGAAAAACTATTTCTATTTCTATTATTCCATATTATTATTATTATTTTGTTGATACAGAAATTGTTATTGATACCATTTTATTTTTAGTGATGAATATCAATATATTTTATATCGCAAAAGTGTAACTTTAGTCGTATCCATGTCCTTAAAAATGAAAAGGGTATCCATATTCATATTTATATCCGTAAAAAAAAGTATCTTTATCCATTTCTATATCCGCCAACATAAAAATATATATTCATATTTGCTTAAAAACACATATAATGTTGGACGTATATGAATATATCCATATATGTCGAAAAAATATGGAGCTTTTTCATATATATTATCTCTGAAAAATAAAAATGTTATTGGTAACGACCTATGTATCAACAAAATAATAATAACAATATGGATATATAAGGATATATGTGCCAAAAAAATATTAACTTGATATGTATTCATATCCTTAAAAAATAAATAATTTTCCTTAAAAAAATAATATTGTATCATATTCATATAAGGAAATTCTTTTAAAAATAACCACACAATCCTTGAAAGTGAACATCATAAAGGGAGAATGCTATTTTATAATTTTGATTAATTTGATAATTTGGGTGATGGTATAAATTAGATTTAATATTAAACCCTTAGAAGTTGGTCGGTTGGTTGGTATATGATTCATTTAATATTGTAACCTCAAAGGTTGGTTTTTGTCTTGATTTTCACCATGTGGACTTGAAGTGATTTGGCAATCATCCACCACACTTTGCCCACTCTTGGTAAAAGTAATGTTACCTAGAGGATCTAAACCTGTTTGTATCACTTGCACCCCTATATTTTTATTACAATTACATCGATGTTGTTATTACAAATAAAAAATGTAAGAGCATAAGTGAGTACAAAAAAACTCAGAAAGATACAAGTGTTAAAATCCCTTTATATGATGACTAATTGCCTCTGTTAACAATGGGATGCAAACGGACCTATACAGATACGGATATAGGTATTACCGTATCCTTATTCGTTTTTTAATACGAATACAGATGCAAATGTGGATATTTACAGATATTAAAACTATCTTACCATATCCTTAAAAAACGAATACGGATGTAAAACGAATATTGATCGCATATGAGTAATGTTAGAAATACTCTATAGAATCGACTTAAATATATACGAATTGGATGGAAATCCCACGATATAAATTTAACAAATGTGTTTGTATCATAAACATTATACAAATATGGTAAAAAAAGGTATAGAATTATGCTGTATATGGTTAAATATAAATATATGACTATATTTATATAGAAAACGGATATACGGATACGGATGTTTACGGATATCAAAACGATATCCATATCCATATCCATTTTAAAACGGATACGGATGTGGATGTCAAAATCTGTATAAAACGAATACGGTGACAGATTGGATACGGATATATCCGTAACCGTTTGCATCCCTAGTTAACATGCATCTTTCCTTTATAAAACACAACATGCAAGCATGTATATATTGATGTCTTTCTTCTTTGTCAACATTTTTATGGCCTTTTCGTTGGTTGATTGTTATTCCCAATAGCTGGCATAGAAATGTAAGAATATAGAGGTTTTGTAGGAATCATTGTGTAATGATAATGATACATCAGGTAAGCCCACAAATGTTATTTGTAAATTTTAAAATCACAAGTGAGTTGCCAAGGTCCGAAACAAGACAACTTGAGCATATAAACATTACGCTAATCCATCAAGAAAAACTAGGAAGCATGCCCGCGCTTCGCGGCGGGAAGAAAATAAAATATATTAATTAAAAAAATACTCTCTGAAGTCAAAAGTTATATTTGGTGTGAAGAAATCCCTGAACCAAATGCACAAGCAAAGACGAAATCTCTATCTATGTCTTGTTACTGAAATCTATTGAAATAATAATTTCGAAGTTTTGTTGTTAAAAAAAATATAAAAGAGAATAAAAAACCATACATTGTTGATAGAAGTGAAGGTCTTGAACCGTTTAGAAAGAGGAAAAGATATTAGCCTTAAAATGTTTTGTTTTAGAGAAAGAGGAATTTAAGATAAGATATAAAGTTTAAGGTTTTGTTCAGCAGATGATATAGAGACTGCATAGTTTGTAATTAAAGTACAATAAAACAACAACTTAAACTATTCTGGAGAGGGAATTGAACTCTTGAAAGTGGATGATTCATGGAGATAAAGATGGCAGGTACCTGAAGAAATGAAATGAATAAACATTAATAAAATTGTAAATCAATGAATATGAAAAAAAAAGTTAGCTGAAATAGTAAAAGGCAAATCTAAAATTTCAGTTTACGATATTAATATGGTTGATACAGTGAGAATGATTGAATAATATATACTGCAGGAAATCTTGTAGTGGATAAGTTAAAGCAAATACAGTAAAATGTATATAGAAATCTTACACATTTTAGTCTATGCTATTGGAGTCAGTTGCAGACGTTGAGGGTGCACTTTGAGACGTCTCAACACTGTAATATAAAAAAAGAAAGTTAAGATGAAAAAAATTTTATAGGTTTTTTATAGGTACTACAGTTAATAAATGCAAAACTATATATTGATGTCATACCTTTGACGAAATTTAGATACTTCAGGGATATCTAAGTTGACATGGAACCTACTTGAAGAAGTGGTGCATAAAATAGGGTCACCTACGATAGTAAAGAAAAATATGGAATATTTTAAATATATGCAGGGAAATTCGAGAAGTTACAAAAATTAGTTAAAAAGAAAACTAACCAAGGTAGTACTTTACAGTCAATCCTGTAAGAATGATTATGGTTTTTTTGTTGCTATCACGACAGAGACGCGACGGAAAACTTCCTGCTATTTTTCCCCACAAAGTTATCGGTAGTATTTTGTCACTGTTTATTGTAAAATAAGTACATTAGTTGAATTGTTCGTTGTAAGAAGTAAGTTATTTAGAAATAAAATGTAAGTAATTATAAAATATGTATGATATTTAATATAACCCGTTGTCTTTGACTTGTATATTTTGTTTTGCTGGAGCACCTTCTTCGTAATAAGTCCTTTTGTTGTTGTTATTTGGTAGAAGCCAACCGATAAGATCTAAAAAAGAAGCTAAGTTGTCAATAGTAATGTCAGCATATAATAATGTTAGAGACAGAATTTTAGTTTATATTCTATAAGTTTGTAGACAAATTATACATACCAATGATATATGTGTTATAGAAGATAGGTGCTGTAACGTCTTCAAAATCAACAAAGAAGAATTTGTAACGCGGGAAAGATATATCTATCTCGGTATGATGAATAACACGCGTTATATCTGTAAACAGTAGAATGAGTTCATTTGGTACGATTCTTAATGACATCTTGTTTGCATGTGTACTACAGTCAATGATGGTATAGATTTCTCCCTCACGCAGACTATGGCCAAAATAGAATTCCTTGTCCAATTCAATTAGACCTTCGATCGGTGTTTCCTACATAAGATAGAATATTTCAGATTTACTATAATGGAAAGGTTGATATTGTAAAGAAGTTTGTAAAAACATTTTAAGTATAAAAAATCATTGATAGTATCATGTAGTAAATATATATAGATTAAGAATAACCTTTTCATCAATAGCAAGAAAGCTTGCACGTGATGGATTATTAGGGCAACCTAGGCTTGATGAATCCCATAAACGGATGATTCTGATTCTGATCGTATACACTTCACCAATATTTGCCAATTCCGAAATGTACGAATATGTCATTATACTGAAAAATATTTTGTATTATCTTTCAGTTAAGAACAAAAGTAGAGCAAATATTTTTCTGTTAACGATAAAGGGAAATATGAATAATCTTAGATACTATAAAGAGTAAATTCTTTAGATAAACAGAAATAAGTATGCATTAATGTAAAGTAGCATACCTGTAAGATGTATGGGAACAAATCGAAGACTGTATATGGTATACATAGAAAAATTGTATGTTAGAAAGAGCTAAAAATATCTTACAAGAACAAATCGTAAGAGAAAATTCCACTAAGAATTATGAAGTAATTCCAGCTTGTATATTTTATATGCATGAGCAATATTGAACGATGAATAACGCATATAGAAGATGATATTGTGAACTAAATTTTTCTGTAATAGGGTAAAGTTAGACTGTATACAGTATACACAGAAAAGTTGTATGTTAAAAAGACCTGAAAAGAACCTGTGACAATAAATCGTAAGAGAAAACTCCAATAAGAAATATGAAATAATTCCAGGTTGTATGTTGTATATGCACATGAAGTAAACATTTGTGAGTAAATGATGTATAAAGTTTAGTTTATTGTAAGAAAAGGTAAGAAAATTTTTTAAGTATTATATAGAATTTTATGTTGAAGAAAAGATAATTTTAGTAGATATATGAAGTAGAAGAGTGGATCATGAACTGCGTGAAGGTGAAGATATATATTATAAGAAATTATCGTTGAAAGTAGACTGGAATAATATAGATTTTATGTTTTGTGAATACATATTTGTAACTTGTTAGAGGAAGATTTACGTTAGAATATCATAAGAAGGTATTGTGACACTTTCACAGAAATAACGTAGAAATTGTTGTAGAAGAAAGTGTAGATGAAATAGATACAGGAATCAGTCAGCGGTTGGAAATATCTGGTCGATTGACATCTGGCAAAATTAATCTGTAATTATGACAAAAATATCCATGTTGTGGATTTCACAATAACTACAGAAATGACAAAATGTTCAGAAAAGGAAAAGTTAAGTTTATGGAGTACAAAAATATGCACATACAGAGGAGCAAGAGAAAATTAGGTGTGCTTATCAAGAATAACTTTATGAGAAAAAAATAAAAAACATTGTCATGTGTATATGTAATATACTACATATAGTCTACCGTTGAATTAATATTAATAGACATATAACTTAATATATCTCTTAGATTTACAATGTTTAGTAATAAATATTTTTGTTAAATGACTTGAAGATATTTATATTGAAAACAGTAATAGATGTGAATATATAATATAAGTAGAATATATAAACAATAGAAGAGGCTCAGATTTTTTTTCCGTTTGGAATTATCTTTTATATTTTCCAAAATTGTGTAAAAATAGAGAGGCTGCAAAGCGAATTACGGAAATCCAAGTTGCCATGCCATCTCTATTCTTAGGCTGCAAAGTTAATTACACAAATTTAACTTGCCACGCCATCTCTATATTTAACGAAAAGGTTTAAATATAGAGAGGCTGCAAAGTCAAATAGGTAAATTCAAATTGCCACGCCATTTTAATGGTAGAATGGCATACTGCTATAAAGTACATGTAATAAATAGTCGCACCATTGCTTATTAGCAATGTGAAGACCGAATTGCTTTTCGAATCACATGTACGAAAATGTTTCGTCATTGCCTCTATTAAATACATAAGTTAAATATTAGTAAAACAAACTTAATGGAATATTTATAACGATTTTAAAGCAATCATCTTAATGTAATGAAATATCTGATTCGTCAAATGTAAGGAAACTACAAATAAATATAAATTTAGTCATTCTGCGAGAAAACTTTAGTGTAGATAAGCTGAAAGTGTATACAAATTACATTTATTTCATAAATCCAGGGACTATAGAACGATAAAATATGAAAATATATATTGTATGGAATGATTATTTAAAAAAACCAAATAATAATATACAATAAATCTCATGTAGGTAACTGTTGACAAATTTTAACTGTTGCTAACTTTTACAATAAAAAGAAACTCAACAATAGAGATAGATATGCATGTTAAAAGAAACATACCTGGAAGAAGTAGATGAAACCGTTAAATGGAATATGAGCTGAAAAAATTTATAGATATATAATGTAAGAAACTGTTATTTGAAATATAGCAGAAGATTGAAGAATACCTATTGTATATATTATTTTGTAGGCAGTAGATAACTTCAAAGATCTTGCGGAAATATTTTAAATCTTTTATACAGGTCGTATAGACATTGATATATAGGAAACTATACCTGACACAAATATATGAAGCAGTGAGGGGGACCATGAACAACAGGAAGTAGAAGATCTACCTTAGAAGCAACTGTTGTTTAAAGGATAGTAGATGAGGTAGATATAAACTGTTGATGTCGATATCTGTAAATATTTATGGCAATAAATGCTGCAGTTGTCAGATGTGTTGTAACTGCGTCAACAAAATAACTGCTACCTGTACATGGCGTTACTTTATTTTGCAGAGTTTGTTGAGATGATGGGTATAGTATATTTAATTTATGTATACAAAACAGATATGTAGGCATCATGTACAGTAAATGTCCTGTCAGTCTCAGTTAAAATCTATCTAACTGGTTTTGCTATTTGTATTCTGACATTCTCTACATTACCACGTGTTTGAGACAGTAAGAACTAACAATACACAGATGAAACGTGTTGTTGCATGCAAAAATTTGACAGCATTAGATAATAAAAATCCACCATGCAACCTGGCAGTAGGGTGGGAGTAATAATATAGAAGATGAAAGAACACATGCGGCAGTAGAATAGAACGAAACGATAAGATTAGAAGAGACTGTTGAAATGATATATCAACTGGAAAAGAGGTAATATTTATGCTAGTGTAATAAATGTATGTAGTTACAAAGTATGCAGTAAATGTTTCCAACCTGTGGGTTTCCGAATAACTATAGAAATCACGAAATGTTCAGAAAGAAAAAGTTAAGCAGTGTGGAGTAGAAAAGTATGGACATACAAAGGAATAAAAAAAAATCAACAATGCTTATGAACAATAAGTTTATAAGGAAATATTAGAAAACTTTATTGTCTGTATACCTAATATACCACATATAGTCTACTGTCTAATTAATATTATTAGACATATAAGTTAATATATTTCTGAGATGTACAAAGTTTACTAATAAATATTTTTTTAAGAATTACTTTAAGATATTTATATTGAAAACGGTAATATATGTGGATATGTAATATAAGTAGAATATATAAATAATAGAAGAGACTCAGATTTTTTTTTTCGGCTTTTTTTAACATTTTCCAGAAGTCTGTAAAAATAAAGAGGCTGCAAAGCGAATTACGCAAATCCAAGTTGCCATGCCATCTCTATTCTTAGGCTGCAAAGATAATTACAGAAATTTAAGTTGCCACGCCATCTATATATTTAAGAAAAAAATTTAAATATACAGAGACTGCAAAGTGAAATAGGTAAATTGAAATTGCCACGCCATTTGAATGGTAGCAGGATACACTGCTGTAAAGTACATGCAATAAATAGTCTCACCATTGGTTGTTGACAATGGGAAGACCAAATTGTTTTTCAAATTACATGTACGAAATTGTTTCATCATTGTCTCTATTAGACATATAAGTTAAATATTAGTAAAACAAAGCTAATAAAATTTGTAAAAAAAATTCACAACACCAATCTTAATGTAATAAAATATGTGATTCATCAATTGTAAGGAAATTACAAATACATAAGAATTTAGTCATTATGCAAGAGACCTCTAGTGTAAATAAACCGGAAGTATATAGAAATTTTATTTATTTTATAAATCAAGTTAATTGATTGATAGATATATGGTTCATTTCATTTCATGGTGTTGTGTACATGATATGTGTAATGAAGTACCAAACATACAGTTATAATATAATATCACCTTATATATTTCAAATATTTTACAAAAAATATAGAAATTAATTCTATGGAAGATATACCAAGAACTATATATTACCTTACTCCAACAGAATGCATGCAAGTGGAAAAATTGCATGAGGCTTCTTTTGTTGTTTAGTAGTTGAATGTTGATTTCAGAGAAGATAAGAAATTATATAAATAATATATACAATCTACCTGAATGAGTAAAATTATACATAGACATGATATATAGAAAATCAGTGGTAACAATAGTTGTAAGTATAACTGTAAGTTTCTGTTAAAAAAAGAGACATATCATTATAGTATTAATAGGTGCAAAAACTTCAGGGAATTAAATGATAGAAGTATATAGTAAACAGAAATAGTTTGACAGTTAGAAAAAGATTAAATTAAAATTGTTAAAAAAACTTGCTATAGAAGTGAGATGTTGACCTTCATGAACGGACTATACAAATTACCAGTCAGATTTTGTAAAGTAACTTTGACATGATTTATATATGTAATTGACTTTGAAGATCAAACTTACTGATTACTGTGTAACAAAAAATTTATATATATATTTATATACAGATAACTGTTCTTACTTTACCTGAGACATATACACATATACAGACATATACACAGATATACATCTCTATGTATTTGTGTGTCGTATGTACATATGTGAAGAAGTTCACCTTTGACAGTATATATACATAGTATTTACATAGGTTAACCATTGTTCTCAAAAAAAAAGTTTCAGTGGTTTAAAAGAAGAAACATGTTTGATATTTATGCCAGAAGTTCCTTTTCAGTTCAAGCTGTCTACCTGCAATAATAAAAAGAATTGAATTTAATTACCAGGTATGTAATTGAAAATACACATGTTAATTACTATGTAAATACATATATAAATGTTTAAAGGAAAAAAACTTTTACAGGAAATAGGTAAACACGAAAATAAAGTATATATAAACACAAAATATACACTGATCTCCCTTTTTTTCCTTCATATTTTTCACGGTCCTCATCACTTGAATCAGAACCTCTTTTCCTTTTCAACTTTTTGTCTGTAATCTTTGAGGAGCTGAATTTGTTGAACAGATTTACATATAAAAATAATAATTAGAATTAATATATTAACAAATAAGATTTTACCACAAATTATTTTGTTTAAAATACTGACCTTTCTGGTGGACTGTGTGACTCCAAGAATTCTTTCCTTGATGTAACAGATATTGTCTCTGAAGATGTTCCTTCACATAAACTCTGACCTGATTATTGTAATTTGAAATTATTCCATGTATCATATCTCAATTAAAAAAATATGTAATTAAAAATTTTATAAATTGTATACCAGGAGTACGTTGAGAGAAGGATGCTGAGTCAGAAATTATCTTGACAACTTTAAACTGTATTTTCTTTCTAAAATCACGATATCCTAAAACTACTCTGAAATTGTAGGTTTGTTCAATCAAACTATTAAATATCGGAGGAAGTATCAGTCTATCATAATTTGGGTTCAATGCAAGTGTTGAACATGTCATTCCCACAAGTTCAGCAACCATAGAGCCAAATATAACAAAGCATGTATGACCACTTCTATCTTGTACAATTACGCTTAATTTGTACCTGCAAAACTTTCAAACATCAAAACATTTCTCGTTGTGATTACAGAATGTATCGAAACATTTACCATGGTATAGCGAACTCTTGAAGATGACAACAACGGTCACACCAAAATTTATTTTCAAATTTTTTTATACCGGCTTTACATTGGTTGCATGCGTTGTACCACCATCCATCCGAAACATCAATGTCGATTATTGTAGCTCTACAGCTAAATCTGATATTCTGCATCATTCATAAACTTCAAACTAATTCTTATGAAAAAAATTTGCCTACAAATTTTTTTTCGGGATTTTTATCCAGCAGATTCTATAAATTTTTTCTATTGATTCTATTAAATTTTTTTTTAAATATTTATCTTTTCAACCATTATAAATATTGTAAATTGGCTAAAAAAACACCATGACTCTAAAATCTATTAGTCAGAGGGTTCAGAGGATAACAACTGGTACGTTTAGAGGACCATAACAGGAATTATGTTGTGTTAAAGAATGTTAGGTTGATCGTTAAAGTTTATAGGATCTGTTCAGTAAAATTCAATTTTTTCCTTCATATCAACTACTAGCAATAATTTTAGAATCTGAAATTATTAAAAGATCACGTTACCTGGTGTATCTTGGGGTCAAGATTTTGAAGTTCATAAATTTCTTTTTTGTTATCAGAAATCTCATCCGCAGGACTCATTGTTGTAAACTGTTTGTCAGGCATTAGTGTAGTGAGCTCAGATGGATTAATTCTGTTAAAAACATAAATTATCATTGTTATCTTCATAAATAAAGGTTAACAGACATATACAAATATCAGCATAATTAGATTGAAGTAAAATTATTTGGAACTTACTTTTCTCGAAAAGCAGCAACTTCAGGAATTTGAAGATCTATGTAGAATTTTGTTTCTGAAGATGAACAGAGACATGTTCTACCTGAATAAAACAGAAAAATCAGTGAGAACAATTATTCATAAAGTATTATATACTAATTAATTTTTAAGAAGAACATACCCATAAAAGTTCGGACAGTCATTCCAGCAAAGATTATTATTACCGGGTTTGATTTGCTTAGAATAATATTCTCTGGAAATGTTTCAGCTACCTTGCCCCACAATGTTATGAGCAACTTCCTTTCACTATTTATATTAAGTAAATAATAAATTTAATCTAATATTGTTATTTTATATATTTACATTAACCAAAAGAATAGTAATACAGACCTTGAGTCTTGTATTTCTAAATTTTTTTTCTGAGTCAATTTTTCCTTTACATAAGTATCTCCAATTCGGCTCACAGTGAGTATGTGACCAATAACATCTGGAAATAAGTAAGCAGAAGTTGGAGTTGTTATTTAACATATAAGACTTGGACGAAATGAAAGAAATGCATACCTGTTAGTTGCGTATCTTTGTACACTCTTGTTGTAACTTCTTCAAAATCAATTAGGAAAAACTTATGATGCGATATGGTGTCAATGTTTTGTTCGAACCGAGTGATTGTTGTTGTTCTTGTAAATCTTAACATTAATTCATTTGGTACAACTCTAAAGGTGGGTTTACTTGGACAGACAATGAAATTTGACATAGTGTAAACATGACCTTCATGTAGGCGATGCTGAAAGAAAGTGATATCTTGAGATCTTATTGTTCCCTGCATAGTTGTATCCTGAAAGAAAAAACGACGTATTGAGGGAAAGGAAAAAATACTACATTGTTAATATGATGTAGGAAGCAAATAAATTTATTGTTCTTTACGGAATATTCATATTATTTTTTTTTAAGATATAGATATAATATTAAGGAAAATATGTAATATCTTATACTACTAACAGCAATTGCCACGAATCGAATTAAATATAATATTTAGACAACACAAATGTAAGTCACAGTTTTCCAATCTACTGTAAAAATAGATACAGTGGGTAATATACCTAAAAAAAGAGGAAGATATACAAACGGCTGCAGCGATTATCCTTTATTATATAAGTCGCAAAAGTATTATTGTATATAACTTTTTTCAAAAATAGTAGCATATATAATGTTTGAATAGTTACAACGTACTTTATAATACTGTAATCTGTTATAAAAATTTTATAGAAACAATTTATCTTTGCAGATTTTATCATATAATAATTTAAATATAGCAAATTTTCTTTAACAATTAATTCAGAAAATATCATTTTACATAAAGTTTGTATGTTTTAGTATAATAAATTATAGCAAAAAGGAATAAATACAAATATATGATACAAAAAATACACAACAGAAAACATTTAAAAAAAGGAATTTATTAATTAATATAACTCTAGAATGGAGATTAAATTTAGTATTATTTTAGACAAAGTTTTTAAATAAAATTTTCCATAATAAATAATCGAAAGAGAAGTAAATTTAACACAGACTAAATTTACTATTATTTTAGACAAATTTTTTAAATAAAATTTCCAATAAATAATAGAAAGATAAGTAAATTTAACAGCGATATAAATGTCATGAATCTTTAATACTGATAACCAAAAAGTTAAGTAGACATACCATTTCATCAAGAACTACAAAATCCATACTTATCAGCTCGTTGTCGAGTTTAGGATTCAAAGAATTCCAAATGCGTACGAGCCGGACTCTTATTCTAAACTGATCTTTAGATAATGTCAAGGACGAAAGATCGTGACAGTCCATCTCTCAAATTACCCTAAGAATAAAAGGAATAAAAGTCAATAAAAAAGCATATATGTTATGCCGGTACTTAAAGAAATACAAAGATATATAACCTTTAAAAACATTTGATACTATAAAAAAATTACTAAACAATCAAGGTAATTTAGGTAATAACGTTCATAGAAATAAACCTTAAAAATCCAGAACAGAACAGTATTCCTAATGTTATAATGATTGATGAAAATATACTTGTATCAAAGTAGAAGAACATTTACCATAGGTTATTCTCTCCATATGTAAACAAATGCTAGAAAACTTTTAATCATGTTTGTTCTTTGACTTCAAGTACAACCAATTGTAAATACTTCACGAAAATTACCGAAAGTTAGAAAGATGACAGTATTTTCCCGCATAGTAAGAAACTGTACTTACTAATAACGTACCATACAATTGTTTCAAGAAATATTATCAAAAATTTCTTTGTACACAATATTACGTGTATATCCACGAAAATTGTAATCATCATCAACTACAAAAATTTTTAATCCATTTCTAGATGTAACACGAGATATAGCAACATAAAGTTGACCATGACAAAAGACAGGTACTGGAAGATATAATCCTATTTTCTTTAGAGTTTGCCCTTGGCTTTTATTAATTGTCATAGCATAACAAATTCTAACAGGAAATTGCTTTCTTAGTAATATAAATGGCCATTTTGTTTCCTTTACTTCAAAAACAATCCGAGGAATATAAACTTTACAGCCTTTATTACTTCCAGTAATTATTGTACCTTCTATGATCTTTGTTGTTAACTGATTAATGATCAATCTTGTACCATTACAAAGACCATTACTTTGATCAAGATTTCTTAGCAACATTATTGGTGATCCAATTTTTAATCTTAAAATATGGTTGGGAACACCATTAAACTGTAAAGAATTTAGAAACTCACTTGGATAAAGCATGTCAGCATCAATCTGATTTTTAGAAACTTTACTTAAGGAATCACAACTCAAATAAATTTTTTTCTCAGTTGGTACCAATGATAACATGTATTCATTTATATCGTCTACTGCATGATTTGTTGGTGTCACAATACAACGTTCACTTAAATATTTCTCATTATTAAATTTTTCAATGAAATTTTCATATATAAACAATGAAAAAGACTCTATGTTCTGTTCATGTGAATTATAAAGTAAGTCATTTGGAATTTTGACCCATGTTGCTTCATCTTCATCCTGATTCCTTTTAATCATTGGTACTATACCACTCCCAATTTCCAGAATCCAATTTTCAAAATCTTTTTCTAACGATTGAGACAAATCATCTAAAACGTGATTATCAATTAAACGCATATTTATTGATAGTCTAAATATTTGACATTGTTCCCATAATCTTGACCTATTAATTGAAGCATTAATAATGTCAACTCTTCTTCCGTTATTAACCACTGGTAGAATTTGTTTAAAGTCACCACCTAATACAATTGTAATTCCTCCAAAAAGACATTCCTTTCTATGTTCTATATCAGAAGGAATAATATCTTTTAACGTTCGGTCTAATGCTTCAAAGCAATATCTATGATTCATTGGAGCTTCATCCCAAATAATTAACTTTGTTTTCTCAAGTAGTTTTGCTAAATTTGTTCCTCTTTTTATTTGGCATGTTGAATTATCATCTAAATTCAATGGAATCTTAAATCTAGAATGCGCAGTTCTACCACCAGGTAATAGTAACGAAGCTATTCCAGAGGAAGCTACTGCAAGTACTATTTTTCCTTCACATCTCAATTTTGCCATAATTGTATTCCATAGAAATGTTTTCCCAGTACCTCCATGTCCATAAATAAAATACAGTCCACCCTGATTATTTGCAATAGATTTCATCACTGAGTCATAAACTATACGTTGTTCCACATTTAAACAACCTATATTGTAATTAAATTCTTTTATAAGAGCAGTTGGGTTATAATTCATTTCTTCTACTATTAATCTATTGGTAGTAAGATCAAGAGGCAACCTTTCATTTATCTGAATATTGAAATCAGACAAAGACATTGAGTTTTCATTTAGAATCTTTTCAATTTCGGTTAGTGCAAATAGCTTTTGTTGTTTTTCATATGTACATTGATCAAAATTTTTTAAAATGTCTCTGTAAACATAGTCATAGTCTTCTGATAGTAGACTCCAACAACTATCCCATAATTTCAGAGGATCAGCAACTTTTGAATGTATCAGTAAAGTTGCAAACAAATGTCTCATACCAGTAACAGTTGCCCATTGCGATGCATCCTCTATTGAAGCATACCATTCTCTATCATCTCCTAATAATCCTAAAGCATTACAGGCATCTTGATAACTTCGAAGGACAACACCATTTATTGTCTTGATTTCATCAAAGTTTTTTGGTCCTTTAATAATATTAAGTAATATTCGCATGTAATATAATTCTCCAGAATTTGGATGGATGTACACAATTCTTCCTATACATCTACCTTGTTTTCTTCGTGTCCAAATTAGTCGTTTGCTATTCCAAACCCAATATCTAGGAAATTCTGCATAAATAAGTTGTCTTGCATCTGGATAAGATTCATTTGTATTCATCCAAGACGTAAACATAGTAACTCTAGCATGGTCTTTGTTTAAGATATCCTCTAATCGCTCATGTTCTGCAAAAGTAATGGTGTTCTTGAAAGGTAAGTGTATTGTAAGTCTTTCTACAGAAGGCTCTCGAAACTGAATTGGGAACTGTAAAATTCTCCACATTGCTTCATAAGATGATATGTACCTACAATCTAAATATTCCGTTATTTCATCTACATGTTCTTTGTTAATGTTTAATTCCTGCTTTTTTTCCATACAATTTTTAAGTGTAACGCGAATTCTATCAGGTCCTTTGTTAATGTACTTAAATAAATACTTGATAGCTCGGGATTGATTGCACCATTCAACATTAATATGTGCTTGATATCTAACAACCAAATTTCTATTGTAAGGAACTACATATCTATTGTCAAATATAACATTATTTCTAATAATCTTTTCTCCATTATCTCTTCTTCTATAAGTAACAAATCCATTTTCATCTATAAGTGTCTCATTATTAAACATTTTTGGGAAAAACTTAGAGCATTTTCCATTTCTCATACATGGGGAATTACTATTAAGAATTCCACATGGACCATGAAGCATAAATTGCCCTACAGCTTCGTATGCTACAGGGTCATTATCTTTTGATGGTAATTCAGCTGTTATAATAGAATCTATCAACGCCTTATTTTCTGAAAGATGCGTTTGCTGCCAAATCAATATATGAGCATGAGGTAAACCTCTTTTCTGAAATTCTATTGTATATAAAATGGCAACAATTTTTTCAAACTCTTTCATTTTTTTTATGTGACTTATGAGATCATCAAGCTTCATTTTAAATACCCTACTAATAACATCAGGTCGGTCTTCAGCCCTTTGGCCAGGTATAATCTCTAAAGCTCTTTTTATTTCTCTCCACTTTACATTACATGTAAATGTCATAAATAAGATAGGATGACCAAAAACTCTACACATTCCCATAGCATCCTGATAATTTTGCATCATATATCGTGGGCCTCCAGTAAAACTTGCTGGCAAAATAATTTTTTTCCCAATTAATTTCCCATCATTATCACCTTTATCTATAGCATCTCTAATTCCTTGATAAATTTCAGATCGTAGTTCTTTTTGATTTTGACGAATATAAAACAATCTATCTTCTTCAATACAACAATAAGCATCGACAATATACTGTTGTAATAGACGACCACCTCTAATAAGTGTTTTACCATCAGTATGTCGTTGTTGTAATCGATAGCAGTAAAATTCTCTCATAGTAACTCGATTACGTATATTATTTCTTTTACTATCACCAATAACATGCTTCATACCAATAGAAAATCCATCTTCACCATATGGAAATAATAGTGGATATTGCATTGCCATAAAAGATGGATGTAATTCATTAATTCTTTTCAAACTTCCATTACTATATTCAACTATAATATCTCGATTTCTACCCGAAGTTCCAAAATCGCCAACAACTAAACCAGCAATTTCTGATATTGTTGGAATATTATACTGCTGATTACTTTGATTTCTAATAGGGCTTATACGTAAATGTAATATTTCATTGGGTACATTATTTATACGATCTTTAATAATTCGGAAAACTTTGACAATTACATTTATTTCATCTAGCATTGTTTTCAATCCTTCTACAATACTATAATCTAAATCCTCAATCTCTGCAGTATTACACAACGATTTAATTCTATTTGGAACTTCATTTTCAGTATCATAAATATAAAGTTGTGCAAATCTAGGAATATCTCCAGAAGTTGGCAATAACGATCCTATACGATGGTAATTTTGTCCAGACACACGAAATATGTAAGGTCCAGGTCGGTCATTGACGTGGTAATCAATTTTTGCACCAATAGATGTGAAGGAGAACATAGAATTATACATTCTTATTTTTTCAGTAAATTTCTTTGCAATATAGCCACTTTCTTGATTAAGCAACATTTCAAGATAAGGTGGTGTAGGAGGCAATGGTTTTAACATAATCTTCCCTTTACTACAACATAAAGAAAACATAGGTTTATTCTTTCTTTTTGATTTCTTTAAACTCTCATCCAACCAGAATATCGCCCCACAATATTCGCAAGTACAGTTCGGGTAGCCCAAATCCAGTACTGCATGTAAATAAATTATATGTAATGTAAGAAATAGTTATGGAACCAACGTAACAAAATACCCTTAATCTCATGTCACCACTAACCTTCTACTAATTCTCGTGACCTATTGTCTTCTGTATTTTCTATCATCAAATAACTGCTGGATGATCCTCTAAGATTGTCAATTCTATGTGATTTAGAAGAACTACCTACTTCAAGAAATCTGGGATGACAATCCAAGGAAGTTTTTTTTCTTTTCTTTGTACGTATTATATCCATCCGTTTCTGTCTATTTATCTTGAATGCCTCCCTTATAGTTGCAACACGATCAATGCTATCCACATCCATGTATGTCTTTATTGTCCTAGCAATAACTTCAGTTCTTAATATATCATAGGGAACATTATTTGAAATGTATCTGCAGAAATTCAATTACTTTAAAGTCCATTTACGAAATAATAATATTCTGAAAACCATTAATACTACAATATATTTAAAACTATAGAAGAAAGAAGATCATACCTTCACCAAATTTTCCTTTTTCACGATAATATTATCTTGCTGTAATTTTATAGTTAACTATGAATATTACTATTAGTATGGGAAAATTGTATCATACCAAACAACAAATACTGCAAATATATCTCAAATACCATAGACAACTTTCAATAAGAAAGAAAGAATTATAAACAAATATAACCGACAAATAAGAGAACAGACCCTAATGATAATACAATTACATCTGGTGTCAAATAAATAATTTCAGTTAACTATACGAACTCACAAGATACAAAGATTGAAAACATACATTATCGAACTGACCTATTAATATCATGGGAGGAAGTCAGAAAAGATTATACGAAACGTAAAATATATCCAGCAGATAACACACAAACGACAGTTTTCTCAAATGCAATTTTTTTCTTCGAAATATCTATAGACAACTTTCAGTTAGAAAATCAAGAAATATAAACAAATATAAGCGATAAATAAGAGAACAGATCATAAAGATAATACAACTACATCTACTGTCAAATAAATAATTTCAGTTAACTATACAAACTCAGAAGATAGAAAGATTCAAACCATACATTAGCGAACAGAACCATTAATATCATCGGAGGAAGTGAGAAAATATTATACAAAATGTAAAATGTATCCAACAGATAACACACAAACAACAGTTATCGCAACCGAAAATTTTTTTTACGGAATATGTAATACATGGAAAAGTTTTTTGTCTTGCGAAAACACAATAAGCAAAATCGAAGTATATCTAAAAGTACAGGAGAAAGAAGATCATACCTTCAGCAAATTTTCCTTCTCTTGACAATACTATCCTGTTATAATTGTATAATTAGTAACAACTATTAATAGTAGTAGATTCTCATCGGGCTTAAAAATCGTGCGATTGCAACTATTAAAAAGAATTTAACTTTATTACGAAATGAGAGCAATTTTTTCTCTAATGAAAACACAATAAATAAAAACGAAGTATATTTAAAACCGTAGAAGAAAGAAGATCATACCTTCAGCAAATTTTCCTTTCCTCGACAATACTATCTTGCTGTAATTTCATAGTTAGCTGCTACTATTACTATTAGTATGAGAAAATTTTATTATGTCAAACATCAAATGCTGCAAATATATCTCAATTACCACAGACAATACAAACATTCAAACCATACATTAACGAACTGAACCATTAATGTCATCGCAGGAAGTGAGAAAATATTATACGAAATGTAAAATCTATCCAACAGATAACACACAAACCGCATCTATCGCATATCCTAACAACATTTAATAAGGTCACAGTAATATTGGTTCTGTAAATATGACATTAATGGCAGACGAAACATGGAAGCAAGGAAATTTACATCGTCGGAAGCAAGTAAATTTAAATGAAAAGGGTAAGAAATATAAATAAATAATTCAACTTACCTATGAGAAGGCAGAAGGTACGAACAATCGGAGCAGGCTTCGACGATGTAGACCATCAATATCATGCACAACAGTAAAAAATTATCCGAAAAGAAATGCTTATAAAGCATAACATAAAAGTAACAGTTATAAGATATGTTAGCAATATTTGTAAAAAAAATATATAGATAAGCAGTAATAATGTTTACTTAAATATAACAATCACTCCTATCTACAGCAATACCAACCAAACTAACATAGTCTTCAGAAGTAAAAAAAATTTAACTACGACAGGAAGAAATCAACCACGAACGTCTGAAATATCATAAATGCTAGAATAAGAGAATGAATCATACCTCCACATCCACCAAAAAGAAGAACATAGCACAATAGCAATCAGGAGTTTATGTGAAGCAAACAGCAATTAAACAAATAAGTTTATGTCATGGGTCACATAGTTCATATGCAAGCAAACATATAGGTAACCAGCAATATTGTTTCTTTAAAAATCACAATCATTCCTATCTACAGTAATATCAAGAAAATTAACATAGTTTAAACATGCAGCAAAAGTTGAACTACGACAGCAAGACATTTTAGCAACGGAACTAACATAGATTAAAAAAGCAGCAAAAGTTCAACTACGACACGGAGAAATTAGCCACAAACATCTCAAATAAGCAATACCAACCAAACTAACATAGTTTTCAGAAGTAAAAAAAAAATTAACTACGACAGGAAGAAATCAAGCACGAACGTCTGAAATATCATAAATGCTAGAATAAGAGAATGAATCATACCTCCACATCCACCAAAAAGAAGAACATAGCACAATAGCAATCAGGAGTTTATGTGAAGCAAACAGTAATTAAACAAATAAGTTTATGTCATGGGTCACATAGTTCATATGCAAGCAAACATATAGGTAACCAGCAATATTGTTTCTTTAAAAATCACAATCATTCCTATCTACAGTAATATTAAGGAAATTAACATAGTTTAAACATGCAGCAAAAGTTGAACTACGACAACGAAACATTATAGCAAGGGAACTAACATAGATTAAAAAAGCAGCAAAAGTTCAACTACGACACGGAGAAATTAGCCACAAATATCTCAAATAGAAGGAATTCTAAAGTAAGAGAAGGAATCATACGTCCACATCCACCCAAAGAAAGAGAAGGAATCATACGTCCACATCCACCAAAAGAAAAAAAACATAGCACAATAGCAATCAGCAGTTTATGTGAAGCAAACAATAGTTAAAAAAATAAATTGAAATTTATGTCATGAGTTACAGAGGTAATATGCAACCAAACAGGAAGCCTATAATGACAACATTAAAAATTTTCATCTTACCGAAGACGAAAATAGCAAGTTAGAACATACAACACTCACAAATATCATCAGATTCTCACAGTGAACTCACAAATCCACCCATATCATAACATCACAAACAAAAGAAAGCTAAAGAAATAATATACAGCACTCATATATATCATTAGGTTCTTCCAGTGAACTCACAAATCCATCCATATCATAACATAACAAACAGAACAAAGAAAAAAAAACCCAACAGCAGTTCTAAAAAAGTTTCGTGAAGAAGATTAAAGAAAGGAAAAACCGCAGTTGTAAAGAAATGGAACGATCAGAAAGCAACAGCAACCGTAGACCGCCACTGGCGAAAATCGAAGAGATGCATAAAGAAGGAAAACGTTGGATGGGAAAGCGGAAGCTATTCGAAACTGCGAAGAAGACAGAAATGATAGGAATCTTAAAAATCACCTAGATTACAACTGAAAGCTTACATGCAATACAGCAGCAACTGCAGTCTCGAGAGGACAAGAAACCAAACAGCCGTAGTCTTTAGATCGATGGAAAGGGAAACAGAGGAAGGAGGGAGGAGAAACATCCACCGGAAATCAGATCGATCGCGAAAGAAAGAGAAGAGGCGGCAAGCAGAAAGAAGCGGAGGCGGCAAGTAGAAAGAAGCGGCGTAAAACCTAAAAACCCAAACTCTTTATTCGGCAGCTGGCAGAAGAAAGAACCGGAAGCACACACGTCGCAACGAAAGAAAAGGAGGGGAAACGGGGCAGGGTTTACCGGGGAGGTAAGTATAAGAGGGCACCGGACACGTGGAAGAAGGAGTGGTAAGAACCCAGACGAAAATAGCAAGTTAGAACATACAACACTCACAAATATCATCAGATTCTCACAGTGAACTCACAAATCCACCCATATCATAACATCACAAACAAAAGAAAGCTAAAGAAATAATATACAGCACTCATATATATCATTAGGTTCTTCCAGTGAACTCACAAATCCATCCATATCATAACATAACAAACAGAACAAAGAAAAAAAAAACCCAACAGCAGTTCTAAAAAAGTTTCGTGAAGAAGATTAAAGAAAGGAAAAACCGCAGTTGTAAAGAAATGGAACGATCAGAAAGCAACAGCAACCGTAGACCGCCACTGGCGAAAATCGAAGAGATGCATAAAGAAGGAAAACGTTGGATGGGAAAGCGGAAGCTATTCGAAACTGCGAAGAAGACAGAAATGATAGGAATCTTAAAAATCACCTAGATTACAACTGAAAGCTTACATGCAATACAGCAGCAACTGCAGTCTCGAGAGGACAAGAAACCAAACAGCCGTAGTCTTTAGATCGATGGAAAGGGAAACAGAGGAAGGAGGGAGGAGAAACATCCACCGGAAATCAGATCGATCGCGAAAGAAAGAGAAGAGGCGGCAAGCAGAAAGAAGCGGAGGCGGCAAGTAGAAAGAAGCGGCGTAAAACCTAAAAACCCAAACTCTTTATTCGGCAGCTGGCAGAAGAAAGAACCGGAAGCACACACGTCACAACGAAAGAAAAGGAGGGGAAACGGGGCAGGGTTTACCGGGGAGGTAAGTATAAGAGGGCACCGGACACGTGGAAGAAGGAGTGGTAAGAACCCACTAATAGTATATGTAATAGATTTTAGAGTCAATCTCATCGTAGTTTAGGCGAATGCCTCTTGGACACCGCCGCTGCCCTGAGCTTGAACACAGAGAACGAAATTCATATGTAACACCTAAAAAAGTATCCGCTCATACACACCTTTTACATACTTAAATCCTTATAAGTAATATTTACCATGTTTACTTAAACCAGATAGTAAAAACAGAAACAGAGCATTACTACAATTAAATTTCATAAGAAATGCAACTTATAGCAATCTTTTCTTCTTTTCCAATTAGACAAACACAGAGATGGGTTCTTCTCACAGCTCCTATCAAGATCACTTTGCAAAGAACAGATCAGGTAACCAAATTGTTCTTTACCAATTAATTACAAAATTATAAACACCAGGTAAACAGATCCCCTTAAAAGGGATCTAATCCAAAACACCCATCACTGCTCCAGCGACCGCTCTCCTAATCATCGTACAGTGAGATAAAATGATTTACAAATTCATTGCAATAGTCCCACCAGGTAATGTGGCCCTTGGTATCAATCTGATAAGATGCTCTTTATTTAAGCCAAACTTCCGTCGTCAAGGAAACTTCATAGAGACTTTGATCACCTGTTTTGGCAGAGGGTAAGCACTCTTATTCTGCTCAACTGGAAAACAGCCACTGCAAATAATAGTTGAAGAAATGAGAGGTGCAATGTCTCACAAGCAAAACAAAGTCCCAGGTTTCTTTCAAAACTTCTAAATCAAATATGCAAATTTTGCTATCTACTTGAGATCCGAGGAGAACTGATGTTATGAAACACACGAGGTAGATAAATAAGATCTGGTCTGCAATGATCTAAGAGGAGACATCAGATAAAAAATCATTGACAGGTACTTTCGATGTTTGGACAAAAAAAATTGTTTCCATTTTCGTGTAAACTAAAATAATCATTTATATGTTGATTGTAACATTACCAGCAAACATGTAAAGTAGTTATAATCCGGGATAAAAATGACAATATAATTAAGCTTCCTAACTTTAGCTTTTAGCGAGTGCGATACATGTGGGGATTCGAGCTTCCTTTTATCCTGAGAAATATCTCCATTCTGATTGTACATATATAAAATTGTAAGATTGGACAAAAGATACATTGAAATCCATTAAAATTTGGACTAATTGTAAATTGTAGCAATATTTTGAAACCTGCTCCATAAAAAAGCATCAATAATTTAAATGTTTAAGGAAAATTGTAAACAAATAATCCAAACTCAAATATATTCAAGAGCAAATGGTTAAAAATAGAGTCTGTATAAAAATAAAATCATAAAATAAAGCACACATTTGGATAGTTTGTAGACGAACGGCGCTCCTTTTTCTCGGCACGCACGTGCGAGAGAGAGAGAGAGCAGCCTCAAATTGGAGGGAGTTAACATTATTTGTATTTAATTTTAAAAGGGATTTTTACCCCCACGAACCCTATAAACTTTGCCAAGTACTTGACCTTTGAAACAACGTATTTCCCCCCTCGACCTCGTAAACTTGCTAACCCCTACCCTACAGACCATGTGGTTAACTCACATCCATTTAACCGATAAACATAACCGGATTCCGTTAAGATAGGTATATATTGCCGTATTTCTTTACTAAATTTACAAAAGATGCTCTCCTCCCCCAACACCACCCCCTCCTCGCGTCGCGTGATCTCCGTCCCCATCCCCTCGTGCCACCTGACCTCCACCCCTCCTCCTGCACCGCCTGACCTCCCACCCTCCTCCCCCCACGCTGCTCGAAGGTCTAAAGGAACGGAGGCTATGGTTTGGCTTGCCAAGTGAGGTCCCCTAGGGGTGGACCACGGGAGAATAGGCGTGGTCGTCGGCATCGCGCACGGCGCGTCCACGTGGAGGAGCCTGGAAGAGTAAATCCACTGCTCCGCATTTTTCCTCCACCGAGATGCGGCGGGATTGAGCTTATGACGCTTCCGCTTCCGATAACCACCATCAGGATTAAGCACCACCTCCATCGATTGATATCGATCTCTCCCTTCCCCTCCAAGTCCGTCGCGAGCGTGCCTTTCTCCTCCCCGACCTCAGCCTCCCCGAGCTCCCCCTCCTCTAGGTCCGCTAGGGCAACCTCCTCCCCGAACTCTGCCTCCCCGACCTCCCCCTCCTCCCGTACCGCCTGACCTCCCACCATCCTCTAAGTCCGCCGCGAGTGCGCCCTTCTCCTCCTCGAGCTCCTCCTTCTCCTCTAGGTCCGCCGCGAGGGCGACCTCCCCGGCCTCCCCCTCCTCCCGCACTACCTGACCTCCCACCTTCCTCCCCGCGTCGTCCGAACGTCCAAAAGAAGAGGTTGTGGTCAGCCTTGGTAGAAGAAGAGGATGAAGAAGGGGGAGGGGGAAGGAAGGAGAGAGAGAGATTGAAGATCTACTGTCCGATTTTGTTTGGTTAGATTAGCTCAAGTTTAACCCAAGTAATTGACTCCAATAGAGTTAAGTAGATGGTAGGGTCTGTGAGGTAAGACGGAGCAAGTTTACGAGGTCGAGGGGGGAAATACGTTGTTTCAAATGCTGAGGAGGTAATTGACAAAGTTTAAGGGTTCGTAGGGTAAATCTCGTTTAAAATTATAAAATGGATTTAGTATCGGTAAATTAAAAGAATACTATATATCTAGGAATTTTATCACTTGTACCCATCTTAACTTCTACAATATCAGTTACGCCCCTCCCTTTTTTGGAATATCAGTTGTACCCCAGACTTCTTGCTCCATTATCACTCGTGCACTTCTGTTAGATTGTCTGTCAAAGAGTTGAACTAAACCATAGTTTACGCAAACCAAGTTGTTTTTAAGAGTAGCATAATGGTCAAACCAAAATCCTCCCCCCCCCACCCCCCCCCACCCCCGCCCCTAACCCAACCTCCTCCATTGGCTACCTTGAGCATGTCAGTCCCAAGCATCAAAGTCATCGGTCTCCTAGAGAATGTGGGATCCAATTCTTTTAGTAACCCCATCATTGCGTGTGTTGTGTGTAATCCTTGCTCCGATTCTCTCCGAGTCAAATCGAGAAACCGTCTTTATTTACTTGTCCTAGCCCCAATTGGGAGAGTATTGACACCTCCGCATTGATCCCTTCTTCAAGAAACTGTAGCATCCATCGCCATCACCGAATAATCGTTGATGGGAGTGCCAACTTAAGGAGCTCCGTCCCATCCCTATTCGCTGGAGCATTGAGACATCTGGAGCCAATCTAATGCTATCGTCCGAAGAACATCTTCAGATCCTCCAAGATGCACGGATCTGTGACATGTATGTAACGTCCCAGGCTTAGATCCCTGGTCTGTTATCGAGGAAACCTGACCATGACAACTTGTTGGACCTGGACCCGATTGAACCCGTTGACAACTACCCAAAATGTTTAAGACCGGGCTATGAAGTAATAATCCCCACTACTTATAATACACTCATATTTTGTGAGTTTCCGATGTGAGACTATGTTTAGTGGTTGCTGTGTTACAACCACCCGTACTTATATTTGATGCGTCCTCATTGCGACATGATCCATTACTTGTTTTTATTGACAGTAACGACTGCACGCTCCAGGGTAGCATTTTCCTCCTATCTCTTTGTAGGACGACCCCACCTCTTAGGTAGCCCTTTCCACTATCAGAGAAAACCCGCTCTGATACCATTTGTAATGTCACAAGCTTAGGTCCCTGGTTTGTTATCGAGGAAAACTAACCATGATAACTTGTCGAGCCTGAGCCTGAATGGACCCATTGACATCCACCCAAAATGCTCACGTCTAAGTTGTCAAGTAACAATTTCAACCACTTATAACCCACTCTCACACTATGAGTTTCCAAGGTGGGACTATGTTTGGTGGTTGGGGGTGTTACAACCTAACGTAGACCCCTGATGAGTGCTTGAGAACATGCAGAGGAGGTGAGGGGCGACTGAGGAAGGGACTAGAGGGGGAGGGGATCAGAGAAGGAGGTTGGAGGAGGTGAGGCATGGCGAAGGAAGGGGCTGAATGACTTGGGCCGAAGGAGGAGGGGTCGAAGGAGGAGGTGTGAGGAGGTGGTGATTGGTTTGAAGGGCAAAACGGTTGAGAAGGACATACTTATCCTAGACAATCAATCGAGTTATCTTTGTGTCCAAAAGTTAACATTCGTTTGGGATGCGGTTAGATGGCAACTAACCTGAGAGATACAAGAGATAACGGAGCAAAAAGTCAGGAGCACAATTGATATTCCAAAAAAGGATGGGCATATCTGATGTTGTAGGAGTTAAGAGGGGCACAAGTGATAAAATCTCGTATATATAACATGTATTGTGGAAGGAAATGAATGAATTGCATTATGAGAGGCCCTAAGGTTCTCTTATATAGGAGAGGAACCTATTGGGCAAACTACATAAAGAACAAAAGAGAAATAAGAAATAAGAAAAAACAATAATAAAGATAGTAATATCCCAACACTCCCCCTCAAGCTGGAGCACAGATATCAATCAGACTCAGCATGGAATATCTCTGATAAGGTCCTCTCGCTAGGGCCTTTGTAAGTACATCTGTTGTCTGGTCTCCAGAGCAGGCATGCGTAGTGGTGATAATAACATTCTGTATCATGTCACGAGTGTAGTGACAATCCACATCTATGTGCTTCATCCTCTCATGAAAGGTTGGGTTGTTGATAATGAGAAGGGCATCCTGATTATCACATTCGAGGTGCATGGGAAGAGACACCTCTATGGTCAGGTCAGTAAAAACAGATCTGACCCACATCATCTATGTACTAGCTTATGCCATGGTCCTGTATTCTGACTCAGCACTTGATCTGGCAATTACTGTCTGTTTCTTACTCTCCAATGAAACAAGAGAATTCCTTATGAATACAGCAAAGCCTGATGTAGACTTTCTATCCTTTGGATACCCAGCATAATCTGCATCTGCACATGATGTAACTGAGAGAGATGTGCCTCTGCTGAAAAGAAGTCCAGTACCGTGTGAAGTCATCAGGTATCTCAGAATCATATGGATTGCATCCATATGTGCCTGTTTGGGCTGCTCCATAAACTGTCTCACTTTGCTCACGGCAAATAATATGTCGGGCATGGTAATCGTCACATATAGTAGTTTGCCAACAAGCTCTATGTACCTCTTCTTGTCGACCGCCTTAGTATCATCATCATAGAGCTTCATGCTTAGGCCAAGAAGAGTACTGGCAGGTCTGCAATATGCCATGCCTGTCTCTGAAAGATCTATAACGTACTTCCTCTGGGTCATCACAAGACCTCGCAAGTTCCTGACAAACTCTAGTCCAAGGAAGTAACGTAAATGTCCAAGGTCCTTGGTCACAAACTGCTGACCTGGGAAGTCCTTGGCACCCTGAATACCCTGCTCATTATACCCTATAACAACAATGTCAACAACATAAACAAGAATGATTGTAGTACCTCTCTGGGTCCCCTGTACAAACAAGGAGTGATCGGCAGTTGATCTCACAAAGCCCTGCTACTATATCAAGTCCAAGAGATTTTGAAACCATGCTCTTGGACTCTACTTAAGGCCATCGATAGCCTTGTGTAGCCTACAAACCTTCTAACACTCCCCCTCAGCAGCTACCTAAGTGGCTGATGCATGTAGACCTCCTCCTGTAGATCACCATAGAGGAAGGCATTCTTCACATCAAGCTGATAAAAGGGCCACTCCAGTGTCACGGCAACAGAAAGTAGAATACGCAGAGTAGAATATCTAGCAACTGGAGAAAGTATCATGATAGTCCACCCCATATGTCTGGGCGAACACTCGTGCCACAAGCCTCGCCTTATAGCGATCCACACTACCATCCGTACGATGTTTCACAGTGAACACGCATTTGCATCCCACAACAGATGTATCAACAAGGGCAGAAACAAAGCTCCATGTACCACGTGACTGTAGCGCAGCCATCTCCTCCTCCATAGCTAACCTCCACTGACTATCCTTGAGAGCATCCTGATATGTCTGTGGTATCTGCACGACTGATAGTGCCAGAGTAAACTTCCTGAGATCCTCTGACAACCTGCTCAAAGAAACATGGGCTGCAAGAGGGTAAGTAGCACATGCTCGTTTCTGCTTTCGCAGAGCAATCGACAACGTCTAGATCATATGCCAAGTCCGAGGCCTGTAAGTTTTCCTCTGGAGAGGGCACCTGCTCATCCGGTCTAGAATCCTGTTGCACATACAATTCAGTATTGCCATCAGTAGAAACAATATGCTCATTACATACCTAAGGCGTGTTGAATGATGGGCAAGGCATGTGAGCAGGGGGAACAAAGCGAGACCTGCTAGTAAAAACACGTGGAAAAAACTGTACCAAAGGAGCATGTGGTGGAGGTTGAGGTGGTGGTGGTGGTTGTTGAGCAAGTAGATGAAGGTGAAGGACTGACTGTAGGAGGCGGTGGCATGTATATCTCATCATCAGAGTCAGATGAAGCAAGTATGTCACCTGTAGGAGAAAAATACATGACAAACTCAAAGAAAGTAACGTCAGCACTAACAAAGTATTTTCCATAGCGTATCAAAGCAGTGATACCCCTTTTAAGTACGAGAGTAGACGATAAAAACCCACTTGACAGCTCTAGGAGAGAGCATGTCACACTCTGGAGAGACATCATGAACAAAGGCAACAGATCCGAACAAACGAGGTGTAAGAGCAAAAAGTTCCTTCTCGAGAAATACAATCGAGAAAGGAATTTTCTCTCCTAACACAGACGAGGGCATACGGTTCACCAAATAGCAAGCAATAAGGACATCATCACCCCAGTAAGCATGAGGAGCACAACTCTGTATCAACAAGATTTTGGTCACATCAAGTAAGTGACGGTGTTTATGCTCGGCAACACCGTTCTGCTATGAAGTGTAGGCATAGGAGGTCTGGTGAACAATGCCATGAGATCTAAGGAATTCAGAAAGCTGTAAAGTGCAGAATTCCAAAGCATTATCAGAACGGAGATATATGGCATTGGCAGAAAAAATATTCTTTATCTCAGTAATAAAATCTTGATAACAGATCCAGCCTCAGACTTATTCTTCAATAAAAAGACCCAGGAAAGTCTAGAAAAATTATTTACAACAACAAAATAAAAATGATGTCCCTCGTGATCAGGAACACTACTAGGACCCCAACCCCAAATGTCTGAATGAAGGAGCTCAAATAACTAAGAACTGCTCCGAAGCTGGCGGGATGTAAAAGAGGAACGATGATGTTTCCCAAGCTGACATGCCTCACACTGAAAGGAGGATCTCGTAGAAATCTGAGGGAGGATATGACATAGCTTCTATAGAGGAAGATGTTCAAACCTAAGGTGCCACAGATATGGAGAGACAGGTCCAGTAGGTATAGTAGAAACACTAGCATGAGGAGGTTGGGCTAGTCTGTAGAGTCCCCGTTGCTCACGACCACATCCAATCACCATGCTCGTGAGTATGTCCTGAAACACAAGAGACGATGGGTCAAAGATGGGATGACAATGCAGATCCTTATTGATCTGACTAATAGAAAGTAAATTCATATGAATGGCATGAGCATATAAAATATTCTTAAGATGCGTGGACGGTGTCAAATGCACATCTGTGAACCCCTCAGGATCCGGGTACCCGTTTACGACAAAATTCGCTATTTTTATTCACATGAGATCACACAAGTCGCAGAAAACAAGGAAAATTTTTCGCGCAATTATGACATTCATTTCCATCACATAACCACGAAGTAAAAGAGACAAATGGCACCAAAAATTCTTTTCATTAATATTCATATCAATTTACAACATGTACAAGGATCTTCCATTTTACAACATATATCCCAAAGTGTGATACCAAAGAGATAGCATTTACATCACCATCTGAACAAAAACTGAGACAAAGTAATTCATACCGTCTAGTGTATACTCTGTCTCCAGGAAGCATGTATAGCTACTGAGCTGCTACTAAACTGCGGGCTGTTTGCCTGCCAAACACGTTAGGAAAGAAGAGGCGTCAGCAATTGCTGTTACCTCCTAAAAACTTATAAAAATAACTAGGCATTTAATATGTGCAAAAGCAAGCAAGTAGAAAGGTGGTATAAGTAAAATCTACATCTACTTGCGTAGATAAAAAGGGGTTTTAGGTTGTTTGTAATACATTTCTAATGATTTCCTCAGAACCCAACATTTTCCCACATATGACACATTTATTTTGTAGTTGAATATTCATGAGTATAAGAGTATAAACATATATATTATTTTCTAGCAATCTTAACTTTTGATCATAACCTCTCCAAATCTTTACTTCAATTGATTCAGATATAACTCCAGATGATATAGATATAGATATGGATGATCTAGATGTAGAATCGCCAAGTCTGTTGGCGAGGTAAACTCAAGCGGTGAAGAAGCCTACAAATGGCTCTTCCGTCTCGCCCTCTAATTGGAAGCGCGGTCCAATAGAGGGATAGGTCTACTCCCCAACTACGCCACTGAGACGGGTGAGAGACTCCCTAGAAAAGTCGCTCTAAAAACCTGCCTGACTAGTACAGGCGAACGAGCTCATACGTAAAACTGAAAACCAAGGATCCCCCGCCTGGGTATCCTAAAACAGAGGGTCAGCGGAATGGTCTAAAGTCAGGATCCCAACGAGGCGTAAAAACACTGCGAGCTCGCGTAAAAAACCAAAAGGTGACTGGGATCCTAGACCCGCGTACTTGGCGGCCGCTGCCCGAACTGGGCTTCCTTTCCTCCGCCCAGTTGAGGGTCACCGCGCCCTCGCACGATCAGGTGTAAGGATCACCATGACCGGCAAAATATCTGATATCACTGATTAACAACCGTATAGATGCATTTGATTATAGATTCTGTTTATATTCTAATGAAAACTTTAGTGTTATAATGGAAAATGATCGCTCATTGGGTGATGGCAACTATGATGTACAGACTATATAATATAGCATCGAAACAGAGTACCTTAGGTTATACTAAAGGATCATTTGATAAAGATTATTAGTCATATAAATAACAGGGAATTATCGAACCATAGGTCGGTTTAAGCATTTTGAGTCATTTCATCAAGAATATGTGAACCTTCATTTTGTAAAATGAGTATTCTAAAATCAAAGTTGATCAATCCACAGATATCCATACTAAGTTCTCCCAATATTATTGCCACTGAATTTATATTGATCATATTGTATGGGTTTTGCAACAGAATATGTGAACTTTCAAGATATTGAAACCCCATTGTTGTATTAATATTACTCTTCCAGAAGGTCCCATTTAGGTCAATCATTCATTGGCTTTTAAATAGAAGGGTACCACAAACCTCTAAATTTTCATCTAAAAATATAAGATTGAGTAGCTTTACATCTGATCTTAAATTAGACCTAATTCATAATCCAATGACTTTGGATAGCATTAATCTCATGCCAATAATGATGTTGATGGATCTAGATGCATATTTATAGTAAATTTTTGATCTTTTATAATTATGGAAGTAATAATTTTAGAAAATTTCCACAACTATATGAGCATGCAGACCCTTACAAAGTATGCACTCATATATAATACATAACCAACTATTTGGGTCAACTATATGAACAAAGAGAACTTGCTGGTGTCTTATTGCTTATATATACTTGATTACGTAATTGTCGAATCGATAATGCATGTTGCATAATTTATAGATGAGCTTTCTAAGAACTTATCTAATTTATTAACTGACTACTTCAATATTAACCAAGAGAATTCGGTTACAAGACTATGTTAATATAAATATCTACGAGTCAAATTTTGCCAAGGATTTAATGTAACAGACCCTGGAAACATGCTCTCAATCTGGTTGAAATTTTAATTAGATGGATTTTTTTTTAACAAATGGATGTTATATTATGTGTGAACTCTTAACCTCTTAAGTACTTCAACATCTACCCTCTGTTTTACACAAGATTAGATTGCTAATGTTAGGGATGTTATAGCATTTAGTGTTTCTATTAGATTATAACGAGACAGGTTTTAAAAAAATGATCTGAAACTATTTAATTGAATGCATGGATTATAAAAGTGATCACTATGATCAACAACAGTTCTAAAATCAATGAGAATTTCAAACTCTTTTAGATATATGAAGTCTAAATAAAGAACATAGTGTATTCACATTTTAACAAAGCCCTTTCAAAATGTAGTGTTTCAGGGAAGGCATATGCAAAAGGATTCTCTTGTAATTCTTCATGCATGGCAACAAGAGATATGGATGTTGTACATATGTATGGCAGCAAGAGTTAGGGAAGGAGTGTACCTTTAAAAATCTCACAATTTTGGAGATTTGGAACCATGCAGCTCCTTAGGAGAGAAACATCTTCGACTGGAGCTTCAAGAGCAAGGAATGGCTGCTTCCCAACTGCTTGAAGGGACTGCTGTAGCTCTTGAAGAGCTGTGGACAGCAGCTTTGTGCTGTAGAAATATCAGTTTCTGCTCTCCCAGTTGCTAAGTCAAAAGCAACGAAGGTTTTCCCAGTAAAAAAAAAGGGGGCTGCAGCTGCAAATTAGAGAGAGAGGCTCTCCCTCTTCTCTCGGTTGAAACTTTTGAGAGAATGGGAAGGGTGTTTGTTAGAAAATAAACATGCGGAAGCGAACATGGAAAAATGATAAGAACAAAATAAGAACGCGGGATTTTACGTGGAACCCTACTCCGTGAGGAGCGGGATGAAACCACGGGAGAAGCCCCTTAACTGGGCGTGTTTGTCTATTGACTTTCTCATCTGTCACAGGAGGCCTGGGGCTCCTTATATAGCTTCCTCAGGGCCTCCAAGTCCCACCACTAGGCGGTATGGGACTAAACTCAGTGGTGGGGTAAATGGATCCTGGAGGTATCCATTTACCCACCTATTACATAAGTGACGCATGCTCCAAATACTCTAACACTCCCCCTCAAGCTGGAGCATGCAATGCTCAGCTTGGACAAACAGGAAGAAACTCAACTCACAATACATGACACTACAGACAATATCAACCCAACGCGCACAGCTGCTGCAGTCGAGGACGTTGCTTCTCATGGCGTGCATGTGAGGAGGACGAACAGGGCTGGAGTGTCTATCTGGCTCAGAGAATGGTACTCTACTGTGGAGTCCCTATGATACCATATGAAAACCCTTGCCCTTAATGGCATAGGGAATAGTCCTCTGCTATGGAGTCCCTATGGCTCACATGAAAGCTCTGGCCGACCAACAAGAATGACAAATGATTGGCATGCGTCATCGTCGAGTCTGAATCTGAAATTTGTAGAGTCTGAATATCTGACCGGTCTGCAACATCTGATATCTGAATCTTAGAACAAGACCTGTGACTCTACATATACTCCCCCTTTCTCCCATACTGGTCGGAATGACATTATATGACCACGTTGGGAGAAGATAAATAATACATAAACATGAGGATGAATAAAACATCACTTAGCCGATAATGATTTTTTTTTCGGCTTTTTCTCTAATAATTTTTTTTTAATTCATACGGCTTTTCTTTGTACGTGCCTCTTTCATTATTATTTTTTTTTATTTTTTCTTCACGTACGGCTTTTTACTTTGTACGCGCCTTTTCAAAGTCTCTTTTTTTTTATTTTTTTTTCCGCATACGGCTTGTTACTTTGTACGCGCCTTTTCAAAGTCTCTCTCTTTTTTTCTTTTTCCCTTTTTTTTATAAGAAAAACATACGGCCAAAGGGCCCTTCCTTCTCTCTCTCTTTTTTTTTAATCGCTGATGCCTAAAAAAAACACGGACCAAAAAAGGTCCCATAGAGCCGCTCCTCCTCTTTCCTCTTTTTTTTTTGGTAAAAAAAATCCCCCCCTCTCTTTTTTTTTATCTGCCGCAGCCCCCTTGGGCTTTCAAAAAAAAAATTTATTTAAACAGGCATGACCCTTCGGGGCTATAAAGACGAAGTCCAATTGACAGGCCCTTTAGGGTTCCCCGAAGGGAACCCCTCTTATTTCATGCGCCGCCCCATCGAGGTATTTTCTTCCCCGCACGCCGCCAGGGGTGGGATTTGAGGGAGGCAGATGACTTAGGGGAGACCGCTGATCAAAGGGAGGCGGGGCCGCAAGAGGCTGCTCCCCGCGAAGGTCTGGAGGGTGCTCCCTGGAGATGCGCGGCCGATCGAAGTCGCGCGCGGAGATCTGAGAAGCTGCGATGCGCGCCGCCGCCGCTTGGACTGTTTGCGTGAAGGAGTTGCCGCCGTATAGAGGAGCACGCGCTGGAGGGTTGCGCGCCGCCTGCGACCTGGGGTTGCGCCTTGTGTCGAGGGGCGGGGCTGGTGCCTTGCGCGAAGGAGCCGAGAAGGCTGGAGGGCGAGGTGATGCTGCTGCACCGCACAGGGAGGCACCGCCGCCTGGAAGCTGTGCGGCTGGAGGTCGATAGGGCACGTGAGGGAGAGATCGGGGCATGCGTGAAGGAGGGCTGGCTGGAGCCTGGAGATAGCGGCCAGCGGTTGCTTGCCGCTTCAAGTGATCTTCGCCGACCTGTTGTTGCTGGGGATCCTTCGAAGAAGGAGGACTGCGCTGCATCGATCTCTGGAGGAGCTGCTAGCCCTGACGGCTAGATCTGGAGATGCCCAGGGTCAGGAAGATTAGGGTTCCATCAGGAACCCTAGAGCTGATCTGAATCAGGCTGGACCCAATCATGGGCGAGTATGTGCGGCAAAAAGAACCATAATCACGCAGAAAATAGGGTTTCTAAGAACCCTATAATAGAAATCAAACATGATCTCCAAAGAAAAAACTTCACAAACAATGAATCGAATCTCGACTAGAGATATAATAACTTGAAATCCTCGAGAATCGAACCCGCTCTGATACCATGTTAGAAAATAAACATGCGGGAGCGAACATGGAAAAATGATAAGAACAAAATAAGAACGCGGGATTTTACGTGGAACCCTACTCCGTGAGGAGCGGGATGAAACCACGGGAGAAGCCCCTTAACTGGGCGTGTTTGTCTATTGACTTTCTCATCTGTTACAGGAGGCCTGGGGCTCCTTATATAGCTTCCTCAGGGCCTTCAAGTCCCACCACTAGGCGGTATGGGACTAAACTCAGTGGTGGGGTAAATGGATCCTGGAGGTATCCATTTACCCACCTATTACATAAGTGACGCATGCTCCAAATACTCTAACAGTGTTGGGTGATTATATAAAGAAAAGATAAGTCTTAAATTCAGCCAAGTGGTGAGGATGGAAAGCCAAGTGGCTTTTCTAGAAGAAATGCACTGTAGCATTTTTTTATACGGCTGGAATATACAGTAGAATTCTGTCACTGTTTTATTATATTTTTTTAACAAACTTAAAATGAATCGTACGCGCACCTCAGGTCTCGGATTTCGACGCGCAATATCTCGTTTTGACCGTCTCGGAACGACGATCAATATGAGTATAATATTGATATACTTTCGGTCGAGTTTTGAATACTCGAAATTTTCAGATACGGATTTTGTTTAAAGTTAAATTTTACGATTTAAAAATATCAAACGACCTTCGATTGACAAACGGTCGATTCCGTTGGTCTTGTATCGTCGAATCGGATCTCATGACGGTCTCGATTCGTTTCACGGTTTCCGAATTTGCGTCGCGGCTTTTCGCGGCACGAATTACGAATTGACCGGTTTTTGGTCGATTTCACCCGAACAACTTTTGATTCACGATTAATTGATCGTTTTAAGTTGTTTAGTATTGACCGACAACGTTTTTGGGTTCATTAGACCCAAAATCGGACGATTTCGGGTTTGTTGGATTCCGGATGTTACAAATATAAAAATCTCAAAGGGAGTCTCGTCCTCGAGACTCGAGTTAAGGTTATTAGGTATCTTGTTGGGATTTTATATGTCCATAAAAACCTCAAAGGGTTTTGAACCCATAAAAACCTCAAAGAGAAAACAAGCCATATATTAATCATGTATCTAATTACAAAAGCTTGTTTTGATGCTTACATCAGAAAAGCTGCGGGTATCGTGCCCGCATGTCGGCTTCGGTCTTCCACGTCGCCTCTTTGGTACCGTGTCGGTGCCACAAAACCTTGACCAATGAAATCTCCTTGTTGCGAAGCTTCTTTTCAGCGCGGTCAAGTATCTGGACTGGCTTCTCCTCATAAGTCAGATCCGGTTCTACATCGAGATTCTCGTAACTGATGATGTGCCGAGGGTCATGCACATACTTCCTCAGATTGGATATGTGGAAAACATCATGAATAGCTGAAAGATGTGGAGGAAGGGCTACTCGGTATGCCACTTTCCCCACTCTAGCTAGAATCTCAAAAGGTCTAACATATCGTGGCGCCAACTTGCCACGAACACCGAATCTCTGCACTCCCTTCATGGGAGATACTCGCAAAAATACCCAATCTCCAACCTATAATCGATAGGAGTGTCATTAATATGAGATTAAATTGGACATATATATATATATATGTCATAGATGAAGAAGAAATAATTAGATTACCTGGAACTCTAAGTCTCTCCTCCGACGATCCGCATAGCTCTTCTGGCGGCTCTGTGCCGTCAGAAGCCTCCGTCTCACAAGATCAACAACTCTCGCAGTCTCCTCCAAGAGATCTACGGAATATAAAGCATGATCACCTACCTCACGCCAACTGAGAGGTGTGAGGCATCTCCGCCCATATAGGGCATCGAATGGTGCCATGCCAATACTGGAGTGATAGCTGTTATTGTACGTGAATTCCGCCAAAGGTAAATGGTCCTTCCAGGACCCTTTCCACTCCAAAGTGCAAGCGCGAAGCAAATCCTCTAGTGTCTGAATGGTGCGCTCACTCTGACCGTCAGTCTGTGGATGATATGCAGAACTCATCTTCAACTCTGTCTGTAATGCTGACATGAACTGATGCCAATAATGAGATGTAAATCTCGAATCTCTGTCAGACACCACCTCTCGTAGTATACTATGTAGCCTGATAATGTTCTGTACATAGAGCTTGGCCAATCTGGATGGAGTGTAAGTCGTGTTGACAGGTATGAAATGGGCTGACTTGGTCAACCTATCAACAACGACCCATATGGAATCATGGCCACCTGGTGTCTTTGGCAATCCCGTGACAAAATCCATAGAAATGCTCTCCCACTTCCACTCGGGAATGGGGAGAGACTGCAGTAATCCTGGCGGTCTCCTGTGCTCAGCCTTGACCATCTGACAGGTCATGCATCTGCTAACATGTAGCGCCACATCGCACTTCATTCCATCCCACCAGAAATGTCGACGCAAATCACGGTACATCTTCGTGCTACCTGTATGGATAGATAACCGTGAACTGTGTGCCTCGTCCAAAATATCTCTGCGAAGCTGCTCGTCATTGGGTACAACGACCCGTCCTGCCTTCCATAAAATAGACTCTGTCACGACAAAATCATCAAATTCATCCTTGATGGCGCGCATGTATCTATCTTGGATCCAAGGATCTGTCTTCTGTCCATCTACAATACGATCCCAAAGACTGCTGTATCGTGGAGGCACGGCGGTAGAAATGGATGCGCTCGCCTGAGGATGCCAATCTGTCAAAGCTGCAAGCGTATCCCACGTGTATAGCCAGTTCGTCGTACCATCAGCATGCGCTCTCCTGCTAAGTGCATCAGCCACCACGTTTCCCTTACCGGGATGTAAGAGATCGTGCAATCATAATCCTTCAGCAGCTCGAGCCATCTGCGCTATCTCATGTTCAACTCTTTCTGATCAAAGATGTACTTTAGGCTCTTGTGATCTGTGAAAATCTCGAAATTTACCCCATATAGATAGTGGCGCCAGATCTTCAAGGCGAAGACAACTGCCGCCAACTCCAAGTCATGTGTGGGGTAATTCCGCTCGTGCGGTCTCAACTGTCGTGATGCGTAAGCAATCACCTGCCCTCTCTGCATCAACACTGCTCCTAGACCTTCTCCAGATGCATCTGTGTAAACTGCATAGTCCTGAGTGCCTGAAGGAAGAGCTAGAATGGGCGTTGTAGTCAATCTTTCCTTCAGTGTCTGGAAGGCCTGCTCACATGAATCGTTCCAAATGAATGGAACTCCCTTCTGTGTCAATCGTGTCAATGGACGGACGATGCGTGAAAATCCGTTGACGAAGCGTCTGTAATACCCTGCTAGTCCGAGAAAGCTCCGAATCTGAGTAACTGTCTTGGGCTGCTCCCAAGACATAACTGCATCTATCTTCGCAGGATCAACTGCAATGCCTGCTCCATAAATGATATGCCCGAGAAATGAGACCTGGGATAACCAGAACTCACACTTGCTCAACTTGGCATATAGCTTGTGCTCCCGTAATGTGTCCAAAACAATCCGTAGATCATTCGCATGAACCCATTCATTCCGTGAATAGATGAGTACATCATCGATGAACACCGCTACAAACTTGTCCAAGTATGGACGGAAGATACGGTTCATCATATCCATGAAAGCCGCAGGTGCATTGGTGAGCCCAAACGGCATCACCACAAACTCGTAGTGTCCATAGCGAGTCCTGAAGGCTGTCTTCGGAATATCCGACTCGCGAATCCTCAGCTGATGGTAACCTGAGCGAAGATCGATCTTCGAGAAAACCGAAGATCCCTGGAGCTGATCAAACAAATCATCGATACGCGGCAAAGGATAACGGTTCTTCACCGTTCTCTTGTTCAGCTGCCTGTAGTCAATACATAACCTCATGGATCCATCATTCTTCTTGACAAATAGAACCGGAGCACCCCAAGGTGAAGTGCCCGGTCTCACGAATCCCAAATCTAGCAACTCCTGCAACTGCACCTTCAGCTCCCTCAACTCGGCTGGTGCCATGCGATAAGGTGCCATAGAGATCGGTTGTGTATCTGGCAGCAATGTGATCTCGAACTCGATCTCTCTCTCAGAATGTAGCCCTGGTAGCTCATCAGGAAAGACATCTGGATATTCTGATACTACTCGGATGTCCTGTATCATCGGCTCCTGATCAGATACCTCCTGAACAAATGCAAAGTATGAATCACAACCCTGATCGACAAGTCGTTGGGCTCGTAACACTGAAATGTACTCCATGGTGGAGTCATGTACAGTACCTTCAAAAGTAAACTCGGGTAGATCTGGAATCCTGAAGACAACCGTCTTCCTAAAGCAATCAACAAGTGCATGATGAGCGGATAACCAATCCATGCCCAAAGTCAAGTCGAACTCAAGTTGGAGTTCTTGCCACGGAAACTCCCTGAGCGATGTGCCTGAGGCTCACGAGATGCCTATGGCACTGTGATTTGGTAATGTCCCCACTCGTGACATCAGTAACATCGGACTGGTCGAATAGATAGAGTAGTCGTGTCTGTGCTCCGAGCTGGTCCTGCAGGTGGTCTATCTGCTCGCTGCAATCCAGATGGTCGAGCGGAATCTGTGCCACGCCCAGCTAGTATTTCTCCTAAAATAGTCAATGGAGATGAGCGAGCATTACCCGAAAATGTTTTTTCTCTTCTAGGGATATACTATGAAATTAATGAAATTGGTGACATCTGTGGTAATTGAATCTGAATGTCATATTTCCCTTCTCGGACTCACGACAAGTCGGAAGACTGTCGCTATCCGAGAACTTAATGCGATCGAAATAGTAGTACTACTGCGAATGTGCGTATCAGGGTACCATTGCTCTGATACCAAATTGTGAACCCCTCAGGATCCGGGTACCCGTTTACGACAAAATTCGCTATTTTTATTCACATGAGATCACACGAGTCGCAGAAAACAGGGAAAATTTTCGTGCAATTATGACATTCATTTCCATCACATAACCACGAAGTAAAAGAGACAAATGGCACCAAAAATTCTTTTCATTAATATTCATATCAATTTACAACATGTACAAGGATCTTCCATTTTACAACATATATCCCAAAGTGTGATACCAAAGAGATAGCATTTACATCACCATCTGAACAAAAACTGAGACAAAGTAATTCATACCGTCTAGTGTATACTCTGTTTCCAGGAAGCATGTATAACTATTGAGCTGCTACTAAACTGCAGGCTGTTTGCCTGTCAAACACGTTAGGAAAGAAGAGGCGTCAGCAATTGCCGGTACCTCCCAAAAACTTATAAAAATAACTAGGCATTTAATATGTGCAAAAGCAAGCAAGTAGAAAGGTGGTATAAGTAAAATCTACATCTACTTGCGTAAGTAAAAAGGGGTTTCAGTTTGTTTGTAATACATTTCTAATAATTTCCTCAGAACCCAACATTTTCCCACATATGACACATTTATTTTGTAGTTGAATATTCATGAGTATAAGAGTATAAACATATATATTATTTTCTAGCAATCTTAACTTTTGATCATAACCTCTCCAAATCTTTACTTCAATTGATTCAGATATAACTCCAGATGATATAGATATAGATATGGATGATCTAGATGTAGAATCGCCAAGTCTGTTGGCGAGGTAAACTCAAGCGGTGAAGAAGCCTACAAATGGCTCTTCCGTCTCGCCCTCTAATTGGAAGCGTGGTCCAATAGAGGGATAGGTCTACTCCCCAACTACGCCACTGAGACGGGTGAGAGAGACTCCCTAGAAAAGTCGCTCTAAAAACCAGCCTGACTAGTACAGGCGAACGAGCTCGTACGTAAAACTGAAAACCAAGGATCCCCCGCCTGGGTATCCTAAAACAGAGGGTCAGCGGAATGGTCTAAAGTCAGGATCCCAACGAGGCGTAAAAACACTGCGAGCTCGCGTAAAAAACCGAAAGGGGACTGGGATCCTAGACCCGCGCACTTGGCGGCCGCTGCCCGAACTGGGCTTCCTTTCCTCCGCCCAGTTGAGGGTCACCGCACCCTCGCACGGTCAGGTGTAAGGATCACCATGACCGGCAAAATATCTGATATCACTGATTAACAACCGTATAGATGCATTTGATTATAGATTATGTTTATATTCTAATGAAAACTTTAGTGTTATAATGGAAAATGATCGCTCATTGGGTGATGGCAACTATGATGTACAGACTATATAATATAGCATCGAAACAGAGTACCTTAGGTTATACTAAAGGATCATTTGATAAAGATTATTAGTCATATAAATAACAGGGAATTATCGAACCATAGGTCGGTTTAAGCATTTTGAGTCATTTCATCAAGAATATGTGAACCTTCATTTTGTAAAATGAGTATTCTAAAATCAAAGTTGATCAATCCACAGATATCCATACTGAGTTCTCCCAATATTATTGCCACTGAATTTATATTGATCATATTGTATGGGTTTTGCAACAGAATATGTGAACTTTCAAGATATTGAAACCCTATTATTGTATTAATATTACTCTTCGAGAAGGTCCCATTTAGGTCAATCATTCATTGGCTTTTAAATAGAAGGGTACCACAAACCTCTAAATTTTCATTTAAAAATATAAGATTGAGTAGCTTTACATCTGATCTTAAATTAGACCTAATTCATAATCCAATGACTTTGGATAGCATTAATCCCATGCCAATAATGATGTCGATGGATCTAGATGCATATTTATAGTAAATTTTTGATCTTTTATAATTATGGAAGTAATAATTTTAGAAAATTTCCACAACTATATGAGCATGCAGACCCTTACAAAGTATGCACTCATATATAATACATAACCAACTATTTGGGTCAACTATATGAACAAAGAGAACTTGCTGGTGTCTTATTGCTTATATATACTTGATTACGTAATTGTCGAATCGATAATGCATGTTGCATAATTTATAGATGAGCTTTCTAAGAACTTATCCAATTTATTAACTGACTACTTCAATATTAATCAAGAGAATTCGGTTACAAGACTATGTTAATATAAATATCTACGAGTCAAATTTTGCCAAGGATTTAATGTAACAGAACCTGGAAACATGCTCTCAATCTGGTTGAAATTTTAATTAGATGGATTTTTTTTAACAAATGGATGTTATATAATGTGTGAACTCTTAACCTCTTAAGTACTTCAACATCTACCCTCTGTTTTACACAAGATTAGATTGCTAATGTTAGGGTTGTTATAGCATTTAGTGTTTCTATTAGATTATAACGAGACAGGTTTTAAAAAAATGATCTGAAACTATTTAATTGAATGCATGGATTATAAAAGTGATCACTATGATCAACAACTGTTCTAAAATCAATGAGAATTTCAAACTCTTTTAGATATATGAAGTCTGAATAAAGAACATAGTGTATTCACATTTTAACAAAGCCCTTTCAAAATGTAGGGTTTCAGGGAAGGCATATGCAAAAGGATTCTCTTGTAATTCTTCATGCATGGCAACAAGAGATATGGATGTTGTACATATGTATGGCAGCAAGAGTTAGGGAAGGAGTGTACCTTTAAAAATCTCACAATTTTGGAGATTTGGAACCATGCAGCTCCTTAGGAGAGAAACATCTTCGACTGGAGCTTCAAGAGCAAGGAATGGCTGCTTCCCAACTGCTTGAAGGGACTGTTGTAGCTCTTGAAGAGCTGCTGGACAGCAGCTTTGTGCTGTAGAAATATCAGTTTCTGCTCTCCCAGTTGCTAAGTCAAAAGCAACGAAGGTTTTCCCAGTAAAAAAAAAGGGGCTGCAGCTGCAAATTAGAGAGAGAGGCTCTCCCTCTTCTCTCGGCTGAAACTTTTGAGAGAATGGGAAGGGTGTTGGGTGATTATATAGAGAAAAGATAAGTCTTAAATTCAGCCAAGTGGTGAGGATGGAAAGCCAAGTGGCTTTTCTAGAAGAAATGCACTGTAGCATTTTTTTTATACGGCTGGAATATACAGTAGAATTCTGCCACTGTTTTATTATATTTTTTTAACAAACTTAAAATGAACCGTACGCGCACCTCAGGTCTCGGATTTCGACGCGCAATATCTCGTTTTGACCGTCTCGGAACGACGATCAATATGAGTATAATATTGATATACTTTCGGTCGAGTTTTGAATACTCGAAATTTTCAGATACGGATTTTGTTTAAAGTTAAATTTTACGATTTAAAAATATCAAACGACCTTCGATTGACAAACGGTCGATTACGTTGGTCTTGTATCGTCGAATCGGATCTCATGACGGTCTCGATTCGTTTCACGGTTTCCGAATTTGCGTCGCGGCTTTTCGCGGCACGAATTACGAATTGACCGATTTTTGGTCGATTTCACCCGAATAACTTTTGATTCACGATTAATTGATCGTTTTAAGTTGTTTAGTATTGACCGACAACGTTTTTGGGTTCATTAGACCCAAAATCGGACGATTTCGGGTTTGTTGGATTCCGGATGTTACAACATCCCCTTGTCCTGTAACGGTAAGTGGTCACCATTCGCAATGACAAACCATCTGTCATGTGGTATTCTTATGTACAACTTCAGTTGCGCTCTGTCTCCACACAAGTGGTGTGAAGCATCAGAAACCATAATCCACTTGGTCATGTATGTATTCACACTGCCAGTAAAAGCATAGGTGATACCTGAGGAGCTCGAAGAGGCTCTAGCTACTGCAGCGGTATCTGTAGTGGTGGTGTCAGCAATAGGAGTCATGATCTCTCGAATACGAGAGACAATATCATCCAGGCGAGGATCGGCCTGGAGACCTGAAGTCTCTGAAGACACAATCTGCTCTGCTACTCAACCAGAAACAGGATATACGTGCTTCTGATAGCATGTATCCTCTGCATGTCCAGGCTTGCGACAGTAGGTGCAAAGACCATGCTGGCGTCCACTGTGAACCCCCGAGGATCTGGGTACCCGTTAACACACATTTCGCACTCGCTACTTTTGCGGCATTTCATTCACGTGAGATCGCACAAGCTATAGAAAAATAGGGAAAAATTTTCGCGTTGCAACAATTGCATATGACATTTTCATTCACAATCATAACCGCAAAGCTAATAGAGACAAATGCCACCAAATTTTCATTTCATTAATTTCCATTTATTTTACATGTACAGTGACTGATAGTACATACAATATTCCCAAAAATCTGACTGAAGTGAAAAGAAGCATATTACATTATAAACCGAACAAAAACTGAGACAAAAGAAAACATACCGTCTAGTATATACCATGTCTCCTGGAAGCATCAATAGCTACTGAACAGTAGGTTGTTTGCCTGCTAAAATATGTTTAGGAAAGAAAACTGAGTCACAATTGTGAATACAATACGGTTTTTTAAAAAAAATAACAAGTAATTTATTATGTACAAAAGAGAGCAAGTAGATTGGCATGTATGAGTGAAAATTTTACCACTACTTGCCTAGAGAATGGTTTTCAACTGTTTTGCATGCAGTTCACCTGTTCACCCCTTTTTCTCCCCAACATTTCTTAAATAGACAATATATAATGTGATTAATTGTTCATAAGTATATGGATGTGAATTTGTGTATTCTCATATTATTAGTCATATTATTTCAAATCATGCTTAATTATAAACATTTCCAATCAACTCAACTTTGATTTTAATTTCTCCAACTCTCAACTGTAACTGTCTAAATGTAAGCCTAGATGATGTAGATATAGATATGGATGATCTGGATGTAGAATCGCCAAGTTTGTTGGCGAAAGTAAAACTCAAGCGGTGAGGTAGCCTACAAATGGCTCTTCTGTCTCGCCCTCTAATTGGAAGTACGGTCCAATATAGGGATAGGTCTACTCCCAAACTACGCCACTGAGACGGGTGAGAGAGACTTTCCGAAAAAATCGCTCTAAGAAAAATGGCCCGACTAGTACGGGCAACCGAGCTCGTACGTAAAATTGAAAAACCGAGGATCCCCCGCCTGGGTATCCTAAAACAAAGGGTCAGCGGAACTAGTCTAAAGTCGGGATCCCAACGAGGCGTAAAAACACTGCGAGCTCGCGTAAAAACCGTGAAAAGACTGGGATCCTAGACCCGCGCATTAAGCGATCGCTGCCCTAACTGAGCTTCCTTTCCTCCACCTAATTGAGGGTCACCGCACCCTCACACAGTCAGATGTAAGATTCATTGTGACTGGCAATCTAAATTATAATTCATTATATTTCACCAACTTTTTCATTTGTCTGATTGTTTCTTTCTTCACTTTCTATGGTCAGCTTTATCGATCTAAATTTCTTGGTCAATGATCTTATTAATATCACTCCTACGGTTGACCTCTACCACTTTAGGTAGTTATTAGTCACCTAACTCTAATGATATATACAGTAGAGTGTTCTTGAAGATTACTTAATTAAAGATTTCTAATCATAATAATCTTGAGAAATCATTTGTTTACTTTAAACGAGAAAGTTATAATAATATTTCAATATTTTCCTATTTCGAATTCTTTAATAAGTTTTTAAGATTTGGAGTTAACTCTTAGATACGATTTTAAGTTTCAAAGAAAAGCACGAGATTACCTACCCTTCAATTTAAGAGAATTAAGAGCTTTTCATTTGATCTTGATCCCAAGTCGTGTATGAATTTAAATTAAATATTATATATATATATTCATTTAAGTAATTAAATCGAGGTTATGATGGTAAAGTTTTTCCAATCAAGACAAATGCACATTTGGGATTATGCAAGAGTCACCACAACAACACAAGACATCCATCTACTGTAATCGTAATTTATATGCATATGTACAGTTATTGACAATAGACACCAGTGGCTAATTTTTTTATATTCTTATTTCAATTAACAAGTAGGACATCTTTAGAAAGTCAAGTCTTGAATTTATCATGTTAAGAAAACAAGAATATTAAGCACTTAAACTCCATCATTCAAATATCTTTCAATCTGAAATTTAAATTTCTGGAACAGATATTTAAGTTTGAAATCAAGAATTAAAGAATAGGACTTTGAACTTTAAACTTTGAAAAATAACTTAAAATTTTAAAACAAAACTTTCAATTTAATATGAATTTTCAGGAAAATTGAGTTTCATTTCATGAATGTCAGTCCCAGAATCCTTATCAAACATGAATTCGATTGTGTAACCTCATGCATGGCAGCAAAAAGATAGGGAATGGGATTGTACTTTTGAATGCCTCAATTTGGAGAAACAAGAGTTTGCATGCAGAGGGAAATTCCCAAAAGAAGCTTCAGCAGTAAAGGTTGCAGTAGCTTGAATTTCTGGAGAGCACCTTTGAACTGGTGATTTCATCAAGAACAGGACATCAGATTGAAAGGGACTGAAACTTTGCTCCTTCGTTGGAGTTGAAGGGAATAGAATAGGAAAGAAAAAAGGGAAATAAGGAAGAAAGGGACTTACGGCTGTAGCTTTAATGTGGAATTTTGAGAATGGCGGAGGAAATTTGGAATAAAGAAGAGGGGTCTTTGACGTTGGATTTGGATTATATAGGAAAGAGAAGAAGGGAGGGGAGGTTTTGAATTTGCCAAGTGAAGGTAGGTTTAAGGCCAAGTGGATACAATTGAGGGCCAAATAGAAAAAGCAATTTTCTTTTTTTTAACAGTAGCCGACTGCTAGTGTCTGATTTAATTTTTTATTTATTTATTTTTTTTAAAATTTGCTCTTTATTTCGTATATAAAAATAGACCGTATGTGTGCCTCGGGCCTCGGATTTTGACCCGAAATATCTTGATTTGATCGTCTCTGAACGACGATTAATATGAGTATAATGTTGATACTTTTGATAGGGTTTGGATGCCTGAACTTTTCGAGTTACGGTTTCGGTTTGGGATTAAATTTGGCGAATTAAAAATATCAAACGACCTCCGATTGACGAACGGTCGATTCCGTTGGTCTTCTTTCGTCGAATCAGATCTCATGACGGTCTCGATTCGTTTTGCGGTTTCCGAATTTGCGTCGCGGCTTTTCGCGGCACGCATTACGAAGCGACCGATTTTTGGTTGATTTCACCCGAACGACTTTTGATTCACGATCAATTTATCGTTTTAGATTGTTTGGCATTGCCCAACAACTTTATTGGGTTAAACAAACCCAATTCGGGCCGAGTTCGGGTTTGTGCGGATTCGGATGTTACATCCACCGCCTCTTCCACGAGGGGTGCGCCCTCTGGACTGGATCGCCCCTCCTTGGCCACGAGAAGCGGCCTCATTCTTCGCCTGAGCATAGGTAGATGCCAAAGTGTCCCACATTGCCTTGGCAGTGGTCTGAGTCAAAATATCATTGGCTATTTCTGTAGTGAGAGTCCCATACAGCCAAACATGCGCATACACGTCATCTTGCTTCCAATAAGCATTTGCCTAGTCTTATCCGTTGGTCCTTTCTTCCTTCAAAATCATGCACCTTGATTGGAAGGTAACTTTTTCTCTGAATTTTATTGAGTTGTTACATTTAGTCCAGTCATTGAATAAGTGATGGTCAAACGGTTCTTACTCAGAGAGTCTTTGAGCTTAATTTTTAACTTTGTTAAATCATCAGGGTTATAGTATGAATCTGAAATTTTAATTGATTCATGGGGTCTCAATAAGAGAATTCCTATCAATAATTAATCAATAAATAAATAGTAAATTTGACTTACGCAAAAAAACTACACAAATAAACAATATATAGATAGGGGAAAAGAAGACTCAAGAGGCCTATAACAATACAAAGAAAGATAAATGAGCCGACTTGATATTGGCATTATCATCACAAAGAAAAGATTTCGGATTTTTATTTTTTTCATATTTTGGGATTTCTGAAGAAAAATGAATAGATTTCTTCTCTCTCGAACATTATTTTTAGATTTTTTGTATTATATTCACACAGTCTCGTATTCAATCATGAATGAATTACTTTACCAAGTCATTAATACGAACAATATCCAAATACCAAATACGTTCTCTATATGACCCATGTGAAGGAAAAGAAGTTTTTGGCAAGACCAAAGAAAGAACTTGTTCTTCTTCCGTAAAGAATTCTTCTAAAAACCTTGAACCTAATCTTTGCAAAAAAGCTATCAGGATGTGCTCCTTCTTGTTGCACTGCATAAGGGTGAGAAACTGCATGGACCACAACTCATAGTTGGTCCCATCCATCTTAGCGATGGGAGCCGGGCCCTTGAAGGCTCCATATGAGAAAATGTCACCCTTGTTCTCTGACATGATGATAAGACGGATAATTAACGAAACTCAACTGGGGAATATACCGATATAAACGAGTCTACGCAATCATACGAAGGATTGGTTGCACGTGTAGACTCATACAACCATCCTTACCAAACCTTGTTCCTTGCTAGGGCCGAAAAACGTGAATTATAGGTGTGAACTCACTCTTTCCGATCAAAAACATATCGTAAAACGACGCGCGGATCCGTTCGGAAGCACTCGGGAGGGTTGAAGGCGATCTGAGCAGTCAAGGTAATAGCCTTGGGCCGTTGGTGGCACCCCTAGGGTCTGGGTGAGAGCCCTGGCGTGAAATTGGAGGTCGATGACGCACGGCACGAGGCTAGGGGCGTAGATGGCAGCTGGTGGGCGGCGCGAGTTGCCTCCTGATGCCGCTAGGGCGGCCCGGGCGACGCAATGAGTCGCCGGATGCAGGGGCGACGCTGGGGTGATGCGAGAGCCGAAGGGGAGGGGTGTGGGGGCCGCTAGGGCAGTGCGGGAAGGGGGGGTCATCAAGGCGACACTGGGGCGGCTTCAACGGAGAGAAGGGTGCAGCGCGCGACGGATTTTGGGTAGGGTTAGGGTTTCTTTTAGGTCAGGGCTCCGATCTAGGATCGTCGCTCTGATACCATGTGGAAGGAAATGAATGAATTGCATTATGAGAGGTCCTAGAGTTCTCTTATATAGGAGAGGAACCTATTGGGCAAATTACATAAAGAAGAAAAAAGAAATGGAAAATAAGAAAAACAATAATAAAGATAACTAATATCTTAACATGTATCAATAATATAAGGACGGTAATCCTAAAATCTAAAGGGGCACTTGTCCCCCCATGCCCCTCTAAATCCGTCCATGCTAAAATGGTTCATGTATAATGTGCATTCGTGAATGTCCAGATTCTAGCAAAGAAATGTCATAGTGAGTCAATAACAGAAAAACAAAGAGGGCAAAGGGGAATGTATTGAAATTGGCTTGCGACCCGACTTCCTCTTATAATGCATGGCTGGCTAGTCATACCACCATTTCATTGATGAGATAGTGATTGTTGATCTTCACGAAAGTCCAAAATCTCAAAGATTCCAAAGAAGGCTCAGAAGTTCAGAGAATCCTTAAATGCTCCGAATATTTCAAAATTGTAATTATACCAATAAAATCTTTAAATCTCATAATCAAACCATACTATGACGTGGTGTAGTTTTCACTTCAATTGCAACCTATTTTTAGAAGGCTAACGAATTGGCAAAAAAGTGTATGTTGCTAACTGGAACTCCCACCATGGAATTGGGATCGTTCTTTAGGTATGAACTTATTTGAACATCAATTACAATTGAAAATTGGTAGCATAAAGAGGTTATGTAATGCTCCTTATGATGTATACAAATACATGGGTGTATCAAGGAGAATGCTTAACATCAACAGAGAACATGGGTGTGTAAAGGAGAATGCTTAATATTAACTGAGATTACAAGACAGCTATGTGCAAGATGCTACTGATGACATTTGCAATATATAGTCTTACCAACAAAAATGATTGCAAAATTGGTGATTTTCTATTGAGGAAAATGGTGACTAACACATATATGGCAGTGTTAGATTTACCCGCTTAACCTCAATACAGTCCGCCTTTTTGTGTCAAACCCGAGTGATGACGTTTATCCCTCTAAAACTACTAAGTTAGGATGCCTTCTTTCTTCTAGCTTATACCTTCTGATAACAAGGGCTACAATTTTAACACGAGCAGTGACAAAATACACCATGTTAGAAGAGCATACAGATTCTAAGTGTGCTCACTTTTGCTGAGGGGTAAATCAATTTTCTATTTCAGCTATCACAAATATTTAAAAAGGGGGCTTTAGCCACCCAGGCATTACAAATACTGCAAAGTGGAAAAAAGGAAAAGGTTATGCAAGTCCTCGAAGAGAGCAATCATATCTAAGTTGATAAGGATGTTATCTTGTGTTCGAGCCTCTATTGTGCCACCTTCAATTGCATTTGCATCTGCGGCCTCGATCATGATTTTTCTAACCGCAGAGGTAATGGTTCTTCTCTTTCGGACCGGTTGTGGACGAGGAGGGATTCGAACCCCGACACCATGGTTCATGGAACAAATGGTATGTTCTTTGATCCCATCAATAGAGGAAAGCAGTGACTTGTAGCAGCAGGAAGGAATCACCTTCCCCCAAAACACGCATTCAATAAAAAGATATCATATCGAGAATCAAACCCTCCTTCACAAACAAGACACCCAGTGTCAGAGCAAATTCCAATTCTATCAAATCGATCTCTGGTAGGGAGCCTATTTAGCACTGTGTATACTTCCTTTCAAACATTCAGTTCTGCAGTTCCAACATCCTTTCCCCCGTTTCTTTATAAAAATTCCAAAGGGTCTGAAATGCTAAACTACAGGGAGTAGAAACTGCTAGAAAACAGGGGGAATAAAGTATTCAGCTAAATTTACTAAAATGCCGAGATACAATACAACAATAGCTTCTAGCATTTTCTAGGGTTATTAAAATACCAAAAGCCTACCGACCACATCTTTCCATCACACTTATTTTCACATCTTGTCGACCAGACACGGAAAATGAAATAAATGGTCATGGTAAATAAAAAAATGAACACAAATAGGTCGATGATTCTGATGAAGATCAGCCTGGCTTTTCCACTTCGGAGAAAATGAAGAAACAATTCCCAAGTCCACCGCTTAGGCGTCTCTATGGTGGACTTTATCTAGCCGTCGATTCCCTTCTAGTTCAAGATCCTCATGCAAAGCTGGTTTTAAGCATTAGCAGTTTTGATTGGATCGACCGTGATTTGAAAATCTTTACTCACCTATGGCCTCTCCCACTTATTTCTGTTGGCATTGTTCCTATCTTCCCGTGTCTGGCATTTGTCCGTCTTCCTTAATCCCCAAATGGATGACGATTGGGGCGGTTCTGGTCTTCCTCCGTATTTCCAAGTGAAAAGATATTCACAATCAGAACATTGAACTTATTGAAAGGTCCGTCTTTCCATGCCCTAATTCATTGTGCGCAATGTTTAGAGCAAATGGTGAGGCATGAATAGGATGTTCAATACAAAAAGAAAGAGAGGGAAAATGATTTAATTCCATTAAGTGGGAACTATGGATCTCATCTATCTTTTTCAACCTAATTCTCTTGAACCATCTATGAAAAGTTAGCAGAGGCAGCATCAAGGAAACTGTACTGCCTGAAAGCAGAAATAACGATTTCGGTGGAAGCAACAAAATACCCCTCCTTAATGAAGAGGTTCTTGACTTTCATTACTTGATGGAACTTCAATGGAATCACTCTATTAAGTGTCAGAATCCTTTCCGAGAAAATTCGTCTCAGGGACAAGTTATTAAACTTATTGCCCTTGGGCGGTAGGCAAATTTTTTTTTATCATCTACCGTAGGTAAGCCGTATCTTGAAGAAGCAGCTTTGGTTAAGACAAAGCTGCCTCTTGAAGAGCGGCTCTGGGATAAATCGGGGATTAATTCCAGCCGGCGAACAAAACCCCCACACGCACGCATTCCCACTGCCGCAGTTCGCCCTCCCCTGTGCCTTTGCCACTGCCGCCCCCTGCGGTCACCGCCGCTCCATCCTCGTTGTCGACCGCCTCCGCACAACGAACCTGCCACCTCCGACCAACCTTCACTCCTTCCCCTTCCCCAACGTCAAGGAATGTAATGCCTATTGTGGGTTTAGGGTTGTTGAGGGTTTTTTATTTTCACGTTTACACTCTATTGAGTGGGATATGAGATTTGCTCAATTGTATATGTTTTTTCATCACTAGTCAATGATTGTTGACATATTGTAAATTAGGATGTCTCGTGAAGTTCGTTGTTTTTGTCATTGTGGTGAGACAATTTCGAAGTCGAGTAAGGATGTGACCTATGTCGGAGGCCGTATGAAACCATCAAGATTGGTCACGAAATGTCATTCACTGGACTGATTAATCATATCAAGTTCGTTTTAGGATGGACTTATCGGAAGGAGTCGAATTGCAGGTGTTTCATAGAATGTCCCAATATGATGCAATATTTTACATAGGGCGCGTCGAGTTTGATGATGATATACGAGAGATTGTGGAATATGCCGAGGAGATGGATGTTGCATATCGGCCCGTGATATTTACTGTCACTGTTTCTATGTCTGGATCAGTATCTCATGGATTCGTACCTCAGGGTGAAAATACATTTGTTCCTCCTGTGGTGAATATGGTTCCTTGTGTAGGAACTCATGATAATTATCCAGAACTTGATAGGTTGATGGAACCCTCGCCCCAGAATACCGATGACGAGATGGAAAATGATGATATTGAGGAGCAGGATCATCTGGGAGCACGAATAATGTCAGACATACCATTTCTGAACATGAGGGAAGGTGATGGTTATATTTTGAATGGGGAAGATTGCATGAACTATGACAACGGGATCAGTTTGAGTAGCGAGTTTAAGAATGGGATGCTTTAAATGCAAAACCGATCTGGTATACTCTGTGAAGGTGTTCCACATTAAATGACATTACAAATTCACGGTAGTTGAATCAGACAGAAAGGTCTGGGATGTGCACTGTAGTGAGCAGGCCAGAGGATGCTTGTAGAGATTGTGTGGTCATCGTCGACCAGTTGATGGACAGTTTGTTGTCTCAATGGTTCACAAGCCGCATAATTGCTTGAATCGCATTATCAATCAAGATCATCCACAGCTAGATTGCTACTTCATGACACTCATATTTCTTAATCAAATCAAAATATCTCCCTCGGTAAAGGTGTCGTATTTACGGACATCAAATCAGGATGATTTTGGCTTCCAAGTGAGTAGAATGAGGATTTGGGATGCAAGGAGGAAGAGAATAGAGATAGTCTATGGAGATTAGAGAAAATTTTACAACAAACTTCCGTATCTTTTCAGGGCTTTCGAAGAGGCTATTACATGTTCGGTTACAAATATCGACACAAAAGCAGTGAATGAATGAGAGCTATTTGAGAGGGTCGAAGGAGAGTTATTTGAGAGGGCCTTTTGGGCAATCGGACATTGTATTGCAGCCTTCAGACACTACAAAACCATTATTAGTGTGGATGGTACACATGTACAGAAGGTATAAACAGAAGATTCTAATTGCTTGCTCAACGGATTCAGTTAACCACATCCTACCGTTGGCATTTGCATTTGTCAACGAGGAGGATGGTCCTAGTTGGGCTTGGTTTCTGGAGAGAGTGTATTTGCATGTTTTCCGTAATTGTCCTGGACCAATTTGTATGCTTTCTGACCGTGCTCCTGGCATACGTATTGCACTTAGGTATCCAGAGGTGCAATTTCTTCCCAACATACGTCCATTAGCGCTTCTGTCTACGATACGTGGGTAGCAATTTCAATGATATTCACAAAAATCAATCACTTAAGCGAATGATCATGAGGGCGGGAAAAGTTTATTTGCAAACAAAGTGACAAACGTACATGGAAAAACTTAAGGATTGTGATGAAAATGCTGCAAAGTGGTTTGATACCCATGATTATCCTAAAGAACGTTGGACAATTGCATTTGATGAGGGTACATATTTGGTTACACCATAACGAACTTTTCTGAAAGCTACAATGATGTTCTTAAGGAATCAAAAAGCCTGCCAGTTGTGACACTAACGTTGAAGACCTACTACAACTGCATTAGTTATTTCTGTGACAGCTAGGAAGAGGCGCGCAATTGCATTACCCAATGTGACATATACACCAAATATGCGCATGACATGTTGAAGCTTTGGATCGACAGAAGCAATGGGCATCGGTGTTTTCGCATATAAGGAGCTCCTTCACACATGTATTGTCGTCACAAGACAATGCATGACACAATTCAGGATGAAAGGTGGAAAGAAACAGACAATCTTGGTTAGCGATGCATCATGCACCTGTCAAAAATGTTAAGCTCATACAATCCCACGCTCTAATGCATGTCCCATGCTATCACACTTGAACACAGATATGGAAGAATACATACGTCCTTGGTATACATGGCAAGCACAATCTCACATATACGAGGGTTTGTTCTACCCGATTGGTGACAGAGACAAGTGACTCACGTTCGACCATCCACTAGTGATTCCGGATGATACCGGGATAAGGAAAAAGGGGCGACCAAAGAGCAAGAGGATTTATAATGAGATGGACACGAGGGAAAACACAGTTCCATCCCAATGCGGAACATGCGGCATAGAAGGCCATAACAGAAGAAACTATACATATGGTAGGACTCAAAATATTTGTGATAACTATGGTGGATTGGGTCATAATAGGAGGAAATGCACTAATAAATGTAGTGCATGCACATTATATTTTCTATTTTTAAAACTTTTATTGCTTGTTAAACAATGTTTGATTGTTTCTAATGAATTATATTTTTTTGTAATAGATGGAGCCGGGCCCAGTTGATCGATCACTTTTACGGCAGCAGCGAGAGCACCGTTTGTCAGTTGTTTGGGTGGACGATGTACTTAATGCTTTTAAAAATATTTGCAATCCCATTACGGAAAATGTATTTACATTATATCTTTTTGGTTGTTTCAGGTGACGATATCCCTGCATTGCAGAAGGTGGGAAAGCACATTGAGACATGTTCCCATGGACGAACGCATAGTTCCCCACATTTGCATAGTTGGTTTTTTGGAGTAATGCAGATGGATTTCATTTCTTTAGACTGACATTTGGTTACTGCACTTGTGGAGAGTTGGCTCCCAGAGACACATACATTTCACATGAGTCATGCCGAGATGAATGTTACATTGCAAGATGTCGATTATATTTTTGGTTTGAAGATAGATGGTCATCCCGTGATTGGTCCTACCAATTCGCCAAATTGGACGGGACTGTGCGAGCGTCTACTTGGAATCCGGCCAGAGCGACCCAACATTGATGGAGCTTGTATACGCATGACTTAGCTACTTATACATTTTTCAGTTCTGCCTGATGAGGACGAGGAGGATACCATTCTATAGTTCATACGGGCTTACATTCTACAGCTCATGGGTGGTGTGATTTTCTTTGACAAGTCGGGAAACGAGGTTCACCTGATCTACCTACCATTTCTCAAGGATATGAAAACTTGCGGGTCTTATAATTGGATCTCAGCTTCTTTGGCGTCCTTGTACAGGCGGTTATGTGTTGCATCAAAGGCTGATACAGTTGAGATTGGTGGACACTTGATCATGATGCAGTTGTGGGCTTGGGAACGCTTCCCTCATATCGCCTCCATTGTTCATCACATGTCTGGCAAGGGAAGCCTTTGGGGGCAAGGTGGCATGTAGAGCTTGATATCACGACGGAGTCAACTCATGTGATTCAGCCATATAGGGATGCACTTGACCTCCAACTTGTGGAGCATGTATTGACTTAATCCTATTTTGTGCACTAAACCATTTCACGATGCATCGCGTATTTTGTTTACATACCCCCTCGTTCCTTGCAAAAAGCGGTAGTAATTTCTTAGAATAGTCCTACGACTTTTTTTCCAGAAAGGACGTCCCAAATGCTATGCATGTGGTATGGACCCCATAAACTGAGGATGTGTTGTCTCCGTTACCTTTATTATCATAGCAATGAAGACTTGCATGTGGCTCGTGTTCCATTGACTCACTTCTGCGTTGTCGAGCTACACACCTCAGATAGAGTCGTTCGTCAGTTTGGTGGAATTCAGGGGATTATGATGTCTTGCGATACCTCAACTCATTTGCATTCAATCGAATTACGAGGAAGGAGCAACGTCGATTGGACGGAGTTATATGCGATTTATGTCAGACTGTGGAACATTCGCAGGGACTACATTGTGTCGATGACTCCCATCCCATTGAGAGGACCAGATACAACTGTCGACGAACTTACCAATGGTATCGAAGTATTACATGACGATTCATTGGTCGACATAGGTGCACCCTAGATTATGCCGTAGGTACAAAGTTACTTTAAATAGCAACTATGTTATGCTTTTTTATACTGTTTTGATAAGAGTTGTTCCTACTACGGGTACCCCGTTTCGACGAGATTGTACCTCTTTGTGATAATGATGCTCCGCGGATTAGAGAGCTTGTCACTGAAGCAAGTTTACATCTATGTGAGTCAATACATCGGCAATTCAAAGACAGTCCATATAAGGAGGTTACCGAGGAAGATATAGAGTTAGAAGCTGCATCTCAATGTCGTTCACATGTTCGAGGACGTGAACAGGGACGAGCTCATCGACAAAGGGCAAAGAGGGCTTCTAGCGAGGGTGATGTTCTGGTTGAGACGCAGCTACCACCGCAGTGCGGCATAGAATTTGAGACTTGCATTCCTGAGTGTGACCCGTCTAAGGATCATACCACATCGCTTGCACCACGGAGGGATCGAGCAATTATAGATGCAGGACCTTCACGACACTTATCTCTCCCTTTGAACTTCTTCGGAGCTGAGGGAATGGATACGAGCAACATTGTTGATATCGATCAACACGGCCAACTTCATGGATTTGAGACAAACACACCTGAGACATCAATGACTAATGACAGACCGGTCAAATTGCAATACAAACGGAGAAGGGAACATAAATCCTAGATCGACATATGTGATATTTATGTAATATAAGACATGTGTGCCACTTTTATATGAACTTCGTATGTACATATCTCTTTATAAGACATGGGATATTGTCTTGAGTTTTGTGGTTCTCATGGTGTATAATTTTCCATTTTATATGTAAACATGTTATCCAACTAATCTACGAACTATGTCGTATTAACTTGTGTTATACCATATTTGATTCATATGTTGTATGATTCCCATGTTGTATGATTTAAATAAATTTATACTCCTAAAAAAGGAGAAGCAACAGCTCTGCTAGCATAGGCAGAGATGTTGCTTCTCTTTTTTCTGTTATGGACAAAAGCCGCCTCTTTGCTTTGGGCAAATGTTGCCTCTTGAAGAGGCGGCTTTATCCCGAAGCCGCCTCTTCAAGAGGCAGCTTACCTACGATAAATAATAATAAAATGCCTACCGTCTAGGGAAAATAAGTTACATAACTTGCCTTTGAGACGAATTTTCCTCCAAAGATAGACCATAAGAAGTTGAGTACTATCTCCAGCACAAGCAACCTCTAAGGTGGGACCTTCAAAATCATACTAAAAACAATTCAAGTATGGGGGAGAAGAAGAGGCATATTCAAGTAGGGTTTCCTCCTTAAAGGGCAAAAAAAAAACTTAAGTCGAAGAGGAAGTTTAATGTCTCAAGTTAGGGTGGGAAATGCTAGGCCACTCTACATCTACTCTTGTTTCCACTTCGGATGAGAGGTCAGTGCTTATGGACAACAAAGGTAGCACACAGGAAAAGATATAACAATGCGTAAAGGAACATTTGACGAGTCTATTGTATGTAAAATTCAATATTATGCCAAAGATCATGTCATCAACAAAGTGAATGATTCAGGGTGTTTTGATCCAAATTACAACGTAATGGAATCTTAACAGATGATGAATATGTGACCATACTTGCCCTAACCAAAATATAAAAAATTGAAAACATAGAAACAACTTGCAAAAGTCAATTGACCAACTGATTGATTACTCAATTCGGGGGGAGCGAGTCTAGGATTAATCAATCAGTTGGACCAACTTTTGTTGGCCAATCCACCTAGTCTATTTGAAGGCTGACTAGTCGGATCATTTACAATTATTTTTATAATTTTTAAAAGAAAACTTAATTTAAGATGCTTGATGTTTGATTGAAATTTAGCTGCTTCTTTTATTTCATTATGATAGTATTGAAAATCTCCAAATCTATATAAATATATAATAATATTTGTATAAAATAATTTATATATTTAAAATAATCTAAAAAATAAGAAATCAACTAAGTTCTGACTAAATCCGATTAGACAAGTAATTAGAGATTAATCCTTGATCAATGACACGATTGATTGAATACCAACTACTGACTTTTGTAACCTTGGTTTGCGATATTACACGTCTCCATTCCAATGAAAGATACAATATAATAACCATATCTTCGGTTCATTCTCTTCAAGTACATAAAATATTAAATGACTTATTTATAGGGCATCTTCCTCCTCACAACTACAAATTGCTGATGTGGATTTAGATGGAAGACCAAAACTAACCTATTGAACAAGATACATGACTCTCAATTCCACCTTCAAGCTTAAACATGTATAATAGGCTTATTATAAAAGACGTTAAATCATAAACCACATTGCATTCACCTAGCATATACATCTTCAAGTGGAAGGGTGTCTTCTTGCATGTGGGTGTCCATCTTCCTCCTTTCCTCGATTCCAGGGCGACTCGAGGGCGACTCTAGGGCGATTCCAGGGCGCGATGCCCTGGCGAGACGCGACTCGAGGGCGCGATGCATCTCTCGGGCGCGGCGCCTTTCTAGGGCTCGGTGCGATTCTGAAGGGCGACGTTCGGGCGCGGCGCGATTCTCCTCCCAGGCGCGGGCGTGGGCCCTTGCGGCGTGCTTCCGCTTTCGATCGGGGCGCCGACGTGGGGTCCGGCTATTCGGGGTTGCGATGCTCGGGTGCTGCGCATGGCGGAGGCAGGCATCGCGCGTTTGCTGGGAAATCCAGTGGTCCAGCTCGTGCGTTCAGTGGTCCAGCACGTGCGTCCAGCACTCGCGGGGGGGAGCAACAGCGGGTGGGAGGGCCTGTAGCGGTGCAGTGCGTGGAAGGTAACCTGGGTTCGCCTTTGAAGCTTCCCAAAGGGCTTTCAGACCCGCTTCTGGCCAGGGGCGATTCCGGGGGCTGGGGCTCGAACAAGGGTTGGCGTCTGGTGGAGCGTCGGCGCAGGGGGAACTGTGCGGGCGCTTCGAGAAGTAGGCGTGGGCCACCGAGGTTCTCCCCTTTGGCCATGGTTGTTTTCGCTGCGACGGGTTGGACATTGGGCGCGGGCTTGCCGGGAGCCTGTGCGTTGCTTTGCTTGCCGGGGGTTCGGGCATTCTCGGAGGTGCCGTCCGAAGGCGGCTATCCTCGCAGATGTTTTGGTTGGCGAGGGTGGTGGAGAGGGGGCGTTGTTCATGGCGACTTCAGGCGTGGGTCTCGTTTCCAAGGCTTCCTTTAAGGGTGATGTGGATAGCCTGTCTCCGTGGAGGGCGGTAGCGAGGGGGCTCAGTGACTTCGAGGGACGGAGTTTGTTGCTCGGAACGGTGGTTGGGAGCTTGCAGTTGAGGTGGCGGAGGCTGACGGACTGGGATGTTGCCGTGCAGCCTGGCAGTGTAGAGAGGGTTGTTGTCAGGGGACTTCCGCTGGAGGCGAGGACGAGGGAGTGCATTTCAGAGCTGCTGCGTGGGGTTCTCGTGGTTGTCTCCGTCGAGAGCTCGGGGTATCAACCCGGGCAGCCTTTGGAGGTGGTGCTCCGGGTTAGGTCGGTTGGTGTTGAGAAGATGGGTTGGTGGGAGGTTCGTCTGGCTGGTAGGCGGCTTCTTCTTGAGCTGGTGGCTGCTGATGTTTGGGCGGCTGTTCTGGCTGCTGGGTGCCGCGAGAAGGAGGTTCCTTTGATCGAGGTGGAGGTGGGGGGTGGGGGGTCGGATCTGCGACCTGCTGTGGTGGTGGGGGCTCGGAGGCCTGAGGAGGGACAGCTCTCGGTGGAGGGGCGAACTACGAGTGTGGCGCGCTCCCCGAGGGATGAGCTTCGATTCGGTTTCGTATCTGTGGTGGACTTTCCGAGGTTGGTGGCGTTGCCGTTGCCGTTGCCGTGGCGGCTTGCGGCTGGCATGGGAGTCGCTTCGGCGCAGTCTGCTGGCGCGCCGAGGCCTGCTTCTCTGGGGGTGGATGTTGAGGTGGAGGTTTTGGACCGTGTCGTGGGGGGAGGTTCTTTGGAGGCTGGCTCTGAGGGGGGAGGTCCTGCGAGTTCTACGCGGGTGGGGTTATCTGTGGGGGAGCGGGTTGTTGTTCAGGTGGGAGAGATGGTTGCTATGCCGGAGTGTCCGGTGGGTGGGGGGGTCTCAGCCGAGGGCGGGGCCGATCCGGCTGGGGTGGGGTGGATGGGAGGGCCTTTGCCGATTCTGGGTGGGGAGGTGCCGCGACGCTATGGAGTGGCGTATGAGAGGGGGAGAGGGGAGGGGAGGAGGGCTGAGAAGGAGGCGAGGGCGGAGAAGGAGGCAAGGAGGGCTGAGAAGGAGGCGAGGGTTGCTCTGAAGGCCTCTTTGGCATCGGGGGTGGCTGCTCAGATTGTGGGTCTGGGGGAGGCCAGCCCGTTGGTGGTGCGGAACCGATTTGCTGCTCTCGGTAAGGATGTGGCTCGGCGCTTGGGGGTTATCCCCCAAAGGAAGATGGAAGCTTTGGTGACCAAATGAAGCTGTTGTCTTTGAATGTGAGGGGCTTGGGCCGGCCCGAAAAGAGGCTTGGGGTGCAGAATCTGGTGAGAGAGGTTGGGGCAGATATCTTCGTACTCCAGGGGACTAAGTTGCATTCTTTGGATGACCAGTTGCGACGGGAGATGAGTAGGGGGGAGGTTTTCATGTTGGCAGAGAAGGTGGCTGCAGGTGCTTCAGGGGGCCTGCTTTCCGGTTGGCGCTCTGATTCGTTCGATCTGCTGGGGATTTCAGATTCACATTTCACCTTGTCTGTTCGGCTGCGGCGGAGAGCGGATGGGATCTGTCTGTGCGTTACTAATGTCTATGGCCCATGTCGGCGGCAGGATGGTAGCTTGGCTGCCGATCTGGAGAGTGTTCTGCCTGAGGTTGGAGACGGTATTTGAATCATCTGTGGCGACCTCAATGTCACGTTGCTACCGGACGACCGACCGGAGGGGAGCGGGGGTTCTGATCCTGGATCTGCAGATATGAGGCAAGTGGTTCGGTCTCTGGGTTTGTCTGTTGTGGATGCGGCTGGGTGCAAGTACACGTGGAGGAACGCGAGAGCGAGGTCCAGACTCGACAGGTTCCTGTTGTCGGTTGAGGCAGGGGAGGCTTTCCCCTTGGCGAGGGCTTGGGCTCTTCCGAGAACTCTATCTGATCACACTCTCGTTCTTTGGTTTTCTAGAGAGGAGCGTTTGGCTAGGTTCTCATTTCGCTTTGAGAAGAAGTGGCTGCTGGAGGATGGCTTCCGGGACATGGTGTGTGATCAATGGCAGAGTGTTAGGGTGGCGGGTTCGGCGGTGTCGCGGTTTGCAGCCAAGCTCGAGTCCCTGAGGCGGTTGCTGTTGAGTTATGGGAAGGAGGTCGCCAGGAGGCGGCGAGCCATCAGGGCGGAGGCGGAGACTGGGATCAGCAGGTTAGACGGGCTTGATGACGATCGGGGTCTGTCTTCGGAGGAGGTGGAGGAGAGAGCAGCGTGCCTTGAGGTTGTGTTTCGGGAGGACAGGAAGGAGGAGGTTCATTGGCGGCAGAGGGCGAGGCAAAAGTGGCTAAGGGAAGGGGACGCCAACACGCGGTTCTTCCATTCTGTGGCATCCGGAAGGAGGAGAAGGAGCTTCTTGCATGAGATTGAGGTAGGGGGCCTAAGAGTTTCGGGCGAGAGGGATATTGGGGTCGCCTTGCGCGGCCACTTTGTCAGGGCTTCAAGGAGGGTGTCGGTGGAGAATGGCTGGGGTTGGTCGGGTCGGGGGGCGAGGTCCTTGACTGAAGCCCAGGCTGATTCACTAGTGGTTGATTTCACGGAGGTTGAGGTGCGCAGGGCGGTTTGGGAGCAGAATGCGGACGGGGCGCCTGGACCGGATGGTTTCTCTATATCCTTTTACAGAGAGTTCTGGGATCTGCTTAAGGGTGACATCTTGGAGGTTCTGTCTGAATTCAGGAGGGGCAACATGGGTTTTGAGAAAGTTAACAAGGCTTTGATTTTTTTACTGCCGAAGAAAGAGAACCCATTTGGGTTGGGGACTACAGGCCAATTTCTATCTCCAATGGCATCTATCTCATTGTTGCCAAGGTGTTGGCGAGCAGACTTAGAGGCGTCTTGCCCTCTGTGGTCTTACCGGCCCAATCAGCCTTCATTCCGGGTCGGTGTATGGCGGATGGAATCGTGACCACTTCGGAGATCTGTCGTGAGTGGAAGAGGTCACAAAAAAAGGGGTAGTTTGGAAGATTGACTACGCTAAGGCCTACGACTGTGTCAGTTGGAGATTCCTTTGGATAGCTCTGCAGAAAAGGGGTTTCCCAGATGAATGGATTGCTTGGGTTAAGAGATGTGTCACCACTAGCTCCTGCTCGGTGTTGGTTAATGGGAGGCCTGAGGGGGGGTGGTTTCAGCCGCAGAGGGGGTGCGTCAGGGCTGCCCCCTTGCTCCCCTGCTCTTTGTGTTGGTTGCAGATTGTCTTGCGGTTTTGTTTCAGAGGGCGGTAGAAGAAAACTGATGCGAGGGCTTCAGATTGGGCGACATTTCTGTCCTGGTGCTGCAATATGCGGATGACACGCTAATTTTCCTGGGCGGGACAGAGGAGCAGAACCGCAATGCGGCGGTGCTGGTGGATGTGTTTGGGTGCCTCTCTGGCTTGCAGATTAACAGACAGAAGTCAGCTCTTGTTCCAATGGGAATGGGTGGCGATGAGAGCCTTGGGCTGGCGAAGTGGGCAGGGTGCCCCCTGGGGAGACTCCCGATAATGTATTTGGGTTTGCCTCTAGTTGAGGGCAGGCTGAGGAAGTCAGACTGGAATTGTGTGCTGCGCAGAATGGAGGAGAGGTTGGAGGGTTGGAAGACTGTCACTCTGTCCAAGGGTGGGAAGCTTACTTTGCTGAAGCATGTCCTCTCGGCCATCCCGACTTTTTTCTTCTCGACGAGATTGATGCCTGTTGGTGTTAGAAGGGAGATTGAGATGTTGATGAGATCCTTTTTCCGGTCAGACGGGAGACAGGCAAAGAGGGGGTTGCACCTGGTGGCCTGGAAGGATTTGGCTGTGCCGGTAGCGGAGGGAGGTCTTGGAGTCAGGGACGTCGAATCTATGAACAAAGCCTTGTTAGCAAAATGGGTGGTGCGCATTTGGGGCTCGTCCGACTCGCCGGTCTTACAGTTGCTGAGAAAGATTTATGGTGTTACTGGGGAATTGGTGGCAGTAAGGAAGCGTCATGAGTCTTCCTTGTGGAGTGGGATCCGTGCGGTGCTTCCGGGCCTCCGACCGCTTCTTATTCCGCTTTCTGGGGGATGGTCGCCGATTTCGTTTTTGGCTGGATGACTGGACGGGGGATGGTGCCTTGGCTTTGGCCGTGGATAGGGGGCACGGGTGGCGGATGTTGCCGATTCTGAGGAGTGGATGCCGAGGTTCCTAGCGGATCTCTCGGATCAGAGGATGGAGGAGCTTTTGCGGATGCTGTTTGAGATTCCCCCTTGCCGGGGAGTTGTCGGGTACCCAGACCGTTTTGAGTGGACTGATGGTATGTTCTCTGTGAAGGCGGCCTATCGGAAGATTAGTACTGGTTCGGTGGTTCGAGATGAAGATCTGTGTGCTGACGTGAAGGTGATTTGGGCAGCTAAGATTCCTTCCTGGGTTAAGGTCTTCTTGTGGTGTATGAGGAGAGGTCGTATTTGTGACAAAGTGAGAAGGGGCAGACTGTTGGGTGGGACGGATCTAAAGTGTGACAGATGCGAGGACGAGTTGGAGGATGCAGATCACATCTTCTTTGGGTGCAGGTCTTCGGCGAAGGTTTGGGAGGCTTTGGGTCTTCCGTGGGTCCGGGCAGTCGATGCGGAACAGTTTTGGACGTCGATCCATGGGGTCGGTCTTGGGTCTTCCGATGATGTTTCCAAGCCTCTTGCAGCTCTTTGGGCTATTTGGCTTGGTAGGAATGATACAATCTTCAAGGGGCAGCGTTTTTACTTTGAAAATGTTGTTGCCCACTGCAATGCTTTGTACAATTTCTGGTTATCCAACTGATGTACCCTATTTTCTATTAATGAATGCTTTGGTGTGGTGACTCCCGCCTTGGGAGGGCTCCCCCGTTATTTTTACTCAAAAAAATCTTCAAGTGGAAGGACTTAACGAATGAGTAAGAGTCATGAAGTTCGTTTAGTTAGGCCAAAAAGCTCAAAGAATGGCACCAAAGTGTTGCTAGAACTGCCAACAGTGCATCCTGAAAGTATTATTCTTACTATCTAAAAAAATATTTAGAGCTGTAGGGCTAATTTCATATGCTGATGCACTTGCTTATAAAAAAGGAACTCTTAACACATAGTCTTCCCCTAGATAATTTAAACAACATTTTGATGCCCTTTATTAATAAAATATCAGGGTCCATTGTCTTAGTCAAACGAAAGAGTTTGGTCAATTTTATTAGATCAAAGATAAGCAACGTCAAAATATTTGTCTACATCCCTACGTGGGAAGCGGTATATTTGTGCCTCGGAAATCATCTCAGCCTATCAGGCACACTTAAACCGCTGAGCAATGTTCCATAGAACCTAAAAAAACATATCAAAGAATATCAACATAGCAACCTGGTAAACGCTAAAATAGTATGTCGAATAAAGCAGGTTACACAAACTTCAGTTCTTGCTTTGACGAAGCCTTCTCCCACTATAAGTAGGTCGGCTACGTGGATTCTTGCTCAAATCCACGTTGAAAGATTCGACTATTTTTTACGCTGGCTGCAGCTATCGAATGCAACCTCCACAAGGGGGAATTTGAACCGTGGTATTTCGGGTGGTAGACACACTACACTACCACCAGACCATTTAAGTTACAAACTTCAGTTCTCGCTTTGCATGTACAAAAAGAAATTTGAGGTCTACAACGTACAAAAGATTTAAGACATAACATGCATATCAGATCGGAAGGACAGCCCTGGAGCATTAGTAAATATTTGAACCTTTGAAGAAATCAGAGAACGAAACACAGCAGGCAAAACAAGAGCTTAAGAAAAAGGCATTCGTATAAACTTTGAAAAACAATTACCAAGTTGCACAATTATGGCAAGAGAGCCTCTTCTGTGAACCATGATATCTGGAATGTAATCACATTATCATCGGGGAAGCAGACTCCATACAATACTTCTTGAAGTTTAAGCATTCATCTGTTAGAAAATTGCTATAAAACCCATGACATCAGGTTAGAATAATTTCTAAAATTAGATCCTGCCTATTTTTGGTGAAGTGGATGAACTCACAAGACTCTTTCAGCCATCTGTGATGTCTCCCACCTAGGGCTCCACGGGTAATCCTTCAAAGGAGGTGAGAGGATTGGGATGCCTTGGGAGTTAGAATGCTGAATAAATTCCAAATCCAATTAATTAAAAAGTCCATAAAAGGCCTTTTTATGGGTGATAGATGCATATGAATAATTGCATGTGAAAATCATCATTGAAGGAGTCATTTGTGATATTTTTAATTTTCACTTCACTGTGCTATTATTTCTTTATGTTATAAAATTGAAAAACAATTTGAGTAGCTTACAATCAAGATTTTCTCCATGGTACTAGATGGCAGTAAATTGAAAATAATCTCCAAATAGTTTTACATAAATTTTTTCTATACTACCTTTGGAAAAAATTAGATGCTGCTAACGCTTAAGTACAACCAACCAAGAAGGATATTCATTATCTGAATGATATAGAGAAACCGTTTATAAAACCCTACTAACTACAAGAATACACCCATGGATTTAAAACCGCAATGATATGTAGTACTCTCTGTACATGGTGTCCTTCATGCTGAAAAACTGCCAATGAATCGACTCCGTCGGACCTTTCAATCTTGAAGCATCTCCGAAATCCATCAAAACAGGATGTATCCATCAAATGTATTCCCACTGCTTTCCATGTTATACCTGTTACAAATACACAGAAAGAAGAGAAAATAGACATCTTCCGCATCGCTCCCAGTCCCATCCAGTGTTGTCAAAAAAACCCTCCGGGCACTCACCCAGGTGCCCAGTCAAGGCGAGGCCCTAGCGCTTTGCCTCCCTCCAGGCGAGGCATTTTGCCTCAGGTGCCGCTCAGGCAACCACCTGGTTTGAGGTTCTGGGCATTCAAGGCGAGCGCTTGAGGTAAAAGTAGGGCTTTTGCCCACTTTCTGTGATTTTTATCCATGTTAAGGTTTAACTTCTAAGTACCATTAACACACATACTTATACATATGCCATGTATATGTAATTTACATACACACTTCCTTTATATGTATACATATACATTAATGTTTTAGTTCTATTACATATACTTTTGACTCAAAAGAGTATGTATTGTTCTACATTTGCGCGTGCACACACATATCTATACTAAACTAAAACTCAGCACCCCTCACCTCCTTCTACCACGTCCTCTTCCTCCTTTCGGCATGTGTCCACCCCACTTTCCCCATGCTTTTCTACGTTTCTTCTCAAGCTAATGCAAAGTTACGTGTCCGCTTCTTGCCCCACCGTGGACATTGGTTTTTCCATTTGTCTTGAGTGAAGAAGGTCCGCTTTCAATGCTGATTGTTGAGATGTTTATTTATCGCCGTACTATATTTACGGTTTATGTTTTCTTTGGGTGTCACTTATGTAATTAACTCTTGGCTCCTCTTCTATATAAGAGAGCCATGGTCTTTCTTTTCTCAGATGAATGAATTTTATCCCAACATGGTATCAGAGCAACGGTCCTAGACCGGGGTTCTCGAACTAAAACCCTAACCCTAGCCCCACCCGCCGGCCCCCCCTCCGAGCGCCTCCGCGCCACCGCGCGCGCCCCTCCGCGCCTCCACACCCTTCCAACGCCGCCGCAGCCCGCTCCTAGCGCCGTCGTCCTCTCCCAGCGACGCCGCCCCTTCCTCCCAGCGGCTGCTGCCGCCTCGCAGCGGCCCAGCAAGGCTTCGGCGACCCCCCCCCCAGCGGTTGTTGCCACCTCCTTTGCGGCGCTGAGGCAGTCGTAGGGATGTGGCATGATTTGCAAGGCCTCGGCGCACCCTCGGTGACCCCGCGGACCACCTGTTCACGTCAGGTGAGGTCTGGAAAGATCTGTGCGGGGTGAAATAGTCAGAATTCTCCCTTCATTTGCGGCCCTCGACCACAAACACAGCATTAGGGATGAGTGTCATCATCCCTCATTTGATGTTGTAGACAAGTTTTTGCGGAGATATTCCCCTCTTGTTCCGCATTTTGGCCTATTAAAGAATGTCAGAAGTCAAGGGTGACGTATTCTCCTCTTCCGGAGCCTTCAAAGGACTGGCACCTATCGTAAAGATGGACGGGACCAACTACGAGTTATGGTCCATGCAGTTTCGTACCCTGATGCAATGCCACAACAAGGAGCATATTCTGACTGATTCAGAGCCAGCGGACAAGACAGTGGCCAACGCATCATGGAAACAAGATGATGCATATGCGCGTATATGGCTCTCTGGGACACTTAGCACAGAGATTGCTAATGATATTGTTAATCAGCCAACTGCAAAGGCCATGTGGGACATATTGGATGCTACCTATGGACAAGCAAAAAATGAAAGCAAGATACTCCAACTTCAGTTCGACATCTTCTCGACCAAGCAAAATGGTCGACCTCTACATGCACATTTTTCACATCTGAGAGGCATGTTTGAGCGACTCCACAGCTTCATGCTTATTACTACCAGTATGGAACAACAACAGGCGTATCGGAATGCCACTATGACTGGAGTTTTTCTGTCCTCTCTTGACTCGGAGTACGATGCCACTCGTACTCAACTACTGACTGGCGAGACCATACCACCAATGGAGGAGGTATACAAGCAGCTGAGCAGGATTACTACAATACCTACATCCACGCCACAGCCGACTTCCTCGGCTATGGCTGCTTCTCGTGGACGAGGCAGTGCGTCCCAGTTCCGTGGCCGTGGACCTCGTGGTAGAGGTGGAGGTCGTCAGCGTGGTCCATATTCCTATTGTCGTCGTCCTGTCCACTCAGAGGAGACATGCTTTCACAAGCATGGCTTTCCAGCATCTGCACGTGTTGCTGAGCAGACTAACTCTTCACCTGCACCCACTACTGATGCATGTTTTGATGATCTTGTCTCGAGACTTCGAGAAATGATGACCACTCCTGTGACTCCGACTGCAGGACCATCAGATGCAGCGGCCACCGCCAGAGCACTGCCCAGTTCATCACGTATTTCATATGTGCATACCAGTACCGGTAGCAACAGTTCCGATGTGACAGATTGGATTATGGATTCTGGAGCATCTCTCACATGTGTGGAGATCGGACACAGTTTTCTTCATACAGGACTATTCCTCCAGGGTGTTACGTAATCATAGCCAATGGAGTTCGGCTACCCATTGTTGGTCAGGGGGAGATTGTTTTAGCCCCTTCTATACGCCTTCAGAATGTTTTACATGCTCCAGACTTTCAAATGAATCTTTTATCTATTAGTCAGATTACAAAAGATTTACACTGTCATGCCATTTTTGACCCATCTTCTCTTATGTTTCAGGACATATTAACCGGCAGGATGATTATTCATGGCCGTGAGCAGAGAGGATTATACAAACTTGTTGTTCAATCATGTGCTGGGGTGGCCTCTATTCCCTCTGGATCTGCTTCGCCTTTTCTGTGGCATCTTTGCTTTGGCCACCTTCCTCTCCAAAAGATGATGCGTGTTCTCCCGCAACTATCTACTCGTACTACTCTGGACTGTGAAGCTTGTCAACTTGGGAAACATCATAGCTCCTCCTTTCCTAGTTGTCCAAGTCGTAGTAGTAGTCGATCCTTTGAGTTGTTTCATTTTGATATTTGAGGTCGAAGTCGTGTTCCTTATCATCATGGGCATAGATTTTATATGGTTGCTGTTGATGATTATTCTAGACTTTCTTGGGTTTTCTTGCTTAAACATAAATCTGAAGCAGGTGCTATAATTAAGACTTCTCTTATTGAGATCAACAACATTTTTTTTGCTAAAGTTAAATACATTCGCACCGACAACATAATTTCTCCAATCTATGGGCATAGTTCATCAGACTTCATGCACTTATACATCACAGCAAAATGGGGTTGCAGAACGCAAACATCGTCACCTCTTAGACATCACGAGGACCTTGTTGATTCACAGGGATACACCTCATTCTTTCTAGGGGGATGTCGTCCTAACCGCCTGTTATTTGATAAATCGCATGCCATCCACTATTCTTGGAGAGAAGAGTCCCTTCTCGATTGTGTTTCCCGAAAAGGAACTCTTCACACTTACACCTCATGTTTTTGGATCGGTAGCCTTTGTCCATGACTTTACTCCTGCCCATGACTAGCTCTCACCTAGAGCTGTCAAATGTGTCTTTGTTGGTTATTCTCGTACCCAAAAAGGGTATAGATGTTTTGATCCTGTTGGGAGAAAATACTATGTCAGTGCTGATGTTACTTTTTTCGAATCTATTGTGTATTTCTCTCCTACAGGTGACAGGTTGTCTATTACTGGATCCAGAGAAGATGTTGTGGTTCCTCCACCTCCATCTGCTCCTTGTGATGTCCCGAGGTCTTCACCACCTATACCACCACCGCCGCCGCCACCGACATCTCCACCTCCTCACAAAGAGTCTACATTCTTACCCCATGTTTATACTCGCAGGTCCTCTACTCGCCCCTCTGCTCATGCGCCTACCACATCATCCACCATGCCTCAGGTATGTCAGGAACATATTATTTCTACTGATGGCACTGGAGATTTTATTGATGAACAGGAAGAGTCAATTCCAGAGGATGGTGAGGCTGATGACCTAGAGATGTCGATTGCTCTAAGGAAATCTCGTCGCCAATGTGCTACTTACCCAATGGATGCACATGTTTCCTTGGATCATCTGTCAGAGGACTACAAGAAGTTTATAGTGGGACTTTCTGCTGCTACTATCCCACGAACGTATCAGGAGGCGCTCCAGGACAGTAGGTGGCGCCTTGCTATGGAAGAAGAGATGGCGGCTCTGCGATCACGTGGCACATGGAGCATTGTTTTACCTCCACCAGGAGCATCTATTGTGAGCTGCAAATGGATATTAACGGTCAAGCAAAGGACCGATGGCAGTATCGATCGATTCAAAGCAAGGCTTGTGGCTCGAGGGTTCACCCAAACCTATGGGATGGATTATCAGGACACCTTCTCTCCAGTAGCAAGACATTCTACACTACGCATTCTGCTATCTGTTGATGTTTCCAGAGACTGGCCTCTGTATCAACTTGATGTCGAGAATGTCTTTCTCTATGGGGATCTCCAGGAGGAGGTATTGTTGACGCATGTTTAGTTATTGTGTCTTCTTTGCTATTTTATTTTTCTTGTGATTCTCTTTATGTAATTTACCCATAGGCTACTCTCCTATATAAGAGAGCCTAGGGCTATGGAATAAACAACTCATTCACGTTTCCCAACATGGTATCAGAGCGACGGTCCTAGACCGGAGTTCTCGAAACCCTAACCCTAACCCCACCCGTCGGCCTCTCTCTCTCTACTCGGCGCCGCCGGCAGTCTTCTCCGACCTTCGTCTCCGGCCTGCGGTGCCCCAGCGCGCCTCACGCATTGCGCGCATTTCACGCCTAACGCGCATCTGCGCGCATCTCGCGCACCTTCTCTGCGCGATCTGTGCGCGATCTGTGCGCACCTTCTCACGCATCGCGCATCTGCGCACGATCTCTCGCTGCGCATCTGCGCTCTTCTCAGCGCACCTTCTGTGCGCGATCTTCTCAGCGCACCTGCGCCTCACGCTGTGCGTCAGCGCACCAGTGCATCTGCACCAGCGTGCGACAACGTGCGCCAGTGCACGAACGTGATAGCTTCAGCCCAGCCTGCCTGATCTTCCACGCTTCATCCAGTTGCGCGCGTGCGTGCTTCCTGCACGTGCCTGCGTGCCCCAAATCCCTAAGACTCTAGGGCACAGATCTTGATATACATGGGGTTAGTTGCCTGACGTCTACACACGCAACTAATCTCGTCTATGTCATTGTAGACGAAGATTGTTATCTCTCGGTCACTCCAGTTTTCCATCTCCAGTATGTCAGAAAGCAAGGCTGATATCCCATCTATGGGCGCATTTCGTGGTCCAGCGCCCATTGTCAAGATGGATGGTACGAACTATGAACTGTGGGCAATGCAGTTCATGAGTATGATGAAGTCTACGGGTAAGAAGCATATTCTTACCGAGCCCGAGCCTGCAGAGAAGACTGGAGTTCATGCCTCATGGGAGGCCGACGATGCATATGCCAAGGTGTGGCTATCTGGCACATTGGCTATTGAGATTGCCAATGACATTCTACATCAACCCACAGCCAAAGACATGTGGGATATCCTGGCAGCGACATATTCTCAGGCGAAGAATGAGACGAAGATCCTGCAACTACAACATGATATCTTCACAATAAAGCAGAACGGCCGCCCCTTACATTCTCTCTATACATCATTGAGAGGAATGTTTGAGAAGCTTTATAGCTTCATGCCTCTCACCGCCACACCAGAACAGCAGAAGACATACAGGAATGCGACGATGGTGGGTGTGTTTCTCGCTGCACTTGATCCAGAGTATGAGGCAGCACGTTCACAGATTTTGGCGGACTCGACCATTCCTCCCATGGAGGAAGCTTTTCACAGATTGAGCAGGATCATAGTACCTTCAGCAGCTGCAAGTCAGAATCCCTCAGCTATGGCGGCCAACAGAGGCCGTGGTTTTCATCACCAGGGCCGTGGACGTACTCCCCGAGGAAGGGGTGGCCGCACTAGGCCAACATGCTCATATTGTCACCGAGTCGGACATGCTGAAGATACATGCTACTCAAAGCATGGATTTCCTGCATCCGCACGAGCAGCTGAGCAGATAGAGCCCCCGTCTGCTGCTACATTGGATCAACGATTCGATGACCTAGTTGCCCGTCTCAGGGGCATTATTCCACCATCTGGTCCAGCACCGACTGCAGAAAACCATACTGATGCCGCTGCTTCCGCCTCGGCCTCTACTAGTACTTCAGGTAGTCCACTTGCACTCCACAGTAGTAGATCTGATACACTGCCATGGATCATGGACTCCGGCGCTACACATCATCTATGTGGCGACCAGAGCCTACTTACAGGATACACCCAGATTCCTCCAGGACGGACAGTTGTCATTGCAAATGGCACGCATTCTCCTATCACGGGTCAGGGGGAGATCAGATTGACGTCTTCTATGCAGCTCAAGAATGTTTTGCATGCACCGCATTTTTCTATGAATCTGTTGTCAATTAGTCAGATTACGAAGGATCTTCATTGTCGAGCTATTTTTTATTCATCTTCATTAATTTTTCAGGACATCCGTACGGGCAACGTGATTGGTCATGGCTATGAGCAAGGAGGCCTCTATCGTTTGAACCAGACCCCGTTTGCCGGAATCACAGCTTCTCCCGCAGAACAAGTATCCCCTCTCCTGTGGCATCTGCGTTTTGGTCATCTACCGCTTCAGAAGTTGCGTCTAGTCTTACCTTATAGTCTTTCTCACACACCTATCCAGTGTGAGGCGTGTCAGTTGGGAAAACATCACAGGTCATCTTTTCCCAGTAGTCAAGGTCGGAGTAGTACCTCCAAGTTTGAGTTGTTTCATGTTGATGTCTGGGGTCCAAGTCGTGTTCCCGATCATCAGGGGCACAGGTTTTATATTGTATTAGTGGATGATTTCTCTAGAGCATCATGGGTATTTCTAATGAAAAATAAGTCTGAAGCTGGAAATATTATTATTCACTTTCTAAATGAGATTCAGAATGTCTTTTCCACTACTGTCAAAATTATAAGGAGTGACAATGCCTTAGAATTGTGCACCAACAGTTTAGCCAACTACTACTCCTCTAAAGGAATTGTTCACCAAACATCATGCGCTCATACGTCTCAACAAAATGGGGTTGCAGAAAGAAAACACCGTCACCTTCTTGATGTCACTAGGTCACTTCTCATTCAGAGTCATGTTCCGTATTCCTACTGGGGTGATGCAGTCCTCACTGCATGTTATCTTATAAATCGTATGCCCTCGTCTGTCTTGAATGAACAGGTTCCTTTCTCACTTATTTATCCTGACAAGAATCTGTTCAATCTTACTCCTCGTGTGTTTGGGTCGGTTGCATTTGTCCATCAGTTGTCGCCTGGTTCTGACAAGCTCTCTCCTAGGGTTGTCAAATGCGTCTTTGTGGGGTACTCCAGAACTCAAAAGGGGTACAAGTGTTTTGACCCTGTTCGTCGGCGGTATATGATCAGTGCAGATGTTACATTCTTTGAATCCATTATGTATTTTTCAGAATCCGGGAACATGCAGCCACCACCTATATCTCCTGACACCGTATTCATGGCACCACCAACAACAACACCACTGCCACCACCATCTCCACCACCACCACCACCGCCGCCGCCGCCACCAATAGTGTCCCCGTTACCATTCCATTACACCCGCAGGCCGCATCCAGCTCATGGCCCTGACCAGTCAACTAGCTCGCCTATGGTATGTAATGAGAATATTAATGTTGATGGATCTGACGACATTTCTCAGCAGGATGCATTACAGGAGCCTGTTGATACCACAGATGATCTGGATGTTCCAATCGCTCTACGCAAGCAAAAGAGAAGCTGTGCCAAATATCCAGTATCAGCAGCAGTGTCTTTTGAGAGGCTATATGGACACTTCAGGACGTTTGCATTGGCACTTTCAGCTGCAGATATTCCACGGAACCACCATGAGGCCTTGCAGGATTCTAGATGGCGGCTAGCTATGGAGGAAGAGATGGCGGCACTTCAGTCTAGAGGAACATGGAGCTTGGTTACTATACCTCCAGATGTCAACCCGGTCAGTTGCAAATGGGTGTTTACAGTGAAACATAATGCAGATGGCTCCATTGACAGGTACAAGGCACGCCTAGTTGCAAGGGGTTTCACACAGACATATGGGGTAGATTACCTTGACACGTTCTCCCCGGTGGCTCGTCATTCCACTCTGCGGATCCTCTTATCAGTTGCAGTTACTAGAGACTGGCCACTCCATCAACTGGATGTGAAGAATGCTTTTCTATATGGCGACCTGCAGGAAGAAGTCTACATGCAACAGCCACCAGGTTTTGCTGTTGAGGGGGAGTGTTCCAAGGTTTGCAGATTACATAAGGCCATCTATGGCCTTAAGCAGAGTCCCAGAGCATGGTTCCAGAAGCTGTCAGACCTCTTTGAGAAACAAGGATATAAACACTCCAATGCTGATCATTCCTTGTTTGTACAGAAGACGGCAAGAGGTATTGTTGTAATCATGGTTTATGTTGACGATATCTTGATTACAGGTGATGATGACCAGGGCATTAAGCAGGCAAAGGAAAGGCTGGGGACCGAGTTTGTCACAAAGGACCTGGGAGTCCTTAGATATTTTCTGGGGCTGGAGTTTGCCAGAAATCCGTATGGATTAGTCATGTCACAGAGGAAGTATGTCACAGATCTACTGAGTGAGACAGGTATGCTAGGGTGTCGACCTGCTACGACACCAATGGACCCCAGCATGAAGCTGTTTGATGATGACACAGAGGAGGTTGACAGGAGAAGATACAGAGAACTGGTAGGCAAATCGTTATATGTCACGATCACCAGGCCAGATATATTATTTGCAGTGAGCCGTGTGAGCCAGTTTATGGAGCAGCCACGCCAGGTGCATATGGATGCAATACACATGATACTTAGATATCTCAAATCTTCTCCAGGTAAAGGTCTGCTATTCAAGAAAGGAAAGGGGATTTCTGTCTCAGCATGCGCAAATGCGGACTATGCAGGATGTCCTAAGGATAGGAAGTCCACCTCAGGGTATGCTGTCTATGTTGGAGATGCCCTAGTCTCATGGAGGAGCAAGAAACAAACTGTGGTAGCTAGATCCAGTGCTGAATCCGAATATAGGGCTATGGCCCAGGCTGCTACAGAGGTGATGTGGGTGAAAGCGGTGCTGACAGATTTATGCTTAGATGTACCACTCCCTATGAACTTGGAGTGTGATAATCAAGCTGCTTTGTTCATTGCAAACAATCCTGCATTCCATGAACGGACTAAGCATATCGAGGTGGATTGTCACTTCATACGTGATATGATTCAGAAAGGATTCATTGCCACATCTCATGTTACTTCAGAGAACCAGACTGCAGATATATTCACCAAGGCATTGTTACGAGGTCCATTTCAGAAGTGTGCTTCCAAGCTGAGCATGATTGACATCTATGCTCCATCTTGAGGGGGAGTGTTGACGCATGTTTAGTTATTGTGTCTTCTTTGCTATTTTATTTTTCTTGTGATTCTCTTTATGTAATTTACCCATAGGCTACTCTCCTATATAAGAGAGCCTAGGGCTATGGAATAAACAACTCATTCACGTTTCCCAACAGGTATATATGCAACAACCACCAGGATTTGCTATTGAGGGGGAGTCTCAGAAGGTGTGCCGCCTTCACAAGGCGATTTATGGCCTGAAGCAGAGTCCGAGAGCTTGGTATCAAAAGCTATCGGAGTTGATAGAGCAAAAGGGGTTTGTGTGGTCTACTGCGGACCATTCACTGTTTGTACAGAGGACACTGATGAATCCTCATTCATCACTCTTTATTCTTTTATTTTAGCTAAAAATCTTTGCAAAACACCATGTAGATACTTGTAAATACAATAAATTACCAAGTTGCATGCTTTGTGTAAATAACAATAATTAGCATGTTTTTGTGCAAAAATAAAAGAATAAAGAAATAAAGAAAAAGAGGGAAATATTTAGAATAAATATTGAGTGACCTGAACCCAAGGGAGGGCCAAGCATTGGCCTGACCGCAAAATAAAACAAGTAGAGAGAGATAGGGCCATTCACCTTATATCTTCACTCCTTCATGTATATACTTTATTTTATTAAAAATAAAACAAAAATAAAAATGGGTTTTTATTAATTTGTATATATTTATAAAAACAAAATAAAAATGAGAAAAAGAAAATAAAAACAAAAATAAAATAATTTCTCTCTCTTCATATTGTACATACCATGTGTATATGTAGCTAGACCTATTTACTTCACCCTTGTACATAAACAGTAAAAATTAAATAAAAATTATTTTATATCCCAAATTTTATGTTGTAAATAAATAAAATATAAAATTGGGATAATTGTACAAAAATAAACTAATAAAAATAAAAATTGAAAATACATAGCTATTCATACCTGTATATAATATTATATTATGTATATACATTAATTTATTTTTCAAAAAAAATTAATTGAAATCACAAAAAAATATTTTGAAAATAAATAAACATTTTTCATTTTATAAATATTTTTAAATAAAATCATTTGCTATTTTTAAATTAATTTATAAATAATTTCTGAATGCTGGATTCTGATTGGTCCACGGGGGATTGTTGACCCTCGGTCAATTCCCCCCCTGGACCACATCTCCGCGGATCTCGGTTTTGACCCGACTTCGCTGAATTATTTCGTCGCGATCCGCCTTCCATGTCCTCAAACCCCGGGCTCCGATTGATGAGGCATGACCCGCGATTCACGCCCGATCTTCTCGTTAGGTATCCGTGCCTCGATTAGCGCACCCGACTCCCATCTTCTCGGACCCCTGCTTGTACAAAGCTCGACCTTCAGCCGCCATTTCACGCATCTTTGGCCTTCCCCCTCGCCTCCGATGAGCTCCTCCACTTCGTCTGAGTGACAGCTGACGCGAGCGTGAGTTGCAGTGAGGGAGCGAGCAGCCGAGAACCTCAGATCCGGCGAATCTTCGCTGTGCTCCGCCGCTAGCGAGCCCGAGCCTCTGGAGGCGTCGCTCCATCGAGGCGAAGACCCCCGGAGGTCCAGCACCTCCAGCCCAGACGACTGCACCCGCCAGGTAGCTTAGATAGACAATAGGTAGCTTTAGATTTCGATTTTTACTTTTAGGTCCGCCACGCTTTCATCGATCATCCACCGTACTTCGTTCATCCATTCACCCTTCCAACCATCCCTTCACCTTCGTCGGACTCCTCTCCACGTTCTCCATCCCTTCAGCCACCCTGGGTCGCCCCGGAACAGGACTTTCGCTCTCCTCCATCGCCGCCTCGCCGGAGAGCTCGGCTCCGCCTCACCCATTCACCCCCTTCAATCTTAACCGGGTCGAGGCAGTTTGCCCTCGACCCAGTGAGCTTCCTGTGCAGGTTTGAAGCCCAACGGACCTCATCTAGAGGTCCAAACGACGAAGAACAGGAGCTCCAGGTCTCCTTCGTCGCCGGAGCACTCTGGTCGCTCTCGGCCTCATCGGAGACCTCCACCAGCTGCAGATGACCGAGAGCTTTCTTTTCCCCATCTCAGCAGCACCGAAGGAACCCTCAGGCGCGCGTAACGGCCGGACGAACTTCGTCGGCGACCAGTTCATCCAGGGAGCTCCTCCACCGTCCGATCGACCTCTCGTGCCAGTTTAGATCTCAGTCATCTATCTGCGGGAGGTTCGTAGCCGTCTGATCCATCTGAGGACCTCATCTGGAGCGTCCATCGCCGAAGGGGTAACAGCCATCCACGACCGTCAGATCTTAGGTGGACCGCCTTCAGTCGTTGGATCTTAATAGAAAGGGTAATTTGCACTTAGGCCCTCCTGAGTTTTTACATTTCATTTTAGTCCTGTAATTATTTTTAGAAGAGTTTTTATTTTTGGATAATTTGCATGTAGGACCTTGAGTTTCTTTTATTTGCAATTTAGTCCCTGTGAATTTAGCTCACGTGGTTTGGCACGTGTTTTGTGGGAAATTTACACTTTTCCTCCTGGACTTTCTGGATGTTATGGTTTGATCTTTTATAAATAGGAATGACAGTTGTACCCCTCTGAGTGTGATTCATGTGCCATCTGCGTGCTTATATGGGCTTTTTGCAGGTTTTGCCCCGCACTTTTTACACGTGTTATTTATTGGGTGGAAACTTTTCTAAATTTGCAACTAGGTCCATGTGTGCTGTGCATTTTTTATTGCTTGAACAAAATAACAGATCAACTCCAAAAATCGTGAAATTTGGAAACATGGCCCCTGCCACTGTGTAAAAATTTCACTAATTTTTTGGGACATTTTTTTTGCCATTTTATATTTTAAAAAATTCAAAACCCCATGTTTTCTCTACTGTCCAGTTTGAAAAATTCATTAAAAATATTAAAACCTCTCAAAAATTCTAAAAAAATAATTTGAGTTTGTTTTGTTGTCTTTTTATTTCTGTGTAATTTTCGTAGCTATTTGATATATAAAACCCTTAAAAATTGAAAAACCCTAAAAACCTTATAAAAATCATTAAAAATTCCTAAAAATTCAAAAAAAATATAATTTCTTTTTTTGTTGTTAGGATTTTATTTATAGTTTTTTATAAAATGGTCTCCAGATTTTTAGAGGCTATTTTTGCATTTTTAAATAACCTTTCAAATCTAGCTGCAAGTAGCTTTTATTTTTAACCTTCTTTTATTTTTAGAAAATTCATTAAAAATATAAAAATCTGAGAAAATTATCAAAAACACTTGAAAATTCATAAAACTGAAAAATATTTTTATTTTAATTTTTTGACTTGTTTTGATGTGTTAAATAATTAGTTGATTGTGCCTTTTTCATTTTCTTTTACATTTTCTTTATAATTAAAATAACAAAAAATTAAAAACTCTTAGGGCCTGTTTGGTTGGAGGGTTGAACAGGGTTGGCTTCGCCCAACCCAGGTTACCCCTCCAACCAAACAGGGTTCTCCTCCTCACAGTTTACTATTCACAGGGGTACTCCTGCCCAACCCAACCCTGTCCAACCTTGCAACCAAACAGACCCTTAAAATCCATCAAAAATATTTGTTTTATTTTATTTTCAATTTTAGACTACTTCGTAGGCTTTTTGAGCCAACCCGTGCTCCTTGAGTTCGACCCTGGTCGCTATACCAGGTTAAATAAAATAGCGAGACCGCTATTCGACTTTATTGATTGATTATTTTATTTGGTTGTCTTCTTTTCTTGTTGACTGAGCTTCGAGGTTCGGGTCGCAACGACCCGTATTTTACCTTTACTCGGATCTCGAGTTCTCTCGGTCATCAGAATGGTGCCGTTGCCGGGGAGCACGGCTTTGTAGTCACTTTTTGTTTTCGGTTTTCGTTCGCGGCTTTTTCTGCGGCTTTTTGTTTCTTCCGCGGCTATTCGCGACTTTTTCGTCTTCTTTTGTTTCCTTTTATTTTGTTTTCTTTTATTTTGTTTTTGTTTGTTTTTTATTTGTTTGTTTTTAATTTCATTTTTACATAGATTTTATTTTCTTTTCTTTTTTTTCATTATTAAAATAACTGTGGTCTGACGCATTTCTGTCTATTTTTCTTGCGAGGGCCCGACGACCGAGGCGGCTTTCTTCGGAAAGCCGACGCAACCGCGGGGATCGGAGGCGGCTCCCTTCTGTACGGAGCCGCAGGAGAGTGCGAGGGAAGGAGCAGAAGTGCCCGGGAGCGTAGTGTAGCTTATACTTAGTTTTTATTTTCAGTACTATATTATTGTAATAATATAGGGATAGACAGGACTTTCAGATTTGTGGTTGACTTTTTGGGTCTGTTTCACCGAGCACCGGTGTGCTCGGGGCACCCCACCACGGTTTTGTTCTTGTCGCTTTCTTTTCTTTTATATCACGTGGATTTCTATGCTTGAGCCCCTAGACTTAGGTTTTTATTTGACTGAGCCAGGTAGCACTAGGTCCAAAGCCCCTAATAGAATATCCGTTCCTATAGAATACGCTTGGACTTAGACAAATAAACCAGTGCTTCACGATAATAAGAGTTTTTGTTTAGGACGGTTCTCGCATTGCATCCATATAGCTTAGTTTAAATTTATGCGCGGATCATAATTGCATGTAGACTGCTGGAGCAAGGTACGCCTTCTATCTCGTGCATGCATCATTGATTTCATCGCGCATCGGCTTTTCAGTCTTCCTCCCCACGGTTTTCTGGACTTAGGAATAAAAAGGAAATCGGAAAATTCGTTAGACGATTGTTTGATTTTTGAAAAATATCTAAAAAATAAAAATAATAAAATCGGGATTGTTAATCAAACTTGACCTTAAATAACACTTACCTAATAACTTGTCTTGGGAGAGCAATCCCCTCATTGATTGGTTTGGATGAGCGAGAGGGTGACTCGTACACTAGGCTAGAGCCACATCTGACCCCTCTTTAGACTACTGGTCTGAGTTAGTCGTTCTCCAGTGAAGATCGCTCCGGTTTTCGTTAAAGCGGGCCGCGATATCCTTAATAGAGCAAGTCGATCAGGTACCCGGTAAACGGTCCGCGGCTTGTACTGGCTGGGAAAGATCTAGCTTTGGATCGGAACAGTCTCCTGGGGGCGTTAGATTTCTATCAGCTCACGTAATCGCTCTGAAAGACTGTTTGATTCACCTAATAAAATCGACAAGATAAAAGACCGAACTTTCATGGTCATCAGCTCTGTGTGCGTTGGTGAATCGAGGGTATTGTTTGACCGATCTTGTTTGATTGCCAGATCCCATCCGCCTCTTCCCATCTATCTTCTCCTCCAAGTCTTCTATCTTTCTCCCTCCCACCCTCCCTTCAGTTTTCTCTTCCTCTTCTCTACCCCGGGATGATGGATCGCACTACTTTCTTGCCGACTCTTGCAGCTTCTTCTTCTCATATCCATCATTACAGTCCACCTTCGAGGGAGGTCGGGACTCCAACCGACCTTCCATTCTCTTCTTCTACCCTCCATCATTCTTCTGGGCATGCTGCGCTAGACGTCCGTGGAGATCAGATTGAGCAGATACAAGACCTGGATGATGCCATTGCTGGGATGAGAGTGCACTCCACACCCGATCACAGATAGCAGATGCGAGTAGCAGATACCTCCGACGACAGGATGATCGATGAGCAGACGGACCAGGGAGCTCAGTCAGCTTCTACATTTAGTCGATTCATTCTCGATTTGGAGTCCATTCAGAGACTGCCGATATTTTCAGGGGAGGTGCACGAGGAGTCGTATCTTCATCTGGCCGAGTTCGAGGAGTTTTGCGAGAGCCAGACATATTCAGATATCACTGCGGAGGAGCTGATGCTGAAGACCTTCCCATTTTCCCTTCAGGACAGAGCCATGAAATGGCACAGAAGATTGGGAAGGAGATTCACTACGTGGGGAGAGCTACGCTTCGAGTTCCTACAGAGATACTTTCCCCAGCGTAGAGCAGATATGATGCGGTCTATTATCATGGATTTTTCAGTAGACCCCCAGGAGCCAATGCATGATGCATGGCTGAGGTTTCTTGACCTCTTGAGGAGATTTCTCAATCACGGACTTTCACCGACCGATCTCATCGAGATCTCCATGAGGGGGATGACCGCCGATCAAATTGCATTGGTCGTGACCTCGTGTGGCGGTTTACGCCACAGTTCCGATATTGAGTTACTTGATGCCATCTCGAGATTGCTTTCACAGAGATCATCTTCACGAGATGCATTAGTCGGAACAACACCTGAGGATGTTGCAGTACCAGTGGGGTGTGCCGCACATCATGAGGATACCGCTTCTACACACCAGATCGAGGACATGGATTCTGATACAGCACAGATGATAGAGGAGATGACTGCTACAGTGGAGGTTCTGACCCAGAGTCTACTCGAGTTCTGGTTGGTCTTCCAGCTAGAGTTCGAGTCAGCCCCGGACTTTTCAGTTGACGAGTCTTGGATATCAGATATGCTGTTATTCCAGGAGATGGATGAGCCTATGCTGTCACAGCCATCAGTCCAGACTTTTCAGTGTCCATCCTCAGATGACTCAGCTTCTATTCTGCAGAGATACTTCTCGGATTCAGACAGATATCATGACTCATCCCAGCAGCCACAGCTCGATACGAGACACCACTTCGAGATGCCAAATAGAGATAGTCCCGTATTCGAGCTGTTCCTCCTACATTTTGTAGAGATAGACACATTTCAGGAGGAGCAGATGATAGCCTGCACTGCTGCAACCCGAGGATCAGCCGCAGCCACATTGACAGCTTCCGCGTTGTTCACCAGTACGTTCTCCTGTTTCCAGATTGACCAGAGACAGACTTTAGCAGATGATGCATTCTGGTGCATGGAGTGGGTGCTTGCTAGCAGCGCAGATCTCCAGTCAGATCCTGATCCTCTCGTTCCCAATGATGATCTCGCATTACTCCTCGAGGGTTATCTGCAGGAGAATGTCCCACACGATGTGTACTCGGTTTCACTTTCTGAGAGTGTGTCCGATCTGGCGGATCACGAAATCGAGTCTTCTGATCTTTTCGATTTTGACTTATCTCACCTCGACGACCCTCGCGAGGATGATCCTATCTTTGCGGTATTCAAAGATGATCCTGACATTTCTCCATATTCTGCATCGGATATCACTCTCGCTTCTGAGTCTCCTGATCTTCAGCTTCCATATCTTTTTGAGACAGTGATTAAATTGGAGGATTACATGACCGATCCTTCTTTCTCCACGTTTGATTTCTTCGGCTCCACACTTCCACTCCAGTCTGATCTGGAGCCGATGACTTCTTTTGTGCTACCAGATCCTGATTACATCTTCCCATATCGCTGCCCGGTAGCAGACACCCGCTTGATTGCATATTTGGGTGTCTTTATTTGCATTGTTGATTTCGTCGTTGTTATCATACCGAGACTGCGACGACAGTAGGCATTTGCCTTACAAATGCCGTCTTGAACCTTGACACGGCTTTGTCCTAGCGTCTGCGCCCAGCTAGGGGCGTAAAATCTAGCGCTTGTTGAGAGGCACCTCAACAATGTCCACTTTGTATATACGTGTTTTGTCATGATTTGTTCTTTGTTTCGGCCGTTTTTGTTTTCACCCCAGGTCTCGCTTAGGATTATTTTGCTATACTTAGGATATACCTCATCCTAAGTATAGGGGGTGGAAACACCGAGTTGATCCTTTCGTTCTGTTTCATTACTCCTGTCGTTGCCTATACTTAAGGATTCTTCACCTTAAGTATAGGGGGAGTGATGCCCTTTCTATCTTATGTTTGTTTGTTTTCTTCGTCTCTTCTACCTCCGTTGTGTTACCTATACTTAGGGATATTTTACCCTAAGTATAGGGGAGGTAGACCCTGTACATTCTTCACTCGGATTTCCCTTTGTGTACAGCCTGTTATACTTAGGATTACTTGATCCTAAGTATAGGGGGAAACCCCGAGATCTTCTCTTTCATTTCCATTCTTTCATTTGTCTTTGTATATAGCCTTTCTTTTCACTTCCTTATACTAAGCACGAGTTATGTCTTCTTCATCGCTCTTGATTCACTCTGAGGACATCGTTCGAGCTAAGTATAGGGGGGTGTTGTATATATTCCATATATACTTTAGCCATAAATCATACTTTGTGTGAGTGTATTAATAAATAAAAATGGCTAAAACCCCTAAAATCCTTAAAAATCCATAAAAAAATTAAAAATTTTCCTTGTAAATAAAATTCTTTATTTGCACATACATAGCTATGTACAAAACTATTTTTGTAAAAATGTTTGTAAAAATATTTTGTGTAAATAGTTTGTAAATATTTTTGATATCAAAATTATGTATATAGTACAAAATTTTTGTAAAATGTTTTGAAAAACAAAAGTTTGCAAAAACCTTGTGTAAATTTGTGTAAATATTTTGCAAAACTTGCATTCATGCATACATCCAAACATTTTCCAAAAATTTTGCACATTTGTAAAATTTAGTAAATATTGCATCTTTGTAAATAATTGTATAGTTTTTCCGAATCATAGTTGACATTTAAACTAGCCTAGAATTAAATTGAAAAATGGAGCTTGGTTAATATCTTAATCCACCTAATTCTAAGAGGAACCTTATAGGGCTTAGGGTTGAGACTTTTTAGGTCCATGGTGACTTAATTCTTTGAGTCTACTAGGCTATGATCATATGTCATCTCGATGAGCCTAAGTAGAGCACTTAACAACGCACGCATGACTCTTACAGACAATGGCTTTACTTGAACCAGCACTTTACACCGAGCTCTCTACGGATGAGGTGGTGAGGAGGCAGTCTTCTTTGACTTGGGGTAGCATATGAGGGTAGTACTTCTAGGCGGAATCTCTCTTCTTCTTTTAGTGAAGGAAGTGCGTCTCAACTTGGTCTGGTAGCCGTGAGGTCTAACGACAGGAGTTGTGGGTTGCAATAATGCTTTAAAAGAGGGATAGTCTACTGGCTCAAGAGGAAAAACTCCTTATGTATATATGCTGCACTTTGTAGATATGTTGTAAATATGCACATCAAAAAAATGCGAAAAGAAAAAGAACTCCAAAAAAATGGTGGGTCTGATAGAAAACGATAATCCCACCGGAGTGCATATAGTGCAATAAAGCAAAGCTTATGTTATCCATGTTCCATCTCATGAAGCTTGCAGCAGGGAGACTTAGCTACACTGGTTAAGCTCCCAAGGATATATGGCTACACTGGCCATGGTCCAATCTCTTCTTCCCCGTCTTCTTGAGCCGGTTGTACTTGAACTTAGAAGGGAATACCCCGCTCCTCGAGGAAAGAGTTTCCAGACTAGGGTATTAGAGTTACCTTGTTGGGGAGGGTTGTCATTTTGCTACTTCGGAGGTGGAGAGCTATATCACTTACACAGTACAAGAAAAGATTCATGGTCATCAAAGTTTGTGTATGTAGACTTGTTCTGATCTGGATTGTTGAGGAGGCTTGACTATAGATTAGTGGAACTTAGAGGCTGTTAAGTTTTAAAACTAAGTCCAAATAAGGTTCCGACACATTAATAATCCAAAGATCTGACTAAGCTCCATGCTTCAATTTAATGAAGACAAGTTTAATAATCAGTATTGATTCATTCTTTTTCCCTTCTTTTTCTTTTCTTTCCTTTTTCACTTCTTTTTCAAATAATTGTTTGCTAAGGGACTAGCAAAAGTAAAGTATAGGGGGGTGATGAATCCTCATTCATCACTCTTTATTCTTTTATTTTAGCTAAAAATCTTTGCAAAACACCATGTAGATACTTGTAAATACAATAAATTACCAAGTTGCATGCTTTGTGTAAATACCAATAATTAGCATGTTTTGTGCAAAAATAAAAGAATAAAGAAAAAGAGGGAAATATTTAGAATAAATATTGAGTGACCTGAACCCAAGGGAGAGCCGCTGACCGCAAAATAAAATAAGTAGAGAGAGATAGGGCCATTCACCTTGCATCTTCCCTCCTTCATGTATATACTTTATTTTATTAAAAATAAAACAAAAATAAAAATAGGTTTTTATTAATTTGTATATATTTATAAAAACAAAATAAAAACGAGAAAAAGAAAATAAAAACAAAAATAAAATAATTTCTCTCTCTTCATATTGTACATACCATGTGTATATGTACCTAGACCTATTTATTTCACCCTTGTACATAAACAGTAAAAATTAAATAAAAATTATTTTATATCCCAAATTTTATGTTGTAAATAAATAAAATATAAAATTGGGATAATTGTACAAAAATAAACTAATAAAAATAAAAATTGAAAATACATAGCTATTCATACATGTATATAATATTATATTATGTATATACATTAATTTATTTTACAAAAAATAAATAAAAAACACAAAAAAATACTTTGAAAATAAATAAACATTTTTCCGTTTATAAATATTTTTAAATAAAATCATTTGTTTTTTTAAAATTAATTTATAAATAATTTCTGAATGCCGGATTCTGATTGGTCCACGGGGGATTATTGACCCCGTTCAACTCCCCCCCTGGACCACATCTCCGCGGATTTCAATTTTGACCCGACTTCGTCGAATTATTTCGCCGCGATCTGTCTTCCATTTCCTCAAACCCCAGGCTCCGATTGATGAGGCATGACCCGCGATTCACGCCCAATCTTCTCGTTAGGTATCCGTGCCTCGATTAGCGCACCCGACTCCCATCTTCTCGGACCCCTGCTTGTATAAAGCTCGACCTTCAGCCGCCATTTCACGCATCTTTGGCATTCCCCCTCGCCTCCGATGAGCACCTCCACTTCGTCTGAGTGACAGCTGACGCGAGCGTGAGTTGCAGTGAGGGAGCGAGTAGCCGGGAACCTCATATCCGGCGAATCTTCGCCGTGCTCCGTCGTTGGCGAGCCCGAGCCTCTGGAGGCGTCGCTCCATCGAGGCGAAGACCCCCGGAGTTCCAGCACCTCCAGCCCAGACGACTGCACCCGCCAGGTAGCTTAGATAGCCAGTAGGTAGCTTTAGATTTCGATTTTTACTTTTAGGTCCGCCAAGCTTTCATCGATCATCCACCGCACTTCGTTCATCCATTCACCCTTCCGACCATCCCTTCACCTTCGTCGGACTCCTCTCCACGTTCTCCACCCCTTCAGCCACCTTGGTTCGCCCCGGAACAGGACTTTCGCTCTCCTCCGCCGCCGCCTCGCCGGAGAGCCACGCTCCGCCTCACCCATTCACCCCCTTCGCACTTAACAGGGTCGAGGTAGTTTGCCCTCGACCCAGTGAGCTTCCTGTACAGGTTTGAAGCCTAACGGACCTCATCTGGAGGTCCAAACGACGAAGAATAGGAGCTCCAGGTCTCCTTCGTTGTCGGAGCACTCCGGTCGCTCTCGGCCACATCGGAGACCTCCACCAGTTGCGGACGACCGAGAGCTTTCTTTTCCCCATCTCAGCAGCACCGGAGGAGCCCTCAGGCGCGCACAACAGCCGGACGAATTTCGTCGGCGACCAGTTAATCCAGGGAGCTCCTCCACCGTCCGATCGACCTCTCGTGCCAATTTAGATCTCAGTCATCCATCTGCGGGAGGTTCGTAGTCGTCTGATCCATCTGAGGAGGACCTCATCTGGAGCGTCCATTGCCGAAGGGGTACCAGCCATCCACGACCGTCAGATCTTAGGTGGACCGCCTTCAGTCGTTGGATCTTAATAATAAGGGTAATTTGCACTTAAGCCCTCCTGAGTTTTTACATTTCATTTTAGTCATGTAATTATTTTTAGAAGAGTTTTTATTTTTGGATAATTTGTATGTAGGACCTTGAGTTTCTTTTATTTGCAATTTAGTCCATGTGAATGTACCTCACGTGGTTTGGCACGTGTTTTGTGGGTCATTTACACTTTTCCTCCTGGACTTTCTGGATGTTATGGTTTGATCTTTTATAAATAGGAATGACAGTTGTACCCCTCTGAGTGTGATTCACGTGCCATCTGCGTGCTTATCTGGGCTTTTTGCAAGTTTCGTCCAGCACTTTTTACACGTGTTATTTATTGGGTGGAAACTTTTCTAAAATTGCAACTAGGTCCCTGTGTGCTGTGCATTTTTGATTGCTTGAATAAATAACAAATCAACTCCAAAAATCGTGAAATATGGACACGTAGCCCCTGCCACTGTGTAAAAATTTCACTAATTTTTTGGGACATTTTTGTTGCCATTTTATATTTTTAAAAATTCAAAAACCCATGTTTTCTCTACTGTCCAGTTTGAAAAATTCATTAAAAATATTAAAAACCTCTCAAAAATTCCAAAAAAAATAATTTGCGTTTGTTTTGTTGTCTTTTTATTTCTGTGCAATTTTCGTGGCTTTTTGATATATAAAACCCTTAAAAATTGAAAAACCCAAAAAACCTTATACAATCATTAAAAATCCTAAAAATTCAAAAAAAAATGTAATTTCTTTTTCTGTAGGTAGGATTTTATTTATAATTTTTCATAAAATGGTCTCCAGATTTTTAGAGGCTATTTTTGCATTTTTAAATAGCCTTTCAAATCTGGCTGCACAGTAGCTTTTATTTTTAGCCTTCTTTTATTTTTAGAAAATTCATTAAAAAATATAAAAAACTGAGAAATTTATCAAAAACACTTGAAAAAACATAAAACTCAAAAATATTTTAATTTTTATTTTTTGACTTGTTTTGATGTGTTAAATAATTAGTTGATTGTGCCTTTTTCATTTTCTTTTACATTTTCTTTATAATTAAAAATAACAAAAAAATTTAAAAACTCTTAAAATCCACCAAAAATATTTGTTTCATTTTATTTTCTATTTTAGACTACTTCGTAGGCTTTTTGAGCCAACCCGTGCTCCTTGAGTTCGACCCTGGTCGCTATACCAGGTTAAATAAAATAGCGAGACCGCTATTCGACTTTATTGATTGATTATTTCATTTGGTGGTCTTCTTTTCTTGTTGACTGAGCTTCGAGGTTCGGGTCGCAACGACCCGTATTTTACCTTTACCCGGATCTCGAATTCTCTCGGTCATCAGACACCTAGAGGTACCATGGTTGTTCTTGTTTATGTGGATGATATTTTCATGATAGGAGATGATGAGCAGGGTATTCTTACCGCCAAGGAGTTCCTTAGTCAGCAGTTTGTGACTAAGGACCTTGGAAACTTTTGCTAATTTCTTGGATTAGAATTTGCCAGAAATCAACGTGGACTCGTGATGAATCAAAGGAAATTTGTTATGGACCTCCTATCTGCGACATGCATGACAGGGTGCAAACCTGCTTCTACTCCCATGGATGCAAGCATGAGATTGTATGATGAGGACACCGAAGAAATTGACAGGAGGAGATATAGAGAGCTTGTTGGGAAGCTCCTATACGCCACTATTACCAGGTCGGATATTACTTTTGCAGTTAGCAAAGTCAGTCGATTCATGGAGCAACCCAGGAAGGTACATATGGATGTCGTTCACATGATCTTGAGGTATTTGAAGACGTCACTTGGCTCTGGCCTTATGTTCAGTAGAGATGCATCACCTGAGGTGACAGGATGTGCAGATGCAGACTATGTTGGTTGTCCCAGGGACAGAAAGTCGACTTTTAGTTTTGCTATCTTTGTAGGCAGTTCACTTGTTTCATGGAAAAGCAAGAAGCAGACTGTGGTGGCCAGATCTAGTGCTGAGTCTGAATACAGGGCTATGGCACAAGGGTGTACAAAAATGATGTGGGTCAGATCAGTATTGACCGACCTTACTGTTGAGGTTTCTCTTCCTATGAAGCTTTTATGTGATAATCAAGCAGCTCTATTTATAGCCAATAACCCTGTTTTTCATGAGTGGACAAAGCATATCGAGGTGGATTGTCACTACACTAGAGACATGATCCAAAAAGGCCTTATATTTGTTATTCTCCATTTATTCCAAATACATTTGGTTTTCCTTGGATTCTTTGGGTTTATTGGAGTTGATATTCGTCATAGTCTAATGTGCTTCATTGTCCAAGGATTTTATCGAAATCTGTGGAGCTTTGGATAAGTCTTTAATCTCTCCATTTTCTTCTTTTTTTAAATTAGATTTTTACTCTTTTGTTTGCAGGTATTCGCCTCGGAGGTTGTAGATACTGTATACTTTTGTCTCCGTATTTGGAAGTTGAAACTCCACATATTTGGTTTTTATGTTTGTTTTGACGTGGTACTGTGATTTTTGATGTTTTTATGATGGAAAAATCTACCTTTGGAGCTGCTAATAGGTAGACATATTTATAAATATTTATTTTTGTGCAGTATTGTATGCAAATATGGCAGTTTTCCATTGTAGTTGATATGTTGCTTCCGATTTATGTTGAAGGCTGTGACAATTGCTTTGGAAAGTTCTAATGTTTTTTAAGTCTCAAAGAAGGGGGATATCACGCATAGGTGCCCACCCCAATTTTATTAATAAGAAAATATAAAGAGGCAGTTACGTCTCACAACACCAGGAGTCCACTAGAAACTTATAGCGGAAAGAGACATTTTCAATGTAAAAGCGTTGGCCCGAGAAGAGGACATCGTTTCGGGCCAACCAAACCGCCCAAACGACTGCCACGGGAGTCACGAGTTCCTTCCTCGGCCTAGACACCGCACCATGCATAGAATCCTAGAAGTTCGCAAACAAAGGGGCGGGGGAAGGGGCGAAGGCTGCGGGCAAGGGGGGCTTCCAGCGGACGACGGGGGGGGGGGGGGGTATCGACCACAGGTGGAGCAGAGAAGGGACAGGGGATCGGGGGTGCGGGGCTTCGACCGGACGAGGGACAGGCCGACAGCGGGGTATTTAAAGGAGGGTGGCGGGGGGGTGCAGCTTCGAGCGGAAGGCGGGGCTGCAGAGGTGGGTCGCCGACATGCTTGGGAAGAGGAGGTAGTGCATGAGAGGAGGAGGACGTGTAGGGGAGAGAGGGGAATAATGGTATGTTATGCAAATAAAAGTCAACATTAAGGGCAGATTTGTCTTTTACTAATGGAAACTGTCACCGATAACGGGTATACTAAACGGAACATAACACAGGGTTATCCCATGAAAGAGTTAAGCATTACTCGGGGTTTCTCATGTAATTCATAATTATGCATGGTTATGATTGTTATTGCAGGATTACTCAGGGTTATGGGTGTAAAAATTCCAAAATTTAAATAATCGTAAAGAGGTCCAATCCAGTGCATCTCACATGCGCTAGCACGCCTTTTGGGTAAATTGCAAGGTTCAACCCTACATTTCCTTGCGTGTTATTATTTAGCCTTTTAAAGAAATTTCATTGCATTTATACCATGTGAGATTGTGTTAATTTTTTTATTGTTAATCTTCATTAATAAATTGCTAATCACTTCTAAAAATCCCATAAAATTATATTAGATTCGTGTTAATCTCTATTAGCTACAAAAATTTTAGTTTTGATTTTTAATTATTTTTATTATTCTTGAAAAAAAACCCACTCTTTTGTTCCTCTGCATAAAATAAATCATTAAAAAATAGAAATTGTGTGAAAAATTCTAAAAAAAATAATGTCTGCTTGTTTTCGTGTGTTTCAACTTATGTATAAATTTCATCTCTTAATTCTCTATAAAAACCAAAAAAATGTAAAACACTAAAAACACATGAAAATTAAAATAAAATGACTGAAAATTCAAACAAAATAATAAAACATTTTTTTTAAATCATAAAATTCATCTATGTCTCTTTATATATTTCAGATTTTTGCATTTATTTATATTATAAAATCACAAAAATATTTGTTTCATTTTCTATATTGCCCATTGTTTTTAATAGTTTAAAAATCCTAAAAATCTAAAAATACTTCAGAAATCACAAAAACAGTATAAAAAGTTTAAAAACCCAAAAAGAAATTTTGCTTGATTTTCTGTATATTTTTGCTTTGTTTTAAAAATCCAAAAACTTGTTTTCCTTTCTTTTCTTTTTATTTCTCCTTTCTTGTTTTATTTTCTTTTATTTTCAAAAAATAAAAACATTTGCAAAAGGTAAAAATTCATAAAAACTTGCATAATCAGATAACCTTAAAATTTTATAAAAATTAAAAATCCATAAAAAAAATCAAAAAGATAAAAATACAAAAAAATCCAAGAGTAACTTGCCTTTAGTTTCCATTTTCTTTGTATTTCCTTGCTTGACTTTGAATTAAATAACCCTCGGGAATAATTGTAACCTCCAGTTGAGTTTGACCTTGTAGGCTATACAAGTAAATAAAATAGGATTGGAGTTTTTACTTACATTCTTCTATTTGTAGCTTGATTCCTTCTTTAGTTTAAATATTTTTTGTTTGACACTTATTTGGGTTACGACGACACTTCCACCTTGTAATTAAATCCATTAAATAAAAACCCGAAAGAAGAGGTAATCAACAACGGTGGGCGAGTAAGACCTCCTCTACCACGAGGTTCACAGCCACGAAATTGAGAAGAGCCTCCCCTACAGCGGAAGGCTGCCACTGCAGAAGATGTCAGACTGGAAGCAGGAGAGGAGATTATGATCCTTCTAAGTCTAGTGAAAGCTTCCTCCACGAGAGGGATAGTAGCATCTGCCAGTATATGTGAATGGGTTACCTCGTACTCTGGGTCCAGAGCTGCTAGGAAACACCAACCATGGTGGCATTCTTGTATGTCTTCTGTTGCTCAGGAGTAGACGAGAGGGGCATGAAACTGTGGAGCTTCTCAAACATTCCACGTAGGGACGTGTATAGAGAATGAATGGGTTGTTCATTCTGCTTGATGGTAAATATGTCATATTGTAGCCGCGTGATCTTTGTCCCATTCCTCGCCTGGGACTAAGTGGTTGCTAGGATATCCCACATCGCCTTGACGGTGGGTTGATGTAATAGATTATTGGCGATCTCTATCATCAATGTACAAGATAGCCAAACCTTAGCATGTGTATCATCTGCCTCCCATGAGGCATTGACACATGTTTTCTCAATCAGCTCTTCATCAGTAAGAACGCGTTCCTTACCCATAGACTTCATGAGGCTCATGAACTGCATGACCTATAGCTCGTAATTCGCCCCGTCCATCTTGACAATTAGCGTTGGACCTATGAAAGCACATGTGGTAGGGATATCAACTTTATTCTCTGACATACTGCCAGAACAAGAAAACTAGGGATTTTTAGACCAAGAGAAGTACGTCTAAACAGACATACGGGGATTTGATTGCATGTATAGACTAAAGATGCAACCAAATCCATCAACAAGAAATAAACCTCGGTGCTGGCAAAAACGAAGATCGTAGGAAGGCGCAAAGGTCCGCCGGTGGTGGTGGGCCCTCGGTAAGTGTCGGTGTCAGCAACGATGCCACCTGCAGAGGAGGAGTGGCCGACCGCGACACCCAAGAGAGAGAGGCCGGTGATGCCCAAGTAGAGAGGGGTGGCCGGCGGTGGCACCCAAGGGAGAGAGGGACCAGCGATGACGGCACTAAGGGAGAGGGGCCGCCGCCGGCTACGCCCAAGAGGAGGCCTGCAGGTGGGGTTTGGGATTAGGATTTCTTAGGCACAAAAGCTCTGATCTATGACCACTACTCTGATATCATGTTAGGAAAAGAATGATAATTGTTTATTCCTTATAACCCTAGGCTCTCTTATATAGAGGAGAGACCTATGGGTAAAATACATAGGATAAGACGGACATAAGAAAAGAAAATAAAGAAAGAATACAAAAACATAAATATATCTCTACATGAACTATGGAGTTGTAGAGCGCGCAAGGTTGGCATCTTTGCGACTAGTCAATAAGCTTGTAGATCTGCGCAAGTGGCTGAGTGAGTTTAAGGACTTGTATGTTGCATGGAACGCACTTAAGGACGCTGCACAGATTGATGTGTGCAGACCCGACAGAATTAAGGACTCTCGGGACCCTTTTACCAACATAGTCGGAGGAGAGTCGGCATCCAAAAGACCATTCGGGAAGAGGACAAGAAAAAGGTAACAGAATGGAGGCAAAGATCCCGGCACAAATCGATCAAAGAAAGAGATGCCAACACCAGACTTTTCCATGTATTGGCTTCTGCAGAAGGCGCAAGAAGTTAATACATAGCCTGATCGTAGATAGATCTCTAATTGAGGGTAATAGCCACATGGGCAGGGCGTTGACAGATTACTTCCACATATCTTTTCCCAGAGAGGGTTGCAGAGAGAGATGGTTAGGCACAGGTGCTTGGACTTTATTCCCTCAAGAGGCCACACAGCCGCCATGTGATTTTGGGAAAGAGGAGGTAAAAGCGACGATATCAAAGTGAATACAGATGGATCTCTAGAGTTCGATGGTTTTCTAGTGTTTTTCTATCAGGAATTATGGGACATCGTAGGAGATGATGTGGTGGAGTTGATAGAAGAGTTTGATAAGAGAACCATGAGTTTTGATAGAGTTAATAAGGATCTTTTCTTCCTCCTATCGAAGAATGAGCTCTCTATGTGGATGGATGATTTCGACATATTTCCTTATGTGACGCTCTTTATTTCCTGGTGGATATAGTTTAAACCAATAGACTAAGAGGGGTCCTTGATGATATTATCTCTCATATTCAGTCAGTCTTCGTACCAAGGATACATATTATGGGCAGTTTAACGATGTCAGGTGAGATGGTTGTAGAGTGGGAAAAAAATGCCACATCAGAGGAGTGCTTTGGAAGGTGGTTTTCTCCAAGGCGTACGATTGTGTGGAATAGAGCCATCTTTGGTCAGCTCTAGTCACCAAATGCATCCCATTGATATTCTGACTTGATGAGCCCCAGAAGATTCCTCTCATAATCGACTCCAAATGACGGCGTACCACTATTGGCATCAACCTCAATGACATAAAGAAGACTGGGATAGCAACAAAGACTACCTTCACTAGCACTAGATGCATGCTTCTTGATAGGATGGACGCCTTCCAAAAGGAGAGTTTCCGCTCCAACTTCTCAGTAACTGATGACCACTCCGCAAGACGTATGTGACCACAACTTAGCAGAAGACCCAAGATCAAAGCGGAAGTGTACCCAGAGCAGTACCCAACTCCTCCCCACGTTGATCAAATTTTACGTCCAAGAGATTAAATGAAACCACTATACATTTATTCCAGTTAGTCTTTAACCCATACAACTCTCCGAAGATATCAAGGACAACAACCATACCCCATTAGCAAACACCCCGTTGAGGTTGAAAGAACCGCATTCCAACCGTCAATTTACAAGCATCTCATATGACACTATTATAACACATAGTTTCAACCAAGAGATCCCTACCCATTGTGGTTGAAAGAACCCACCTTCCATCCACCAATTTACGAGCATTACATATGACGATGTTCTAACACATCTCTTTCAAACTTGCAAAAGTCGGCCGACTAGGCCGACTAGTCGGCCTGACTAGTCGAGTCGGGGGGGTAGCCGACTCAACTAGGCCTAGTCGGCCGTTAGTCGGTCCACCCGACTAGTCGGGCCGACTACTCGGCCGACTTTTACAACAACCTTTTTTATTTTTTTTAGTTTTTCACTTTTTTTAAAGCAAACATATTCTAATATGCTTAATGTTATATTTAAAGTCAATTACTTCTTTTGTTTCATTATGATGGAATATAAAATGTACAAATATATGCATATATATAAGAATATATGTATAAAAAATGATTTATGTATTTAAAATAATTAAAAAATTCAAAACCGACTAATGACCAACTAATTCCGATTAGTCCCGATTGTCGATTAATCCTTAGTAGGTGACCCCGCCGACCGAGTACCGACTACCTTTTTCTGCAACCTTGATCTCTTTATGCCAGAGATCCACATGTTTGGGAAGCCCCTTCTAGACAAAGATGACCAAAGATAACACCATTCTACACAATTGTACGTCTTAGAGAAATCCACCTTCCAAAGGACTCCTCTGATCTGGTACCTTTACTCTTCGTCTTGGTCGTAGAAGCTATTGCTTGCATGGTGAAGCAAGTGGTGCATTAGGGTTTCTATGTTGGTTACGCTCTCGACAATATATCCATTCATCTGCTTCAATACGTAGACGACACAATCTTTTTCATTGAAGAGGGTAAGGATGGAGGCGATGGGAATGGCTATTGTCCTCGATATTTTTGGGGAGTTATCTGGGCTGAAGATTAATTGGAACAAATATGTAGTAGTTCTGTCTAATCTCTCAGCCACAAAGGCAAATGAATGTAGGGAGAAGCCGGACACTGCTCTGTGTACTCTTTGGAGACAAAATAGGTGGAAAACGCAAAGGTGCCCACCATAGGTAATTTCAGATAATGGAAAAAGAACCAAGGTTACCTTACAAAAGTCGTAACTAGAGGAAAGTCTTGGCATGAAAGATTACATTTTCAACATAGAATGATAGAAACGATCATAAGCAAAGATAACACCATTATGTGAGCCCAATCGCCCATATAGTCGCAATAGGGAGGAGCAAATCTCCATTGCCACGCAACCTTTCAAGAACATCGAGTACCATAAGCTTTCAAGGTCACAGGAATCAGCCCATCCAATCTCCAATTCCTGCCAAACGGACTTATCTTCTCGCAACAAAAAAAGGATGGTCAATGGACTCTACTGCGTCATCTATAACGGGCACTCATCATTGTCATCAACGAAGATACTTGATCATCGATTTCTTGTCAGGATACGCCCTCTACGCATTAGCCAAAAGAAAACTCTAACACGAGACGGCACCTTCAGGTCACCAATAAACCTGCAATCTCGAGTAATAATCCCCATCGACGGGACCAAACGTCTATCAATGCTAGTTTCACTGTAAAAGCACCATCTCTCCAAACACAATGGTCCCTTCCCCATAGGACCATCAAAAGAGATGAGAATATCTTGAAGCTCCAAGAAATCCTTCATACGTTGATCAGAAAAGCCATTACTGTCGGTTGACAAGGCAAACAAGTGCGGAAAACGAGACGCTAAAGATCTATCATATGTCCAGTTATCTGTCCAAAATGCAAAAGAGCAGCTACCACCAAGAATTGGATGGAAGAGTCCACGAAATTGCGGCATTAGGGCTCAGATACCCTTCCAAAAAGCAAATGTGAAAAAAAGAAGGGTGGTACACCAAGCTAGACTAGGCATGAATGCCATAGATTCCACGAACGAACCTGCAGCAAAGGTCCTCGCTGCCTCCCATATCCTAGCAATCCACTTCATAAGCAAGGATTTGTTCCTATCCTTCGAACGAAAGATCCTAAGACCCCCCTCCTCCCTGGGAAGGGTGATTGTATCCCAATCCCCTAAATAAATACATGATGCATCCTGACCATATTTACCCCAGAAAAATTTCCTCATGATAACATCTAAGCAACGACGAATTCCGATATGAAGAAGTCTAGATGACATAAAAATAGGGATCATCACGACGACAGCCTTCACAAGCACCAAGTAACACCCACAAGATAGCAACAAGGCCTTCCACCCGTATATTTTCTTTCCATCTTCTCAATGATAGCGAACTAATCCACAATCCGAAGTCTCCCACAACTCAAGGGTAGCCCTATGGAACGAATAGAAAGGGAGCCACGTGACGTTCCCAACTCCAAGCTGCAAGCTAAAACATCCGCATCTGCAATACCAAAAGGGGTGATTGTCCACTTGAGTTTACGTCCAGAGAGCTCTCCAAAAATCTAAAGAGCCCAAGGCCTCCTCTTCCCTCCTTTGATAAAGAAGACAATATCATCAGCATAGTGCAGAAGCGGAATGGAAATGTCCCAAGTGCATAACATGGTCTGACCCCTACTGGACCACTTACGTCATCTTACATGCCAACACATCAGCTGCCAGTACATACAACATAGGGTTTAAAGGTAGCCTTGGGCCCTTGTCAGCCCCCTTGCTACGCCTAGAAAAAAGCCCTAGGGTCACATGTTCACCAACACTACATAGGATATCGCTTCGATACTTGGGTCTTCCTCTAATTTGTGATCCCATCCATTTTGCAGAGTAGTTATAAGTTACTGGGAAGTTGGAACAGAAACTCTCCGGTTGGAAGGCGTCCATCCTGTCGAGGAGTGGGTGTATGGTGCTAGTGAAGGTAGTCCTTGTTGATAACCCAGTCTCCTTTAAGTCGTCGAGGTTGATGCCAATAGAAGTATGCGGTCACTTGGAGTCAATTATGAGAAAATTCTTCTGGGGGTCAACAAGTCAGAATACCCATGTAATGCACTTGGTAGATTGGGAGTCGGTAACACTCCTTAAGAAGGAGGGTGGTCTCGGGGTTCCAAGCCTGGAGAAAATGAACATGGTCATGTTGCAAAAGAGGGTGGCACGCTTGTTGGGAGATGGTGAAGACTTGTGTTGTAGAATGATTTGTTAGATTTATGGTATTCGTGCTCAACGATATATAGTTCCTTGTCCACAAGATAGCTCATTTACCTTCTGGAAAGGGATATGTTTGTTCAAGCAGCATAGTTCCCAATTCTTTTCACCCAAGCCTGGTCGATGAGAGTCTTTTTGAGTTCTAGATTGATGATTGGTCTGGTGAGGCGGCATTGGTGGACCGCTTCTTGTGATTATTCGCTATGACTTATTATCGAGAATGCCGATCTCGAAAGCTTAGGTTGATGTGAATTGGCTAGGATCTCCTTCGTTCTAGGGAGTGGTTGTTCTTCTTTGTTAACTTCCTGGACGAGCCTATGGGCTCGCCTATTTGACTGATGAAAGTGCCTCAAAATTCAACTAGATAATATAAGAACATTTCGAAAATGTATATCGAAAGAGTCAGGCTAATTTCTAAACTATATAATAATTGGTGCAAGCACCTAATCTATAATTGGGGGATATATAGATGTGTCATTACAGGGGCCTGTAATATATAATCAGGGGAATTCAACGTCAATCTTTATATACAATGTTCACTATTATATAAATATGTTATCGTCAGATTTTTTCGAGCAACGTTTTCAGGAGTACCTACAGCATTCTGAGGCCATTGGCTCCATTAATGGACCATCTGGAGGACGTGATCATGGAATTGGGAGAGATGGACCTTTTACCGTCAAGCATGCCTATCCTTGGTTAGATCGTGGGACTCCAATCTTGAGATGTTAGTCCCCGATAGCAGATTCATTTGGGAGATACGCATCACTGTATAAATCAAAATCATCATGTGGTTTATTTGGCGAGGAAGATTTCTTACCAAGGAAAGATGGACAAGATTATGCGTGGGAAATGAAAGTAGTTGTTCCCATTGTGGGGCGAATGTTGAATAGGGAGGTCATATTTTCTTCTCTTGTGACAAGGCAAAGGAAGCCTAGAATGAGCTCGATCTCAAATGGCTTGATTCCTCCATTCAAACCATCTTCGGGGACTCCTATTCTAGCACTCGATCCTTGCCCATTTGTGAGCTTTTGTTGCTTGTACGATAGTTCAGGCGATTTGGCTTAGTCGTCCTGGGATCATTTTCAGTGCAGAGCATCTGCATGTAGAGAATGTTCTTCATCTTGCCAAGACTCTCCTCGAGTCCTAACTTTAAGCAGTTGATTCTATTAATATATTTGGGACAGGCACCATAACACATGTTTCCCCCTTTTTTGACTCAAAGGAGAAAGGCTTTCACAGATAATGCCTCAAAAAACGCAACCTTATGGAAGGTAGTCTCCATTTGGGGTAAAGTCCTTCATATAATAATACATTTTAGCCAAAAATAAAGATAAATACAACGTTATAAATAAAGCCTTTCAAAGCATAAACAAAATATGAAATGCAAACTGAGAGAGTTGTAGCATAAGGCTTTTGGAGCAAAGCTTGGAGTAGCATAAGAAAGCAAAGATCAATTGTTTTTGCTAAGCTTTTCTTCGTGGACAAGGAAACTCACTAACAAATAGAATGTAATGCGAGTAAGTAGATATTTGGTGTGTTCATGGTGTGTAGAAAGGAGTGCATAAAAGGTCCTTTTATAGGCTTTGAGGAGGTGTAAGAATAGAAGGATTCAATTTTTTTTCTCAAATGGCTGAAGAGTAACAACCGCCGGTATGCCGATGCATAGTAAGGTGTACAGTGCAACAATGGCAAAATATACTTGTAAGTAGAGCTAATGATCAAGGTGTATCGATGCAACATTTGATGTGCTGATGCGCAACAGTTTTTAAGATTGAAATGCCAAAACACTTAAGCTTGAAAAGCAAACAATACAAAATGTACATTTCATGAAAGGATGTACATGTGCAACAATAGAAAAGGTATTGGTTGAACAAAACGGAGTGTACTAGTGAGAGGATATACTGGTGGCATAGTGCATTCATATACAGGTTCAACAATAACAATGCTATGTTGGATAGTGAGCTACTGATGGTGTACCAGTGCATAAGGGATATGCATAGTGTAAAAATGTCTGAAAGTGAATGTGTGCTTATTTTATACATGAAAGGTCTTGTACACATTAAATGTGTACTATTATATTACAAACCGACTCGATTTCAGAAGTAAAAACAAGTCGTTTTTTAGTGTTTCCAAGATAAAGAATCCACAATCATTATGAGTAACACTTGATGTCCATGTGGATTGCTCGAAGTGATTCGAATATCGTATCTACTTAGCAACCTCGATTCTAGAATAAATACATTTTACAAATAAAAAAATTATTTTGTTATCGAAGTTAATAATTTTTTGTTACCGAAACAAGGTGTTTCAACAATTTATGGCAGATGTCAGGTCTTGGTGTCAACAGGGTGGTCTACTTTCGTCCTATTTAGCCTCTCTAAGATGAAGATTTTGGAATTTGGGCAAGTTGCTAGTCATCTCCCAAAGAGTTTTCCCTTGTCCTATCTGGGGGTGCCACTGTCTAGTGATCGCCTTCAACAAGATGATTGGTTACCTTAGATTGAGAAGTTGAAGCTATGCTCTTAGGAAGAATATGTGCATCCAGTGGGGGCCACCTAGTGCTCCTGAATGCAGTGTTGTTTAAGGTTCGTATCTTCTTCATCTCCACTCTACTTATCCCTAGGTGTCTTTCATCGTCTTGAGATTGTTATATAGCATTGTTTTGGAGTATGTAATGTGGGTCTTATCTTGTGGCTGGAGAGATTTTGACGTTACCTAGGACCAAGAGTGGCTTGGAGATTCAGAGATTTAATGAAATGAACAAATGGATTTCTAGACATAGTGGAAATTTTCATTTAATTTTAGGCAGGTCAGAAGAAACTATTGAATTCACTCCCAGATCCTTTCAACATCGTTTCACGGTACCTCAGCTACTGCCTTTTGGAAGAGGAATTGTTCTATCCTTCTTGTTGTGTCGGTCCAAATGGCTTCTTCTTTCTGTGGTGGTTGTTTCTTTCACTTTTGGACTAATAACTGTCTGGTGATGGCCCATTTGCACCAAATTCTGGAGACTTTTTTACCCATGTTGTTGATTGTGACTTGCTTGTTTCGGAGGCTTGGTGCAAGGGGACATGGCTCCCACCTCCTGTTTCGCTTTTGGACAACAGATGGTAGAGTTTCTAAAAATGTCGGAGGACCTTAGCCATATATATGGTCCTTCCAGGTTTAGGGATCATTGGAGGTGGAAGGATAGTGAGTTTTCTGTAAAGAAGACTTATATGGTCCTTCCTAGCCCTAAATCCGTGACCATGCTGATCTACAGCATGATTGCGCTCTTATTCAGTCTTTTAATGCACCGTTGAGAGTCAACATTTTCCTTTGGGTGTTGCACTAGGAACAACTAATGGCTGAATTCCATAGAGCAAAATTTATTCCTGATGCTGGGTCATCTGTCCCCCTTGCGATGGAGCGTCTGAAAACTCACACACTTGTCACGTCCTTGTTCTTCAACAATGACCAAGTAGTGTTGCTTCCCACTTCTCCCCCATCATTAATTCCATATATATCATATTCGTTGTACCCAAGCTTTGCTCCATACAATAGAAGTGACAAGATTTATAAATAGGTATGCAGAAGCAGACAAGGAAAAACCCCAGCAAGTAATTTGACCAGAATACATATTGTTAATATGAATTAGAGAAGGTGAGATATAGGTGGATGTTGCGGCACCCACCAGGGGCATGCAATTTTTTTCAAAGTAGCATAAGAAAGTGGTTATTTGATTTTTTTCGAATTTGCAAGTAATGCAAGCAGCAAAATGCAGCATGGTTAAATGAAGGTCGAAAATTGCTATAGTGGTACATTTTCCAAAAGAAATCCTTTAAGACAAGTACGTTTTGTTACGTGCAAGACATGAATGTTTAGGAAGCTCAAAGGAAGTTTGGGTTTTTCATGTGCATATCTTCACTTTCCCTCCTTTTTTGCACATATTGGCGTTTAGGACATTTCAATCTAGACTTTGATATTTTAGCTATTGACAGAAAATTCATATTTATTTATTGGCCAATATAAATACTTGCTTTGTTGGGGAACAGGGCAGGTGCGATCCCCAAGAACATTGGGAAAAACATATGTTTTCCACAAGATTTTCACAGTATGAACTTATTTTTTTCTAGTTTCCAAGCTTTACAAGTATGCTCTGCATTCATTGCAATTCTCACTTGGAAAATTATGTGAACATTTTATTGAAAAGCATACCACACAACTTTGCAGAGTCAGTGATGGTTGTTGCTTTGGAAATTGAGTCGGAAGGGAAAAATGTACCTGCAATTGTTTCAGAGAAATATTGGTGATAAACAGCAGGAAATTAAAAATTGCAAAAACGAACCAGGAATGCAGAAATTATATTCACTTTCTTACTTTAATATAATTCTCAGAAATAAAAAACTGCGACAGTAATGACTAGTAGTATAAGTATGTTTGTGTAACAATAATTTGCCCAAGAGTGAAAAGATAATTTCAAACAATAAAATCACCGGGATTCATTTTCTTATAAAAGAAGCAGCAACTATTTCATTATGGTGATGATTAGGATATACTTAGGAGACAACTGATCAGGAGAGGGAGCGGAGATGGAGAGCGTGAGGAGAGGGAGCAGATGGAGATGGGAGGCTGTAGGTGATCCTGCAAGAAAGGGCCGCTGATCAGGAGGTCTTGGGGGAGGCAGACTACTGCCACACTAGTTGTCTTCTGCAGTGGTGAGCGAGAAGAGGTCATGGGTGGAGCCTTCTACCCTACCAACTATCTGCTGACCATGTCCCTCGTACAGTGGCAAGTCTAAGGAGGCGACTGCCACATTCCAACACGGCATAACTTAAATTCCAACCACATTCCTAATCCAGATCATTAGGTAGGAATAAAAGCAAACTTCTTTATGTTCACCTAGAGATCAGAAATATCTCCAAAGATCTGCACCAAAGTACAGATCCCCTTCACCTCCGCACCACCTCGCCTGCATACATCAGAATAGAAATCTTATGTCCTACCCACTAAAAATTCCCTATGGATAATTTAATCCATTATCATTAATAGGGCAATCTGACAAAATAACAAACATGCAAGGTGCATGAGATTAACCCAGTCTTACTCCCTTCTGGGGTTGGAAGAACTTGCCCCATTGACCAAAATCAAGTAAGGCAGGCAAATACCATTTCACTCACACGATCCAAGCACCAATGAAACCTCACTTACGGAGAGAGGACCCAAGAAATCTCTAATCTATGTAGACTTAGGAAAAATCAACATTCCATAGCAAACCTTATATGTCTTCTCCAATGTGTCACCATCTCAGTTACCATAATCACTATTACAATATGTATTAGATGGGTAAATGAGTCTCTCCAAGATTCAATTACACTACTCTCTTGAGTCCCATATTGCTTATTCGTGGGACTCCACAATCTTAGTGGAGCTATATAAAGAGCCCCACACCCCCTGTACTCTTTGAGAAACATAACAGAAAAAACAAAACCCTTAGTAGCTTTCTCATGTGGTTTCATCATGCTCCTTCAGCAGGGTTCTACCTAAAATCAAGTTTTGTACTTTTTGGTATTTTCAAGTTCATATATCATCTTTGATTTTTTTAATTCTTGAACTTATGTTGTCCAAAAAATATATGTTTTCTTGATGAATGCCTCCAAGAATGGTGACATCGGGTTCCGAATCATTGTTGGGGTAGGGTATAGGTCTTCATTCAATCGATGGACAGCAAAAACCTGAAGCGTTCCCAAGAAGTAGAAAAAGTCCACCTGGAGATAGAATTAAAATTCTATTGGGCAACTCGAGTAGAAGAATAAAAATAATACGCTACTCTTTCACTCCCCCTCTCCCATACATGTTGGAAGCATGACATAACCAAGTTGGAAGAACAAATTGGTAAACAGAATTTCTTTTTCCTTCTCTTTTTTAATCACCCCTCTCCCCCCAACCCTTTTTCTCAACCTTCATCCTTTTCTTTTTTTCTCTCTTCTTTCTCTTTTTTTCACGTCTCAAGCTTCCTATCTTTTTAGAACATGGTTGCACGCTCTTTCTTTTTAGCCAACTTTTTTCCTCACAGATAGGAAGAAATAATGGTGGCCTTGTTGAACTGTGAACCAAACAGGAAGAAAAAATGGGCCTTAGGCCCTTCATTTTTTGTACTCATTTTTTTTTTGCATTGCTATCATTGTAAGTCTTTATTCTTCATTTTTTTCCCTGTGGGCCTTTTTACCAGCAGTCGAGCCCAAATTTTCCAATCCTTTTTTCCAGCCATCTCATTTTTTCCTTCAGACTTCGGCTCTCAGCCTTTATTGTTACAGCTCCATTTGGCATGGAATAACATAAAAAATAAAAATAAATAGGAAATATCACTTTAAACCCAAAAGAAATCAACGGCATCGTGCCCCTTAATGTTGTTGCTGCACCTATTTAGGGTTCCTTATGGGAACCCATCTCCTCCCTCTAGGTTTTGAAGACTCCATGAGCAACCGTGCGGGATGCTTGTGATCAGGAGAACGAGGATGACGAGGATCACCTTTTTTTTGACGCTCGACGAGGATCACCTTGATATCTAGCCGAAGGTAAAAAATGCGAAGGTGGATGGCTAAGTGGGAAGGAGTCGGAAGTGGCCGGCTATGGCTTGACGATGATGGAGAAAGGGTACCCATGGGGTGCCGTCATGTTGGGTGATAAGACAATGAGTTGGTGGAGGAATCGACTCATACAGTTGAATCAGTCCTACAGACCTTCTGGAGTGATGGGAATCCATATCTGAATGTTGTGGCTGAGAGCCACCACAAGTATAGCCTCTAGGGTTTGGCTCTTTACTTGTGAAACATTATTGATGCATTTGTCGGGACGTCTTTTATTTTTTTTTCCTCACCAAGAAACCTTTGAACACAGCTCGAATCCTTGAATCAACACGTAAAACTGCCTTAGATCTCCGACCAAGCAAACTATAAAACCGCCACAAAGTTCGAGAACATGAACAAAATATTGAAACGATCACAATAGAACTTGTTCCATGGATCACCTTACTCTGATATTATGTTGAAAATATTAAAACATAAAATGCAGAACCAAAAGAAAGAATAAAACTTGACTTTACGTGGAACCATACTCCCCCGTAAGGAGCGGGATGAAGTCACGGAAGAATGCTACAAAAGACCGGATTACTCTATTAAGTTTCTCAAAGAGCACATGGGGTGTGGTGTTCTTTATATAACCCTACTAACATTTTACTACAATACAATTCCACCAATAAGCAAAATGGGATTAAATAAAGTAGTGTAATCGGATCATCGAGAGATCCAATTACCCATCTAATACATACTCTAGCAATCACAATGTCTATCACGAGTCTTCCTGGAACAAACTTTGTAGGTTGGGTGTTGATGAAATCAACTACCACCTCTTGTAGCATGTTATCCAAGAGCTTCACCGAGGCATTAGTTAATAATATGGACTTGAAGGCATGTACTCTTTACGCTACATCTTTCTTAGGAAACATAAATATGAGGGACTCATTCACCCTCAAAAACTCAAAATTATTGACCTAAAATTCAGCAATCAACACAATAACATCTGCACTCACCACGTTCAAGAACTCTTTAAAGGAAAAACATGCATGCCATCAAAATACAAGGAATCATATGTATTCATCTCATTAATGGCACCACAAACCTCGTGAATACCAAACTACTATGTCAAGACATCTACATGCTCACCGCACAACTGGCTAGAACCATGTACTAACAAGCATCGCTAATCTCCCCTCTCCAATTGAATTACAGGAAAAATAATCATCACTGCTCTTTCCACCTCTTGATCCTCATGAAAAGAAGTGACACTCGTAAAGTGAATGAAATTTAACCTCTATCTCATGTTGGATGAGTGCGAAAAAGAAATGTGTGCATCATCCTCTTTTAGCCAGATATGTCTTGAGTGTTGTCTATAATTAACCTTGTTGGAGAATATAATAGGTGGGTAATTGGATCTCACCAAGATCCAATTACCCCACTCAAGTTTAGTCCCATATGGATAAGCGGTGGGACTCCGATCTGTCTGAGGGGCTATATAAGGAGCCCCTCATCCCCTGTACTCATTGAGAAATTCAATAGAATATCTGCCCCTTTGAGGGTTTTTCCTGTGGTTTCATCCCGCTCCTTAGGGAGTAGGGTTCCACGTAAATCTTCGTGTTCTTAATGTTTATTATCCCGTTTTATCGATTCTGCTTCCGCTTCTCGGATTTCTAACATGGTATCAGAGCAGGTCGATTCTTGAGGATTCTAAGTTCTTTATTCAGTTCAAGATTCGAAGACCAATAGCATCTTCGATTGTTATTTGAAGATTATTATCATTCAGTTTGAAATTATGTTTGGGGTTTCTTTTTGAAACCTTAGTTGGTTCCATCCATGGCCGACGACCTCGCAGCAAGATCTCTAGACGACGAGGCAGCAGGGCCCAACTCTCTGATTGGCCTTCCATGCATCCTCCAAGCGGCGCACAGATTCGGTGATGCGTGATCTCCTGATCGGCATCCCTCGCCACCTCGCGTGAAGACCCATCGGGCTCCAAGCGGCGGCGACGTCATCCCCGCATTGCCCCCACTCCAGGCAGGCGAGTTTCAGCCTTAAGCTCCAGCGACGGCCATCCAAGCCCAGGCCTCCGACTTCTCTCGAATCCCGCGCTGGCGGCGTGGATCCTCTCTCCAGAATCGTACGGCAGAACACCCGCTAGCCAGGTGAGCCAACACCTTCCATGCGGCAGATCCCCATCCTCCAGGGGCGGTGGCGCGGCAGATCCCCATCCTCCACGGGTGCAGGCGAAGCGACGCCGCCCTCTTCCTCGGAGCTCCAGCCCCCGCTGCCCTCTTTAGATCAAGCTCCAAACGACGCGGTGACGCCTCCCTTCCCAACTTGATTCCCAGGTGGTGCACAAATAAGGCCTCCCCATCAAGGGCGGCGTGTTTTATTTACGAAAGGAGGGTTGACTGAGAGCCCTAAGGCTATATGTAATTAAAAAAATTGAAAGAAGGAAGGGGGGCTAGCGGGCTGCAACAGTAAAAAAAGAAAGGCCCAAGTGAGCCATTGGCTTAAAAAATGGGAGAAAGGCCATCTTTGAAAAAAAGGGGGGAGAATGATGGTATGTTTTCTGGAAAAAAAGAGAAAGGGAGGAATTTGTTTAAGAAAAAAGAAGAGAGATGTGTACAACAAGAAAATTAATCGTACGAAAAAAGAGGTAAAAAAAGCCGTACGAAAAAAAAATGTGCCAAAAAAATGAAGCACAAAAAAATGAAATGATGCAAAAGAAAAAAATGCATGTTTTTGGTTTCACCCAACTTGATCAATGCTTCTATTCTATCAAGTATGGAAGAAAGGAGGAGTCAGATATAGATTCTTCAGGAGTTTTGCACATCCACGACTGACAGACCGTCACTCCAGCATTCTATAGATCATCCGTCTTCACCGAGCATCAACTTCTTCATGAAGGCGTATACTTCTTCTTTTATGACCCGATCAGTTCCCTGCGTTGGACTTCTTCCGCAACGATTCTTCTCCAGGCACGACAGAGATACGTTCCGATGATCTGATATCGTAGCGGCTCTACAGGCATGGCAGAGATACGTCCCGATGACCTGAAAGCCGCAGACCCGTCCTCGTGTGAGGTCTTCTACCAGCAGCGGACATGTGTTCCTCTTGTGATGTATCATGTGAAGATGTGTTGTATACTTTCTTTTTTGTTGCAAGCTGCAGCTTTCTCAGCTCCAGCTTGAGGGGGAGTGTTGGAGAATATAATAGGTGGGTAATTGGATCTCACCAAGATCCAATTACCCCACTCAAGTTTAGTCCCACATGGATGAGCGGTGGGACTCCGGTTTGTTTGAGGGGCTATATAAGGAGCCCCTCACCCCCTGTACTCATTGAGAAATTCAATAGAATATCTTCCCCTTTGAGGACTTCTCCCGTGGTTTCATCCTGCTCCTTGCGGAGTAGGGTTCCATGTAAATCTTCGTGTTCTTGATGTTTATTATCTTGTTTTATCGATTCTGCTTCCGCTTCCCAGATTTCTAACAAAACTCAAGTTTTTTATCCTCCTACAAGACTATTTTAATGCATCCATGTCTCATTTAGCTTACCACTACTAAGAGTCTTGGAATCCTCCAAAAGATCGAGTATGTCAAGCATGTCAAGCATTTCTTGAACAATCATCCTCCTCTGCAATCATTATAGCAACGTTCATTAGGGGAATCTCTAACTCCTACCTGAGGCGACCAGTTTGAAAACCCAAAAAGTAGACAATCCCTCAACTTACTTGGTTAATCAAGTTCAAAATTCAACCACCAAATCTCTAAACCCAACTCCAACAGCTAAGACCGGTCAAACTTGATATATGAGGAGGGGCTCAGTTCACACCCAACTCACATACCATGGGTGCATGATCCAATCGTGTCATAGGACGAGCTTTTTTTTAAACTGTTTGAAACAGCTACAACATCTTTGCCGAGGGAGGAGAAAGCAGCCACTACTTGATAATGAGGGGATGAATTTCTCCAATATATATGCAATCTTAAGCGTCCATTACCTCTAACTACAGCTCATTGGTCACATCTATGGTTCTCACAAGGTGGTCATCAAATAGAAGTATAATAGCATGACATTACATTCCCCTCCTACCATCCATAAAACCTATTGAAATCCCACATTAGCCTCACATAAATATACCCAAATCTCCCCCTTGTTTGAGCATCAATGGGTCTGCATACAATAATGATCACGAAAAGAAAGGTACCCACTCTCTTGAGAGACAATGATAGCGATATGACACCAACAATCTCCTCCTCCAGCCGAGAAAAGGTCCACATTCCAATCAAGGAAATCTCCTAATCTAGTCGATTGCCTAAACTCAATTAACTAAATTCCATGCATGTGCCTCCACAAGTTTTTTTTGATATGAAAGAGGGTGGAATCCTGAGGGGGTCCACTGCAATTTAAATTATATGAAAAAGGGTCGATCACCCCACCGACTAGACTAGTCGAACCTACTAGTCAGGCCAGTCAGGGGATTTTTACAATAATAACCGAGGGCAGCATCACCGGTCTAATTATCAAACCAAAAACAAAAAATCTCCCCATTTCCAACTGTGGGTCACAACTTCTCCATCAAAACTGGCATGATCATCTTGATACCCCGCCAAAGAGAGGAAGGCAATGGTATGGCATTAGACGTCGCCGATCCCCTAATGCCATAAATCTTACCTAAAAGGCGGCACACCAAGTCATTGGAATCTCCCCATAGACGGACACAATCGGTGCATTGTTCATGCAGTCCACCCTCAGAAAACCCAACCCTCCCTTCTTTGTCATAGTAACAGTTTTCTAATCAGTAAGGTGGGTCCCCCCTTCTCCTGCTTTCACATACGACCAGAAAAATCCTCTCATCAAAGTCTCCATTCTTTTACGCACTCCCAAAGGCATTATCCGTGTAGAGCAAAAGAAAATGGAAATATTGGAGAGGACATGCTTAAGCAACACTGGTTTTTCAATCCTAGAAAGTGTCACTGCTTTCCATCCTGCCACCTTACTCTGCAATCTAGCCAGCACCGATCCCCAATCACTTGTTAAAAGCTTCCCCGCAACAAGTAGAAGTCCAAGATAAGTGATACGCAAATCACCGACCGAGCACTACAACTCCTCATCCACCTCCTGCACCTCAAAATGAGAAAGCCTGAATGGCACCATCATCGACTTCTCTCGATTAATCTGCAAACCCGAAATATCTCCAAAAATCTCCATGATCAAAGTAGTTGTCCTTAACACCTATGATTGTCCCTCAAGAAAAAAAAACTATATCATCGGCATAGTGGAGAAGAGGGATAGAGATGTCCCCACTGTAGTACATCATGAACCACCCGCCTTCCAGAGACAACCTCATCAGCATAGCAACCGCGTCAGCCACAATCAAAAAAAGTAAAGTGCCAACGGACATCCCTGACGAAATCCCCTCTGGGGCTGAAAGTATCCACCCTTTGAACGCGCATTCACAAGCACAACATATGAAGTCGTAGTAATGCATCATTTCATCCATGAAATCCATGTATCTGGAAAGCCTCTCTTTTGCATAGATCTCCATAAGATAACGTCGGTCGATGCAGGCATATAAAAAAATGTGAAGCCTTCACCCACTATAAGTAGGGTCGGCTACATGGATTCTTACTCAAATCCATGTTGAAAGATTCGACTATTTTTTACGTTGGTCGTCGACTACCTAACGCAACCCCCACAAGGGGGATTTGACATGGATTATTACTCTTTCAACCCGACTACCTAATGCAACCCCCACAAGGGGGATTTGACATGGATTCTTACTCAAATCCATGTTGAAAGATTCAACTATTTTTTACGATGGTCATCGACTACCTAACGCAACCCCCACAAAGGGGATTTGAACCCCTGGTCTTTTAGGTCGATGCAGGCATATGCTTTGGAAAAATCCAGTTTCCAAACTGCACCCCTCCCCTTGTTCTTTCTCCAATCAAGAACCATTTCTGATGCAAGTACCAAGCCATTCGCCATAAATATGCCAGGTATAAAGGTTGACTGCTTCGAAAGATGATATCATTCAAGGTGGAACGAAGCCGATTCGTAAGGACCTTAACAACTATAAGGTAAACTGCATTAGAGAGCTATATCGGTCTGTAATCATCAATCCCACAAGACACCTCCCGTTTTGGCAACATAACTAGAAAAGCCTTGTTCAGACGCTAAAATCCCAAGTTATCCCTGCTAAACTCTTGAAGCATCCCCATTATATATGCCTTGATCACCTGCCAGAACTCGATGTAGAAAAAGATCAGGAAGTCATCCGGGCCAGGGTGCCCATCCACATTAAGCCCAAACAATGCCTTCTTCACACCCATCTCCGCAAAGGAACCGTCAACGCAACCGCCTGCTCCATCGAGATCATCTTAAACCCCCCTCCCATGCCAACCCTAACCCGCCCGAGTCAGTCTGTCTGAAAATAAGAGCAAAGCACTCACCCTACTTCCTGACCCCTTTGGAAATGCGTGCCCCCTACTTCAATTTCGTGAATGTAATTTCTCCTTCTGTCTAACGCCATAGAATGAAAGAAGCGGGTGTTGGAGTTACCGTACCTGAACAAGCGTTGTCGTGATCTCTGCTTCCTTCAATCTCGACTTCCATGTCTTCCATAATAATGTCATGTAAATGGCTAGTGCTCTCCGCGATCTCCTTCGATGTCATCTCCTGCTCATCCTCCAACATGTCCAACCTCAAAATCTCCTCTGGGGCTACCACCCTCCTACAACGGTGATGCTCGCAAATGCTTCTCATGTAATCCATGAGGAATCTTCGAAGTTCCACCAGTTTAGTAGCCAATCTAGTTGTCGCCGAACCACACTCACCTGACAACCCTCCCAAAACGCTTTGACCATGTCCCGAAAGCCATCCTTCAGTAGCCACGCACGCTCAAATCTGAAGAAAGATCTTGGCCTAACCTCCTCAAAGGGCCACAACAAGGAAGTATGATCAAAATGTGCTCGAGGAAGCACCCATGCCCTGGCTAATGGGAATGCAGAGACCATCTTCGCAGATATCAAGAATGTATCAATCCACGATCTTGCGCACAAATTCCTCCACGTGTAGATACAGCCCGAAGCATCCACGATTGATAGTCCAAGCTCACAAATCAGAGAAGAGAGCTCCTCAGATCCTGCATCCGCTCACAAATCACCACGGCCATTTTCTCAGGATTGTGGAGACCACATAAATTACATGAGACGACCTTCAAGGCATAATCGTAAACAACGATTTCGGATATAAGTGTCAACCACAAGAAGAAGAAAAATGAGAGAGGTGAAACCTGGTTATAACTTCGCAAAAAATGGCATTCCAAAATATAATAATTTCAGTCAGTTGATAACAATGCATCATTACCAGAAAGGGGAAGTTTGTAGAGTTCAAAAAAACTGTTGCTTTCCTGCAAAATACCTGAAAATGCATATCAGAACAAAAAAGTACAATGTGCCAAATAAACACAAAGGCGTATTAAAAGAATCCTTACTGGATCAGCTTCTACCGGCCTCCCAAAAAAAGGAACTAAAGCTTCAATGAAACGCCTTCGAGCACCAATAGATGCAACCGACTCCAAAACCTGTCAAATAGCTTGCTTATTTTTTTAAGCCAATAGCTTGCTTACTTATATACTAAGCATAAACTACAATATGATAATGAAAACGCTTTCTTTTTGTTAAACCATTTCAGGTCCGAGTATCAGACATTTTAATTCCCAAAGCACCCAAAAAAACTGATTAGCCTGCCAAAGCAAGATGATTTCTACTCCAAACTATGAAACTTAGTAGAAACTGGTAGAGCAAATTGGAGAAATAGATAACGATTACACTGCCCATGTTAAGCTCGTCCCATTTCTATGATTAATGACAGTAATCAATATTGGTTTAGGTTTTGGTAAGGGATGGAAACTTGGAAAGAAGCCATGGAGGTGAGAGAAATAAAGGACAAAAATAAAAGTGATGCACATGAAAATTTGACAAATACATGCTTTATAATATTGGTTTGACAGGAAAGAAACTTTCCTGTGCGGTAAGTGGAAACACCTTAAAAATCTTCTAACGAATGAAGAAATGCCAAAAATATAAAGAAAATATGAAGTTCAATAAAATCCACCAACCTGCATTCTTATATTTTCTTCCAAAGCAGGAACATACTCCGCCATGCACCTAGCGTTAAAAAAGCGGAGAGAAAATTGTAATTGATGAATCAGGTAAAAAAGTAACAAGTCGCCTGCACTTCCCTCATTTTAGTTTGACCTTAAATTAGCACCAAACTATTCCATCTGTGTATCGTCTAGTCTACGAGAGCATAAGCCCTTACATTCCATCCATCCAAGTGGGCAGTTTGACATCTTCAACAGAGAACAATGTTCTCAGCCCTTGCGAAGAAAACAGCTTCAAACGAGGAGCAGAAGGTACAGAGAAATATTTTGAGCTAACAGGAAAGATGACCTGCAAGAATACGACAAAAAATCAAATGATCGAGATCCTGGGAGCTTAGTTCAGATTCTACAAATCACCATTCATATTTTAATTTTAATTAGATGCAAAAATGTACATCGCATCAAAAATCTTCATCAAGAGCCATTTAAAGAAATGGTCAAAATATCAATTTTGTTGGCATATCACTAGCCTTGGGAAAAATAGGAATATTTACACCATAACTCTGAGTAGTTTCAAAATTGTGTATGTAACCCTCGATGATTCATAATTACATCCAGATTCTCGAATAGTCCTTAACTCTTATGGCATAACCATGTGTTAACTTCGATCCGTTTCTCCGTCAATTATGACGGAATCCATTAAATAATCACTCTTTGAATTCACCTTATTTACATTTTTTACCACTTCTCATTCCCTTCCCTCTTCCTCGGACCTCCATCACCCTCCAGCAAATTTGGGGTAGAGAAGACAACTCCAGGCGGTGGAGTTGTCGGTGCTACGGGGGTCGAGGAGGTCGAGGAGGGTGTGACGGAGGAGGCGGAGATGGAGGAGTGTTGTTGTTGTTGCTGGAAGAAAGGAGGCGACGGAGGGGGCGAGATGCAGGAGGTGGTGGCAAGAGGGGGCTGCGGGAGGAGGCGGAGGGGGTTGGAGAGGGCGATGAAGGGGCGGAGTGTTATAAAATATGAAGAACGCGGAAGCGATTGATAAACAGAGCATAAAGAACAAGAAACATAGACATGGGAACACATGATTTTACGTGGAACCCTACTCCGTGAGGAGCGGGATGAAACCACGGGAGAAGCCCTCAACGGGGCATGCTATGCATTGCTTTTTCTCATTTGTTACAGGAGGCTTGGGGCTCCTTATATAGCCTCCGCAGGGCCTCCAAGTCCCACCACTGGACGATGTGCGACTAAACCACTGGATGGGGTAAATGGATCCTGGAGGTATCCATTTACCCATCTACAACTCAATAGGCGCACTATCAAATACTCCAACACTCCCCCTCAAGCTGGAGCATGCAATGCTCAGCTTGGACAAACAGAAAAAACTCAACTCAACGCTACAGGACACTACGGACAATATCAACCCAACGCGCACATGCTGCAGTCGAGGACGTTGCTTCTCATGCCATGCAGGTGAGGAGGACGAACGGGCTGGAGTGTGAGTCAACTGAAGACTCAGGATCTGACCATCGAGTCTGAAATTGCGCCTGAAGTCTCCTCGTCGGAGAACTGGGTCTCTCCCATGTGGCTCAGAGAATGGTGCACTGCTCTGGTGTACCTATGATACCACATGAAAACCCTTTCCCTCAAGGGAATGGTCCTCTACTCTGGAGTCCCTATGGCTCACATGAAAACTCTGGCCGAACAACAACAAGAATGGTGGGGACCACGAACAAATGATGGCAACATATGCTCATATGAAAATGACCGCACACTCGTGCGTGTCTGAAACTGGAGACTCGGAAACAATGATCGTCGAGTCTGAAACCGAACTGTAGAGTTTGATCAACTGGCTCGTCTGGAGACCGGCGTCTGAATCTGGATCATGAACAGACCTGTGACTCTACACTATACTCCCCCTATCACATACTTGTCGGGACATGAACATCGACAAAGTTGGGAGAAGACAAGATAAATAGGGGGTAAACAACACATACTTGCGGTTTTTCATTTTCATTTTCATTTTTTTAAGCCATCATCATTTTTTCTGAAAGCATTTTTTTAAAGCCGTTTCATTTTTTTCGGCTTTCAATCATCTTTTTTTTTGAAATGCATGCGGCTCTTTTTTTTTATTGCACGCGCCTTTTCTCATTTTCCCTTTTTTTTGCTTGAATACAGCAAAGCCCACTTGGACTTTTCAATAACAACCCCTTTTCTTCATTGGGCACTCGAAATAGCCCTCATCATTTTTTTTATAAAAGGAGCCCGCTACCCTTTAGGGTTCCCGTGGGAACCCTCCTTCGAATCACGCCTGGGCATCGCGCCGCCAAGGAATCTTGGGGAGGGAGTACTGTCAGCGCGGGGTCGGGAAGTGTTGCCTAGAGGTTCTAAGAGGGCTTGCCGCCCTCTTCTGGGGCCGGGGCTCCGGCTATGCGAGGTGCGCCGCTGCACCTGCGAGGATGCCGCGAGGGGTTGTGGCCAGGAAGTCGCGAGGGTGCCGCCTGGGCTTGGGGAGTAGCGGGGCTCCGCCAAGAAAGCTGAAGGTGTCGAACGGAGCGTGGAACTGGAGGAGGCAGCACCGATCTGGAGGGGAGCACGATGGGGCTTGCGCGCGGGCTGTGGCAGAGATGCCGCCTTGCGGCTGAAGACAAACGAGATGCGGGCGGTTTGACAGCCGCCTGGAGGCTCCGCTGGTTGGCGATGCCGCCTGAATGCAATCTGGAGGGGTCGGCGGTGATCTGGAGCGTCGCCGAGTGTGGGTCCTGTTGATCTGGAGGGAGCCGATCTGGAGCGTCGTGTGTGCGGGATGGATGCGGCCTGGAAACAGGGCCTGCTTCGCCTTATCAGGACTGCGGCTAATCCTTGCAGTCAGGAGTGGATGCGGTTCCATCTGGAGAGGCAAGGAGTTGTGATGCGGCCTGGATGGTGGATCTAGGGTTCCAGAAAACCCTAGACAGAACCTGGAAATACGCGCAGAGAAGGAAACTGCCTGTAGAGTGGCTGATGCGGCTAGAGTTTTGCCGCCGCCTGCGGCTTCGTGAGGAACAGCCGCTCAGATCTGGATCTCGGCTTCTGGATAAAATATCTAAGGTTTCAAAAAACGAAACCCTAGCAATGATAGCATGATGCTGAATGATCTCGCGCAGAACTCGAACAAACTCACATATAAATCTTCATCACAATCTGATTCTCGAAAAAATACATAAAACAACTCAAGAACAAATCTCCGAGAATCAAACCCGATCTGATACCATGTTATAAAATATGAAGAATGCGGAAGCGATTGATAAACAGAGCATAAAGAACAAGAAACATGGACATGGGAACACATGATTTTACGTGGAACCCTACTCTGTGAGGAGCGGGATGAAACCACGGGAGAAGCCCTCAACGGGGCATGCTATGCATTGCTTTTTCTCATTTGTTATAGGAGGCTTGGGGCTCCTTATATAGCCTCCACAGGGCCTCCAAGTCCCACCACTGGACGATGTGGGACTAAACCACTGGATGGGGTAAATGGATCCTAAAGGTATCCATTTACCCATCTACAACTCAATAGGCGCACTATGAAATACTCCAACACAGAGGATGGGGGTTGGAGGAGGGGGCGAAGGGGACTGGAGAGGGGGGCGAATGGGGGCTGGACGAGGGGGCAAAAGGGGTTGGAGGATGGGGCGGCAGAGGACGGCAGCGCGGCAAAGGGTTGATGAGGAGCAGTTACGAGCGGAGAGGAGGTGCAGCAACTGTTGTTGCGGGAGGAGAGGAGGCAAAGGGGACTGGAGGGGGCGATGGATGGGGGGCTCAAGGAGGGAGCGAAGGTGGGGTTTGACAAGTGGCGGATGGGGGCTGGAGTGGAGGAGGGGCGGAGGGGCTGGAGGATGGGGCAGTGGAAGAGGGCGAGGCGGTTGAGGGGGAGACGACGAACAGCTGCATGCGGAGAGGAGGTGCAGCTGATATTGTTGCCTAAGGAGAGGAAGAGGGAGGAGAAGGGAGAGGGGGAGGGGAAGAAGGAAGAGGCGGTTGGGTGCTATTAATTAAAAAATAAAAAAATCAAAAAAACAATAAATGGCAACCCTGGATATGATGTAGTTAAATTAACTCACAAGAATGCTTGAGTTATCGAACCAATTTAACAGAGGGTTGAGTGTGAGGCTGAGTGACTATTCGGGGTTCAAGGGAGAAGATAGAACCGTTACGAGCCAACCAGATTGCCCATAGCAAAGCAACATGTTTCAAAATTTCATCTATGGGGCGATGTCTAGACCGAACCAAGGAATCCCGGAAAAGCTCCAAACTCTGTAAATTTACCCAGTTAACCCCACTCTCCCACCAAATTGTAGAATTCCTGCAGTGGAAGAAAAGATGATCCACAGATTCAATATGTGCTTCGCAAAGGGGACAACGGTTGGATGCAACATATAGATTCTTTCACAACGATCCCTCGTCATAATTCGTCTTCTACGCAACAGCCACATGAAGACTCTGATTCTTTTTACCATATTGAGATCCCAAATAAGCTTACAATCACAGACCATGTCGTCCGTTCTTAAGGGTGGTGGTCTAGAATTTGCACGGTAAGCTCTCTTAACAGAGAAAGTGTTATCCTCCCAAACCCAGTGGTCGCGTCCAGAAGGACATTCCAGATGTCTGAGCGATTCAAGGAGCAGCAAATATTCCTCAAGACGTTGATCAGAGAAATCGGTCAAGAAAGACAGCATCCAATTACCGTCCACCCACCAGTCCAATACCTTCGCACCATAGCTGGCGGCCAACGCAAAAGACGAGGGAATCTGGAGGAAAGAGGACCAGAGCTGGATCAGTTATCAGTCTAGAAAGCAAAGGAAGAGTCATCCCCAGGCACAGGTTTGAACAGGTCTTGAAAGCGAAGCATAACAGAGGTGTTACACCACTACTTAAAGAAAAAAAAGGCTTCCACCATGGAAGGAAATATCGCGATATATCGGCAATATATCACCGATATATCAATATCAAGATGGGACAGATATGGGCACCGATATGGCGATATATCCTCCTTTTCAGGCATTTCCTTCACAAAAGTGTGTCGATATGGGCGATGTTTCAGCGATATTTCACCGAAATATCGTATCGACACGATATCGAAACGATATCGAAATCGATATGGCCTTCCATGGCTTCCACCATATAGGTGTATGCCCAAAAACTTCACCATTTATCACCTCAACAAAGATTACAAGCCTAATATTGGCAAGAAAAACCAAAAAATACATGTCCCAACTTTCATCTAGCATCCTAACGTACGATACCACATTTTCGTCATACATACGGTCCTGATGGAAAACCGTACCATTTCTAGCAAGCCAAATATCCCAGATTAGTGCTACATATCTGGATATCTCCTTCTATGTGCCATCCTATCAATCCCCAATGGATTTCCAAAAATCTGACACCCTGTCGAACATAGTTGTTTGAGCCTCGTCCAGGTTCCATGCGTCCACCAAACATTTACACATAAAGAACAGATGATCTACATCTTCCACCTCTTCTGCACGTTGAGTCTGTATTCGGAACAAAATGCGCAAACCACCCCAGTAAGGAGGCTGCCACTCCTAAAAATCGGAAGGAAGACCTTGACGCGAGTTGGGACATTCCACTTCCAAATCCTCCTGCAATCCGCCTTACAACCACCGGGGTCGAAGACCATAGGGCCCTTCAAGGCTCTGTAAACCTTCCTCACTGTAAAAACGCCATCACACCAGCATTAGCAATCATGCCCCTCAGTGGGCTCGGCCACACTGTCCAGTTCCTCAAGCAACGTCAAGACTTTCAATTTCTGATCTGAGAGTTCGGATCTAAAATGCGGGAAGTAAGACCGTCCATCCCAAATCCTAGCCACCGAAGCATTCGGGTGGTAGCCAACGCCATCAGCTACGGAAAACGCACCCCCAAAGCTCCTCCTTCATGCCCATCGTCGGGTCCAGAACCATATTCCTAGAAATAATGATCATTTTTCTGCACTCAAACATATTCCTAAATGCACCCCCAAGACTGAAATATTATAAATATTCATTTTTATGCACTCAAACATATTCCAAATATGATGATGGATGTAATAGGAATAGATTTCAGAAACAAGATCAAAGCTTTCATGAAAACAGATCATGACAACATATATACCACCTCTTAAGTAACAGAACCAAGCCTTTTTCACATGGCAAGCAAAGCCGGCTAACCATGGTAACATATGTAGAAACAAGAAATATTTTCCAATAAAGGAAGTTGGCATGACCTGTAAGTACATCTTCTGTGGATGTTTCCAAGGGCAACCTGGAACTAGTCCATTTAAATCCATATCCAAAATGGGTACAGCAAACTTCACCTCCTCTCCCTGAATTTAAGTTCAGCATAACGTTCAGACAAGGATAAAAATAATAATAGGAGCTTGCACCTGGGAGTAACTCACTCTTTCGTTAGCAGAAACCAGACAGACTTCAATTCCCTGTATAAAAAACAAAAAGGTAACAACACAAAATTATGCCACCAATAAAAACCAAGACAGACATTTTATCAACACTTCTAACGATAATGTCCCAGAAGAAAATGCGTGACATTTTCAGCGTCAAAAGAAAAAGAAAATGCGTGACATTTCAGATTAAATTATCTTTATATAGGCATTTCATTGTTGATTTTTTGTAGGATGCCATCAAATTCTGTATGGTAATGTTATCATTGCATTTCACTGTCGAGAGGTGACCAATTTGAGCCTTTTAAATGCAATTGAAACTAGCTAATCTTCTTCTATCAGAAACAGAATACAAAACAAAGTATGGATCAAAGGAACGTGGCTATGCCATAAAATCATGTGAGAAGGAGCAGCACATGAAATGGGAAAGCTACAAACTATTTTTTTTTTAACTGGAGGAGAAGCTTTGCATTTATGTCGCCAACTTTGATGCCTAAGAAAACGAGATACACCTAAATTATACCTTGTTAGCATGATTATTGGTGGCACCACACTGCACCCTACAAACTTAAGTGTTTCTCGTTCGAATTCACAATTTGATCGTCCGAAATATAGGAGGTCAGTGCTTCCAAAATATGGAAACGTATATTCCAATACATGGTGACCATTTCAGATCGAACTGCCACGCTGCAGGCACAGAAGCCCTCACCAATATCGAACACCTTAGGTTTGTGGTTTTCACTTAAAAATACAACATCCAGGTTTGGATGTTTTACCAAGGGAAAAAACATGTGTTTCTTGAGAAAAGTGTGCATGACATGTATATGTACTGTTAAAATAGTTATTATTTTTAGTATTATTCTTTCAGTAATTTTCAATAGTAATTTTCAATTTTTTGTTTCATCTTTCTGTAATTTGCCCAATGGTTCTTCTCCTATATAAGGAAACGCTTGGGCCTCTCATAATGTATCCCAGTATGTTCCCATAACTTGATATCAGAGCGACGGTCCTACACCGGAGTTACTGTATCCATCCCTAACCCTAACCCTATCCCTTCCCAACCCGACACGCCCCCCACACCTCGCTCGTGCGTGCCCCTACCCCCGACCCTGCGCCCCCCCTCGCCCCCCACCCCCGACCATGTGCTCCACGCCAGCGCCCCCAACCCCCGCCGCCCCTCGCCCCAGCCCCCGCGCCGCCCCCGGCGCAGCGCCCCTCGCGCCCGTGCGCCCCGTACGCCACTCGCCCCAGAGCCCCAGCGCCCCTCGCGCCTGTGCGTCTAGGCCCAGCACCCATCGAGCCCGTGCGTTCAGACCACCGGCCCCTGCGCCCCAGTGCCCGCCCCCCTGTTCCGCATGCCCCTGGCGTCCCTGTGTCCAGGCTACCACTTCCAAGACGCCCGCTCCTTGGCCGTATGAGTCGCAAATCACCTCTGGACGGTAACTTTATACTCAAGATCGGCATGAGCTTTTACTATGGCCTCCAAACATATCGGTAGACAATTCTACAATCTGTTTTTGACTGGAAAGTGTGATTTCAAAAGTCTAAGTCACGTTTTCTGGCCCTAGCAAGCGACGAGGATTAGCAAGGATGATTGTATAAGTCTACATGTACAACCAATCCTTCGTATGATTTTGTAGACTCCATTATATCGGTCTACTTTCTGATCGAATTCTGTTATTTGACTATCTTACATCATGACAGACAACAAGGATGACATCTTCTCGTCCGGAGCCTTCAAAGGCACGGCTCCCATCGCTAAGATTGATGGGACCAACTATGAGTTGTGGTCCATGCAGTTACTCACCCTCATGCAGTGCAACAACAAGGAGCACATCCTGACAGATCTAGAGCCAGCGGACAAGACCGGGGCAAATGCTTCTTGGAAGCAAGATAATGCGTACGGGCGTGTTTGGCTTTGTGGGACTCTTACTACTGAGATAGCCAATGATATTCTAACTCATCCCACTGCCAAGGCAATGTGGGATACTTTGGCATCCACCTATGCACAGGCGAAGAATGAGGCCAAGATCCTTCAACTACAGTTTGATATCTACAACATCAAGCAGAATGGCCGCCCTCGGCATGGTTACTACTCTTCGTTGCGTGGCATGTTTGAAATGCTCCATAGCTACATGCCCATTACAACGTCTATTGAGCAGCAGAAGAGTATAAGAACTCCACGATGGTTGGAGTTTTCATGGCTGGACTTGATAGAGAATATGATGATGCACGTGCTCATCTTCTTATTGAAGCAACCATTCCCCATATAGAGGAGGCCTATAGTCGTCTCAGCCGGTTCATCATCCCGTCGACAGCAACGTCTTCGCACTCATCAGCGATGGCCGCTTCTCGTGGTCGAGGTGCAGTGATCCAATACAGAGGACGCACACCTTGAGGAAGAGGTGGTGGACGTCGCCGTGGTCCCTGCACCTACTGCTGCAAGCATGGACATGCAGAGGATACATGCTATCAAAAGCATGGATATCATGTTTCTGGTCGAGCAGCAAAGCATATTGTGTCTTCAGAAACTTCATCTCCCCGGGCCGATCCTCGCCTGGATGATATTGTCTCTCGTATTCGAGAGATCATGACTCTTGGTGCTGACACTATCTCTGATACCGCTACAGCAGCCAGAGCCGCTTCGAGCTCCTCAGCTATCACCTATGCATTTACTGGTAGTACGAATGCAGACATGACAGAGTGGATTGTGGACTCTGGTGCTTCTCACCACTTGTGTGGAGACAGAACGCAGTTGAGGTCCTACAGGGCTATACCACCTGGCAGATGGGTTGTCATTGCTAATGGCGACCGCTTACCTGTTACAGGACAGGGGGAGGTGCAGTTGACACCGTCCATTCGCCTGAAGAATGTTTTATATGCTCCTGCTTTTCGAATGAATTTACTTCCTATTAGTCAGATCGCTAAGGATATGCATTGTCGTGCCATTTTTGACCCCTCATCTCTTGTGTTTCAGGACATACTCACGGGCAGGATGATTGGGTATGGCAGTGAGCAGCGGGGACTCTACAGACTGGTCCAACCTCCTCATGCTAATGCTTCTAGTATATCTATTGGATCTGTCTCTCCTTATCTGTAGCACCTTAGGTTTGGACATCTTCCTCTACAGAAGCTATGTCATATTCTCCCTTAGATCTCTACGAGATCATCCTTTCAGTGTGAGGTATGTCAACTTGGAAAGCATCACCGTTCTTCTTTTCCATCTCGTCAAAGTCGGAGCAGTTCTCAACTATTTGAGCTCCTTCATTTAGACGTTTGGGGTCTTAGTCGTGTTCCTGATCTCCAAGGACACCGCTTTTATCTTGTAGTTGTCGATGATTTTCTAGACTTTCCTGGGTCTTCTTATTAAAGAATAAGTCTGAGGCTGGATCCGCTATCAAGTATTTTATTAATGAAATAAAGAATATTTTTTCTGCAAATGTCAAGTATATCCGTTCTGACAATGCCTTGGAATTTTGCACCTTACATCTTTCTGAGTTACTTAGATCCCATGGCATTGCTCACCAGACCTCATGTGTCTGTTGCCGAGCGCAAACACCGTTACTTGATGTGACCAGGACATTGTTGATACAGAGACAAGCTTCTCATGCTTACTGTGGTGATGCTGTCCTTACTGCTTGTTATCTGGTAAACCGTATGCCTTCGTCTGTGTTGGGAGAGAAGATTCCTTACTCGATTGCGTTTCCCGAGAAGGATCTCTTCTCTCTTACACCTCGTGTGTTTGGATATGTTGCCTTTGTTCATGATGTCTCTCCGGGACGTGACAAGCTCTCTCCTAGAGCTGTCAAGTGTGTGTTTGTCGACTACTTTCGTATCCAAAAGGGGTATCGCTGCTTTAATCCACTAAGCCAGAAATATTTTGTGAGTGCTGACGTTACTTTCTTTGAGTCGGTCATTTATTTTTCTCCTATAGGTGACAGACTCACTTCATCTGACTCTGATGATGAGATATACATGCCACCACCTCCTACAGTTGGTCCTTCATCTTCACCTACTCCTCTTCCACCACCTCCTCCACCACCTCCATTAGTTCAGTTCTTGCCTCGTGTTGTTTCTCGCGGATCTTGCTCTGTTCGTCATGCTCACAAGCCTTGCCCATCATCCAGCACGCCTCAGGTATGTAATGAGCATATTATTTCTACTGATGGCACTACTAAATTGACTGTACAACAGGAGGAGCAGGTACCCTCTCAAGAGGGAAATATACAGGCCCAGGACTTGGCAGATGATCTTGACGTACCGATTGCTCTAGAAAGCAGGTACCCTCTTGCAGCCCAGATTTCTTTGAGCAGGTTGTCAGAGGATTTCATGAGATTTACGTTAATAGCACTATCAGCCGTGTAGATACCACAGGCGTATCAGGAAGCTCTCAAAGATAGGCAGTGGATGTTAGCCATGGAGGAGATGGTTGCGCTACAGTCACGTGGTACGTGGAATCTTGTTTATGCTCATGTTGATACATCAATCGTGAGATGCAAATGGTGTCCACTGTGAAACATCGTGCAGATGGCAGTGTGGAACACTATAAGGCGAGACTTATGGCACGAGGGTTCACCTAGACATATGGGGTGGCTATCACGATACTTTCTCCCCAGTTGCCAGACATTCTACTCTACGTATTCTCCTTGTTGTTGCTGTGACACGAGATTGGCCTCTTTATCAGCTTGATGTGAAGAATGCATTCCTCTATGGTGACCTACAGGAGGAGGTATACATGCAGCAGCCACCGGGGTTTGCTATTGAGGCGGAGTGTCAGAAGGTTTGCATGTTCACAAGGCTATCTTTGGCCTCAAGCAGAGTCCAAGAGCATGGTTCCAAAAGCTCTCGGACTTGATAGAGCAGCAGGGGTTTGTAAGATCAATTGCCGATCACTCCTTGTTCATACAGAAGATCCAGAGAGGTATTACAGTCATTCTTGTTTATGTTGATAACATTATTATTACAGGGGATGACGAGCAGGGTATTCAGGGTTCCAAGGACTTCCTACGTCAGCAGTTTGTGACCAAGGACCTTGGGCATTTACGTTACTTCCTTGGAATAGAGTTTGCCAGGAATCAACGGGATCTTGTAATGACTAGGGCTGTCAGGAAAGCTCAAGCTCGATGAGCTCAACTCGGGCTCAGCTCGTTAAGGGCTCACGAGCCGGACTCGAAACATTAACGAGCCCGAGCCCGAGTTGGGTTTTATGGCTCGTTAACTTATCGAGTCCGAGTTGAGTGTTGTTCAACTCGGAAACTCGACTCGATAACTTGTTTCCCTTCTTAATAAAAAGTTGAAAACATATTATACCGAAACTTCCACATTTAGTTTGATATAAAATAGAGGTTAATATTTTGCTTGCCCAAAAAGCTACATAAAAGAGTATGAAAAATCAAAGTTACAAATGACATTTGCATAATTTAATGTATAAAATAGAACAATGACTCGTTAAGAGGTTCATGAGCCTACTCATTTTGTGGCTCGTGAGCCAGCTCAGAAACTCATTACTCGATAAGAGGCTCGTGAGCCAGCTCATTTTGAAGCTCATGAGCCAGCTCAGAAACTCGTGGCTCGATAAGATGCTCGTGAGTCAGCTCAAACTCGACGAGTTCGAGTTCGAGTTGGTGATCCAGGGATCGACCCTTATTGAGCCCGGGTTCGAGCCTTAGATTTCTTGTCGAGTTCGAATCCGAGTTGAGGTCAACTCGGCTCGTTGAACTCGATAAATACCCCTAGTAAGGACCCAGAGAAAGTATGTTATAGATCTTCTTTCAGTATGGCAGATTGCAGACCTGCCACTACTCCGCTTGACCCAAGCATGAAGTTCTATGATGATGATACTGAGGAGGTCGACAAGAGAAAGTACAGAGAGCTTGTTGGCAAGCTACTATATGTAACTATTACCAAGCCCGGCATAGCATTTGTCGTGAGCAAAGTGAGTCAGTTTATGGAGCAGTCCAGACAGGCACATATGGATGGAGTCCATATGATTCTGAGATACTTGAAGACTTCACCTGGTACTGAACTTCTTTTCAGCAGAGGCACATCTCTCTCAGTGACAGCATGCGCATATGCAGATTATGCTGGGTGTCCAAAGGATAGAAAGTCTACATCTGGATTTGCTGTGTTCATAGGGAATTCTCGTGTTTCATGGAAGAGTAAGAAGCAGACTGTGGTTGCTAGATCAAGTGATGAATCTGAATACAGGGCCATAGCACATGCTAGTACAGAGATGATGTGGGTCAGATCCGTTCTTACTGACCTGACTATAGAAGGGCATCTTCCCATGCACCTCCAATGTGATAATCAAGGTGCTCTCTTTATTGCAAATAACCAAGCCTTTCATGAGAGGACGAAGCACATAGAGGTGGATTGTCACTACACTCGTGACATGATACAGAAGGGTATTATCACTACTACGCATGTCAGCTTTGGAGAGCAGACAGTAGACATACTTACAAAGGCTCTAGTACGAGGACCTTATCAGAGATGTTGTTCCAAGATGAGTCTTACTGATATCTACGCTCCAGCTTGAGGGGGAGTGTTGAGATAGTTACTATTTTTGGTATTATCCTTTCTATAATTTTCTATTTTTTGTTTCATCTTTCTGTAATTTGCTCAATGGTTCTTCTCCTATATAAGGGAACCCTTGGGCCTCTCATAATGTATCCCAGTATGTTCCTATAACATGTACAACTTAGTTCGTTGTAACCCGTGACAAACCTTTTATTTTGTTAAGTAATGGCCACAACCAAAGCCACCTCTTGCACTTTCGTGAGACTTCTTCCCGGATATCAGCCGTAAAGCCAAAAATGTCTCTTCAAGAGGCAGCTTACCTATAATACTTAACAAAATAAAAGGTTGCATGTGGATCACATGGAATAAGAATCCTCATGTACCATCCATGCGAACTTTCATATGTGTTTCTTAGTTTAAAAATTATGAAAGCTAAATCTCGGGGAAATATCTAAAACCAAAAAGTCCCGAGCAGATGAATTACCTCCGTAGACAGAACGGTACTTATCTCGAACTTCAATCTCTCATCGTCGATCTCCGTGATGCGCTCCCTGTGGTACATTGCATACTTATCCCTACAAAATCGACAAGCATCATCCACAATGGCACATGATGAGTTTGCTGTCCACTATGCAAACCAAACATGTTCACCTGAGCTCAAGAACCAGCTTCAGCAGTCTGGTGGAATCCCTTGCGTCCCACTCGTAAAGACTGCTGCTTTTCAACTTCCCCGCATCCTCCTCCCCCTCCTCCACCGGCAGCGGATTGAAGCCCTCATCCTCCGCTGCGAAAACGACATCCGGTGCCACAAGGGGGTGGTAAGCATTGTATATCACATCCCCTGCGTCACCGACATGAGCAGAAAACGGATCAAAGGTGGCACCTTTTTGGCTACCCAATCTCTCTAGAGCGCATAAACGGCGATGAAACGCGAAACCAAGGAGAACCCACTAACATCTGACGTGATCTAAGCAGAAGGGGACGAGGAGAGTGAAGCGATCGTTGTAGGCGCCGTCCTTGCAGCCGGAGGCCAACTGCTCAACCTGGAAGGGGGGAGTATTGCGATTTGAGAGGGATGAGATGGTGAAGGGAGAAGGTGAGGGGGTTTAGGGTTTACCTTGAAGTTGAGGGATGGGTGAGAGAGGAGATGATTGAGCTGCGCCGAGATGAGGGGTGGGATGGCCCTCGACGCCATTGAGGGAGATGAAGGTGTTCTTCAGCTACTTGTCTTCGGAAGAAAGGCTGGCTTGGTGGGGGTTGAATGTGGGAGCACGAGAAAAAATCACATAGAACTTTGTGTTGCTCATCTCATATTGGTTTTTAGAATTTTAATGTCTTATCCGATATTTGAAAATAACAATGATCTTAAAGATTTATCTTACGTTGGTTTGAGATAATGTGATTCAAGGCTTCTAAGATAAAGTTAACTACTAAATTTTAGTAGTCGCAAACCATACCAAAACAATTCTTAGGTAGTGTTCGGATGCAAGCTTAAACCACTCCATGATGATTGCGAAATTCGCCTCTATAATAATGTGGAATTGTCGTAGTATAGGAGGCAAATTCGGTTCGTCAAAAAACCACTGTCGTTTGAATGTTGTGGAGTATTTATACATGGCAAGTCTGCCAAGGTCGAACGCAAGGACACAGCTACTTAATTTATTTATCGAATTTCGATTCAATAAGTACAAGTGTGAATTAATTTCAATTTCAGGTCCACATGATGAACTATGCAATTTAAAATGCAATACTAAGATGCATGCAATTTTTAGTTGGTTTTATGCAATTATAAGAGAATGGATGAGCAAATATCCAAAGGTTACATGTATGCTAAATAAAAGGATACAAATATACCCGACAACTATGAGCATCATAATAAAAATAGAAATCAGAGTAAATTTGATCACAACGTAAAAAGCGGTCATCAAATCCAAGCAAGAACAAGAAGAGCAGGGTCTCATTTTTCACATAAAAAAACACTTCAATTAAAACAATGGCACATGAGAAAATTAAACATGTTAAGATGTAGAAGACAAAACAAGGATCAAAACGACACTAAAATCATGCAATTTGGACCTACGATGCTCAAGTTATGAAAAAAACAATGCAGGGGCATAATTGTAATAAAAATGCTAGAAAAATAAATGATAAATATTGCATTTAGGTCCCTGGAGGGACCTAAATGCAAATACCAGAAACCGTCTGGGCCCTTTCATAAATTTTCCTTATGCGCGGGGGCATTTTTGTAATTTTTAAAACTTCGGAGGGCCTCCCTATAAAATACCCAAGTACGCACGTGATGCACGTGCCTGGGGACCTTTCTGCAAATCTCGAAAAGAACCGGGTCTTTCATGTAATTTACCCAGGCCCTCACGTGTTGTACATGTGAGGGACCAGGCTCAGGACGCAGCCTCTAGCTCGGGCCACGTGGCAGCAATCTGGGGCTCGAGTTAAGGTTTGGTGGGACCCGAGCCTGTGGGTCTGGAGAGGAGGCTCGGGCTGCCACGCGTCTTCATCACAGTCGTCCGATCGAACCGATCGGACGGCAACTGTATCATCTGGCTCCTCCGCCGGTCCCGGAGAAGGCGGGACTCCGGCGACCTACTCTAGGCTCCTCCGCAGTTCGTGTCAGCAGCTGAAGGTCGGGGATATTATCTGGAAGGATGGCGAAGGTCCTGGATGCATGGCTAGGCCCCGATGACGATCAGAGCTCGAGTTCGATGGAGGTTCGCCATAGAAGAAAAGCTCGATGGAGGTCCGATGACAACTTCGGCCATTGAAGGTTCATGCAAGCGTTAGTAATAGCCGAAGCGTGCGCAAGTGAAGTGCGGGTGCAGTGAGGTGAGTGGGTGGGCCAGGGAGGTGACGAGAGCGGTGGCCGGTGGCTTCTTCTCCGGCGGAGCAGGAGAAGAGGGGAGTCAGAGCGGGGGAGGGTATGGAGAAGGGAGAGGGGGTCGGCGAGGATGTTGGTGGTCGGTCGGAGCTTATGGGGTGATCAGATGAGGTTGAAGATGGATGTAGTCGGGGGTATAAATGGGAGAAAACAAGGAAAAACGATCACCTCGCTGGAGCAAGGTGTTGGCAGAGGAAGAGGCCTGGGATGGGCTTCGGTTGAAGCCCGGGGTCTTCGCATGACAGGGGCGACCGCTCCCCGGTGCTCGACGGTAACTGGAGGCAACCACTACACGGCAGAGGAGCCGCGGGTCGACACCGGGCCAAATCCATCGTTGCATCGACGTTCCGCCCCTCCGCTGTCACCGGAGGGGCAGAGGAAGCTAGGGTTAGGCCCAATAATGATGGACGAAGGTCACGGTGGCGGTGGCAAGGCTTTTATAGGGGGAGGTGGTCGGAGGTTATGAGATGGAGGGGCGGTTTCGACGGGGATTTTAATGGTGAAGGAGTAATGGAAGGAGGACATGAAGGTTGCACGAGGAAGGTGGGAGATCTGGCGACGTGGGGAAGTGTTTCGATGAGGGAGAGGTGGCCGGAGTCACCTTCCAAAATAGGAAGGGGGTAGCGGGTTGCGAGGTGAAACGGTTGGGGGAGGGGGGTTACGGAGGAGGAAGATGACCTCCTGACCGTTGGATCTAGCGATCCAACGGCTAGGATGTGAGTGCGAGTCGGTGGCTGTGATCAGATCCTGAGGGTCTGATCGTGCGGTGGAGGATGGGCGTTAAGGAGCGGCTAGGATGAAGAGCGGGGGTCCATCCAAGGGTGAGGGACGAAGGGGTGACGTGGAAGCAGGAGGGGCGTAGGATAGGATATGATCGAACGGCCGAGGTTGAAGGGAGACATGACGCAAGGATGAGCGTTGGATGAAAAGGAAATCAGAGGGCTGAGATTGGAGCGGGGGTGTGCGGCTAAGATCAGATCTCATCAGAGATCTGACGGCTGACGATGGAGCGGTGGCGGAGATGAGGGCGGTCAGGGGCAGATCTAACGGCCAAGAGAGGCACCGAGTGGTGGAAAGAGGAGAGGGCCACGTGGGCGGCCCAGCGGGCGCCACATGGCCCAATCAGAAAAATTCAAAGGATAAATACAAAGATAAATACAAAAGAAATAGTTCGAGGCAAAATTAGGAAAAAGCCAAAACATGATAGTTGCTCGTCTCGATGAGATCTACAACTTTCATGTTGGCCAAAAAGCCAAAAGAGGTCATTTGTATAAAAAGCATTTTTGGGGGTATTTTTAAGGGGGATAAAAACACCGATTTTTATTTTTGATTTATTTTTGTAATTTTTTAGTCTTTTTATGGTCAGTGATTTATGGACAATTAATCTACCTAATTTTTAGGGTTTTTGATGATAAAATAAATACAAGAAAAATATAGGAAATTAAATACAAGTAATTAAAGGATAATTATACACAATATATTACAAGATAAAAATAAAGAATTAAAGGTGCTTTTATTGGATTAATTAAGACAGGGGTTTTAATTTGCAGCTTTAGCATGATGAATACGAGATTCATCGTACCCCTATACTTAAACCATGCTCGTCCTCGAGCATCTGAAGAATGAAGGAGTCGGATTAATTCCTGACAGTGTAAGTGAAGATTTCAAGGCTCAATCTTTTGAAGACCCTCGATTTAAGAGAACCTAAAATTCTGAGTTTATCCAAGCCTTAGTTAGAAGGAATCCAACTTCTCTAATTATCAGACTCTCTTTTTGTACATATAGTATAAGGATATGAAATTTAGTGTACTGCATTTCATGAGAGCCTAGTCGATGCATCACTCAAAATTCCAGTCCCAAAGACTCTCCTCTAGGCCTTATCCTCAATACTAGGGAATAAGTCTATTCTTGCTTCAGTCAACCGTCTCATTAGTTTGTCATACTTGAAATGTTGATGGACAGCCAGATGATGGAGGTAATGGGATTGTGTCTATTTTTCTCACCCTCACATTGGAACAAGGGGCCTCTCGAGTGCCTTTTTACTCAATGCATGTAATTTTTTATACTGTTGATCAATGTGTCCGTCAAGAGAGTTGGAGTCGTCTGCACTTGTTTTTCTGGAAGTACACCGGGTGTGTCTTTTCTGAGTATCTAAGATACCTTCGACTCCCAGACTTGTATCGCTTACGATGCAGAGCCCTTTTTGTGGTGTCAGCCTGACTCCTTGGTCCTAATTAGCGCTTGATCTAAGTGGACACTTTGAAAATGTTTGGGAGCGCTCGTCATTGGTGGAAGCTCATTTGTAAATTGACTTTGGTATTTAGAGCTTTTTCTTTGACATTTCTTTTCTTTTGTTGGCTAGCTCCACTGCTTTTACCAAAAGTTGGCGCACACTGATCAACAAATTCCATTAAGTTTCATCACACCCTGGCACATAGGTAAATATCAAAGAGATAGCATAGGAATCTTGTTCACATACTGGCTAGGGTTTTGCTGACACTCAGGTCTCTTGAAGCCTTCATTAACTTTATCCCATCCTCGAATATCATTAGATCGGATCTAAACTCAAATCTCTGGTCCTAGTTCCTCAAGTGATATCGCAACTCATATCATCAATCATGCAGTTGTGGAAGTGATTGTGTTGATCATATTCTTTTGAAAGTACAGATAAAGAGTGCAATATAGCGCTCAAATCTTTCAAACTAGGGAAGTGTGGAAATTTATGTTTAGAACCCTAATGACTAAGGCCTGTTAACTCAGACTCTCAAGATCACAGAAATCAAGTGTCCTTAAAATCCTCAAGCCTTGAGTGAGTGTGAATATGTCAGGAATACACTAACTCCTTGGTTAGTGATTTTGTGTGATTTTTGGCTTTTGCAGATTTTTATGGGTTTTAATTTTGTTCCTTTTTTTAAATTATTTGGAGAGATACTGACTGGCCCAGGCTCAAATGAATAAAAGTATCCATTCTCAGCCAGTATGGGTGTAAGTACGGGCCGATAAACGGACCTGTGATCCTTAAGGACGGTGCCCGGAAATTAAATTTAAAAAGTTTTAAAAACACGAGCTAAGGCTAAAGTAAATAAACAGTAATATACGGTATACCCCATATACTTAAATTTTGCTATGTCCTCATAGCACAAGTGCCATGAAGCCAAGGCTCGATTCAAATATAGGGTGATATAACAGAACTGAGGAGGAGGATCCTCCTATACTCAGGTCAATATTGACCTCAGTACAAGAAGACAGTAAAAGGGAGGGATGAGCAGGCAGGCCCCCCCCATACTTAGGCTACAAATAGCCTAAGTAAGGTCTGAATTAGGGGGGGGAGAGTTGTTCTATGATACAAGGGTGAGAGGGAGGGAATTCGTGAAATATATACAGAGAGAGAGAGAGAGAGTATGTGAACTATACAGGGGGAGAAGGGATGAGGTGTGCGAGTATGTGCAAGTGTGGGGGAGGGGAGTAGATCATCGAGTGATCTAGTTTTTTTACTTTTTTTACAACATGCAAGAACTAGAAATAAATATGCACATGCATTTTTTTTACAGGATGCAAATGCAGGCTGACTGATTAAAAACTCCTAAAATTTCTTCACAGATTCTTTTGCGACCTCTTCAGCGGAAGCACCCGACTTCACGCCTCCATGAGGATCAAGCGTCCTCGATGATCATGGGCCCAGCCACAAAAGAAAAAGTTAGAATACTTAGAGAATTTAAATCAGCAGACATGATGCAAATAATGATGCATGAAACGAGGCCTAAAAAAATTGAAATTAATAAACAAAGAAAATCAAAATTGAATAATTAAGTTAAGCCGCATCCCCGGCAACGGCGCCATTTGATGATTGCGAAATTCGCCTCTATAATAATGTGGAATTGTCGTAGTATAGGAGGCAAATTCGATTCATCAAAAGCCACAGTCGTTTGAATGTCGTGGAGCATTTATACTTGGCAAGTCTACCAAGGTCGAACGCAAGGACACAACTACTTAATTTATTTATCGAATTTCGATTCAATAAGTACAAGTGTGAATTAATTTCAATTTCAGGTCCACATGATGAACTATGCAATTTAAAATGCAATACCAAGATGCATGCAATTTTTAGTTGTTTTATGCAATTATAAGAGAATGGATGAGCAAATATCCAAGGTTACATGTATGCTAAATAAAAGGATACAAATATACCCGACAATTATGAGCATCATAATAAAAATAGAAATCAGAGTCAATTTGATCACAACGTGAAAAGCGATCATCAAATCCAAGCAAGAATAAGAAGAGCAGTGTCTCATTTTTCACATAAAAAATCACTTCAATTAAAACAATGGCACATGAGAAAATTAAACATGCTAAGATGTAGAGGACAAAACAAAGATCAAAACGACACTAAAATCATGCAATTTGGACCTACGATGCTCAAGTTATGAAGAAAACAATGCATGGACATAATTGTAATAAAAATGCAAGCAAAATAAATGATAAATATTGCATTTAGGTCCCTGGAGGGACCTAAATGCAAATACTAAAAACCGCCTGGGCCCTTTCATAAATTTTCCTTGTACGCGGGGGTATTTTTGTAATTTTTGAAACTTCAGAGGGCCTCCCTGTAAAATACCCAGGTACGCACGTGAGGCACATGCATGGGGACCTTTCTGCAAATCTCAAAAAGAATCAGGTCTTTCATGTAATTTACCTAGGCCCTCACGTGCTATGCACGTGAGGGACCAGGCTCGGGACGCAGCCTTTGGCTCGGGCCACGTGGTAGCAAACTGGGGCTCGGGTCGAGGTTCGGTGGGACCCGAGCCTGTGGGTCTAGAGAGGAGGCTCGGGTTGCTACGCGTCTTCATCACAGCCGTCCGATCAAAACAATCGGACGGCAACTGTATCATCTGGCTCCTCCGCAGGTCACCGGAGAAGGCAGGACTCCGACGACCTGCTCTTGGCTCCTTCGCGGTTCGTGTCTGCAGCTGAAGGTCGGGGACGTTATCTGGAAGGATGGCAAAGGTCCTGGATGCACGGCTAGGCCCCGATGACGATCAGAGCTCAAGTTTGATGGAGGTTCGCCGGAGAAGAAAAGCTCGATGGAGGTCCGATGACAACTTCGGCCATTGAAGATTCCTGTAAGCGTTAGTAATAGCCGAAGCGTGTGCAAGTGAAGTGCGAGTGCAGTGAGGTGAGTGGGTGGGTCAGGGAGGCGACGAGAGCGGTGGTCGGTGGCTTCTTCTCCGGCGGAGCAGGAGAAGAGGGGAGTCGGAGCGGGGGAGGGTCTGGAGAAGGGAGAGGGGGTCGGCGAGGATGCTGGTGGTCGGTCGGAGCTTATGGGTGATCATATGAGGTTGAAGATGGTTGTAGTCGGGGGTATAAATGGGATAAAACAAGGAAAAACGATCACCTCGCCGGAGCAAGGTATTGGCGGAGGAAGAGGCATGGGTTGGGCTTCGGTTGAAGCCCGGGACTTCGCACGACAGGGGCGACCGCTCCCAGTGCTCGGCGGTGCCCGGAGGCAACCACTACACGGCGGAGGAGCCGCAGGTCGACACCGGGCCAAATCCGTCGTTGCCTCGACGTTCCGCCCCTCCGTTGCCACCGGAGGGGCAGAGGAAGCCAGGGTCAGGCCCGATAATGGTGGACTAAGGTCGACGGTGGAGGAGGCAAGGCTTTTATAGGGGGAGGTGGTCGGAGGTTATGAGATGGAGGGGTGGTTTCGACGGGGATTTTAATGGCAAAGGAGTAATGGAGGGAGGACATGAAGGTTGCACAAGGAAGGTGGGAGATCTGACGACGTGGGGAAGCGTTTCGATGAGGGAGAGGTGGCCGGAGTCACCTTCCAAAATAGGAAGGGGTAGCGGGTTGCGAGGTGAAATGGCTGGGGGGAGGGGGGTTACGGAGGAGGAAGATGACCTCCTGACCGTTGGATCTAGCGATCCAACGGCTAGGATGTGAGTGCGAGTCAGTGGCTGTGATCAGATCCTGAGGGTCTGATCGTACGGTGGAGGATGGGCGTTAAGGAGCGGCTAGGATGAAGAGCGGGGGTCCATCCAAGGATGAGGGACGAAGGGGTGACGTGGAAGCAGGAGGGGCGTAGGATAGGATATGATCGAACGACGGAGGTTGAAGGGAGACGTGGCGCGAGGATGAGCGTTGGATGAAAAGGAAATCAGAGGGCTGAGATTGGAGCGGGGGTGTGCGGCTAAGATCAGATCTCATCAGAGATCTGACGGTTGACGATGGAGCGGTGATGGACGGCGGAGATGAGGGCGGTCAGGGGCAGATCCAACGGCCAAGAGAGGCACCGGGAGGCGGAAAGAGGAGAGGGCCACGTGGGTGGCCCAGCGGACGCCACGTGGCCCAATCAGAAAAATTCAAAGAATAAATACAAAGATAAATACAAAAGAAATAGTTAGAGGTAAAATTAGGACAAAGTCAAAACATCATAGCTGCTCGTCTCAATGAGATCTACAATTTTCATGCTGGCTAAAAAGCCAAAAGAGGTCCTTTGTACAAAAAGTATTTTTTTGGGGTATTTTTAAGGGGGATAAAAACACCGATTTTTGTTTTTGATTTGTTTTTGTATTTTTTTAGTCTTTTTAATGGTCAGTGATTTATGGACAATTAATTTACCTAATTTTTAGGGTTTTTAATGATAAAATAAATACAAGAAAAATATAGGAAATTAAATACAAGTAATTAAAGGATAATTATACACAATATATTACAAGATAAAAATAAAGAATTAAAGGTGCTTTTATTGGATTAATTAAGACAGGGGTTTTAATTTGCGACTTTTAGCATGATGAATATGAGATTCATCGTACCCCTGTACTTAAACCATGCTCGTCCTCGAGCATCTAAAAAATGAAGGAGTCGGATTAATTCCTGACATTGTAAGTGAAGATTTCAAGGCTCAATCTTTCGAAGACCCTCAATTTAAGAGATCTTAAAATTCTGGGTTTATCCAAGCCTTAGTTAGAAGGAATCCAACTTTTCTAATTATCAGACTCTCTTTTTGTACATATAGTATACGGATATGAAATTTAGTGTACTGCATTTCATGAGAGCCGAGTCGATGCATCACTCAAAATTCCAGTCCCAAAGACTCTCCTCTAGGCCTAATCCTCAATACTAGGGAATAAGTGTATTCTTGCTTCAGTCAACCGTCTCATTAGTTTGTCATACTTGAAATATTTATGGACGACCAGATGATGGAGGTAATGGGATCATGTCTATTTTTCTCACCCTCACATTGGAACAAGGGGCCTCTCGAGTGCCTTTTTACTCAATGCTTGTAATTTTTTATACTGTCGATCAATGTGTCTGTTAAGAGAGTTGGTTGACTTCTCATCGAGAAGCTTCTTGAAGAACATCAGCTTTTTGAATAACCGACTTTCACGCTTTCTTTACACGCTTTTTCGGGAACTTTCAATTCCTCTTGCGCTAACGCGCTCAGTCCGTTGACCTTCCTCTCTTAGTGTGCCAAGCATTCATAAGATGGCAAGGGGGGATAAGCAAGAGCTGTGCTTACCGTGAATCTGTCTCATAGCCTGAGAAGCGGAAAGAGTTCATTGTCAACCATCGCGATTATGAAAAGGAATATATATGGGTCTCCTCATACACATCTATACATATACATAAACAGGCTTATCCCAATTCGCACTCAGAAACACACTATTCGCAGGGTCATGACATGATAGCATTGTGGAGCCAGAAAACACACTACTCAAAAAAGTCAGCAAGCCAGTGCATAGATTGACTTCCTTTTGTGAGAAAACTAACCGCTCACCTTCGCTTTGCCGCTCGCCTTCTCCCCTCTCTGCACTTGTTTTTCTGGAAGTACACCGGGGTGTGTCTTTTCTGAGTATCTAAGATACCTTCGACACCCAGACTTGCATCGCTTACGATGCAGAGCCCTTTTTGTGGTGTCAGCCCGACTCCTTGGTCCTAATTAGCGCTTGGTCCAAGTGGACACTTTGAAAATGTTTAGGAGCGCTCGTCATTGGTGGAAGCTCATTTGTAAATTGACTTTGGTATTTAGATCTTTTTCTTTGACATTTCTTTTCTTTTGTTGGCTAGCTTCACTGCTTTTACCAAAAGTTGGCGCACACTGATCAACAAATTCCATTAAGTTTCATCACATCTTGGCACATAGGTAAATATCAAAGAGATAGCATAGGAATCTTGTTCACATACTGGCTAGGGTTTTGCTGACACTCAGGTCTCTTGAAGCCTTTATTAACTTTATCCCATCCTCGAATATCATTAGATCGGATCTAAACTCAAATCTCTGGTCCTAGTTCCTCAAGTGATATCGCAACTCATCTCATCAATCATGCAGTTGTGGAAGTGATTGTGTTGATCATATTCTTTTGAAAGTAGAGATAAAAAGTGCAATATAACGCTCAAATCTTTCAAACTAGGGAAGTATGGAAATTTAAGTTCAAAACCCTAATGACTAAGGCCTGTTAACTCAGACTCTCAAGATCACAGAAATCAAGTGTCCTCAAAATCCTCAAGCCTTGAGTGAGTGTGAATGTGTCAGGAATACACTAACTCCTTAGTTAGTGATTTTGTGTGATTTTTGGCTTTTGCAGATTTTTATGGGTTTTAATTTTGTTCCTTTTTTTTAAATTCTTTGGAGAGACACTGACTGGCCCAGGCTCAAATGAATAAAAGTATCCATTCTCAGCCAGTATGGGTGTAAGTACGGGCCGATAAACGGACTCGTGATCCTTAAGGACGGTGTCATATGCGGTATCCTCTAAACCACCCACTCTGCTAAGGGAGACCGAAGTTCCCTCACTGAAAATGTCTACTAAGCCTAGTAGTCAGAGTCTAATTCCAAGAAGTTTTTTTTGAAAAGGAATATTTACAAAAATTAATCCCTCAAATTTAATAAACAATTTATACAAGGTTTTTACAACACTCAATTCACAAGTTTACCAAAACCCAGCCCTAAAATAAAATTTAAAAAGTTTTAAAAACACGAGCTAAGGCTAAAGTAAATATACAGTAATATACGGTATACCCCCTATACTTAAATTTTGCTATGTCCTCATAGCACAAGTGCCATGAAGCCAAGGCTCGATTCAAATATAGGGTGATATAGCGGAACTGAGGAGGAGGATCCTCCTATACTCATGTCAATATTGACCTAAGTACAAGAAGACAGTAAAAGGGAGGGATGAGCAGGCAGGTCCCCCCCATACTTAGGCTACAAATAGCCTAAGTAAGGTCTGAATAAGGGGGGAGAGTTGTTCTATGATACAAGGGTGAGGGGGAGGGAATTCGTGAAATATATATACACACAGAGAGAGAGAGAGACAGAGAGAGAGAGACAGAGAGAGAGAGAGAGAGAAATATACAGGGGGAGATGGGATGAGGTGTGTGAGCATGTGCAAGTGTGGGGGAGGGGGGTAGATCATCGAGTGATCTAGTTTTTTTACTTTTTTTACAACATGCAAGAACTAGAAATAAATATGCACATGCATTTTTTTACAGGATGCAATGCAGGCTGACTGATTAAAAACTCCTAAAATTTCTTCACAGATTCTTTTGCGGCCTCTTCAGCGGAAGCACCCGACTTCACACCTCCATGAGGATCAAGCGTCCTCGATGATCATGGGCCCTGCCACAAAAGGAAAAATTTAGAATACTCAGAGAATTTAAATCAGCAGATATGATGCAAAAATTGATGCATGAAATGAGGCCTAAAAAATTGAAATTAATAAACAAAGAAAATCAAAATTCAATAATTAAGTTAAGCCGTATCCCCGGCAATGGCGCCATTTGATGATTGCGAAATTCTCCTCTATAATAATGTGGAATTGTCGTAGTATAGGAGGCAAATTCGGTTCATCAAAAACCACAGTCGTTTGAATGATCTGGAGTATTTATACTTGGCAAGTCTACCAAGGTCGAACGCAAGGACACAGCTACTTAATTTATTTATCGAATTTTGATTCAATAAGTACAAGTGTGAATTAATTTCAATTTCAGGTCCACATGACGAACTATGCAATTTAAAATGCAATACTAAGATGCATGCAAATTTTAGTTGGTTTTATGCAATTTATAAGAGAATGGATGAGCAAATATCCAAGGTTACATGTATGCTAAATAAAAGGATACAAATATACCCGACAATTATGAGCATCATAATAAAAATAGAAATCATAGTCAATTTGATCACAACGTGAAAAGCGATCATCAAATCCAAGCAAGAACAAGAAGAGCAGGGTCTCATTTTTCACATAAAAAATCACTTCAATTAAAACAATGGCACATGAGAAAATTAAACATGTTACGATGTAGAGGACAAAACAAAGATCAAAAGGACACTAAAATCATGCAATTTGGACCTATGATGCTCAAGTTATGAAGAAAACAATGGAGGGACATAATTGTAATAAAAATGTAAGAAAAATAAATGATAAATATTGCATTTAGGTCCCTGGAGAGACCTAAATGCAAATACCAAAAGCCGCCTGGGCCCTTTCATAAATTTTCCTTGTGTGCGGGGGTATTTTTGTAATTTTTGAAACTTCAGAGGGCCTCCCTGTAAAATACCCAGGTACGCACGTGAGTCACGTGCCTGGGGACCTTTCTGCAAATCTCAAAAAGAACCAGGTCTTTCATGTAATTTACCTAGGCCCTCACGTGCTGTGCACGTGAGGGACCAGGCTCGGGTCGCAGCCTCTGGCTCGGGCCATGTGGTAGCAAACTGGGGCTCGGGTTGAGGTTCGGTGGGACCCGAGCCTGTGGGTCTAGAGAGGAGGCTCGGGTTGCTATGCGTCTTCATCACAGCCGTCCGATCGAAACGATCGGACGACAACTGTATCATCTGGCTCCTCCGCATGTCCCCGGAGAAGGCGGGACTCCGGCGACCTGCTCTTGGCTCCTCCGCGGTTCGTGTCAGCAGCTGAAGGTTGGGGACGTTATCTAGAAGGCTGGCGAAGGTCCTGGATGCACGGCTAGGCCTCGATGACGATCAGAGCTCGAGTTGGATGGAGGTTCGCCGGAGAAGAAAAGGTCGATGGAGGTCCGATGACAACTTCGGCCATTGAAGGTTCCTGCAAGCGTTAGTAATAGCCGAAGCGTGCGCAAGTGAAGTGCGAGTGCAGTGAGGTGAGTGGGTGGGCCAGGGAGGCGACGAGAGCGGTGGCCGGTGGCTTCTTCTCCGGCGGAGCAGGAGAAGAGGGGAGTCAGAGCGGGGGAGGGTCTGGAGAAGGGAGAGGGGGTCGGCGAGGATGCTGGTGGTCGGTCGGAGCTTATGCGGTGATCAGATGAGGTTGAAGATGGCTGTAGTCGGGGGTATAAATGGGAGAAAACAAGGAAAACGATCACCTTGCCGGAGCAAGGTGTTGGCAGAGGAAGAGGCATGGGCTGGGCTTCGGTTGAAGCCCAGGATCTTCGCACAACAGGGGCGACCGCTCCCCAGTGCTCGGCGGTGCTCGGAGGCAACCGCTACACGACGGAGGAGCCGCGGGTCGACACCGGGCCTCGATGTTCCGCCCCTCCGTTGTCATCGGAGTGGCGGAGGAAGCCAGGGTTAGGCCCAATAATGGTGGACGAAGGTCGACGGTGGAGGAGGCGAGGCTTTTATAGGGGTAGGTGGTCGGAGGTTATGAGATGGAGGGGCAGTTTCGACGGGGGTTTTTATGGCGAAGGAGTAATGGAGGGAGGACATGAAGGTTGCGTGAGGAAGGTGGGAGATCTAGCGACGTGGGGAAGCGTTTCGATGAGGGAGAGGTGGTCGGAGTCACCTTCCAAAATAGGAAGGGGGTAGCGGGTTGCGAGGTGAAATGGATGGGGGAGAGGGGGTTACGGAGGAGGAAGATGACCTCCTGACCGTTGGATCTAGCGATCCAACGGCTAGGATGTGAGTGCGAGTCAGTGGCTGTGATCAGATCCCGAGGGTCTGATCGTGCAGTGGAGGATGGGCGTTAAGGAGCAGCTAGGATGAAGAGCGGGGGTCCATCCAAGGGTGAGGGACGAAGGGGTGACGTGGAAGCAGGAGGGGCGTAGGATAGGATATGATCGAACAGCGGAGGTTGAAGGGAGACGTGGCGCGAGGATGAGCGTTGGATGAAAAGGAAATCATAGGGCTGAGATTTGAGCGGGGGTGTGCAGCTAAGATCAGATCTCATCAGAGATCTGACGGTTGACGATGGAGAGCGGTGATGGACGGCGGAGATGAGGGCGGTCAGGGGCAGATCCAACGGCCAAGAGAGGCGCTGGGTGGCGGAAAGAGGAGAGGGCCACGTGGGCGGCCCAGCGGGCGCCACGTGGCCCAATCAGAAAAATTCAAAGAATAAATACAAAGATAAATACAAAAGAAATAGTTAGAGGTAAAATTAAGAAAAAGTCAAAACATGAAAGTTGCTCGTCTCGATGAGATCTACAATTTTCATGTTGGTCAAAAAGCCAAAAAAGGTCATTTGTACAAAAACATTTTTGGGGGGTATTTTTAAGGGGGATAAAAACACCGATTTTTGTTTTTGATTAGTTTTTGTATTTTTTTAGTCTTTTTAATGGTCAGTGATTTATGGACAATTAATCTACCTAATTTTTAGGGTTTTTGATGATAAAATAAATACAAGAAAAATATAGGAAATTAAATACAAGTAATTAAAGGATAATTATACACAATATATTACAAGATAAAAATAAAGAATTAAAGGTGCTTTTATTGGATTAATTAAGACAGGGGTTTTAATTTGCGACTTTTAACATGATGAATACGAGATTCATCACTCCACTGCGAAGTGCCCTTCCAAATTCATCAGGTACTCACTGGTTTCAACCCATATCCATTTTCAACGCTTTCCTATGTGTTATGGGTTACAACTTACAAGGCATCTCACTATTGTCTTATGGGGGGCGTTTGGTATTGTCTCGTCGAGCCACCCTCAAGAGGACGTGCCTTGTTTGGTCGCTCCTCGACGTCTCTTTGTGCATGTAAAACCCCAACCCTCAAACATACACCCACATTTAAAACTTACAAAGTATTTGTATGGGTTATAAGTGGCGGGGATTACTACTTAACTACTTGAACTTAAGCATTTTGGATGGTTATCAACGGGTTCAATCGAGCCCATACGCAACAAGTTGCCAGAGTCAGTTTTCGTCAATAACAGATAGGAGACATAAGCCTGGGACATTACAAATGATACCATAACGAATACTCTCTTATAATTGAAAGGGCTACTATGAAGGGACCTAAGTTGGGAGCGTGCAACAACCACTATCACTAAGAATGAGTGATGGGATATGTCGTAACGAGGACATTACGAATATAAGTGGGGGAGATTGTAACACCTCGACCCCCAAACATAGTCCCACATCTAAAACTCATGAAGTACGAGTGTGGATATAAGTGTTGAGGAGTACTGCTTGACAACGAGAGTTTGACCATTTTGGGTGGTTGTCAATGGGTTCAATTAGACAAGAAGCTAGCAAGTTCTTGAGATAAATTGTTCTTGATAATGAATCAGGAACTTAAGCCCAAAATGTTACAAATATTATCAGAGCCGGTTTCCTCTACCATTAAAAAGGACCACCCAAAGGGACTTAAGCCAGGGAGCATGCAACCGCCATAATACTGGGAATAAGTGAGATCCATGATGCAATGAGAACGTTGTGAATATAAATGGGGGGATGTAACACACCACCCAAAACATATTCCTATATCTAAAACTCACGAAGTGTAGGTGTTAGTTTTAAGTGATGTAATTACTACTTGACAACTTGAGGGCTTAAGCATTTTGAGTGTTATCAACGAGTTCAATCGGACACGTATCCAATAAGTTGTCAGGATCAATTTTCGTCAATAATGGGCCAGAGATCTATGTTCGGAATATTACAAATGATATTAGAACAGATTTCCTCTGATAGTGGAAAGAGCTATCTGAAGGAACCTAAACTAGGAGCGTGCAGACGCCGCTCTCATTGAGAATAAGTGAGGTCATATCACAACAAGGACGTTGTGAATATAAGTGGAGGAAGTTGCAACACCCCAACCATCAAATAGAGTCTCACATCTAAAACCATGATTTTTTGGTGTGGGTTATAAGTAGTGGAGATTAGTACTTGATAACTTGGACTTAAGCATTTTGGGTGTCAACAGGTTCAACTGGGTTCAAGCCCAACAAATTGTCAAGGTCTATTTTCCTCGACAAAGGATCAAGGATCAAAACTCAGGACGTTATAAATGGTATCAGAGCGGGTCTCCTTTAATGATGGAAAGGGCTACCCAAAGGGACTTAAGCTGGGAGCGTGCAACTATCACTGTCGCTGAGACTAAGTGATGAGTTTTGTTGCAACGAGGACATTGCGAATATAAATGGGAGATGTTGTACACCCCAATCCACAAACATAGTCCACATCTAAACTTACGAAGTGTGGACGTGTGTTATAAGAAGTGGGCATTAGTACTTGACAACTTAGGATTAAGCATTTTGAGTAGTTGTCAACGGATTCAACTGGGTTCAAACCTAACAAGTTATCAGGATCAATGCTCATCGATAACATACTGGAGACCTAAGCATGTGGCGTTACAGTATCTCCTTCTTCCCACATTCTCCTCCTCACAACCCCGTTTCTGTTACTAGATCACCGAATTATCAATTCGTATGTACTCCACCAACCCTATCCTCTAAGAATGTGTCTTCTTTCCCCTCCATCATTATAAGTGCAATCCCCATACTGCCTACCTCTGGCTCAGCTAGTGGTGATGGGTTATGAGATTACATAAGACATTCACTCACAACCGCTCGTGATTTCTCTTCGAGGGACATGAGCTCTCCATCCCATTGTAGTTCGAGCACTTCTTTATCCCCCAATATCATGAGCAGAAGGATAACAGAGGTTCTCGACCAGATATTTGAATTTACGCTAAAGGTGTGGTTTCTTCTTCACTTGTATTTCCTTTTCTCGTTGGAGTCCGGCACGATCATGCATCGTCGTATCTGTAAACTTCCTTTTCCCTTTTATATCTATTAAATGTTCTTTTCTCCGTTAAATTTTTCCTGTGATATCTTCTCATAATAACAATGGTGTTCCCTAACTTGGGTGGCCCTTGATATGCAGTAATGATATCGATTTTCTTTGATACATGTGATATATGTACTGCATAATGAAAAAGATTAACATTTCTGTATCTTCGATAATCTCATATCTAGTTGTTATATTTCATGTTGTTGTGATGTTGCGAAATACCTATATGTGTTAACTTTGTTTTATTGTGTTTAATCGTACGTTTGTGGCACTTAAAATGGAACATATTTTCATCTAACGTTACATATTTGTGCAAGAACTTGGCACATGTTTTGACACGTGTTATATCTCGTGTTCATGTGCTTTGTGTTTGTGCATTATCGGTAAAGATCACTTGAACTTATCCGAATCCAATACATTAGTTACGATGATTTTACGTGTTACGTTTTTTTTCAACGTGGACATTCATGAATTAGGACAATTCAATATTTATAAATGGATTAATTGGATTATGATTCCACAACATGCATCCTATAATATATTTGTAAATGGATTAATTGGATTATAATTGGATTTTGATTCCACAACATGCATCCTATCTGAACTCACAAGAGTGAGTTGTGTTGATTTATGTTTGTGATACACATGGACGAAATCAGGAACTTTGACTTGGGAGGCAAGTTACTAAGCAATTATTTATTGATATTAATTTATCATTTTTTGTCATTTTAGTTTTCATTTTTTATTGAACTTCCATCAGTGGCATAATTTAATAAAATGATTATAGAATATTTGACACTGCACTTGCAAAAATTTTTTAGAAAGATACCTCATTAAATTTTCAATTTTATATAAATATCTCCCCAAAAGTTGCATTTTCCTAAAAATCGACATTTAAGGGAAAATACACTCCTCGCTACGGTAATATGAGTCTATACTCATGCTCTTTAAAAGTATGTTACCATATTGTCCGTTGTTAAATATATAGTGATGAATATCATTCATTGTGAAATAATTTTGTACATCAGCGGTAAGCGTCAGATCCATCGCTATATCAATAGCAGCAATCTTTATAAAGGGATGCAGACAAACTTATACAATAGGGATATGATATCCATATCCATTTCAAATTTTGGATAAAGAAATAGATATCTTGCGGATATTGGAAATCGTAAATTATATTTTTAAATATGGATGCAAACAATTATAATTCGGCTATGAATATTTAACAAACAAATATTGAGTTTCCTATGAATAACAAACGCCTCTTCAAAGCTTATTAAAATTTAAATTAAGAGTTGATTAAAAATACTAATTACATATAAGTAATATCAGAAATAGTTTATGAAAATGGATATACTGGTACAAATACAGATGTTTGTGGATATCAAAGTGGTGTCAATATGGCATCCATTTTAAAATGAATAGGGACGTGGCTATTCAAAACAATATAAAATATACACATTGGTCGATCGAATACGAGTATATCCTTATTCGTTTGCATTCCTATTCCCGACCTATAGGTATTATGTGACCTGCATATTGTTATGGAGCCATTCTAGTCATGGAACATGTTCTCGCAGAGCAACTGTTCTCACACAGCCATACACAAATCACTGCTCTTTATCTAATATCAGTCACTTTTATCTCAGAAAAAATATGAAATCCATATATTGCTTGTTGGCTCAACACGAAATCCAACAGCTACCTCGTACAAAACAACCAATTAAACTCGGTATACATGGTTCAAAACCCCTTTAACAACTTTAATACCGTCTAAACTCGATATAAGCCATTCTATTCTCTTTGTCAAACATGAAAGTGATGAGTCATATATTCTTCTGTAGTAGTTGGACTCATGAATTACTTTTGGAGTACCATTAATTAGAAATATTTTACTATCATTGACTTTGGGAGGAACTCTCATGTTGGCAAAATACAACACCTCTAGATTCCAGTCACCCTTGTGTCTTCTGAGTTCCATCCATTCCAGACTATGTAGCAAAGTATTTATCAAAAAAATTCGGTTTAATTGCCATAGAAGAAATACAAGGATACATCGAAAAATATATCTATTGCTAGAAAGTTCACAAGACAAACAGTTCACTGATACATGAAGAATATTAAGACTACAATGACAATAGCATCATTTACGCATTGAGAGGGACATCTAGAAGTGTAACCATTGTAAAATAACAAAGATAGTGTAAGAGGTGGCAATGAATCTGAAGCAACATCATGGTAGATCTTTCACAGGACTCCAAGACTACTTGAACTTGTTTGCATCATGCCATATTCTCAATTTTTCGTGTGATGGGCTAATAAAAACATCTTGAGTGTAGCCTGCAAAAATCCACATGTAGCCTGCAATGAAATGAGGAATAAGAGATCCGTAAATAAGGAATGAAATAAATCATTGCAATGGGAATAGATAAAAGATTATGTCTAGTACCACATCGTATCTAACTGAGAAGCTTTTCGTTGGGGCCACTGTGAACATCATTGAATTCCTACATGTTATACAAAGAACTTATATTTCAATTAACAAAAAAAGATATTTGAGGCTAACAAAAGGAAAAATTTATCCAACATGCAAAATCTATCCAACGTGCATTACCTTCTCAGGACACGTCGTTTGGTAATGTCCTTTAGCCCCACAGTTTTCACACGCTCTTTTCTTAATTTCACCTTTTGAATGAGACACCTCGATGCCAGATTTCATTCTCCCTGCTTTTCGCGGCCTCCCTTTAGCTTTATAAAAAGTGGATCCCAAATATCGAGATGACTAACTCTAGATTCTTCAATAGAATCTACTTCGACTGTAGACGGTTGGACAAGCACTTTGGTTGCTTGCATTTGCTCCATTCTTTTTAAACCTTCCTCAGCTATTTCCAAAGCAGGTTCTAAGGAACTCCCATCCAAAGATGCCCAATCGTACATCTCAGAATGCAGTGATCGGAGGGTCCATAACTTGTTGAGACGTGGCTTGTCTTCGGCTCTACAAACATTATGTTTTTTTGTTCAGGTCTATAGATGTTGTGTTCCGAAGAATTGGATTTGCCATCCAAAAGGGATTGGCGACGCAACTTGTTGCCCGTCTCCCAACAATTTCGTTGTAATTTGTTTTTCTGCATTATTTTGTATGACGGAATGCAAAATTTTCAATTTTTTGAAAAATTCTAACAGTCATAGACCATCGTGGAAGTAGATACTCCTTGGGTATTTCTTGTAGGCCCTTCTTCTTCAAAATATAAATAACATGACAACAGAGAATACCTTCGGAAGAAAACTTCTTGCATGAACATGTGGATCTTCTTTCTTTCATGTAAAAATCTACTAAAAACTTTCGATTTTGACTCGCATGTAGAAAAACTTCATGTATAACAACATTATCATCCTTCGCGACTTTAAGGCATGCACAATTAACACTCTTCTTAAATTCTTCTTGGAATTTTGTGAAGTTCACAGGAGTGTAAAAGGAGGAAACATGTAATTCCATTGTATCTTTTATAAAAAAAATAGTTTATTTTTACAAAATTGGAGCACACAACTATTTGTGGTCAGGATATATTACTGCACGAACAAGCAAAAAATTATTTAGAATCACATACCATTTAATGTATGTAAGATGGGTCAATGAAAGAGGCAGCACATCATCATCCACCTCAAGATGCTGATGGGCTTAATCCATAGCCAATATCCTGTTTATATCTACAATATCGATATTAAAGAAGCAACACTTACGTCATATAGGCAATAAAAATGAAAGGAAATCAAGGAAAAGCTCCAGACGGAGCAAATGAATGAATCAGAGGTTACATTAGAATGGACGTACCCTGGTACAATCACCAATGGGGCGGACGGAGATGGGGATCAAGAGCGTGAATGGATCGAGCGTGCGAAGTGAGGGTTGCAGGCGAGCAAGGAACGGTGGTCCGGAGCACGCAGAGAGAGAGAGAGAGAGCACTGGAGGGGGAGAATGCGATGGAAGGGATCGAGGGCTACATGTCGACGTGGGGTGCGGGAGAGGGGTTAGGTGGTCTGCGGGTGCTTCTAATACGTCGTTCGTTCCTTCCGCAATCCAACGGTGGAGAGGGTGGGTGCAGCCAATTGGCTGCACCACCCGGCTCAGCTCCCTTTCCCATATGTATGTATGTATGTATGTATGTATGTATGTATGTATGTATGTATGTATATGTATGTGTGTGTGTGTATATACGGTTCAATGGGGGTACCACGGGGGAGATAACTTGAATTCCCCCACCCATTTTTTATTTTTTTTAAGAATACTTCTGCGAATTTTCATCACTATATCTCTATATTATGTCATTCAAGTTTCGTATGAAAACAAAAACTCCTACGGCCTCTATCCAAATATGTTGATTTCAACAATTCCGCGACCGTTAAAAATTGGTTGTCTAAATAGAGGTTGTTGGAGTCTCTGTTTCGTACGAAACTTGAATGACATAATATAGTGATAAATTTCCATGAAAGTATTTTTCAAAAAAAAATAAAAATAGGAAAAATGGGGCGGGGACCCAAGTTAGCTCCTCTAAGGGCCACCCAATTTACCCATACATATAGGGAAAAATGGGGTTGCCTCCGCCCCATTTTCCGACGAATTGTTATTTTTTTTCAAAAGTATTGTCATGTATTTTCATCACTACATCACTCTAATATGTCATACCAATTTCGTCAGAAACAGAGAATAATATGACTTCCATATAGAATAGTAATTTAACGGTTTTAGAACTGTTGTAATTGATATGTTTTAGATGAAGGGCATAAAAATCTTTGTTTCTGATGAAATTAGAATGACATATTAGAGGGATATAGTGATGAAAATACATAATGATATTTTTGAAAAAAAAAGCTCAAATATGAGGCTGGGCAGCCATGTTAGGTTGATTCTGTACCATGGTATATTGTGACGATACAACTCTGAATAATTCATGATGCATCCGTTTATGATGTTTGCATAGCTTGGTATATCGTCACAACCCGTCCCATTAGTTGAGACGAGCATAACATGTCATTATCTTATCACGTTAATTGTATCTAATCATGTGTCCATGAAAAAAATTGATAGTTATTCATATTCTGATATCAATTCCTCCCAAAATACAATGGAACACCTAAAACTAATATACCAATGTTCCAAAAACGAACACACGTTGATTCATAGTTCAAAAAGGAAGAAACAACACATTTCCCTCTTTACATATAACCTTGTACAAGATATATTGTTGTATATCTGTAAAGATTAGGATTCCATTATTTCCAACCATATCATACACGATATCCCAAAACTTTACCAAAAGATGAAAAACCTCAAAATGGTACGACCTCCTATCTGTGTGCAATGTTCTCGTGCCTCCTACGATTCCAGCTTGGGTATGTTTATGTAAATAGATGGTTGATCCTGTGAGAGCCAAAAACTGAGAGAGCATGAGAGTAGTGAATTTGGACGACTATATTATGTCATCTCTCTCCTGATTGATTGGAGGAGAGAGAATAACAGAATATAGTAGTCCAGATTCATTGCTCCCATGCTCTTATAGTTTTTGGCTCTTACAGAATCATCCCTCTATGTAAATAATAAATAATCAAGGGGTGACTTTCAAACTTTTTGGTAAACAAGTTAATTTGCAATGTATTACATAACTATTTACCAAGAAAAGATTTAAGAAAGAAAAAAAAAGCAAAATTTTACATTTCACATAGATGAATAACTATTTGAAAATAGCATAACATGATATTATATTATAAAATATTTTAACATCTTACAAGCATAATTGAAAATGTTATATTGCTCCAACATGTCATACTAATTTCCTGAAATGTAAAAGATGTCAAAGGAAGAGAAACTCAACCCAAGATCATGAGAAACATTTCCATGTACGTAGACAATCCCAAGAATGGAGGACATCTTGCATACGACCCAAAGTCCATTTATATACAATTTGTGAGCCCAAAGATATCGTGTGCCACAATAAGTATGTCATAGGTATACTACGATGATACATCCACACTAACATATGCTAACTTGTTCATGCTATTCAAGAGAATAGGCCATCATACTGTACATTTATCTTATATCGTTTTATGGACAAAAAATTGGCATAATCGATACACCATATTCACATCAAATTCACATTTAATTCATGACCATTAAACATATATAATTAACCTTGCCAACATATAATACATAAATGTAGCATATTAAACTGCATACAAAATTTATATAATAGAAATACTTTACAAACATGGAAGGCACTTGCTATAAAATTAAGCGAAAAATACTTGGGATTGGGGAGCCTACACCCATGTGGATGTAACTTTCATACACCCACCTCTTTTCTCTCAAATTTTTTTATTTTTTTGAAATGGATCCTTAGGGATTTAATTAAAATATTAAGTAGAATATGTGTTTCAACATTCATGTTCAACATGCATTTCTAACATTTCCATCGAACGGGGTCGATTTCAGCAAATCCAAGACCATTAAAATTTGACTGTCTTGATGGATAAGTTAGAAGTCACAAAATAAATTGAAATTTGAATGACGCAATGATATATATTGTGATCTAAATCCCATAAGGAATCAATTAAAAAAATTGAAAAAATTCAGGAGAAAAGAGGCGGGTGTAGGAAACTTATCTACACATGGGCGTAGGCTCCCTTTTCTCTTTTTATAATAATAATAATGCTTACAATGATAATAATCCATGTTACTCAACTAGATTCACCCAAGTCACTGCCCTAAAAGATATGCAACCCATGGTATTATATGGAATCAACATAAAATTAATGTATGAAGCTAATTGAACCTACAATATGTATGTTGCTACATCGAAAAAACTATTTATAAGCTTGCGTTTAAGAGTGAATAAGTTATGTATTGCCATCAACTAGACCACATAAAACATATAAGGGACGCGAACAACACACGAAGAGCGCCAAGAATGTGAAAAACTAATGAAGAACAAGAAGAAATGAATAGCATATGAAAGACTCGAACAATGTACGAAGAACACAAACAATGTGGAGAACGTGCGAAGAATGTATGTAACGTCCCGGGCTTAGGTCTCCGGTCCATTATCGAGGAAAATTGGCCATGACAACTTGTTGGGTATGGGCTCAGATGGACCCGTTGGCAATCACCCAAAATGCTTAAGCCCAAGTTGTCATGTAGTAATCCCCACCACTTATAACTCACTCTCACACTTTGTGAGTTTTAGATGTGAGACTATTTTTGGGGGTATGGGTGTTACAACATTTTGTAATGTCCTGGTCTTAGGTCCTCGGTCCATTATCGATGAAAATTGTCCCTGACAACTTGTTGGGTACATGCCTAGATGGACCTGTTGGCAACCACCCAAAATGCTTAAGCCAAACTTGTCAAGTAATAATCCCCACCACTTATAACCCACTCTCACGCTTTGTGAGTTTTTAGATATGGGACTAACTTTGGGGGCATGGGTGTTACACCCCCCCATTTATATTCGTAAAATCCTCGTTGCGACATGGCCCATTACTTATTACTAGTGACAATGGCAGTTGCACGCTCTTGGGTAGCCATTTCCTCCTATCTCTTTGTAGGGGTGGCTCCATCACTCGGGTAGCCCTTTCACTATCAGAGGTAACCCGCTCTGATACCATTTGTAACGTCCTGGGCTTATGTCCCCGGTCTGTTATCGAGGAAAACTGGTCCTGACAACTTGTTGGGTACATGCCCAGATGGATCCGTTGACAACCACCCAGAATACTTAAGCCCAAGTTATCAAGTAGTAATCCCCACCATTTATAACACACTCTCACAGTTTTAGACGTGAGATTATCTTTGGGGGTTTGGGCACGTCTAAAACTCACAAAGTGTGAGAGTGGGTTATAAGTGGTGAGGATTACTACTTGACAACTTGGGCTTAAGGATTTTGGGTGGTTGTCAACGGATCCATCTGGGCTCGTACCTAACAAGTTGTCAGGGCCAGTTTTCCTCGATAACGGACCGTGGACGTAAGCCCGGGACGTTACAATGTAAATCTCTCATAACTTTGACAAAGCTTTCCTTTTTTATCAAGTGATATATCAAGGAAAAGTTTGATAAATTTTCCTCTCGTAAAAATAATCTCTGAAAGTAAAATGTGGATCAATATATGATGAATCTATGATTCGTCATCTTTATTTATTTATTTTAGCTTAAAATCCTTTATAAAACACCTATATATAACACTAACTCCATCTTACTAACTTGTATCTATGTGTAAATATTGTATATTTCTATATTATTTTAACCTAAAATAAATAAATAAATAAAGAAAGGAAAATAAAGAAAAGAAAATTAAAAAAGGAAGACTGTATACAGGCTGACCCGAACCCTGAGAGAAGGTCAAGACTTGGCCTGATCGACCAGGAATAAAGTAGGGGAAGATATGGTCCTTAAGCGGAAAATCCAAAAAATGTGTGTGTTGTTGTAAATACTTCTCACTTATTTTGTGTATATATGTATAAAACTGACACTAATTTATTTGTGTGCTAATTGACCTCAAATCAAATAACTTTCAAAACCAAAGTTGTAAATCATGTACAGAATAAAAGCAACCACACTTGGAAAAAGCCACTAAGCACTAATTGAAAGACCAATTCCGGCTCCATATAAATTCAAATAGAAACAATCTCACTTCCATTGGTTTCTAAATTAAATTATCTTTAAAATGGCTATAATTTCATAATTTTTAAAGTTACGAGTAAAAAGTTGGTTTTCTGGGGTGGTTTGTGCAATTTTCTCATGTATTTTTAAATATTGTATTTGTATATTTTTATAAATTATTTTTACTGATTATTTAAAACAAAAATAAAAAAATTAAAACAAAAAAAAACTAATTTGCTTATTTACCCATGTAGATAATGTCATATTTGTATATAACATATGTATATATTTATTTTTCTTAACTAACTCCACAAAAAAATAAAAAATTAACTTTTATTTTTCCAATTAATAAAGTGACTAAAATTCAAAAAAATTAGTTAATTTTGTAAATTATTTTATCTCTCTTTATCTTTATCTCATTTCAATTTTCATCTCTCTTATCTCTTTATCCAAAAAGCCAAAAATTCAAATTTCACCTCCATTATCTTCTCTATTTATATGGCTCCTTCTCCCTCATTCCAACTTGATCAATCTTTGAGAGAGGAGCCCGATCTCCGAGAGAAATTTTCGTCGAGAAAGGTGCCTATCCTCCGAGCCTTCCGGTGACAACATGTCGGCCTCGTCCAGGCAATCACGGTCATTATTTCCGCTCCTAAGGTGAGATCCATTTCCCTTATTTTATCCTAGATTAGTCGTAGTTTTATTTCTCGTACTTTTTATTTCGTTGTCAATTTTTTTATCTAGATCTTAAAATCCATCACGTTTTTTATTCACCATCGATCTCGAGTTTTCATCTCATTCTCTCGATCTCTCCACGTTTATATTTTCTATCTTCCACGATCTTTCAACTCCGATCGCGAATGGTGGCCGAAGATCGAATTCGATTCTTCTATTTTTCGTCGGATTCTCGTTCACCTTCCGATTTGTCTATAAATAAAAAGAATAATAAAAAATTAACATATATATATTCTTTTCCTTTTCTCTAACATTTGTTTTGCAGGATAATCTAAAAAATAAAAAAATAAAAAAATCATTCTCTGTTTTTCATTTTCCTGTTTTCAGATTTAAAAAATAATAAAACAATTATTTTCTCTCATCTTTCTATTTTTACATTTACAAAAAAAATAAAAAAAAGAAGGTCGCGCCCCAAGCGCTGCTCCGCCCGACCCCATCGTTTGGGACGGAGCCACCTCATCGTGAGGCCGCGTTGCCCGGTGCCTCCTCCCTCAGTCCACTACCTAGGCACCGCCGCCCACCTCCGCCTGGAAGAGTCATCCTCCACCGCCGCAGGCGCCACCCTCCAATGCGCCCCACCATCGCTCGCTGGCCGAGCGTGCCATCGCCGACGACACGCGTCTCCCTCCAGCCGTGCCCTCCTACGCGACCACCTCCTACCGCGCGCTGCACTATACGGTGCCGCTTCCACGTGGAGGTGCCCCGCTACTCTGCTACCCAACTTTGCCCAGCAGCGTCTCCCTCCTCCCACCGCGCCTCCGTCCAACGTGCGGCGCGCGTCCGTGTCTCTTGCACTCCTTTCATCCCCGCGCCTCTGCCTCACCCCCTCCGCACAGGCCATGCGGGTCCCCGCCGACCTCGGTGCTCCTTCGTTCAACCGCCACGCCGTCCATGTGAGGAAGGAGAGAGTGGGGGAGGCGGCCAAACCCTCCTCATTTTATTGAAAGGAAACGCAGAGCCAGAGAACCCTAAGGGGTTTGCATTAAAAATTAGAAAAATATCAAACCAGCCCCTGGAAGTTTTGGAAATCATGAAATAGCCCCTGCACTCCAAAGCCTTGCACGTGCGTCGCACGTGTACCTTGGGTAAATTGCCTGTTTCTCTCCGCATGTTATTGTTGTTATTTTTAACGCAGAAACATTGAATATTTACATTCAACTCCTTCATTTCCAGACCATTTATTTTGCATGTTTGCTTCATTAAAATAAATATTTTTCGGTGGTCAATAAATTTTTGAAAAATCATGCTATGTTTCAGATGTAATTATCTTCCTAGTATAAATTTTTCATTGTATTTTGTCATCATTTATTATTATTAAAAAATCAAAAATATATTATCCCTGTTTGAAATTCAAAAATTCGTAAAAATTCAAATATAACTCCAAAAATTACAAAAAAAATAGGGTAGTTTTATTTCATTATCTTTTAATTTATATGGAAATTTCATAATTAATTCTTTATAAAACTCAAAAAAATTGAAAAATACTAAAAATCTTATAAAAATTATAAAAAATTTATAAAAATCCAAAAATTATCATTTCACTTTCTATTTGTAGATATTTGCATATAGTTTGTCATAAAAATAATTACCAGGAGTTTTGTGCATTTAAAATATTTTTAAGTTGCAAATTACTCCAGACTGTGCACAATTTCACATTCTCTCACTGTTCTATTTTTTTAAAAATAGAAAAAACATCTGAAAATTTCACAAAAATTCCCAAAAATATTTGAAAACTTTTAAAATCCAAAAAAAAATTCTCTGAATTTTTCTGAGTATTTTTGATAAATTGAAAATTTTCAAAAAGAGTTGGTGTGCGTGTTTTTGATCTTGTGAATATTGCTCCATTATTTTTAAAAATAAAAAATTGCAAAACTGAAAACCACTAAAAAGTTGAAAAATCAGAAAATACAAAAAAATAGAAATATAAAAATATAAAAAATAAAATATAAAAATCACAAAAACCAAGGATAGTTATCCTTTGATATTCCTATTTTTCTCTTAATTGATTTTCGATTAATTGAATAACCCTCGAGATTTGTAGCCTTCCTGAGTTCGACCCTGTCCGCTATACAAGTAAATAAGTAGCAAAAATAAAAAAAAATATTTGTTTGTCATGGGATTTTTAGGGATAACAACGACACATTTTCGTATCAACAATTATCAATCCTCAAAGAACCTCTGCCAACGAAATGGCGCCGTTGCAGGGGAGGCACTACGAGGGTAGTTAGGTTTCTCTTTCAACCTTCTATTCTTGGTTGTAAATATCTGTTTATAATTTGCAAAATTATTCCATTGTTCAAATCCACTGCATCTGTTTCATTTTTCTTCCTCATACTTGATAATTGTATTTCTTACACATTCTTTTTTTTCTTTCGAGGGCCCGCAGAGCGAAGGAGGCGATCCTAAGAGAGCCGAAGCACCCAAGCGACGTGGAGGCGGCTTGATTCTTCACTAAGACGTAAGATAGCGTGAGAATAGGAGAATAAGAAGTGAAGGTGACGAAGAGAGAGAGAGAGAGAGAGAGTTTTTTCTTTTCTAGTGTTTGAACTCTTGTAAACAGATGTTCATTTGTTACGGGGTCTGTTTCACCAAGTGTCGGTGCGCTTGGGGACCTCAACGGTTTTGTTTTCATCGCCTTTATTTTTCTTTGCTTCCCACAGATTTCGTGAGCTACCTCTTGATTGCTTTAATTAATTTGCTTGAGCTAGGTAATTAATTAGGTCCAAACACCCTAAACAAGAATTTATGTACCTATAGAGTAGAGAATAATTTGGACTTAGTCAAATTAACTTATTCTTGTCCTTTAATAGAAGATATCATCTAGGATGTTTCACTTGCATTTGCATATAGGATAGTTTATTTCAATTCTGCGCGGACCACTTGCATGTAGAGTGTTGGCGATAAGGTACACATCTCTAACCTCTGCATGCATCATTATGTTTAATCGTGCATTGGCATTTCCGATCTCCTTCTTTGTTTTCACATACATAAGTTAAAAAGGAAATTGGACATTCGGTAAGCGATTCTTTGAAAATATTTTAACCAAGTGACAACTACCTAAAATACGGGGCTGCTAAAGAAAACTCGACCCTAAAATAAACACAAGGAAAAAACATTATTTTGGGGAGAGTAACCCCCTCATTGTTTGGTCTGTATGTAGCGAGAGAGCGATCCACACACTAGGATAGAGCCATGCCCGAACTCTTTTCAGACTACTATCTTGGGTTAGTCATTCTCTAGTGAGGATCTCTCCGGTAGCCGGTGAAGCGGCCCGTGACATCCTTAACAGATTGAATTGATCGGGTAGCCGGTAAACGGTCCGTAATTTATACTGGCTGGGAAAGATCTAACTTTGGGATTGGGCCAGTTTCCTGAGAGCATTGGGTTCCTAACAACTCGCTTTAACCGCTCTGATAGATTGTATTGTCACTAAACTCTAAAATCGACAAGATAATTGACCGAACCTTCACGGGCTTCACATTGAGTTGAGTTGGTGAGCTGGAGGTTTGTATTATGTTTGCTTGCTGTCGATAAAGATCCTTCTGCGCAATTTGCGCCTTCATTCACTTTCGCTCTTGCATTGACCTTCGTGTTTTCGCATCCTACCTATTGATTTCGAAGATGTCGGACCGAAGTATTTCTCGTTCGGACTCTGCGAACTCATTCTACACTCTGAGCCGTTCACCTTCTATTCGGGGAGACTCACTCCCCGAATATTCCTCTTTCTCCACTTCGCCCTTCACAACATCCATCAATCCACTATTTGAGATAGGCTTTAATGTCGAATTAATATATGAGACTCCATCATTACTGAGTACTAATCGAGTATCATGCATATTTTCAGAGTCAGACACCGAACACTTGATGCCACAAAAGGGAAAAGGAACCATGTCAGAGCAGAGCGAGATCAACATCACCATGTTAGCCTCCATTCAGACAATTCAAGCCCAGATAGCAGAGCAGGCTAATTTTCAGAATGCATTGAGATACATGATTCTCGAGCTGAGACAGGAAAGAGAAGATAGGAGAGAGGAGGATAACAGAAACCCTGGAGGTAGGAATGAGGGAGAAGAACCTCATATAGAACCTGGGGCTAAGCCTACACTAAAAGATGCTTATAATCCAAGGGCAGGACAAACAAATTCTTGGATACAAATCCCTATGATTCATGGGCATTTTGAGCTTAAGCCTGCTATTTTACCTCTTCTCCCAATATTCCATGGAAATATTAATGAAGAACCTTATATATACCTCCAGCAGTTTGATCGCATTTGTGGAACAATACACTACCCAAATGTCCCATTAGAGGTAGTGCAGATGACCGCCTTTCCATTCAGTCTGATGGGAAAAGCTTTGTATTGGTTAAATCACTTGGGGAAGGTTGTCACTACTTGGGAAGAGTTGAGGTCTGCATTTCTGAACAAGTATTATCCACTTGGACGACTCAACCAAATACGATCCTTGATTGCTAATTTCTCCCAGATGTCCCAAGAGCCTATTCACGAGGGATGGGAACGATTCAAAGATCTGACGGAGAAATGCCCCCATCATAATATTCTAAAAGACCAGCCTTGTACAAAATTTTTTGGGGGTTTAAGCATTGAGAATCAGAAGTTAGTAGATGCCGCTTGTGGGGGAAGTCACTTCAATAAGGACGAGGATGTCCTTTACCAAATTTTTGAGGAGATGGCGGAAAGTTCAGCAGCTCTTTCTTCTTCATGTGCTTTTCAGAATCACCACGTTACCGCCCCTATAGTACCCCGCAAGGATGTTAATATGACGGCAATAAAAGAAGTGGATAAGGTGGATAGCACTGACCTGACCATCATTGGAAACCACCTATCTAGAGTGGACATTATTGAAAAGCGATCCCAGGAACTTGATAAGCTTCATGTGATCGAGCAGAGGACAAAGAACCTGGATAAGCTGGATGAGATAACAAAGCACCTGGAACTTCTTGTGAATACGATCAGCGCAGTCCACAGTACGAGTGCAGCAACCAATACCTCTACGAGGGAGCAAACTTCTTCCACCAAGCAGAGTAGCGGAGGACCATCCACAGTTCAACATGTCTACTATGTGCAGAGACCTGATCAGGTTCAGCAGCATTCACATCAGATAGTTCTGTATCAACAGGAAGTAGCCTACATTCCTGAGAAGCAGTCTCCACCTCCACCTGGTATTCAGGAGGTGAACGGTATCTGGTTCGACCGTGAGCGAAACCAGCCCCATCCGTCAGGGCAAGGCCAGTTGGGTTCACAGCAGGGTCAGAGATCCGTCCACCAGTTTCAGGAAGGCAAACAACAACAGTACCAGTACCGGCACCAGCAGTTCCAGCCTCAGTATTAGTCTACACCTCAGTTCCAAAACTGGAGACAAGATCAACCTCAGCAACAGTCTATGTATTTCCCTCATCCTAACCAGCAACAGACTGCATATTATGGACATTATTCTCCCCCTCCTCCTCCTCATTATCAGAATCCGTATGGGTACCAACAAACTCCGTACTATCAGCCTCAGCGATAGCCAGTCAATGAGCAACTTGAGGCCCCTTCAGTCAATCCAGCACTGGACCAACTTACACTGCTTATGAAGAACATGAATGAACTGACTCAGCGGATTGACGACCTGACCACTACCAAGACACTGATTCAAGCACAGGTTGAAGCTAACCCCAACAACTTCAGATGCAAGGAGCAGGTAGACAATGGTCCACCCACCCTCGAGATAGGTATATCCCTTGATTTTACATGTTTATCTAACGCCATTCATCTCAAGAGCGGTAGGCGATTGCAGCCGCCTACGCAGCAGTTGGGGTTGAGAGATCGATCCACTGAGAGAGTATCATCTTCTACATCATCTTCTTCACCAGCAGTTGAGAGGCCCAGTATAGCAGCACCCACATCTGGAGTTTCACAGCCTTCAATACCACCTTCACCAGGCAGATGCAGATCACCATCAGCAAGGGAGAATATACCAGTCGCAGATTCTTCCTCTTCACTAGCAGCAGCATCCCGTTCTATTTTAGATTCTGTTTTTCCTTCACCTAGATTGGACAACACTGTACAGACTGATTCTGGTTGTCCTCTTGTATATAATAATTCTCCTTTGAATAAAGAAAATGAAAGTTTCCATGTTTATTCTGATTCTGTGCCATTTCCTTCTGCTCTCAAAGCTAAAAAATCAAAAATTTAAAACATCACTATCTGATCCTGGAGTGGTTGAGATCTTACAGAACATCTTTTTAAAGATGCCACTCCTTAAGGCCATGGAATACATGCCTACAGTAAAAAGGGAATGAAAGAGGCATGTATCCAAAAGCGTCAACCAAGAAAGAACAGACGAAAGGAAACATAGAAACACATCTTGACCTTGGCTACAACTCATGCCATCATTAACCTTCCGCCTAAAAAGAAATACAAGGGAGCATCTCACATCCGTTGCCATATCTTTGATCAAGAATTTGATCGTACTCTTCTCGATAGTGGTTCCTCTATTAATCTCATGCCTTCCTCTATATTAACTGAATTCCAGTTAGGGCCTTTTAAAACAACCAGAATGATCCTTCAGTTTGCTGATAGATCGATTAAGAGGCCAAGAGGCATTTTAGAGGACGTTATTTTAACGGTGCAAGGAATGAAATTCCCTGTTGATTTTGTTGTCATGGATATGGACACACCTACACCGTTAGTCCATACCTCGATCATACTAGGTCGACCGTTCCTCCGAACGGCTGAAGCAACAGTTGATTATGGTAATGGAGAGATCATCTTTCACTCTCGTAGTGACAAAGTGAAAATTGAGACGATCTCTGATCCATCACCGCCACCAGCAACAGATGATACCGAGAAAGTTATATCAGAGCCAGATGACTGTGATTTTCTTGTTGAATTCAGAGAGGCAGATCTTTTCACGGATTTTATAAATACCCAGGAGTTCCTTTCCCAAAAGGATTCTTTGGAAAGCACAATCGACATGAGTTCCCTTGGTGGTCCAATTGAGATAGTTGTTGATGAGAAGTTTGAGCAGAGTTATGAGGTCCAGATATCTAAGCCATTCGTTGAATTTCCTTATTTATGCACAGATGAGAGACATCTTTCTGAGATTATTGCTGAGATATCTGAGCCGTTCATTGATAAGAATATTGAACATCCTGATGAGCCATTCCTTTTTGAGCAGAGTTCATTCATTACAGATCTATTAGATATTCTATTTGTTGAACCGTCAATAGCCAAGTTGGATAGTCTACATAGCACAGATCACATACCGTCTACCAGTATAGTAGCAGAGGTTATCACAGAGCCAATTCAGACCCCACCTGAGCTCAAGGTTTTGCCATCAATGTTGAAATATACCTTCCTTGCGGGTCCCCCAAATGATTCTGGTCATCCTCAACTCGTAGTTGACCGCTGAACAAAAATCTCGTGTGCTAGAGGTTCTTGAGAGAAACCGCAAGGCCATAGGATGGAATATCTCGGATCTCCGTGGGATTAATCCAGCGTTGTGCTCGCATCATATCTACCTAGAGGATGACTGTAAACCCTCCCGTGAATGTCAGCGCCGTCTAAATCCAAATCTAAGGGAGGTTGTCATGAAGGAGATCAAGAAATAGTGTGATGCTGGTTTTATATATCCCATTTCGGATTCCAAATGGGTCAGCCCTTTACATGTGGTCCCGGAGAAATCCAGGATTACGATCGTAAAGAATGATCGTGGTGAGGAGATTCCAACCCGGGTACCTACTTCATGGTGTGTGTGTGTAGATTACCGACGCCTGAACTCAGCTACCAAGAAGGATCACTTTCCACTGCCCTTTATTGATCATATTACTGAGAGTTTAGCAGGGAAAGAGTTCTTTTGCTTCTTAGATGGGTACTCGGGATACAACCAAGTTGCTGTCGCTCCTGAGGATCGCGAGAAAACTACTTTCACTTGTCTGTTTGTCACCTACGCCTTTAGATGGATGCCCTTTGGATTGTGCAACGCTCCTGCTACATTTCAAAGGTGTATGCTGGTCGTTTTTGCCGACATGGTGGGTAATTTTCTTGAAGTCTTCATGTACGATTTTTCGGTCTACGAGGATAGCTTTGACACATGTCTTGCTCATTTAGACCGAGTTCTTAAACGTTGTTGTGAGGTAAATCCACTACTCTCATGGGAGAAGAGTCACTTTATGGTGACTAATGGGATTGTATTAGGCCATGTCATCTCCAAAAATGGTATGAAGGTTGACCCGACTAAGATTGTTGTGATTTTCAAGTTAGAGCCACCGCAGAATTTGAAGCAGTTGTGGTCATTTTTGGGAAACGTAGGATTCTATAGGCGATTCATAAAGGACTTCAGCAAAATCACCAGACCTTTGATTAAGCTTCTGTGTAAGGAGATTGATTTTGTTGTCGATGAGAAAGTCCTCCTTGCATTCAATCAGATGAAAGAAATGGTTACTAGTGTTCCTGTCTTACAACCACCTGATTGGTCTCTTCCTTTTGAGATCATGATGGATGCATCAGATTTCGCAGTTGGAGCGGTTTTAGGACAGAGAAGGGATGGGATACCATTTGCTATACACTATGCTAGCAAGACTCTGGATGAAGCACAACGGAATTATACAATTACAGAGAAGGAGATGTTAGCAGTTGTGTTTGGGCTAGAAAAGTTTAGATCTTACCTCATCGATTCGCACGTTATTGTGTACACGGATCACACTGCCATACAATACTTACAGGCAAAGAAGGATACCAAACCACGCCTTATCAGATGGATCCTTCTTCTCCAGGAATTTGATTTAGAGATTCGAGATAAACCTGGAGTGAAAAACATTGTGGCATATCACCTTTCCCGTATCACAGACACAGATACCTCCGAGCAAAACATGATTCCTATTTTCGAAACCTTTCCAGATGAGGCTATTTTATCTGTGGACTCACTCCCATATTATCTTGATATTGTGAACTATCTTGTCTCCAAGAAAGTTCCACAAGATTGGTCGATGTACAAGGTAGACAAATTTCTGTCAGAGATTCAATATTACCAATGGGAGGATTCATATTTATTTCGCGAGGGTGTGGATTGTATCTGGGCACACCAGTGTACTTGAGCACTATCACAAACTAGAATCTGGTGGACATCATTCGGGGAAACGTACTACATCAAATGTTTTACAGAGTGGCCTATGGTGACCCACATTGTTTAAAGATGCTACAGAGTATGTTCGAGGTTGTACTGATTGTCAGAAAATAGGAGGAACCGTTGGTTCCAAAGATACCATGACCCTAATATATATACAGATTTCAGATGTTTTTGATGCTTGGGGCATAGACTTCATGGGACCATTTTCTGTCAGTCAGGGATTTCAGTACATCCTGCTCGCCGTGGATTATGTTAGTCGATGGGTGGAGGCTATCCCCATCCAGTCGCATATAGTCGTACAGTGTGTTCCTTTCTCAAGGATCATATTATTGTGTGGTTCGGTATTCCCAAAATACTGATTTCAGATGGGGGAAGCCATTTCATTAATAGATAAGTAAAGAAGCTTGTGAAGGAGTACGCTATTGAGCACAGAGTTGCGTCTCCTTACCATCCTCAGTCTAATGGCTTGGTAGAAATTTCAAATAGGGAGATCAAGACGATATTGCAAAAACTTGTACGTCCAGATAGGAAGAACTGGTCCCAGATGCTTGATTCAGTTCTATGGGCTTATCGGATGGTGTACACGTATCCTTTGGGTATGTCTCCCTATAGATTGGTGTATGGAAAGCCTTGCCACCTGCCAGTGGAATTAATTCACAAATCTTTATGGGCACTCCATATATGCAATTTAGATTATGAGAAGGCAGGAAAGAACAGGAAGTTGGATTTGAACAAATTACCAGAATTTCAAGACTTTGTATATGATAACTCACTTATGTATAAGGAGAAAGTCAAGCGTTGTCATGATAAACACATTCGAAGAAAGACTTTCTCCCCTAGTCAGAAAGTTTGGTTATTTGATGCTAAGTTGAAGTTGTTTCCAGGAAAATTGAAAAGCAAGTGGTCAGGACCGTTCATCGTGAGAGCTGTGCGTGACAATGGGAGTATTGTCATATCTGGGTTGTCATCTGACGCACAACCATTTGTCGTGAACGGATAGTTGCTGAAGCCATATCTAGATCATGATACATTCCCGTCCGTCGTTGATTCTATATATGTGGTATCAGATGATGATCTTTTGATTCCATCTTCTGCGTCTGATACATGATCATCCACTCCTCTTGTATCCTTTCGTTTCACTCTTTCTTCTCCCGTTTTATCATTCACCCCTTTTCCATGTGTGTATATATGTGATTTACACGAAATTCACGGGGTCTAAAATAGTGTCTCACACAAGGCAGAGACAGCAGTGTCGCTGCGTCGACCCTCAAGTGAATCTCGTATAAAAGCAACAATTAACCCACGCACAATCAATCAAGCAATGATAAGCAGATGTGAAGTTAAAATTTATTTTTAACTCTACATAAAAGATGTATAGAAAGCAAGTACGTAGAGAGTTCGAAGACAGGGAACAAGGCATGGTAGATCTGCAAATGTGTATGTGAGTGAATGTGAATGTGTTGTCTACACTATGCAATGCAAATTTTTGTGGGTTTTTAATTTTTAATATTTTTTTAATTTTTAATTTTGTATTTTGATTTTTAATTTTCTGATTTTATATTTTTTATAGTTTATATTTTTTATTTTCTTTTTCAATATTGGAATGTATATATAAGATGAGAAAAGAGGTGATACAATATTTATAAAAATATGTAAAAATGCTCAAAAATTTAAGAATAAAATATTTTTGGTCTTTTTATGATTTTTTACTATTTTTGTGATTTTTGGGGTTTTTTAAAATGTTTTTGGTATTTTTAAAAGACAAAATGAAGAAAAACAGTGATTTAACTACTGGCTGTGAGTAAAATATACATGAAAAATATTAAACAACCACAGAATTTTTCCAAATTAATTTTAAAATACAGAGGATAAAATGAGGAACCTACTGAAGTTGAGTTTGCATTTTTTGGAGTTTTCTCTAATTTTTTAGATTTTTTAGAAGTTTTTAGGTATTTTCTAATTTTTAGGGTTTAAGTTTTGAATTTTTTAGTGATTTTTGGATGACACTAAAGTAGGCTAAAATACACAGTAGGTAATTTTTTGGAATTTTTCTAGGTGTTTTAATATTTTTTGGGTATTTTCTAAGCTAGACAGTAGCTAAAATGCATTTTTTTTATTTTTAATAAATATAAAAATGCAATAAAATGCAAATGCTAAAATATGGTGTGATTATGCAAGCTTACAGGAGCTTAATGTGATTTTTGGGGAATTTTTGAGGTTTTAATGATGCATGAAATAATTAGAGAAACATAAAGAAAAATGCTTGCAGGTCAAAGGCATATATGTAATTATCAGACAAGTCCGGGGCCTACACGCAATTTTCCCACAAACTTTATAACTAAATAAAATACTTTATGGACCAAAAACCAATACCAAAAGTCGCAAGGGTGCGCCTGCAAAAACGCCAGAGACCACGTGCTTGAGACACGTGACCTGGCAGGGGCACAACTGAAATTATCGAAAAGCCTAGGGGCACAATTGCAAAATATCCAGAAACTTCGAACTACATATGAAAGTTTAGAGTCTGAGAATGCAAATACAAAAAGCCCCGGGAGGCCCTTGCAAAATCGCCAAGTCACGTGCGTGAAGCACGTGACCTGGCGGGGTCCTCGATGTAATATAATATAAACGGGGGGTTCTATATGCAAAGTTCGCAAAGTTTTTGAATGGCTACGGATAGTTTAGATGCTAATAAAATATTACAACAAAATGCGGGGGATGATTCGCAAAATACCCCTGCTGCTATGCAGATCAGACGGCGGCGGGGCACCCACTAATCCACGTGTCAGCTTTATAGCACGCGATGCCCCTTCGGCCGCTAACGGTCCAGATTAGATCCCCGGGCGGGCATCGACGGCTCCATGCGGCTCCAATCGGACGGTGGCTGGAGGGCAGCAAGAACAGACGCGATCCAACGGTAGCGGGGAGAGATGGACGAACTGGGACGAATCACCGGCGAGGTGATCTTGCACCGCCTCAACTGTCCTCCTCCGGCACTCCTTGTAGCTCCAAAAGCACACCCGTTGCTCCTGCGGACGTCCGCTGCGAACTGGGGGCTCCAAAAAGCCCAGGCGATGGCGCGGGGGCTCGTGCGAGGTCGCCGGAGCGGAGCTGCTCTAGGAACCTCAGCCGCCTCCAAAATGAGTCTCAGGCACCAACGAATGCTCCAGACCTGCAAAGAAGAAGTAATGGGGTCGGGGGTAAACTGGCCCGACCCCGAGATGGCACGAAAGTGGCTGCGAACGACGGAGATGAGTATGGAAGTCGTGGCCGGAGGAGCGCTCCTGTGATGGATTTGGAGGTGCGAATTGATCGATGAATCGAGATAGTTTTTAGAGGGTATTTGATCCTAATATTATGGCTAGAGGAATGCAAGAAAAACTAAGGGGAAATAACTACCTCAAGAGCCTGGGGCCCGAGGTTAAGAGTACCTCGACGGTGGTTGGCCGGAGGTCAATGGAACGCCCAAAGCCGCTCTGCTCCGCCTCCTGGAAGAGTCAATCCTGGAGCTGTCACCTCCAGGAATCGGTTGAGATTACAAGGGGCACGAGAGGGACCAAGAATAGGGTTCCAGTTTGAATGGAAGGTCGGGTGTTCAATATATTTGGTTTGACCTTGTGACTGGGAATGCGTGAAGATCAAAGCGCACGAGGCTCTGTGATGATCCCCAGCCCAAGAAATCACTTGGGCATGATTCTCCACAGATCGAGGGCAAAATGTCAAGAAGGCACCATCATAAAACGGTGTAAGGTGCGCCCTCCAAAGAGGGGCAAAAATCGAGAAAAACTCACTTCTGACAGAGCCAGAGGTGATGGTCAGACTGTTGACCTTGGTGAACAGTCCAGACCACCTGGTTGGTCCACGTGGACCAACCAGGAAAAACCTCTAAAAATTAATTTGTAAAATCATTTTAAAATCGAAGATGATTTATTTGCTTTTAGGTTAACTAATAAAAAATGTTTATTATTTTATATAGTATTTTATTCTAATTTTTAATTATTTTTATGAGATATAATTTTACAAGTTGTCTTTTTAGTCCTATATAGGTACATATACCTATGTATTTTATTAATTTATTTTTATTTGGTATTTTAAATTATTTATTTTTATTTATTATGAAACTATAAAATACTTTTATATACTTAATTATATTTTTGTTTTATTTTTCTGATGTATTTTGTATATTTAATAAAATAAAAGTATGCTTTATATAGGTATAAGTATAGGTCTGATACCTATGTATTTTATTTACATGTATTTTTATTTTATGTTTCTTTTGGGTTTTTCTTCTGATTTTAATGTACAAAATTATTATAAGTAATATTTACAGAATTATAAAAATATAAAATTCTAAAATAATGAATAAATAATAAATTGAATATTTTAATCTATACAAGCATACAATGTGGATCCAAAACTCAACTTTCAAACTGTAGCTCCGCCAAATGCGAAACCACCGCCATTAAATAGCTTATTTTATTCTATATACAATTAAAGATGAGTTTGCTGCATTTAGAATTTTCATTTGTGAGATACGGGTCTGGGAAGTTGGTATTCTGGATTTTTATTCAGACCATAACTTTTTATCTGTACATTATTTTTCAGTGAAATCAATTTTATATTTTTCTTTATAAAATTATCTACAACTTTCATGTACAAAGTTTCTTTATTTAATGTATAAAAAGTGGAACCAAAAATAGGTCCCAAAATAAATAAAGAATAGATAAAAAGAATAGGTAATTGGCCCTTATCTCCCCCTACTTTGTTCCTGGTCGACCTATTCATCAAGATGCCTAGGTCTCGGGGTTTCGGGTCCTAAAATATTTACAATATTTTATTCTTTTTTTTTCTTTTATTTATTCTATAATTTTGGCTTTAATTACAGTATTTTATACACTATTTACATGTACATGCATGAATGCTAATATGCTCTATTTAATGCTATTTACAGGCATTTGCTAGGGTTTTTGCGGCCAAAATGATAGAATAAAGACGATGAAATGTGGATTCATCATCCCCCTATACTTTACCTTTGCTAGTCCCTAGCAAACACTTATGCAATAAGTGCAAAAAGAAAAAGAAATATAAGAAAAAGAAGAACTTGGATTTTATTTGATCATCAAACTTGTCTTCACAAAACCAAAGTTTGGAGCTTAAGTCGGACCTTTGGAATTTTAGTGCGGGCGGAACCTTAATGAGAACCGAATTTGAAATCCAACAATCTTTGAGAATCCCAAAACTCTGCTCAAGTCTCCTCAATAGCCAGGTCAGAAATATCTCAATTCATACGCAAACCCTTACGACTATGAGTCTGACTCGTACAGTGTAAGTGATGGTGGCTCTCCCCAGCTGAAATGACAAAGAAACTGACTTCTCCAGTACGACAACCCAATGATTCCCCAATCCAATAACTCCATCCTCGAGGAGCGGGGTATTCCCTTCTAAGTTCAAGTGGCAACCAGCTCAAAAGGAGGGGGTGAAGAGAAGAATGGACGGTAGCTAGTGTAGCTACCTATCCTCAGATGCAAGACCAGTGTAGTCAAGTCATCCTGCTGCAGGCTGACATATTTGACTTTGGAACTCAAGCTTGCTTATTTTCTTTACAACATATGTACATACTTTGCAGGCTTTTTATTTTTGTACATGCCTGAACATTTTTTTTGAATACTATTCACAACAACATTTACATAAGGAGTTTTTCCTCTTGAGCCAGTAGACTATCCCTCTTTTGAAGCTTTATTGCAACCCAAAGCCTCCTGTCTTTAGACTTCCTTATCACTGGACGGGTTGGGGTGCACTTCCCTCCCTAGAGGAGGACAAATGTTTCCACTTGTATGCGTCTCATACCGGCAAATCCAATCCCCTCACAACTCCAACTGAGTTGAGCCATGTGAAAGGTGCAGGTGTCCAAGTTAGGTCATTATCAACAAGAGTCGTGCGTGTGCTCCGAAATACTCTACTTAGGCAGTCAAGAATCCATTGAACCAAGTCTCGTAACCCTCAAAGAAGTAAGTCAACTAGACCTGAAGTACCTCAAACCCACTTCCTATAAGGTTCCTGTTATTAGATAGATTTTAAGGTCCAATCAAGCTCCAATCTCCAGATTTTACTTAGACTTGTTCAATTATCAAACTCAATCCGAATAATGCGAATGCTATGCAATGCAATGCAGAAAATATTTTTGTGATGCAATTTTCAAAAATTTTGAACTTTTTTATGGATTTTTGAAAAGATGATGATGATGCATATGCAGATGCATTTTTTGTATTTTTTTTCAAAAAGATTTTTCAATTTTTTTGGATTTTAATTTTGCAAATATTTTTGGGATTTTTGAAAACAAAAAGATTTTGGCTGAAAGCTGGGTTAAACTATTTACGCGGGAGTGCTTCTTATATTTACAAGAAGTGGATTTTAAGAATTTACAGGGTAAGTGGTCAATTTTATACATATATAGATAGGATGGGTTCTGGTGTGATGTATGTATTCCTCAAACTTATTTGACCCAAGTTTTTCAAAGAATTTTTGAAAACTCTAGTCCAAAATAATTTTTACAAACATTTTTGCAAACATGTACACTCATTTGAAAATCATTTTGCAAAGGTTTTCCAAACAGTATAGATAGATTTTTCAAAATATTTTTGCAACCATTTTTCAAACCATTTGCAAATCATTTTTCAAATTTTTTATTTCACACACAGAAAGGAAATTTTTACAAACCACACATTTTTACAAAGGTTGAAAACATGTAACAAAATATTTTCAAAATAGTTTTCAATAGATGTTCACAAAGATTTTCAAACTATTTTCAAACATTTTGCAAAAAACATTTTCACCTGATTTATTAATCAGTAATGCAAAAAGACTTTGAGGAACAAAACACCTTTTTATTAAGGTTTTTAATGAATTTTAAAGAATTATTAGCCATATTATTAAGAAAATACGAAAGTACGAGTTATGGCTAAAGTATATACATAGTATATACGACCCCCCTATACTTAGCTTGAGCTATGTCCTCATAGATCGGAGAGAAACGAGAAGACATAACTCGTACTAAGTATAGACAAGTCTAAAGAATAAAGAAATTAATGGACGAACAAATGAATGAGAAGTTGACCGTCCCCCCTGTACTTAGGATCAACTGATCCTAAGTATAGCAGACTGTACACAACACATGGAGGGTCAAGGGTGGGAATGAACAGATCGTACTCAGATTGTCTGCCCCTATACTTAGGGTAAAATATCCCTAAGTATAGACAAGAAGAGGAGACAATGGAGAGGATCGACAGAAATGAAAGAACTCGGGGTGCGCACCCCCCTATATTTAGGACAAAGTACGTCCTAAGTACAGAAAACTGACAACAAGGGGCGACACCTTTTTGATAGATGAAGAAAATAGAAAAGGAAAAGAAGAAAAGAAGAAAATAGATTAACAGATGAAAGCATGATATAGACAGATGATCAGAGGATAGAAGTGATCACTATGTATGAGATGCAGAAGATATGAGTCAAAGAACACATCTCATACTAGAAGAATGGGGGCAACGTCAATGGTCAGCGGATCATGATCTAGATATAGTTTCAAGCGTTGACCATTGACACAGAAGGTAGAAGAAGATGACGGTTCAGATATGTCGATGTTGCCATTGTCATGTACCTTCCTGACCACATACGGACCTTTCCACTTGCTCTGTAATTTCCCTGAAAATAATTTCAGCCTAGAATCAAAAAACCATACTCTCTGCTCGGGCTCAAACTGTTTATGGCTGATATGAGAATCGTGCCATGTTTTCACTTTTTCTTTGTACTGTAGGTTGTTGGAAAAGGTTGTGTCTCTCAGTTCTTCCAGGGCTGCCAACTCTGCTCTCCGCTGATCTCCTATACTCTCGGGATCTAACAGTAACTCAGTGACTTTCCAAAAGGATTTATGCTTGATTTCCACTGGCAAATGGCATGGCTTGCCATAGACAAGTCGAAAGGGAGATGTCCCCAATGGATTCTTGAAAGAAGTCCGATAGGCCCACAAGATCGAGTCCAAAAGTTGTGACCAATCCTTTCGGTCTGGGCGGACAACTTTCTGCAAGATAGTTTTTATCTCCCGGTTCAATACTTCGGCAAGACCATTAGTCTGAGGGTGATACGGTGTGGCAACCCAATGGTCAATGCTGAACTCGTCTGCAAGGGCCCTAACCTTGTCATTGATGAAGTGAGACCCCCTGTCTGAAATCAAGACTCTAGGTACCCCAAACCGTGAAATGATATTTTTCCTCAAAAATTTGCACACAGTTTTAGCATCTGCAGCTCGGGTGGGGATGGCCTCAACCCATCTACTGACATAATCCACAGCGAGCAGAATATTCTCGAATCCCTGACTCTTAGGAAATGGGCCCATGAAATCAATCCCCCATGCATCAAAAACCTCACAAAAGTGAATGGGTTGCATGGGCATCATGTCTCTCTGTCCGCAGGTTCCCATTTTCTGACAGTCAGTACATCTCTTTACGAACTCATCTGAATCCTTGAAGAGAGTAGGCCACCATAGGCCGGATTGAAGCACCTTTTGTGTTGTCCTTTTTCCAGAATGATGTCCTCCTGCCTCAAGCTTGTGGCAGTATGTGAGGACGCTATGATGCTCTTCTTGAGGAATGCGCCTCCTCCAGATGCTATCCCCTCCTTCATGATAAAGGACGTGATCCTCCCAATGGTAAAACTTGGCCTTCGCCAGGAAGGTCTCGAGTTTCTGTCTGGGCTAACCTTGTGGGACAGTCTTGGCAACAAGATAGTTTACAATGTCGGCATACCACAGGAGCGAGGTGATAGCCAAGATCGCCTCATCTGGAAATGTCTCTGTGATAGGTGCGCTGGGCTCAGATTCCTCAAGGTTCTCCAATCGAGAGAGATGATCTGCCACCACATTCTTGACTCCAGGCTTGTCCTTAATCTCAATATCAAACTCCTGGAGCAGAAGGATCCATCTGGTAAGACATGCTTTGGCATCCTTCTTGGCCATTAAGTACCGGATGGCGTTATGATCTGTGTAGATAGTCACTCTAGATCCGAGAATATAAGATCGATACTTATCCAATGCAAAGACTACAACCATCATCTCCTTCTCAGTCACAGTATAATTCCACTGAGTGGCATCCAAAGTCCGGCTGGCGTAGTGAATGGCAAAAGGCAATCCATCCCTCCTCTGTCCAAGCACAACCCCAACGGCAAAATCAGAAGTGTCCGTCATGATCTCGAATGGGAGAGACCAATCGGGTGGCTGAAGGACAGGAGCCGAAACAACCATACTCTTGAGAGTTTCAAAAGACACCATACCATTATCATTGACGATGAACTCGGTGTCTTTTGTCAGCAGATCAGTAAGCAGTCGGGCAATACGACTGAAGTTCTGAATGATCCGTCGGTAGAAACTGACATGCCCCAGAAAAGACCGCAATTGACGCAAATTGGACGGTGGATTGAGTTTTCTAATGATATCCACCTTGGCCGGATCGACCTCCATGCCCCTGTTGGAGACGATATGACCAAGGACCGTCCCTTGAGTCTCCATAAAGTGACTCTTCTCCCAAGATAAAACAAGATTGACCTCTATGCAACGCTGAAGCACACGGTCTAGGCAATCAAGACAAGCATCAAACCCATCGCCATAGACCGAGAAGTCATCCATGAAGACCTCTAAACAGTCACCCACCATGTCCGAGAAAATGGACAACATGCACCTTTGGAATATCGCCGGAGCGTTACATAGACCAAAGGGCATCCATCTGAAAGCATATGTCTCAAACGGACATGTGAATGTCATTTTCTCCTGGTCTTCGGGCGCAATGGCCACTTGATTATATCCGGAGTACCCGTCAAGAAAGCAGTAATGACTCTTCCCATCTAGCCGCTCGATAATCTGATCAATGAATGGCAGCGGGAAATGATCCTTTTTGGTGGCCTCATTCAATCGTCTGTAGTCCACACAGACCCTCTAAGAAGTGGGTACTCGGGTAGCGAACTCCTCTCCAGACTCATTTACAATTGTAGTGATACCCGTCTTTTTTGGTACCACATGTAATGGACTAACCCACTTGGAGTCGGAGATGGGGTAGATAAAATCGACACTCCACCACTTCGAAATTTCTTTCATGACTACGTCTCGAAGATTCGGGTTCAGCCGTCGTTGGAAATCACACGACGGCCTAGCGTTATCCTCAAGATAGATGTGATGGGAGCACAGAGCCAGACTAATCCCCTGGAGATCAGCTATACTCCATCCTATCGCCTTGATGTTTCTTTCAAGAACCTCTATCAGACGAGACTCTTGTTCTCCAGTCAAACCTGCTGAGATAATGAGTGGGTGCATATCTGGCTCACCCGCAAGGAATCTATACTTCAGCGACTGCGGCAGGGGTTTCAATTCTGGACAAATGAGAGGTGGCAGATCGGGCTTCTGATATGTCTGGTGAAGGCTACCAAGTCTGCATGTGAGAACTCTCGCTCTGCATAAATTTCTGATGAAGGGTGGCCTGCGGAATCATCAATAAACTACACTGGCTCGCACTCTGTCATGGCTGTTGGCTCAGAAGGAATCAGACAAGGCACATAGTCATCGAAATCATCCCACTCAATGTCTGAATCCGAGGGATCAGAAGAAGATGAATAAGATTGAAAATCATCAGCACCACTCGTCCCAACACTGTCAGCCTCAAGTGTATCCTCGTCCAGGGGTGTGCTCTCCAGGCTCTCGACTGCCATAAGCTTTAGATATAGTGAATCTGCAGGCAAGGCGAGGGTCGGTGCTACAGGATCTGTCCAGTTGGATTCATCATCTGTCATCACAAAATCACACTCCTGGTGGATGTCTAGCTCTTCCTTTGTCATCTGCGCTGCTTCGCTGGACTGCTCTGAGCATTCTAGTTCTCTGGCTCTTATTTCTTCGATCGTCTCTATTTGTATGGTTTCGCCTTCTACGCGAAAACACACCTTCCCACTATCATGATCGGTCACCGCCTTGGCTGTGGCCAAGAATGGACATCCGAGTATGATGGGGGCATCAGTCATCGACTCAGGGATCTCCATGTCCAACACAACGAAGTCCACAGGGAATTTCAGGCCCTGAATGGCAACGACCACGTCTTTCAATAACCCCTTCGGCCTCTTAGTCGACCTATCAGCAAACTGAAGGACTGTCCTGCTCTTAAGAAGAGGACCAAACTCGAATCGGTCGAGTAAGGCTGCCGGAAGAAGGTTAATTGAAGAGCCGCTGTCTAACAGAGTACGATCAAACAACTGCTCTTGAATCTCGCATCTGACATAGGGAGCTCCTGCATCTGATCGCTTGGCTGGCAGTTTGTTCTGAATAGTGCAGCAAGTGGAATGAGTGAGCACATGGATTTGATCTCTGTGGTTCCTCCTCTTCCTGCGGACTGTAGTTTTCTCCTTCAAGTTCTTTTTGAAGAGGGGGATGTGCTCAAGTGCTTCTTGTTGAGTCAGCTGAATGTGGAATCTGTCTATAAACTGATTGCTGAACTCTACCTGCTGATCTTTTTTGGGATTTTCTCTTTTATTCCCCTTCGCCCGACGGAGTACCTCAGGGAAGGGGATGGTAGGGGCCTCCTCAGATGGAGGACTAGGAATAGGTCCCTGTGCCTGTGAAGGACTAGAATCCATACAATCATCATCATTCAACACATATGGATCCGCAATTTGAACAGAAACCTTTCCTTTATTCATATTTTTATGCTTTTTGTTGTTACCACAGTCCATAGATACAAAAGGTGGTAACATCACAGAGGGAAGCTCAACAAAAGTAGATGTGGTGGCCTCAGTACCACCACCGACACCTGTCTTCACGGCATCAGCACCATGCTCTGGCTCGGTATCCAAAATGGTGGCATCAGCACCACCGTCTGCATCTGGTCTCACGACGGCCTCAGTACCGTCATCTGGAACTCCATCATTGGTGGCATCAGCACCACCGTCTTCATCATCCTCATTAGCGGCATCATCACCGCTACTCTGCTCCTCTGGTACTTCTGGTTCTGCATGTGGTTGTCACTCAGAAGAGGTGCCGCCAGCTGGCATCCTACCGCTCCTAGTAGTCACAAAATCAACATTATACAAAGAAAGAGACATGTCACTCAAATAGTCACTAGGAGAGGTATCCTCTGTAAACTCTACCTGCTCAGACTTCCTTTTCAGATTGTTCAGGTTAGGTTCAATCTGAGCTGGTATGGCGGCTTTGCCTTTGATGATCTCCCTCATCTCCTGTCGGAATTCATCCATTTCCTGCTGGAAGGACGCTCGCTGTTCGGAGAGCAAGCGGGCAAGGTCATCTAAAGCTGGGTTCTCAAAAGCAGGGGCCTGAGAACCGGATGGGTTCCCTTGCGGGAAATGAGGCTGTTGCTGCTGCTGCTGCTGGTATGGATAGTTCTGGGAAGGATGGGAATAAGACTGTTGAGGCTGCTGACGCTGCCTCCACTGTTGTCCCTGATAGGCGGGACGAGGACCTTGCCGGTACTGTTGCTGCTGGGCATACTGGGGCTGCTGCTGCTGATGTGGCTGGATGTTCTGTTGTCCCTGAGCATGAGGTTGCTGCTGAGATGAGGAGCCACCGTTGCCCCAACGGAATCCGGGGTGATCACAACGAATCCCGGACTGAGGGTACCGGTCGTACCAAATCCCATTGACTTCCATCAATGGCTCCTGCTCAAAGGATGGTGGAGGAAGAACTGCCAGTGGCTGCTCCGGCTGATATACCACCATCTGAGAGTCCTGAGACGGCGGATGCGCTGGGTAGTATTGTAGCAACGGAACCGGCTCTGCCTGGAAGTGGTTGACCTGGCGGTACGAGGCAGAGGGTTGGGATGAGTTGCTATTGCTTGGATCAGCACGTGACCTGGGAGGCTGCTGGGAAGAAGTTTGTGCCTCCTGGACGCAAAGAATCTGCGTCTTCATATCACTCATCGTCTTGGCAATCTGGTCCATCTGGGACATGCCTTGCATCTGTTTCTTCTTGAGGATCTCGAGACGGTCTAGTTTCTCACTGATGATTCCCATGTCGGCTGCGGTTGATTCAGCTTGGGCTACAGCTGCCGAAGAAGTGTGAGGACCGGCATCGATGCGGGCGATCCTCTGGAATGATCCCGCTCCTTGCGGGGGTTTCTGCTGTGTGTAAACACGGGCTTGGGCCATGACGGTTGAGTTCTCTGCCATGCCTTCGTAGATGGCCCAAACGTCGTCTTCACCTTTGGAAAAGTAGGACCCACCGCAAGAGGCGTTAACAAGCCCCTGCAGCTCCGGTGTCAGTCCATAAAAGAAGCTCTGAACTAGATTGGGCTTTGATATGTCATGATGGGGACACCGGTCGATGAGCTCTCTGAATCGATCCCAGGCTTCAAGGAATTGTTCATTCGGGATCATGACGAAGTTGCTGATCATGGCTCTAGCTGCATTAGTCCGGCCGAGAGGGTAATACTTCTTCAAATACGCGGTCCGGAGATCTGCCCAAGTGTCGATGAATCGCTCCAAATGTTTGAGCCAGTATGCGGCTCTGTCAACCAAGGAGAAAGGGAAGGCGATCATCTTGATAGTGTCCTCGATCATCAGCCTATCATGGATTGTGCTGCAGATCATTTCAAATTCTTGGAGGTAGAGGTGTGGCTCTTCGGTCGGCAATCCATGGAATTTGGGTAGAAGCTGTATAGTGTGGGGCCGAAGCTCGAAATCTCCATGGATAGGAGGAAGTCGGATCCAACGATGAGTGAGGGATGCTGCGGGATTGTGCAATTCCCTCATGATAGTCTGTGGTGGTCTCTCAGCGTTTGGATCACCTCCCTGGTTCTCTACAACTGGAATATCTGCTCCACCGCCACCGCCCCCAGGTCTGTTCTCGCGCATCTGTGCGATCTCTCGCATGAGGTCACCCATAAAGACTCCCTGATCGCGGATCTGCCTTTGCATGGTCTCTAGGGATGCAAGAAGTGAATTGTTGATGGCGGCTTGATCAATGAAGAATGGCGGGTGCTCATGATCATTAGGATGCTCTCCTCTGTCAGCCATGTCTGGGTTCTCTGAAAAAGCAAAAGAACCCATCTCAGGTGCCGTCAAATGTTCTGAGCTCTGTGATGCACTAAATTCTGAGACTCTTGGACTGATGGAAGGAGAATGAGAAGGGTGGTCGAGGGGGAACAGGGTGGAAGTAAACTCAGGCTCGGAGAGCGGACTCTCCGAGGTCGTCCTAGATGAATGAGGAGGAGTGCTGGATAGCGGCGCCGACAGAGTCGGCCTAAGAGACCTCCGTCCCATCATCTTGATTATTGAGTAGAGCAAGGTGAATGCAGAAGAAGAAGGAGGAAGCAAAATTGCGCACAATTGTGCTGTGTTTTTGATCTTGACCTAAAATCGACTAGCAATCAAACGCAAAACAGGGGTGAGTTCACAAACTCAACACATGGAGCCGTGAAGGTTCGGCTTTTATCTTGTCAATTTTAGCTTGAATTCAGGAATTTATCTTATCATGAGTCCTTAGAGCGCTACGCCTAAAGGAGAGAGAGTACTACCGGAAAAGTGTTCCCGTACTTGTCCTCCTCCTGTGTAACCTGTAGCTTGCGCTTTTTAAGGTCCTTGTAACCCTTCCTGGATCCCTACTCAGCCAAAGAAGAAGAGGGAGAAAGCCGATAGGCTAAACCGATACTTCGGATCTCGCTCGCAACGGAATCACCCGTGAGCGTGCAAGATCCTACTCAGACGCAGACGGTGAGACAGACACACCCGTGAAGGCGTGGCCTATGCTTGGTACTTCGGACAAGGTCGATGCTCACACAATAGTGAGTCACTAATGGCGACCAAGCCCTACTCGCCTACGTACGATAGTAGCGCCAATACTTCGGAAATCCAGGCGATACACAAGGCAGCCACAAGCTGGGTTTTTGGCTCTAATCCTTACGAAGCACTCAACTCACTTAGAAAGAGACCTTCTCATGCTACCTGAAAACAAGTGAGAGTTTTACTCTCCCCAATCAATGAGTCCAATTACCAATTTTATTTAGGTCAAAGTTTTCTTAGCAGTCCCTTTTTTAATTTTTTTGGGTGTTATCGCTTCTTTTGAGTAGATTCAAACAAGCGCCTACGATTCTTGCATTTTTTTTGATCCTACTTTGTCCAAAAACAGAGGGAGAATAGAGTCGGAAAAGCCGTGCAAGTCGACACCAAGGTGGAAATCTCACCTTTGTGCCTAAATGATGAATGCTAAGTAAGAAGACTTACAACGAATCCCAGCTCTCTCCATGCGGGATGCAAAACAGAAATTTATAAACCTAAACTACATGCCGATATGCAATGCGAAAATCGTCCTAAGCATGTAATTGCTAGCGTTAAGAACCACAAGTCAACCACTAACCTTCAATCCTAATGTCCGGACTAGGCTCACCCCTCCTTCTCTCGACACATCGAGTTTAGGAGAAGCGCTTGACGGGATGAGCTCACGGTGCGCGGATAGAAGACTAATGACTAACTGTTTAATTAGACTAAGTCCAAATACAATCTATAAGTGCATGCAAAGGTTATTAATGTGTTTGGACCTAATCTAATAGATCAAGCAATTCCTTGAACTAAGGGCTCAATCCACAAAAGAAATGAAAAATGAAAACAAAACCGGAAAATGACTGCGGAAAACACGAGAAAATCCGCGGTGAGCCCCTGGGTGAACAAACACCCGGAAATTAGGCCCGAAGTGTCTGAAAGTCCAAGTCCCTATATTATTACAAATTAATAATCACTCTTTCACAAAATAAAATGCAAACTAATCTAATCACTCTCTCACTCCTCCTGCTCTCTCCTATCGGCTTGGCTTAAGAAAAGCCGGCTTCGCTTCACGTGGTTGCTCCGGATCGCCTAGGCGATCCGCCTCGCTCCGCGGTCCCTCGCAAGAAGACAAAGAGATGGTCAGAAAAGCTCAACAATATCTATCAAAAATAAGAGAGATAAAACTAGCAATGGTAGACAAATAAACACACTCAAACAAAAATGATGATCTACTCGCTGTTGCTCTCCGGCAACGACGCCATTTGATTTACACGAAATTTACGGGGTCTAAAATAGTGTCTCACACAAGACGGAGACAGCAGTGTCGCTGCGGCGACCCTCAAATGAATCTCGTATAAAATCAACAATTAACCAACACACAATCAATCAAGCAATGATAAGCAAATGTGAAGTTAAAATTTATTTTTAACTCTACATAAAAGATGTATAGAAAGCAAGTACGTAGAGAGTTCGAACACAGGGAACAAGGCATGGTAGATCTGCAAATGTGTATGTGAGTGAATGTGAATGTGTTGTCTACACTATGCAATGCAAATTTTTGTGGGTTTTTAATTTTTAATATTTTTTAATTTTTAATTTTGTATTTTGATTTTTTTAATTTCTGATTTATATTTTTTTATATTTTATATTTTTATATTTTCTTTTTCAATATTGGAATGTATATATAAGATGAGAAAAGAGGTGATACAATATTTATAAAAATATGTAAAAATGCTCAAAAATTCAGGAATAAAATTTTTTCGTCTTTTTATGATTTTCTACTATTTTTGCGATTTTTGGGGATTTTCAAAATGTTTTTGGTATTTTTAAAAGGCAAAATGAAGAAAAACAATGGTTTAACTACTAGCTGTGAGTAAAATATGCATAAAAAATATCAAACAGCCACAGAATTTTTCCAAGCTAATTTTAAAATACAGAGGATAAAATAGGGAACCTACAGAAGTTGAGTTTGCATTTTTTAGAGTTTTCTCTAATTTTTTAGATTTTTTAGAAGTTTTTGGGTATTTTCTAATTTTTAGGGTTTTGGTTTTGAATTTGTTTGTGATTTTTGGACTGACACTAAAGTAGGCTAAAATACACAGTAGGTAATTTTTTTGGAATTTTTCTAGTGTTTTAATATTTTTTGGTATTTTCTAAGCTAGACAGTAGCTAAAATGCATATTTTTGATTTTTAATAAATATAAAAAGCAATAAAATGCAAATGCAAAAATATGGCGTGATTATGCAAGCTTACAGGAGCTTAATGTGATTTTTGGGGAATTTTGGGGTTTTAATGATGCATGAAATAATTAGAGAAACATAAAAGTGCTTGCAGGCCAAGGGCATATATGTAATTCTCAGACAAGTCCGGGGCCTACACGCAATTTTCCCACAAACTTTATAACTAAATAAAATACTTTATGGACCAAAAACCAATACCAAAAGTCGTAAGGGTGCGCCTGCAAAAACGCCAGAGACCACGTGCTTGAGACACGTGACCTGGCAGGGGCACAACTGAAATTATCGAAAAGTCTAAGGGCACAATTGCAAAATGTCCAGAAACTTCGAACTACATATGAAAGTTTAGAGACTGAGAGTGCAAATACAAAAAGCCCCGGGAGGCCTTTGCAAAATCGCCGAGTCACGTGCGTGAAGCACGTGACCTGGCGGGGTCGTCGATGTAATATAATAAAAATCGGGGGTTCAATATGCAAAGTTTGCAAAGTTTTTGAATGGCTACGGATAGTTTAGATGCTAATAAAATATTACAACAAAATGCGGGGGATGATTCGCAAAATACCCCACCTGCTATGCAGATCAGACGGCGGCGGGGCACCCACTAATCCACGTGTCAGCTTTATAGCACGCGATGCCCCTTCGGCCGCTAACGGTCCATATTAGATCCCCGGACGGGCATCGACGGCTCCACGTGGCTCCAATCGGACGGTGGCTGGAGGGCAGCAAGAACAGGCGCGATCCAACGGCAGCGGGGAGAGATGGACGAACTAGGACGAATCACCGACGAGGTGATCTTGCACCGCCTCAACTGTCCTCCTCCGGCACTCCTTGTAGCTCCAAAAGCACGCCCGTTGCTCCTGTGGACGTCCGCTGCGAACTAGGGGCTCCAAAAATCCCAGGCGATGGCCTAGGGGCTCGCGCAAGGTCGCCGGAGCGGAGCTGCTCCAGGAACCTCAGCCGCCTCCAAAATGAGTCCCAGGCGCCAACGAATGCTCCAGACCTGCAAAGAAGAAGTAATGGGGTCGGGGGTAAACTGCCCCGACCCCGAGGTTGCACGAAAGCGGCTGCGAATGACGGAGATGAGTATGGAAGTCGTGGCCGGAGGAGCGCTCCGGCGATGGATTTGGAGGTGCGAATTGATCGATGAATCGAGATAGTTTTTAGAGGGTTTTTGATCCTAAGACTATGGCTAGAAGAATGCAAGAAAAACTAAGGGGAAATAACTACCTCAAGGGACTGGGGCCCGAGGTTAAGGGTACCTCGACGGTGGTTGGACGGAGGTCAATGGAACACCCAAAGCCGCTCTGCTCCGCCTCCTGGAAGAGTCAATCCTGGAGCTGTCACCTCCATGAATCGGTTGAGATCACAAGGGGCACGAGAGGGACCAAGAATAGGGTTCCAGTTTGAATGGAAGGTCGGGTGTTCAATATATTTGGTTTGACCTTGTGACTGGGAAGGCGTGAAGATCAAAGCGCACGAGGCTCTGTGATGATCCCCATCCCAAGAAATCACTTGGGCGTGATTCTCCACAGATCGAGGGCAAAATGTCAAGAAGGCACCGTCATGAAACGGTGTAAGGTGCACCCTCCAAAGAGGGGCAAAAATCGAGAAAAACTCACTTCTGACAGAGCCAGAGGTGAAGGTCAGACTGTTGACCTTGGTCAACAGTTCAGACCACCAGGTTGATCCACGTGGACCAACCAGGAAAAACCTCTAAAAATTAATTTGTAAAATCATTTAAAAATCGAAGATGATTTATTTGATTTTAGGTTAATTAATAAAAAATGTTTATTATTTTATATAGTATTTTATTCTGATTTTTAATTATTTTTATGAGATATATTTTTACAAGTTGTCTTTTTAGTCCTATATAGGTACATATACCTATGTATTTTATTTATTTATTTTTATTTGGTATTTTTAATTTATTTATTTTTATTTATTATGAAATTATAAAATACTTTTATATACTTAATTATATTTTTGTTTTATTTTTCTGATGTGTTTTGTATATTTAATAAAATAAAAGTATGCTTTATATAGGTATAAGTATAGGTCTGATACCTATGTATTTTATTTACATGTATTTTTATTTTATGTTTCTTTTGGGTTTTTCTTCTGATTTTAATGTACAAAATTATTATAAGTAATATTTACAGAATTATAAAAATATAAAATTCTAAAATAATGAATAAATAATAAATTGAATATTTTAATCTATACATGCATACAATGTGGGTCCAAAACTCAACTTTCAAACCGTAGCTCCGCCAAATGCGAAACCACCGCCATTAAATAGCTTATTTTATTCTATATACAATTAAAGATGAGTTTGCTGCATTTAGAATTTTCATTTGTGAGATACGGGTCTCGGAAGTTGGTATTCTGGATTTTTATTCAGACCATAACTTTTTATCTGTACATTATTTTTCAGTGAAATCAATTTTATATTTTTCTTTATAAAATTATCTACAACTTTCATGTACAAAGTTTCTTTATTTAATGTATAAAAAGTGGAACCAAAAATAGGTCCCAAAATAAATAAAGAATAGATAAAAAGAATAGGTAATTGGCCCTTATCTCCCCCTACTTTGTTCCTGGTCGACTTATTAATCAAGATGCCTAGGTCTCGGGGTTTCGGGTCCTAAAATATTTACAATATTTTATTCTTTTTCTTTTCTTTTATTTATTCTATAATTTTGGCTTTAATTACAGTATTTTATACACTATTTACATGTACATGCATGAATACTAATATGCTCTATTTAATGCTATTTACAGGCATTTGCTAGGGTTTTTGAGGCCAAAATGATAGAATAAAGATGATGAAATGTGGATTCATCAATATGCTATACTTAGGATGTGCTTTATCCTAAGTATAGGGAGCGTGAATGATTTGTGTTGTTCATATTCGTCCTGTTCATCACTCTTGTTGTTGCCTATACTTAGGGATACTCTACCATAAGTATAGGGGGTGATGTTGTTCATATCGTGTCTTTTTATTTTTGAGTCTGTACATTCTCTTCATCGGTTTTCTCCTTTTACACTCTACTATACTTAGGATTACTTGATCCTAAGTATAGGGGGGATCACTAACTTCTCTTCTTTTTATCTTTTCTTTGAGTCGTTGTAGTATAGGAGTCTTTTCACTTTTCTGTACTTAGCACGAGTTATGTCTTCCTTTTTCGCTCTCTGATCACTATGGGGACATAGTTCGAGCTAAGTATAGGGGGGTGTCGTATATATTGTATATATACTTTAGACATAACTCGTACTTTTAAATATATTTATTTGGGAGATATGTATATAATTTTTGTAAAATCCGCATTTGTAAAAAACAAAAACAAACAAAAAACAAACAAAAAGCAAAAAAAACAAAAAAAACAAAAAATATATTAAAAAACCAAAAAATCTTGTATATATATATTTTAGTAACCTTTGTCCTTAAAAAAACTAGAAAACCAAAAATCTATAAAAACCTGTACAATTAAAAAAAACCCTGTTCTTTTACATCTGCATTTTTCTCCAAAAACCCATAAAAAGTTCAAAATTAGAAAATTATTTTAAAAAATATTCTTTTTACATGTGCATCATTTCTTTTCAAAAAAAATCTTTGCATTGTTCATCTTTTCTTGCATTTGCATGTGCATTTTTCAGGATAGTATTGCCATTTAAACTATGTCTGGAATAACATTGAAGAATGGAGCTTAGTTGAGCCTTAATCCACTTAATTCCAGAGGAACCTTATAAGAAATAGAGTTAAGACTTTTCAGGTCCTAATGACTTAATTCTTTGAGTCCATAAGACTATGTTCACATGTCATCTTGATTAGTCTAAGTAGAACATTTAACAACACACGCATGATTCTTTCAGATCATGGCTTATCTTGGACATGCACTCTACACGTAGCTCTTCATGGATGAGGTAGTGAGGAGGCAGAATCTTTTGGCTTGGGGTAGCATACGAGGGTAGTACATCTAGGCGGTCCTCTCGTCTTCCTCTAAGGAAGGAAGTGTGTCTCAACCTGGTCTAGTGATGTTGAGGTCTAAAGACAGGATGCTGTGGGGTTGCAATAATGCTTCAAAAGAGGGATAGTCTACTGGCTCAAGAGGAAAAACTCCTTATATACATGCTGCACCTTATATATGCTTTCAAAAAAAGTATGAAAAAATGTAGAATCTCCAAAAATGGACATGCCTGATTGAAAAGTAAAATGCTTGCCGGAGTGTATATACAAGGATAAAAAAAATATACAATAAGAGCTTCAAAGACAAATTTTTGTAAGCTTGTAGCGGATGACTTGGATACACTGGTCATGCATCCAAGGATAGGTAGCTACACTGGTTACCGTCCATTCTTTTCTCCATCCCCTCTTCTTGAGCTGGTTGTACTTGAACTTAGAAGGGAATATCTCCGCTCCTCGAGGAAAGAGTTGCTAGACCGGGGAACTAGAGTTACCTTGTTGAGGGAGGCTGTTTCTTTGCTACTTCTGAGATGGGGAGCTGTATCTCACTTACACCGTACAAGTAAAGATTCGTAGTCATAAGAATTGGTGTATGTAGACTTGTTCTGACCTAACGGTTGAGGAGACCTGAATAGGAGTCATGTGGAACTTAGAAGCTGTTAGGTCTTAAATGCATCTCCATTAAGATTCTGACACATTAATAATACAAAGGTCCGATAGAGCTCCAAACTACAATTTTATGAAGTTAAGTTTAATACTCAATATTATCCTACTTTCTTTATTTTCCCTTTCTTTTTCTTTTTCTCTACTTATTCTTTCAAATAAGTGTTTGCTAAGGGACTAGCAAAGGTAAAGCATAGGGGGATGATGAATATGTGATCGTCATCTTTATTCATTTATTTTAGCTTAAAATCCCTTATAAAACACATGTATATAACACTAACTCCATTTTCTTACTAACTTGCATCTATATGTAAATATTGTATATTTGTATATTAGTTTAACCTAAGATAAATAAATAAAGAAAGAAAGGAAAAATAAAGAAAATTAAATAAAAAAGGAAGACTGTATACAGCCCGAACGCCGAGAGAAGGTCAAGACTTGACCTGATCGACCATGAATAAAGTAGGGGGAGATAGGGTCCTTAAGCAGAAAATCTAAAAAAATGTGTGTATGTTGTTGTAAATACTTATTACTTATTTTGTATATATCTGTATAAATCTGACACTAATTTATTTGTGCATTAATTGATCTCAAATCAAATAGCTTTCAAAATCAAAATTGTAAATAAAAATGAGTTCTAATTAATAAAAATAATTTCACAATTAAATCATGAACAGAATAAAAGCAACCACACTTGGAAAAAACCCACTAAGCACTACCAATTCGGGCTTCATATGAACTCAAATTGAAACAATCTCACTTCCATTGATTTCTAAATTAAATTATCTTTAAAAAGACTGTAATTTCATAATTTTTGGAGTTACGAGTAAAAAGTTGGTTTTCTGGGGTGGTTTGTGCAATTTTCCCATGTATTTTGTAAATATTGTATTTGTATATATTTGTAAATTATTTTCACTAATTTAAAACAAAAATTATAAAATAAAAATTATAAAATAAAAAAATAATTTGCTTATTTACCCATGTAAATAATATCATATTTGTATATAGCATATGTATATATTTATTTTTCTTAACTAACTCCACAAAAAAATAAAAAAAAATTAACTTTTATTTTTCTAATAAATAAAGTGATTGAAATTCAAAAAAATTAGTTAATTTTGTAAATAATTTTATCTCTCTTTATCTTTATCTCATTTCAATTTTCATCTCTTTATCTCTTTATCCAAAAAGTCAAGAATTCAAATTTCATCTCTATTATCTTCTCTATTTATATGGCTCTTTCTCCCTCATTCTAACTTGATCAATCTTTGGGAGAGGAGCCCAATCTCCGAGAGAAATTTTCGTCGAGAAAAGTGCCTAACCTCCGAGCCATCCGGTTACAACGCGTCGGCCTCGTCGAGGAGATCACAGTCATTATTTCCACTCCTAAGGTGAGATCCATTCTCCCTTATTTTATCCTATATTAATCGTAGTTTTATTTCTCGCACTTTTTATTTCGTTGTCAATTTTTTTATCTAGATCTTAAAATCCATCACATTTTTGTTTCGCCATCGATCTCGAGTTTTCATCTCATTCTTTTGATCTCTCCACGTTCATTTTCTATCTTCCACGATTTTTCAACTCCGGCCGCGAACGGTGGCATGAGTTCGGATTCGATTCTCCCGTTTTTTGCCGGATCCTTGTTCACCTTCCGATTTATCTATAAATAAAAAGAATAATAAAATTTTAAAAAATATATATCTTTTCTTTTCCTTTTCTCTAACATTTATTTTGCAAGATAATCTAAAAATAGAAAAAAGAAAAAAATAAACAAAAAAAATAATTCTCTGTTTTTCATTTCCCTGTTTCATATTTAAAAAATAATAATAAAAAAATTATTTTCTCTGATCTTTCTGCTTTTACTTTACAAAAAATAAATAAAAAAACAAAAAAAAGAAGGCCGCGCTGCAGGCGCTGCTCCGCCCGACCCTGTCGCTTGGGACGGAGCCACCTCGTCGCGAGGCCGCGCTGCCCGGCGCCTCCTCCCTCAGTCCACCGCCTAGGCGTCGCCACCCACCTCCGCCTGGAAGAGCCGTCCTCCACCGCCGTGGGCGCCGCCCTCCAACACGCCCCACTGCCGCTCGCTGCCCGAGCGCGCCATCGCTGACGACACGCGTCTCCCTCCAGCTGCGCCCTCCTGCGCGACCATCTCCCACTGCGCGCTGCACTGTACAGTGACGCTTCCGCGTGGAGGTGCCCTGCTCCTTTGCTACCCGACTCCTCCCAGCAGCGCCGCCCTCCTCCCGCTGCGCCTCCGTCCAACGCGCAACGCGCGTCCGTGTCGCCTGCACTCCTTTCAATCCCCACGCCTCCGCCTCACCCCGATCCGCACAGGCCATGCGGGCCCCCGCCGACCTCCGTGCTCCTTCGTTCAGCTGCTACGCCGTCCGTGTGAGTAAGGAGAGTGGGGGCGACGACCAAACCCCTCCTCATTTTGTTGAAAGGAAACGTAGAGCCAGAGAACCATAAGGGGTTGCATTAAAAATTGGAAAAATATCAAACCAACCCTTGGAAGTTTTGGAAATCATGAAACAACCCCTGCACTCCAGAGCCTTGCACGTGCGTCGCACGTGTACCTTGGGTAGATTGCATGTTTCTCTCCGCATGTTATTGCTGTTACTTTTAATGCCGAAACATTGAATATTTACATTCAAGTCCTTCATTTCCAGACCATTTATTTTGCATGTTTGCTTCATTAAAATAAATATTTTTCCGTAAGCAATAAATTTTTGAAAAATCATGCTATGTTTCTGATGTAATTATCTTCCTAGCATAATTTTTTATTGTATTCTGTCATCATTTATTATTATTAAAAATAAAAAATATGACATTTTTCCCTGTTTGAAATTCAAAAATTCATAAAAATTCAAATATAACTCCAAAAAATCCAAAAACATTAGGGTAGTTTTATTTCATTCTCTTTTAATTTCTATGCAAATTCCACGTATTAATTCTTTATAAAACACAAAAAATTGAAAAATACTAAAAATATTATAAAAATCATAAAAAATTCCATAAAAATCTAAAAATTATCATTTCACTTCCTGTTTATAGATATTTGCATATATTTTGTTATAAAAATAATTGCCAAGAGTTTTGGGCAGTTAAATTATTTTTAAGTTGCAAATTACTCCATGATGTGCACAATTTCGCATTTTCTCACTGTTTGATTTAAAAAATAGAAAAACATCTGAAAATTTCACAAAAATTCCCAAAAACATTTGAAAAATTTGAAAACCTGAAAAATATTTCTCTGAATTTTCTGAGCATTTTTGATATATTGAAAAATTAAAAAGAGTTGGTGTGCGTATTTTTGATCTTGTGAATATTGCTCCATTATTTTTTAAAATAAAAAATTGCAAAACTGAAAACCACTAAAAAGTTGAAAATCGGAAAATACAAAAAATAGAAATAAAAAAATATTAAAAAATTTAAAAAAGATAAAAATCACAAAAACCAAGGATGGTTACCCTTTGAGATTCTTGTTTTTCTCTTAATTGATTTTCGATTAATTGAATAACCCTCGAGATTTGTAGCCTTCTTGAGTTCGACCTTGTCCGCTATACAGGTAAATAGTAGCAAAAATAAAAAAAACGTTTATTTGTCACGGGATTTTTGGGGATTACAACGACACATTTTTGTATCAATAATTATCAATCCTCAAAGAACCTCTACCAACAATATGGAAAGAATAAATAAAAAGAGTTAACGACGAAGAATCGATGCACCTCACGACATGGGTAGATAAAGCATGTACAAATCAAATGTTCACAAATTGAAAGACCCACACTCATGAAAGCATAGTGTTACTCAAGTTTCTAAATCACATGAACATTAATATTGGCATATAATGAAGAATTGGTATGCCTCATGTCATGGATGGATGAATCACATAAAGGATCGTGTGTTAATCAACAGTAGAGCCACCTTCACCTAAGCAAGGCTACACTCAAATTTCTTCACTATATGTTATGATGGAGCTTGGAAATATGTCTCAAGTTATATATACATACCCCCTTTTCGTTGCTTACTACAAGCGGCTCATACGGTGCTCCTTCCTCTCATTGGCGATAGAGCTTGCTCACATTCCTTCCTCACCGTTAGATTTCTCTCTCAACCTTAGGCCTACGCAAGGGTGGAATATATAAACACAAAATGAAGGGATAGGATGGATATTTACAGGCCTCCAACTTATGAAAACAATGGGTTAGGATCCATTATTTCGCTCATGGTGTGGCAATTATCATGATTTTTGCCATGCTTGTGGCTTTGCCATGTCTATCTTGAAGTCCATAGTTTTAATGTCATTAACTAGCACAATCATGAGTAATTAGCGCTAATCGAGATTAGTCATCGTAAACTCCAATTATATTCCAATAATCTTTGATTAAGTTCCCTTATCAAGCTTAGTAACCTTGATCGTCATTAGCCTCCTTGATAGTGATAAACCGGTCCTAATGACACATCTTAAGTTTTAATGATGATTTCAGTAGATCCAATTCATCACATCAAAAAATCTAACAACTCGCATCAACATATGATTGATATGCATCAAGACTCATAGGATGTCTTGTCAAGTCGGTTCTAACGACTATATGTAATAGAAGATACAAAGAAATTAAATATATGACTTTTCTAATATACAAACGTTAATGGTGCGCTTGGTTAGTGGGTTATTTGGGGGAGGATAACTCGTTTTTTGTGCTTTGGTATTTGGTTGGTGGGTTTAGAGTTGGGAGGGTTTGTGTAATGCGATTGTATTAAAATTTGAAAAAGTGAATAGTTATTATGATATGATTGTATTGAAATTTGAAAAAGTGGGTAGTTGTTGTAATGTAATTGTGTTGAAGTTTGAAATAATGAGTAGAAGTTAAGTATTTTATATCTTTTAGATGATATGATGGTATAATACAATTTTTTTGATGGAGAGAGAATGGACCCCACTAAAGGGTTAGCGATATTGGTTGTGGAGGGTAACCCCTCAAAGTGGGGGATAATCCCCCCAAACGAATGGCCCCTAAGAAGTTCATAGCCATAAAATCCAAAACATATTCATATGCCCTTCCTTTCCCTTTATCTCATTTGACTGTCATCTCATATGGACATAATGCATTTTGTAATCTTAGTAAGGTTTGATTAAAAAGATGGCATATCTTCTATCCACCATTATTACGTAAACTTGATTGGAATTAATGAAAAATGAAGATTACTCTTGGGAAACTATTGAATTTACAATACATAATGTAAGCAATAATTCACATAATACTACACATAAGGATAATTAATATATGCACGAACGTCTACGAGGAACAGAGCAGATAATTACGTCCATAATAATACTTTTTAACAAATATGTCAACAAGTATATATAAACTCATTGTATAGTCATGTCAATATCTATAAAATACTTCCATGCCTATGATGTGTATTTATACATTTCATGCAGCAACCACTACATATATTAATTTTTGTAACCAACCAAAAAGCAATGCTGATCTTATTAATTCAAAGTGTTTAGATATAAGTAATTTACTAAGTATTTGGGTGTCGTAGAAATATACACACAGAAATCATGCTATTGCTCATATGTCTATATGCAAGGGTATGTGTTTATTTACATAAGAAATGCGTGTACATATATGCAAAAATTCCTTGGTACGAATCTACTTGTGGTATAATTCCTGGTGTAACAACATTAGTGTGCAATTATTCGCACTACAAGGAAAACAAGTTGTAGCCACAATAGTATGTCCATGAACGTGGGACTTGTGGCTACAGAATTGTGCTCTGGCCACAACATTTCGTGTTATATAATCGTAACCACAGTCGCGTCACGAGAGTTCTCTAACCACGAATATGTCGTGGCTACTCCAAGTAAGCATGGAAATTGCCATGGCTACAATTCTAGCATGAATGACTTCCTTACATCTTTAAAGACTTTGGCCACAGATTTATAGCTACAAAAAATAGTGTCCACGCAATTATCGTGACCACAAGTTTCTGTAACCACATTCTGTGACCACAACTTATTTTTCTTGTAGTGTCGTTATGGTATATGGCCATCTTAATTAAATCAATATGATGATTCATTATATTGCCAGTTAGTCGTAGTTGTTATCTGGATGAACTCCTGACATGCCTTCTAACATGCTTATTACAATCCTACTTAGTTGAATGTATAATCTTTTCTCCTACACTACTACTGTCATGTTTAATTTTAATTGATGCAAATTAGTTTTAGATCATAGGGGGATTATGACATGAAATGGGAACGTCTCTTTCGAGTCCAAACATGGTCCATTGGAGTTGAGTTTGATGTTGTCGTATAGGTTTATAAAATATAATATCAAACTGTAATGAAATGTGTTGTTTCATTCAGAGAAAGAATGGTCAGTCATAGTGTAATTTAAAAAATATTTTGAATCTTTCAATTGTTTTTTTTTTGTTATTTGTTTTTATTTTCCCTTTTCTAATAACCTTTATGGGTGACAATTCTTTGACATTTGATTGGCGAATTAGGAATGTGTGTTCATCATTTTCGAGGTGCAAGAACGATCTGATACTAATGGGCATTTTATTCTTTTTCAAGCATTCACATCAAATCCTTAAGTTTTAATCATGCATAATTGTGAAGTGATGGGCCTAATAACTTGCAATCTGTTGTTGATCGTGAATAATGGTGGGGTTGTAAGATTGAACAACCCACTCGCTATCTATACTGATCTTATTAGTCGAGTTCGTATTTCAAGCCATAGTTCAATCTGATTTTTATGAATTTGATTTTCATCCCGTGATCGAATGTTTATCCAAAAAATGATGTTTCTGTTCCAAATATCATTGATGAATCTATGATTCATCTACTTTATATGGACATCTTAGCAAAATCCCCTTAAATTCACTAATTAATCCCCTTAATAATTCACTAATTATTCCCCTTAACTTGTATTAATTAACGTTCACTAACTGTGTTGAATTTAGGGTTAAAATCTGTAACTAAATAACCTTATTTTTTACCTGAATTGAGCCTATTATTTTATGTACAAAAATAAAGTATTTTAACCTAATTCTTTCTCGAAATTATTCTTTAACTAATTAACTAACTTGGCATAAAGAATTAAAGCTCATAAAACACAGAAAATCAAGAGAAAACACAAAAATCTGACTTATTATACTTTGTACATATTTTATCTTTGTTAATTTTATTTTATCTTTTTATAACCTACAAAAAATCCATAAAATTAGATTAATTATGTATATATTATTTATAAATTAATCCACTAAATAAAATTAAATACAAAATACGAAAAAAAAATAAAAAATACAAAAGTGGGGTATTTTATCATCTATAGAGTACCTCCAAAAATACTTTTGTATTTATGACCTCTTTTGACTTTTTTTATCAATATGAAACTAGTAGATCTCATCGAGATCTACAACTTTCATGTTTTGACTTTTTCTTAGTTCAACTTATAATTATTTTTATTTTGATTTTATCTTTATTTTCTTCTTTTTGAATTTTCTTATTAGGCCACATGGTGCGCGTTGGAGCTGCCACATTGCCCAGCTCTATACTCCATACCCGCCTCAATCTCCGCCGATGGATGAGATCATAGGATCTCATCCAAGCCGCTCCTCCCCGCTCTCACTACAACCGCATGATCTGATCACCAGATCGGATTCCGTCCACTCGCCCGCACCCTCGCCATGACCGCTGGATTGTTTGATCCAATGGTCCCGCATCATCGTCTTCATCTACAATGCCCTCTTCAAGCCGTTATGCCTCGTCGAGTCCCTACCCCTTCCAATTTCTGTTGTCGCCACAAGCCACCTCACCATGATCTAATGCCTCGTTCACGTAGCCATGAATCCCCTCATATTCGCAGACACAATCACTCCCCATGATCGTTCTCCAGGCCTTCAAAACACCCGTTACAAAAGCACCCCCTTCACCACTTGTAACCGCCACCCTCTGCCTCTAAATACTCTGTCGCTGCCATCTGTGAGTGAACCCCGAGCTCCTATCCGACCTCGATGACAGTGAGGTCAGCCATTTCGAGTGAAGATCGGGCATTCTTCAACGAGATCCAGAAGGCGACATACCCTTATGTTGCAACTGCTTCCGCAGCCACTAAGCTCGTCACTGCGCTGGTGACTCGAGTGAGGACTTGAAGCTCCGTTCAGAGCTTCTCCTCAGGCGAACTCCTCTGCCGAATACCCTCCAAGTACTCCACCTCACTACTTATCCAAACTACCACGTGCATCCTCTGTACACTTGAGACCCTCTTCAGGATCCTATCACCTCCACTTCAGACCCCTCATCTTCATCGTCCATCGATGGACCTCTTCCTCCTCCTCCTCTATCTCCTCCACCTAGCTCTACCTCCATGTCTTTCACAGACCTAGAGCTCCAGGTTCCAACTCTTTTCGCACACTAAGGACCTCCATTCCACTCCTCCACGTCTTGTATTCCATTCTAACCCTTATAGGTCGCGCTCCCTCTCACTGGTTGGCTGGAGCAACCTCCCTTTGATCTCCTCCTCCATCTCCTGTGACGATCCATCGACTCGTCGCCCTATACCTCGCAACATACTCCAGACACCACCACCTTCTTTGCCAAGCATCCCTTCCACCTTCCAGAGATCCCACATGTCCGTAGGACATTGCTGGCACTCCAGGGAGCTCGCTGGAGCCCAGTTTTTCCATTGCCTCCCGAGGAGGAGGAAAGAGAAGAATATACCCTTGGATCTTTATCAAACGACATCTGCATCAGAGAAGTCCCAACCGTCTGATCCAACACTTAATGGGGATCTACAACCGTTAAATCTCGACCACCCGAGCCACCTGGCTTCAGGTGGCCCCGCACCACCTCGCCACAACATGTGGAGTTCGGGATCAAGATACGCTCCGAGCCTCGCCTTCATGTGCCTACCGCACATGGGCTGGGGATATTTGTGCACGAGCCCCAGATCTTCTGGCCTTTGCAAAATGACCCAAGCATGTGAGTTTTACACGTGACCTAGGAACAATTAGAGAGGAGCTCTCCGGTTGATGATTATTATAGATAAGTCCCTCTAGGGACCTCTTTGAAGAAATATCGTTATTTTTATTTCAATTTAGTCCCTAGAATTTTATTTTAGCTTAACTTCCTCATGCGAACTCCGATTTTAGTACATAATATGCCATTTTGAAGCTTGTTGAACACTCTACCATTTTACATATCTTGTGAACTGATCAGAAGCCTTTTACATTTATTATTATTTGAAGATCTGTGTTGACATATGTAGGCTGATTAATTGACATTTTTGCACTATTTTATTATTTGAAGATCTATGTTGAGAAGACCATTGATTTATTTTGTAGGGATGTGATGAAGGATATTTGAATTGCTTGTATCCTTGTTGATAACCTTTGAGGAATTAATCTTTGCAGAGGTATAATTGGAAAGGAATTAATTTAATCCCTTATATTTTATGTGATTGAACTCTATTTATTGAGGATTAAAATAGAGAGAATTTTGAGATCATCATCTAGTAGAGAATTATTTTTGATCTCCTTATTGATAGGATTATTCCTATATTAAACTCCTTGCCTGCAGCTTGAATTTGAGTGGTTAATTATCTCTTGAATCTCTTTTGATCTGTGATAATATTTGAGGACATTGATTAATATTGTTTGAATTAAAAATTATAAGCAATCGCAGATCCAGTGCTTTATTTATCCTCTTTGTTTTTTTCGCATTGCATCAAATTGCATTTCATTTTCATTTTATTTCTTGACAAATATATTAATATTACAATTGATTAATTATTTAAATTAATTTAAAACTATGCAACTAAAATTTACCGTTCCTTGTATTCGACCTTGGTAAACTTGCCAAGTAAAAATTATTCTACAATATTCAAAAATTGTGATATTTGATCGATCGTTTTTCATCTCCTATACTACAACTATCAATTTTTTAAGAGGTGAAAATCTTTGTTCATCAAATGAAACCGTTGTCGGGGAATGACATATTTTTAAGGTTTTAAATAAATTTCTTTAATTCATTTTTGTAAAAAAATAATTTGTGCATCATTTCTTCTTCTTTTGTTATTCTCTTTTTATTTTGGAATTTTATTTTTTGTATTTTATTTGCATATCTCTCTCACTTCAGATACTAACGGTAATTTTTCACTTCACAGATAACTCGAAATAAATTTTTTTGGGGGATAAAAAGCAAGGATATGCAAAGAAGAATCATATTTTATTGTTGTGTGAGAGAGCTTAGATTAGCTTATTCTACATCATTTATAGGGTCTCTCTGAACCCTAATTTTTTTAATAATCTGGAATAAACTTTCTGTCGTGTCTCAGGTCTGTTTCAACCCCTTCTATGTGGTTGGGACCCGACTTGAGTGACGTAGAAATTAGGTGCACATACGTTAGTTTGTTTTTTTACGTAATTTTTTAGGCCACACATTTTTTCACTAACTATATGCATTGTAGATCATTCAACATTAGCCAAAATTTTAAATCAATTCTTCTCACTAAAAAACTATCTGCTTAGGGCGTTTTTTTATAATTTAGTGTAAATTTTAATTTCTTGTATTGCATCCTACATGAAGAATGCGACGAATCACTGTAAGTCTTCTTCTTAGCCCGCATCTTTGAGTTCACGCTTGCATCAGCTTTTTCCGACCCTCTACTCCTCTGTTCTTACAACTTAGGATGTAAAGGAATTGGAACTGCTCGTTAGACGTGATATTTTTGTGCTCATTTAAGAACCTGAGTGACCTTAAATTAAAATTAGGACTATTAATCATGCATGGTAAATAAATTAACATAAAATCAACCCTTGTATCTAGTGGAGAGAAATCCATTCATTGTTTGTAGAAAAAAATCACACACTTAATGTAGATCCAAAACATGGGAACCTCATTCTGACTACTGAATTTAAAAACGATTAGCTACTTCTCAGTGAGGGAACTACAGTCTCCCTTAGAAGATTTGGTGGTTAAAGGACAACGTGTATGGCACCGCCCTGAAGTAATACGGGTAGCCGTTCTACGGTCCGTACTTACACCCATACTGGTTGAAAGTAGATGCAACTAGTCATATGAATTCAGGCCAGTCTTTGTGAAACTCTCCAGAAACTAAGCTCCACTTAATCTTCTCAAAAACTGTTTTATCATTAAATTAAAATTGAAAAGACAATCAGCTGAACTCTAACGTGCCTTCACAAGTATCGAGTGGGTGAATCTACGAGTTTGTTTTGTGTTTGTCCTGTATGCGCTAAAGTCCTTGCAAATGCAAGCATATCGTGGTTCGCAAATCATTCTCCATCTTTCTTTTGAAAAGATGGCGGTACATTGGTCTTCATATCCAAACTCAGTGGGCCCAACCTACACGACCATGTCCCGATATTCTTCATTCCGAGGGAACCCTCTCTTCGAAACGTGTCTGCCTCAACCATCATTCTCCTATACATCATACACACCACCCTGTAGCCACACTTCTTCTTCTTCTTAGATTAGACTACTCTCGCATTATGACTTCCATATGAACATAATAGAGTGGGTAGACATAAGTACGGAAAATAGAGTAAACAATTTTGGTAGAAAACACGATTTCCTATAACCATGAATTTCCCACCTTTGGAACCATCACATACTCAAGTTGACTCTCTTCCTGAGTAGGATCACTTTTCCTTGACAATCCACGAGAAATATAAAGTCAAAGAAATATGACTCGTGATCAGACTACAACTACAAGGAATAATCACTACTCCTCTCAGAACTACATGCCAGAGTCATAACATGTCGAGTATAATTATTCATCACCAAGTCATGAGATGTTTGAGGATGATATTGCCCGGATCAACCATAGAGCAAACACTTTGACTGAACAAATATATAATATCATCCAGTTAATGAAGAATCAAGAAGAAGTGAGGACCCTACCACGCGAAGCATAAACCCATCATGTGACATACACTCAAACACAACCACCACTGACCTCTGGCCAATAGACTGACCATCACACCGAAAATGGTAAAAAAATTGAAAAAGAAGAAAATTCATTTTTTTGACAATTCAGAAATGAAAGCATTTTACAAGAGTCTGATCTTAGAGCTTCCATTAATCAAGACCATAGAATATGTGCTTGATCTTGAGAGATTTGTGAAGAGTCGATTGAACCATAAAAAATGGGCAAGAAACGATCAAGGACTGAATATCATGTCCTATCTATGGCCAGTTCTTTGGTGATGAATAAAAAACTAAGAGTCGTAAAGTCAAGCGATTGACTCGGATCACGCGTAAAATTGAGAATTCCTTATTCACTATTGTTTGGTTGACAAAGACTCTACATTAAACATTCTCACAAAGACAGTCTTTGATCAACTCAAGCTCTTGCAACTCAAAAGACAAGGGTGGTCGTTCAACTATCAGATTGATCTACCAAAAGACCGCGAGGAATTGTTTATGTCGTCATAAACTTCCAAGGTGACAAGCATAAAGTGGACTTTATTGTCCTCGACATTGAGCACCGCGGAGAATTATCTGAGATTCCTATCATCTTAAGAAAGTCGTTCTTAGCCTCTGCTAAGACAATTGTCGATTGTGAGATTCAGGACATAAGATTCCGAACAAAAACAACAACGAACAAGCCCTCAATGACATGCCCGACCCTGAGACAACCCAACCATCAACCAATAGTCGTGATCAGGACAACAACACTTAACACGACCAAACCTCTCCTCATGAAACTCAGATACAAACCCTAGGAGAGACAACTGATAGACTGATTGATGAACTAACTTTGGATTCTCACCATACCTCCCATCCTGACACTGCTCCTACGAGGAGACAATATTCATGAGCTTATGAGGAATTGGACCATGTTTACAAGAATCATCATGATTATTTAAGTGGTCAATTTTTGAGTCGGCAAACATTCATGAAATACTTGAACCATACAAGGAGCCAACTCAGGAAACCTTTAATATCACCAAAGCTCATGAACATCAGAAGGTGACATCAACATCCCCAACCATCACTCACAAGGCCGACAGGAACCATCTCCCTCATCCGAAGCGTGTTATGACCCTTCGAGAATTGATTGATTTTTATAGAGATTCATCTAACGAGGAACTCATAAATGCCACACCGGTTACTCATGATAGGGAGAAGAACTCTGACCATCTTCCTCCCGATGCTTCTAACAGAAACTAGCCGACCAAGAAAGTCACCTTTGACCTTAGAAACTAGGTGATTTCGAAAGAATCCTTATCTGGTCCAGAAGTGATTCATCAGGTAAGTGAAATAAGTGCAGCTGTGATCAAAGGTCGCTTACCTCTCGTTGACAATAGTTGGAGATCCTATGCGTATGACTATTATTCTTCTAAGGATGACTTTGACGATGGATGGACCTCTTCATCCTCACCCTCTTCACCACCCTCTACATCTCCATACAGTCTCCCACAACAATCCTGTAAGAAGGTTCATCGTAAATCTCCTTGACCTTATCCACCCCTGAGTTATTCGGTCCTCCTCCCGTGATTGCTCTTTCACACTTCGGCTAACCTGAGAATAAGTATAGGGGGATCGATATCGTTGTGTATACATCACTTCTAGTCTTTCATTCTCACCCTCGATCGCCCCATTTCTTACTTTTCTGTTATACTTAGTCCCTCAAAAACCAAAGTATAGGGGGACGAATTAACTTCCTTTTCACTAAGTTATGCTTAGTACGAGCTATGTATACATTTCACTCTATGCCATGAGGACATAGAACAAGCTAAGTATAGGTGTGTGTGTGTATTCTACATACTTTATCCTTAGCTCGTACTTTGTGATTGTTTTCATCAAAAATAGGGTATGGATACAACTTGTGTATATTATGTATACTATACTAAATTTTGTGTAAATAATATTCGTTTTCAAAACTTTTTATGAAATTTAGAGGGTATAACAAAAAAACAAAAAAACAAAAACAAAAATAAAACTAACATAAGGTTTTATCTCAAATATTTTCACTATCACTCAAGACTTGAGGAATGAAAAAAACTCAGGTTTTAAGGTCCTTTGATTCAGAGTTAACCCGCCTTAGTCATTAGGGTTTTAGATTTAATAATCTACACTTCTCTAGTTTGAAAGATATGAGCGCTATATGTCACTTTCAATCTCTACCTTTTAAGAATATGATCAACACATCACATACACAACTGCATGATTGATGAGATGAGTTGAGATTTCACTTAAGGGATTGAGACTTGAGATTTGAGTCTAGACCCGATTTTATGATACTTGAGGATTGACAGGTCCGAAATCGCTGAGTTAAGAAGTTGTTTTTATTCTCTGTTCGTGCCAAAAGTATGGTTTGTCGTTCGTTGTAGGCGGCGATCGGAATCAGTCAAGAAATAACCACAAATATTATTCAAATTTAATCAAGTGGTTTTATGTTTATTTTACTTGAGCAAGTCCCAAGGTCGATCACAAGGGGGCAAAGGAATAACCTAGATTCATGTCTATCAAGATTCATGTACGGTTTTTGAAGCGATCTTTTTTTGGAAATTTTAATGCAAATAAGGGATGCAGGATGCAATTTTAGCCTATTTTAGGGACTAAAATGTAAATTACATTCAAATGATGTCTGAAAAATACGAAACTTGGCCACAATACATAATATGATGAAATGAATGCAATGTAATTTTTTTGGAATATTTGGATGCAATATGATTTTTTTATGAATTTTTAAATGCAAACAGAATGATTTTCAATATTTAATTATAAAAAATATTAAACCTACTTATTTTCAAGAAATAAAATTATCTCAGATCTATCACTACGTGATGGATCTCAGAAAAATCCTAAACCTCGAAAATGTGGGGTTTAATAACTATTAAAAATTAAATACTAAAATATGCAAAATGATATTTACAGAGCAATTTATGCATGCAAATGCAAATCTTTTTGGGCACAATGTCAAGCAAAATTAACTTTACAATATGTGATTTTTCGGGGATTTTTAGAGCAACGGTTAATCAATGGCATGTTAAGAGCATAAAATGGATAAAGTTTGCAAATTTTCACAAAATAATTAATTCTTAATTAACCGTCAATCACAAAAATATCCACAATATGTTAAGATGTAGAAAATTAAATGATGAATATCATGCTATTTTTAGATAAATGAAACAAGCAATGAGAGGTTCAAAACTAAAGGTAGAGTAAGGGGTACAGATGCAATATAAATATAATAAATAAAAGTGCAGGAGGGGGACCTATTTGTAATTACCTCTAGTTGGGGGGTACTGTCTGCAAAATAACCAATAGGTCACATGCCAAGCACGTGACCTTGGTCGGTGGACGTTGGCGCAAATGTGGAGGAACTCAGGAGTGTCTTCACAAATGTTCCACAAGGTCACGTGCATGGCACGTGACCCGTGGGTGGCTGTCGTTCTCCCCCGACGCATGTGCCCCGCACGTGCGTGGGGAGCCTCGGGTCTGCCCTCGACGACGAGGTAGAGCGAAGGTCAACTGGTGGCGCTTGCGGCGGGCGTGGCTCGTCAGTCGATCAACTCACTGGCAGAGGCAAATGGGGAGGCACGACCGAGGTTGTCGTGGGCCGTAGCGTAGTCGTGCAGGTGAAGCTTGCGGCGGTGTCGAAGTCGGTCGGGGCAGGAGAAGGCGGGCGGGGCTCCGACGCGGAGCTTCGAGTGCTGGTGAGGCAGGCGGAGGTGACGTCGGTGCAGCTGAAGCAAGTGGCGTTGGCAATGGCTGTCGAAGTCAGAGATGACGGTGGTCGTTGAAGACCGGCGTAGACGGTGAAGTTCGTTGTCGAGTCTCGACGCAGGAGGTGGAGCTAGAGCAGAAGCGCGATAGTGTGCTGCGGCTGCAACGGTGGCTGGAGGGGGAGCCATCGGATCTCGCGGCGGAAGAGGGGGGGGGTCCGGTCTGTCACCCCGGAGGTTCCCTCAGTCGGCCGATGAAGACGATGAAGTGGAGGTGAAGCAGGCAGAGGTTGTGGTGGAGTCGGTGGCTCGACGGCTGGTCGGAGCGAAGCAGGTGACGGGGCTAGCCGTGCTGCAACGGTGGCTGGAGGGGGAGCCACCAGACCTCGTCGCAGGGAGGCAACAGAGCTGTCACCTCCAAGCACCGTTCTCTATCGATGGATGCTTGAAAAAGTGGGTCGGCGATGTTCTTAAATAGGTTGGATGGGTAGGGCAGCCGACGGGAGATTGCGAGATGAGCGGGGGTTATTGACGAAGATCGCGAGGCGGCGTTTAGTGAGCGAAGGAGGCAGAGGTAGTTAGGATCGCGGGGCGGTGTGCGAGATTCGCGACGGAGGAATCAGGGAGGAGCTGGGAGAAGACGAAGGCCAGGCGCCGTTCGATCAAGCGAGATCGAACGACCCTTGTGGCGACACGTGGCAGGTCAAGGGGGCAACGGCAGAGCACGTGCGGAGCACGTGCCTGAGAGGCACGTGCGACGCCGTGCGGTGGCTATATTTTTTTTCTCTTTTTAATAAAAACGAATATAAAACAGACCAAAAAATGATGACACGTGGTGGCCTCTGGGGCGGCCACGTGTCATCACCAGAAAAATCCAAGAATAAAAGATTTTGTAAAATAAAAAAGAAATAGTAAACGACCTCGGATCGAAAAAGTCCCTTCACGGAAAATGCTCGTCTCGATAAGATCTTTCATGAAGACATCAAATCCAAAATCGATCAAATGCATGAAGAGAATTTTTGGGGTATCCCATGTACATAGAATACCTGGATTTTTGGGTTTTGTATTTTTTTGTCATTCTTTAAACTAGATAAAAAATACGAAAAAATATGGAAAAATAAAAGATAAAGAAAGACACCTTAATCTAATTTTTTTGGATTTTTATTGATAAAGAAAATATGTACATAAAATACTAGGTCAAAAATAGCTCAAATACACAATGTACAAAAGAGGCCAAAACCCAACGTTCACATACGAGCTCCGATTCACTTGAACTTGGTCTTGTTTTGAAGGTAATTGAATGTGCATTAGTTCAAAAGTGAGTAGGATCACATCAGACACTGGATGGGGAAGATATGGGTCTTTTAGTCTAAAAATCCTGAAACTAGGGTTTAGGTTTTTGGTCCACTTAACAGGGTTAGTGATTTTTTTTGTATTTTTCATTTATTCTTGTTAGTGATATGTACACAGTGGAGGTGGTTTTGTGCCATTCGGAGTTAGCATGAAGGAGTTAAAAATCTGGGAAGTTAGGCTATTTACAGGTCCTTTTGGGCTTGGATTTTTGGCTTCTTATTTTGTGCAAAAATGATGGATAAAATGCCAATCTTATGCAAATATGCATGAATGCTAATTATGCAGAATAAATACAGAAATGCTGATGATTTTGAGGGAATTGAGCTTAATAAATGAGATTTAGAGTAATGAATCCGAGATTCATCATCCCCTATACTAAACCATGCTCGTCCCTGAGCATCAAAAAGAAATGCCATGAAGTGAAATGAGATTGGGTTCCATACCAAGACCATGAGCTGAAGGTGAAAATGAAACTAGACTCGACCTTTGGATTATTAGTGTGTCGGAACTTCTGTGAGACATAGAATTCTAAAATCAACAGCCCTCAAGTTCTACACATCATTGACACAGTTTCAGCTCAGAAGTCATTTTAGATCAATCCTCTTCCCAAAGTATACCCTATGAACATTGAACAACCGACTCATGTGTGTGAAGGGTTTTAGCTCTTCCCATCCAGAATGCCGGACTACCATGATCCTCTCCTCTCCAGTAACTCGTCCTCGGGGAGTCAGGTATTTCCTCTATCGCGCTGTGTTCACAATCGAATGGGGGAGAAGATAGAAGAAGGGGAAAAGAACTGGAGGGTGGCCAGTGTAGTCACCTCTTCTTGTGAAGATGGCCAGTGTATCTGAGTCTCCACCAAGATCTGCAGGTTTCTTGAAGCTTGGACCTTTTTGGTCAGATTTTATTTGGTAGTTGCTTCTTTGTATTTGGAATTTTTGGTGGTTCTGCTTGGATCTTGTTATGCCCCTACGGATATAGAATCTTTTTGTTTTGTACATTTTTTTGGGGTCTTAGAAAAAATTGTGCCCATCCGTCCATCCCTTTTCCGAAGCTTTATTTCAGCCCGTACTCTGGTCTTTAGATTTCCACGCTACCAGAAAAGAGACTCACACAGTCTTCCAACATCCCGTCTGATTGAGCTAAGTGCATAGTGCGAGAGTACAAATTAATTCCCTATTCCAGAGTTGTACCCAGAATGAAGAGACCAGGTTAAACACTAAGAGTAAAACGTTGTACATTGTCATGTGGAACTTAAAGAATTAAGTCAAAAGACCTGAAGCTCTTAAAATCCTCTTTCTCGGTGAAGTTCCTCTGAAAATTAGGTGGATTAAGGTCAAGTCCAGACCACTCTCGGTTGCTACTCATAACTCGGTTCAGAACCCAATGACTTTTCACAGATGCACATGATTGCGATGCTGGATGAAGTGCATGTGTGTGAAATGCAGACACTTTTTTTTGTGTGATGCAAAAATGAAATAAGAAGCCTTTTTTTTCAAAAATTTTGGGCAAGGTTAGTGTCAGTAGCAGAACTCTTTTTCTTTTTCTTCTTCTCTTTTTTTTGAAAGATTACCCACCCCGTAAATACATATAGACTTACACGAAAGTACGAAATATGGGTAAAATATATACGAAGTATATACACAGACCCCCCCAATACTTAGCGAGTGTTGTGTCCTCAAAGCACAAGAAGCGGAAAGAAGACATAGCTCGGGCTAAGCATAAGGGAGTGGAAAAAATGAAAAGAAAAGCGGTTGGGATATGTCAATGAGGAGAGTATATACAGGTGGATGTCGGTTCCCCCTATACTTAGGCTCTGGTCAGCCTAAGTATAGAAGAAGGGTGGAAGTGAAGTGAAGTGATCGGGAGAAGTAGAAGGATGGTATGTACAGATGGCATCGGTCCCCCCTATACTTAGGCCTTGGCCTAAGTAGAGGAAGAAGCTGTACAAGGAGGTCGATGTGGTCGGGAGGGAGGGTGGGTAGCCGATGATTAAGGTGGTTTTCTGCTGATTGTTTTGTGAGTCTGCGGTGGGAGATCGTAATGATGAGATGGAGATGAAGCATAGGATTCCCAACTATGATCAGTGTCATCCTCAGAAAAATCACGATGGATAATAGATGAAGTGTTTGAGTCAGATGAAAGATATCCATCATCAGAGTTATCCTCAGAGGAATAGTATTTGAAAGTGGACATACTCCAAGTATTCATGTCTTTTTGTTTCTTCAGTTGTTTTCTCAGAATTCGTTCCTTCTTGGGGTCAAGCGGTTTGTCCTTAGATGAATACTCAGAAGCACCGGTCTCAGTCAGCTCATATGAAATAATTCCAGTGTACTCGAAGAGGGCAGGAGCATCAGCTTTGGATGAGTAGTAGTTCGGAATGAGAGTTGTCCAACGAGAATTGAATTTTGTATCCTTGCGAAGATATGGCTTTAGGGCTGCCGAACAGACTTCACTCATGTAAACTACCTTTTCCGGACCTAATGAGGGATCATTGGCTGATTCCTCTTCCGAAAGGTCAAAGGTGACTTTATTTTTCTTATTTCGTGAAGGTGTCGGTTCACTTGAGTATCCAGATAAATAGCCATTGGAATTTTCCTTAGTCGATTTTCGTTTGTTCTTGGTCTTCTGAATGTTGGTGCACTCTTGATTTGGGATGATTTGGTCCAGGTATTCAGAGAATGTTGCTCCAGGGTGCGACCATACATATGTTTCAGGATCGTAGTAGAAGGATTTGTCTATTTTGAGATCTGCATGAATTGAAATATAGGGGAGAGTCTCTAAACCAATAGTCTTATCAACAATCGCTATCTCAGGTGTAGCATCAGGGTAGGGCTCTTCTACCGCTTCATGGTTGCGGCTGTCGGGGACTTCGTGGGTTTCCTCAGAAGATCATGGTTCCTCAAAGACAGGGTCAGATCTAAGTGCTTCCAATGCTGTGAAATTGATTTCCCGAGTCTCACAATCAATAATTGCCTTAGCCAATGCTAAGAATGGCTTTCCGAGAATAATTGGAGACTGGGTGAATTCTTGTTGATGCTCAATATCAATGATCGTGAATTCTACTTTGAGCGAAGCACCTTGGAATGTCATGATGACAGAAATGATTCCTCTCGGCCGCTTTATAGATCGGTCCGCCAATTGAACAATCTCTCGTAATTTCCTGATCGTTCCGAGTTTGAGTTCATGGAATACAGAGGTTGGGAGGATATTGATCGGTGAATTGTCATCAATCCGAGCATGGGTGAAAATTGTGTCTTTGATTTCACAGTCAAATCTGGGCAACCACTTCACTATGCGGCTCTTGGTTTTTCTTCTCAACACCAAGGAGGAGGCCATTGACAAGATATGTCTTTCGATCTTTGTTCTAATCCTGCCCGACTTTTTCATAGTTAATTTGTCCATTACAAATCTTAATCGGGGAAGTGTTCAATGGCCTGTAGAAAGGGAAGTTAAAAAATCAAGTTCTTTCGTAGTGCTTCCCGTTCTTCAGTTTCAATTTTTATGTATTTTTCAAGATTTTCAATTTTTTGTGATTTTCAAATATTCCGATTTTTTGGTATTTTCTGTGTGACGTGGTGATGTGGTGTGTTCTTCAGATGAGCAGGGGCTTTGATGTTCTTATAAGGGGTCATGCATAGTCATGTCTAGGGTATAATAAGCAGAAGTGCCATTCGCAGAATCATCCTAGGTTTTTGAACATCCTCAAAATTTTCAAAACGGATCCAATCATTTCCTCATTCATTTTTATGTCCGAGCTCCCGTAGAGTGAAATTAATCGGTCGGTAAACCTTTGAAATCTATCCTCTATTGAATTGAATCTCTTAGTTATCCTCGAAATATCATCCTCAAAATTCTGTTCATGATCAATCATGGGAGCAGTCGGTATGTGTTCGATAATTTCATCTTCCATTTTCCCGTTTGTGCTGAGAGGAGAGTTTCTTGGAAAATCCGACATATTATCATTATTTTCTGAAAATTTCTCTTCAAAAATTATGAAAGGAGGCTGCTCTTATGGTTCAGGCATGTGTAGTTGGTCTGAGTAGAGTTCAATTCTTTGATCATGATTGGTCAGATCTTGATATTGTGGAGTCAGCATACAGGGTTTATATGTTTCTATGTGGTCAGTCCAGTCCTCTGTATGAGTATCATGTCCGAAGAGGGGTTTGTCATGGTCAATCCAACGCTGATGATCGTTAAGTGTGGGTCTTTCCATCTGGGTTTGGTTTCCCGGCCAGTCATGAGACTCAAAGGTATTTTGATCTTGAAATGGCTCATCAACGAGAATCTGAGAATAAGACGGTTCAGTCCAGGATGGTAGATGGTTATGTGTGGTCGGATGATTCGAGTAGAAATTCAATGAGGAGGCTGAATTTATTCGCCAGTGAAAGTCTCCTGCAAATGTTGGAGGATTATTAAAAGAAGAGGATTTAGTTGATTTGGGCCTAACCGAGACAAATTCATTTTCATAGTACAGCTCTGATGGATTTTCAGATAGATGTTCGATCATTTTTGAAAGGAATGGGGGGGTTGGATCTGCAAGAGTTTTTGGACAAGAGTTCCATTATCAAGAAAAGGAGAGAGATGATTGCACGTGACAGTCAAGAGAAATTTTATCAAATGTACGCTATTGATCTTCGAAATCGGTTCACGCACACCAATGCAAACACAATTTAAACCCCGAGTTCACCAACTCAACTCAAAGTGAACACCGTGAAGGTTCGGTCGATTATCTTATCAATTTTAGAGTTTGGTGATAATACAATATATTAGAGCGGTTAAAGCGGGCTGTTAGGAACCCAATGCTCTCAGAGGACTGGTCTATCCCAAATTAGATCTTTCCTAGCCAGTATGAATTGCGGACCGTTTACCTGCTACCCGATCAACTCAATCTGTTAAGGACGTCACGGACCGCTTTACCAGCTACCGAAGAGATCTTCACTGGAGAACGACTAACTCAATATAGTAGTCTGAAAAGAGTTAGGGTGTGGCTCTATCCTAGTGTGTGGATCGCTCTCTCGCTCAAGCAAACCAAACAATAACAGGGTTGCTCTCCCGCAAAAATTCTTGATTTTATGGGTTCTTAAGATCGGCTATATTTATCAGTCCCAATTTTAATTAGGTGATCACTGAAGAATTTAGATGAGCACAAATACACATCTACCGTCCAGTCCCAATTTCCTTTAGAATTATGTGATAAAACAAGAGGGAGAAATTCAGGAAAAGTCGATGCACGTGGAAAACTATGATGAATGCTCAGTTAGAAGACTAGTGAATCCTCGCAATCTCCATGTGGGATGCTAGACAGAATTGAAAAATTATTCTAAATGAATGCAAGCTGATGAAAAACCGCACCTAAGCAGAAAGTTCTATTAGCGGGAAAGAATTGAGTTAAATTTTGTCTAAGTTGAACGATCTATGTGCGTCTCAGTTAATAGTGCAGTGTGGCTTAAGATCCTACGAGCACAATCAAAAATTAAAAATGCTTTGAGAGCCATATGTGCAGGTCTATCCTAATCGTCACTCAAGTCGGGCCCCACCCTCACCGGAGAGTGAAACAGGCTACGACACACCACAAGAAGAGTTCAGAGTCTTTTTTACATACGGGAGAGTCCAATCGGACACCGCTGTAAATGAGCAATTAATTACAGAACTAAAATTACAGAAATTTAAAACCTAGACTCTACGCTCTCTCACGACTTGACTCGATCTTAAATTAATTGCGGCTTCTTCGGATGTCGGTGAAGACGCTTCGATTTCTTGAAAAACCGCTCCACGTACGCCGGGTACCTCGCAGGAAAAATAAGAGAGATTTGTGTAAGAGAGTAACTCAGAAAATAATCAAAAATAAAATAAGTGAAATAAATGCTGAAAAATAAATGCAGGAAATAAAATAGGATTTACAGTGAAAAATTCGGGGGTCAGACTACCCGAATACGGAAAACCGAACAAGAAATGTCAAAACACAAAACTAAGCCGTTTGCCTCCCTGGCAACGGCGCCATCTGACGGGTCCGAAATTGCTGAGTTAAGAAGTTGTTTTTATCCTCTGTTCGCGCTAAAAGTATGGTTTGTTGTTCGTTGTAGGCGGCGATCAGAATCGGTCAAGAAATAACCACAAATATTATTCAATTTTAATCAAGTAGTTTTATGTTTATTTTACTTGGTCAAGTCTCAAGGTCGATCACAAGGAGACAAAGGAACAACCTAGATTCATGTGTATCAAGATTAGTGCACGGTTTTCGAGGCGATCTTTTTTTGGAAATTTTAATGCAAATAAGGGATGCAGGATGCAATTTTGGCCTATTTTAGGGACTAAAATGTAAATTACATTCAAATGATGTCCGAAAAATACGAAACTTGGCCACAATGCATAATATGATGAAATGAATGCAATGTAATTTTTTTTGGATTTTTTGGATGTAATATGATTTTTTTATGAATTTTTAAATGCAAACGGAATGATTTTCAATATTTAATTATAATAAATATTAAACCTACTTATTTTCAAGAAATAAAATTATCTCAGATCTATCACTAGGTGATGGATCTCAGAAAAATCCTAAACCTCGAAAATGTGGGGTTTAATACCTATTAAAAATTAAATACTAAAATATGCAAAATGATTTTTACAGAGCAATTTATGCATGCAAATGCAAATCTTTTTGGGCACAATGTTAAGCAAAATTAACTCTACAATATATGATTTTTCAGGGATTTTTAGAGCAACGGTTAATCAATGGCAATTTTAAGAGCATAAAATGGACAAAGTTTACAAATTTCCACAAAATAGTTAATTATTAATTAACCGTCAATCACAAAAATATCCACAATATGTTAAGATGTAGAAATTTTTTAGATAAATGAAACAAGCAATAAGAGGTTCAAAACTAAAGGTAGAGTCAGGGGTACATATGCAATATAAATATAATAAATAAAAGTGCAGGAGGGGGACCTATTTGTAATTACCTCTAGTTGGGGGTTACTGTCTGCAAAATAACCAATAGGTCACGTGCCAAGCATGTGACCTTGGTCGGTGGACATTAGCGCAAATATGGAGGAACTCAGGGGTGTCTTCACAAATGATCCACAAGGTCACGTGCCATGCACGTGACCCGTGGGTAGCTGTCGTTCTCCCCCGACGCACGTGCCCTGCACGTGCGTGGGGAGCCTCGGGTCTTCCCCGGCGGTGAGGTGGAGCGAAGGTCAACTGGTGGTGCTTACGGCGGGCATGGCTCGTCAGTCGATCAACTCGCGTGGCAGAGGCGGACGGGGAGGCGCGACCGAGGTTGTCGTGGGCCGTAGCGTAGTCGGTGGAGGTGAAGCTTGCAGCGGTGTCGAAGTCGGTCGGGGCAGGAGAAGGCGGGCGGGGCTCCGGCGCGGAGCTTCGAGTGCTGGTGAGGCGGGCGGAGGTGATGTCGGTGCAGCAGAAGCATGTGGCGTTGGTGATGGTTGTCGAAGTAGGAGATGATGGTGGTCGTTGAAGACCGGCGTGGTTGATGAAGTTCGTTGTCGATGCTCGACGCAGGAGGCAGAGCTAGAGCAGAAGCGCGACGGTCAGCTGCGACTGCAACAGTGGCTGGAGGGGGAGCCACCGGATCTCACGGCAGAAGAGGGGGGGTCCGGTCTGTCACCCCGGAGGTTCCCTCAGTCGGCCGATGAAGACTATGAAGCGGTGGTGAAGCAGGCGGAGGTCGTGGCGGAGTCGGTGGCTCGACAGCTGGCCGGAGCGAAGCATGTGACGGGGCTAGCTGTGCTGCAACGGTGGCTGGAGGGGGAGCCACCGGACCTCGTCGCAGGGAGGCGTCGGAGCTGTCACCTCCGAGCCGTTCTCTATCGACGGATGCTTGAAAAAGGGGGTCGGCGATGTTCTTAAATAGGTTGGAGGGGTAGGGCAGTCGACGGGAGATTGCGAGATGAGCGGGGGTTGTTGGCAAAGATCACGGAGCGACGTTTGGTGAGCGAAGAAGGCGGAGGTAGTTAGGATCGCGGGGCGACGTGCGAGATCCGCGGCGGAGGAATCGGGGAGGAGCTGGGAGAAGACGAAGTCCAGGCGCCGTTCGATCAAGCGAGATCGAACGGCCCCTGTGGCGACACGTGGCAGGTCAAGGGGGCAACGGCGGAGCACGTGCGGAGCACGTGCCTGAGAGGCATGTGCGACGCACGTGCGGTGGCTATATATTTTTTTCTTTTCTTTTTTTAATAAAAACGAATATAAAATAGGCCAAAAAATGATGACACATGGCGGTCTCTAGGGCTGCCACGTGTCAGCACCAGGAAAATCCAAGAATAAAAGATTTTGTAAAATCAAAAAGAAATAGTAAAGAACCTCGGATCGAAAAAGTTCCTTCACAAAAAATGCTCGTCTCGATGAGATCTACAACTTTCATGAAGAAATCAAAACCAAAATCGATCAAATGCATGAAGTGAATTTTTGGGCCATGTACATAGAATACCTGGATTTTTGGGTTTTGTATTTTTTTGTCATTTTTTAAACTAGATAAAAAAATCCGGAAAAAATATGGAAAAATAAAAGATAAATAAAGACACCTTAATCTAATTTTTTTGGTATTTTTATTGATAAAGAAAATATGTGTATAAAATACTAGGTCAAAAATAGCTCAAATACACAATGTACAAAAGAGGCCCAAAACCCAACTTTCACATACGAGCTCCGATTCACTTGAACTTGGTCTTGTTTTGAAGGTAATTGAATGTGCATTTGTTCAAAAGTGAGTAGGATCAAATCAGACACTGGATGGGGAAGATATGGGTCTTTTAGTCTAAAAATCCTGAAACTAGGGTTTGGGTTTTTGGTCCACTTAACAGGGTTAGTGATTTTTTTTGTATTTTCCATTTATTCTTGTTAGTGATATGTACACAGTGGAGGTGGTTTTGTGCCATTCGGAGTTAGCATGAATGAGTTAAAAATCCGGGAAGTTAGGCTATTTACAGGTCCTTTTGGGCTTGATTTTTTGGCTTCTTATTTTGTGCAAAAATAATGGGTAAAATGCCAATCTTATGCAAATATGCATGAATGCTAATTATGCAGAATAAATACAGAAATGCTGATGATTTTGAGGGAATTGAGCTTAATAAATGAGATTTAGAGTAATGAATCCGAGATTCATCATCCCCTATACTTAAACCATGCTCGTCCCTGAGCATCAAAAAGAAATGCCATGAAGTGAAATGAGATTGGGTTCCATACCAAGACCATGAGCTGAAGGTGAAAATGAAACAAGACTCGACCTTTGGATTATTAGTGTGTCGGAACTTCTATGAGACTTAGAATTCTAAAATCAACAGCCCTCATGTTCTACACATCATTGACACAGTTTCGGCTCAGAAGTCATCTTAGATCAATCGTCTTCCCAAAGTATACCCTATGAACATTGAACAACCGACTCATGTGTGTGAAGGGTTTTAGCTCTTCCCATCCAGAATGCCGGACTACCATGATCCTCTCCTCTCCAGTAACTCGTCCTCAGGGAGTCAGGTATTTCCTTCTAAGGTCTGTCGCGTTGTGTTCACAATCGAATGGGGGAGAAGATAGAAGAAGGGGAAAAGAACTGGAGGGTGGCCAGTGTAGTCACCTCTCCTTGTGAAGATGGCCAGTGTATCCGAGTCTCCACCAAGATCTGCAGGTTTCTTGAAGCTTGGACCTTTTTGGTCAGATTTTATTTGGTAGTTGCTTCTTTGTATTTGGAATTTTTGGTGGTTCTGCTTGGATCTCGTTGTGCCCCTACGGATATAGAACCTTTTTGTTCCGTACATTTTTTTGGGATCTTAGAAAAATTGTGCCCAACTGTCCATCCCTTTTCCGAAGCTTTATTTCAACCCGTACTCCGGTCTTTAGATTTCCATGCTACCAGAAAAGAGACTCACACAGTCTTCCAACATCCCGTCTGAGTTGAGCTAAGTGCATAGTGCGAGAGTACAAATTAATTCCATATTCCAGAGTTGTACCCAGAATGAAGAGACCAGGTTAGACACTAAGAGTCAAACGCTGTACATTGTCATGTGAAACTTAAAGAATTAATTCAAAAGACATGAAGCTCTTAAAATCCTCTTTCTCGGTGAAGTTCATCTGAAAATTAGGTGGATTAAGGTCAAGTCCAGACCACTCTCGGTTTCTACTCATAACTCGATTCAGAACCCAATGACTTTTCACAGATGCACATGAATGTGATGCTGGAAGAAGTGCAGGTGTGTGAAATGTAGACACTTTTTTTGTGTGATGCAAAAATGAAATAAGAAGCCTGTTTTTTTTTTCAAAAATTTTGGGCAAGGATAGTGTTAGTAGTAGAACTCTTTTTCTTTTTCTTCTTCTCTTTTTTTTGAAAGATTACCCACCCCGTAAATACATATAGACTACGCGAAAGTACGAGATATGGGTAAAATATATACGAAGTATATACACAGACCCCCCTATACTTAGCGAGTGTTGTGTCCTCAGAGCACAAGAAAGGGAAAGAAGACATAGCTCGGGCTAAGCGTAAAGGAATGGAAAAAATGAAAAGAAAAGCGGTTGGGTTATGTCAATGAGGATAGTATATAAGGTGGATGTCAGTTTCCCCTATACTTAGGCTCTGGTCAGCCTAAGTATATAAGAAGGGAGGAAGTGAAGTGAAGTGATCGGGAGAAGTAGAAGGATGGTATGCACAGATGGCATCGGTCCCCCCTATACTTAGGCCTTGGCCTAAGTAGAGGAAGAAGCTGTACAAGGAGGCCGATGTGGTCGGGAGGGAAGGGTGGGTAGCCGATGATTAAGGCAGTTTTCGGCTGATCTTTTTGTGAGCCTGCGGTGGGAGATCGTAATGATGAGATGGAGATGAAGCATAGGATTCCCAACTATGATCAGTGTCATCCTTAGAAAAATCATGATGGATAATAGATGAAGTGTTTGAGTGAGATGAAAGATATCCATCATCAGAGTTATCCTCAGAGGAATAGTATTTGAAAGTGGACATACTCCAAGTATTCATGTCTTTTTGTTTCTTCAGTTGTTTTCTCAGAATTCGTTCCTTCTTGGGGTCAAGAGGTTTGTCCTTAGATGAATACTTAGAAGCACCGGTCTCAGTCAACTCATATGAAATAATTCCAGTGTACTTGAAGAGGGCAGGAGCATCAGCTTTGGATGAGTAGTAGTTCGGAACGGGAGTTGTCCAACGAGAATTGAATTTTGGATCCTTGCGAAGATATGGCTTTAGGGTTGCCGAACAGACTTCACTCATGTAGACTACCTTTTCCGGACGTGATGAGGGATCATCAGCTGATTCCTCTTCCGAAAGGTCAAAGGTGACTTTCTTTTTCTTATTTCGTGAAGGTGTCGGTTCACTTGAGTATCCAGATGAATAGCCATTGGAAATTTCCTTAGTCGGTTTTCGTTTGTTCTTGGTCTTCTGAATGTTGGTGCACTCTCGATTTGGGATGATTTGGTCCAGGTATTCAGAGAATGTTGCTCCAGGGTGCGTCCATGCATATGTTTCAGGATCGTAGTAGAAGGATTTGTCTATTTTGAGATCTGCATGAATTGAAATATAGGGGAGAGTCTCTAAACCAATAGTCTTATCAACAACCGCTATCTCAGGTGTAGCATCAGGGTAGGGCTCTTCTACCGCTTCATGGTTGCAGCTGTCGGGGACTTCACGGGTTTCCTCAGAAGATCGTGGTTCCTCAAAGACAGGGTCAGATCTAAGTGATTCATCTACTTTATATGGAGATCTTAGCAAAATCTTCTTAATAATTCATTAATCAATCCCCTTAATTTGTATTAATTAACATTCACTAACTGTGTTGAATTTAGGGTTAAAATCTGTAATTAAATAATCTTATTTTTTACCTAAACTGAGCCTATTATTTTATGTACAAAAATAAAGTATTTTAAGCTAATTCTTTCTCAAATTATTTTTAATTAATTAACTAACTTGGTAAAGAATTAAAACCCATAAAATAAGAAAGATGAAACACAAAAATATGACTTTTTATACATTGTACATATTTTATCTTTGTTAATTTTATTTTGTCTTTTTCTAACGTATAAAAATCCATAAAAATAGATTAATTATGTATATATTATTTATATATTAATCCACTAATTAAAAGAAAATTTAAAATATAAAAAATTACAAAAAATAAAAATATGGTATTTTATCATGTATAGAGTATCCCCCAAAATACTTTTTTGTACTTATGGCCTCTTTTTGACTTTTTGATCAACATGAAACTTGTAGATCTCATCGAGATATACAACTTTCATGTTTTGACTTTTTCTTAAATCGACTTGTAATTATTTTTATTTTATCTTTATTTTCTTCTTTTTGAATTTTCTTATTATGTCACGTGGTGCTCTCTGGAGCTGTCATGCAGCCTGTCTCTATACTCCATACCCGCCTCAATCTCGCCGATGGATGAATACATATTATCTCATCCAAGCCGCTCCTCCTCGCTCTCACTACAACCACATGATCTGATCACCAGATCAGATCTGGTCCACTCGCCCATGCACTCACTAGGATCGTTGGATCGCTTGATCCAACAGTCCTGCATCATCGTCTTCATCTACAATGCCCTCTTCAAGATGTTACGCCTCGTTGAGCCTAGGGCTGGCTATCGAGCCTAACGAGCCGAGCTAGGGCTGGGCTCGAGCTCGATAAGCCCAACTGGGCTCGGGCTCAATCGAGCCCAGCCGAGCTGGCTCAGGCTCGCCCTTATCGAGCCAGCTCGGGCTCGATAAGTCTTGAGATGAGCCCTTTATCGAGCCCGAGCCTCTTATCGAGCCTGGTCTGGGCTCGAGCCTATTCAGGCTCATTAAGGAAATAGGTGTTTTTTGGTGAAAAAGTGTTTTGCCTGGGCTCAAACTCGAGACCTCCTTTTTAAAGATCGTCCACCTTAGCAGTAGGCCACCATTCGAGTTGTATATAAAAGTTTAATTATAATATATATTGTAACATTTTTCTTGTTAGTAAAAAAGAAAAAAATACTAAATATCTAACTATAACCTAGATTAACATAGATAAAAGGTAAAAAATCCAAGTCTACAACATAGTCCACCCAACATTGTTTTTACATAAACAACATAAACACATAATCCACCAGTAACAATGTTGCAAAACTAATACAAATAAAAATAAAAATCATTGTAGTTTCACAAATAGAATATATATATATATATATATATATATATATATATATATATTCCTTATCGAGCCCGTTATTGAGTTATCGAGCTGAGCAGGGCTCGGCTCGGGCTCGGCTTGATAAGCTATCGAGCTCAAAAATCTGGCTCGGGCTTGGCTCAATAGCTTAATGAGCCAAGCACACGAGCCCTTATCGAGCCGAGCTCGAGCCTGGCTCATCGAGACGTGACTCAATAGCCATCCCTAGTTGAGCCCCTGCCCCCATCCAATTTATGATGACGCCACAAACCATTTCACCATGATCTAACACCTCGCACACGTAGCCCTAAATGCCCTCATCTTCGCGGACCTAGTCACTCCCCATGACCATTCTCCAGGCCTTCAAAATACCCATTAAAAAGCACCTCCTTCACCCCCTGTAACCGCCACCCTCTGCCTCTAAATACTCCATCATCGCTCTCTCTTCCACCCATCCGCCATCGGTGTGAGTGAACCTCGAACTCCTGTCCGACCTCGGTGACAGCGAGGTCAGCCATTGTCGAGTGAAGACCATACAATCTTCAATGAGGTCCATAAGGCGACATACCCTTATGTTGCAGCTGCTTTCACAGCCACTAAGCTCGTCATCGTGTCAGTGACTCGAGTGAGGACTTGAAGCTCCGCTCAAAGCTTCTCAACATGCGAACTCCTCCACCCTTCTCCTCTGCCGAATACCCTCCAAGTACTCCACCTCGCTACTTCTCCAAAATACCACGTGCATCAACCGCACACCTGAGGCCATCTTCAGGATCTGATTACCTCCGCCTCAGTCCCCTCATTTCATCGTCCATCGACATACCTCTTCCCCCATCTCCACTATCTCCTCCATCTCGCTCCGCTTCCTGGTCTTGTACAAACTTGGAGCTCCAGGTTCCAACTCTTTTTCCCTACTAAGGACCTCTATTCCACTCCTCCGCATCGCATTCCATTTCTAACCCCTCTAGGTCACGCTTCCTCTCACTGGTCGGAAGTAGCAACCTCCCTCCTCCTCTACCTCTAGTGAAGATCCATCGACTCGCAACCCCGTACCTCACAACGTCCTCTAAACACCACACCTTCTTTGCCAAGCCTCATTTTATCTTTCTAGGGCTCCCACCTGTCTGTAGGACATCGATGGTGCTCTAGGGAGCTCGTAAGAACCCAGTCTTTCTGTCGCTGCCCGAGGAGGAGGAAAGAGAAACATATGCCCTTGGGTCTTGATCCGACGCCATCTGCAACCGAGGAGTCCCACTCGTCTGATCCAACACTTGAGTGGGATTTCCAGCCATCATATCTCGACCCTCGAGTCGCCCAGCCTCGGATGGCCCCACACCACCTCACCACGACATGTGGAGCTTCGGGATCATGCTACGCTCCGAGCCTCGCCTTCACATGCCTCCCGTATGTGGGTTGGGGATATTTATGCCCGAGCTCCATATCTTCTGGCCTTTTGCAGAACGACCCATGCACGTGAATTTTACACGTGAGTTAGGCACAATTATAGAGACACCCCTCCGATTGATGAATATTGCAAATAAGTCCCTCTAGGGACCTATTTGAAGAAATAACTTTATTTTATTATAATTTAGTCCATGGAATTTCATTTTAGCATAACTTCCTCATACAAACTCCAATTTTAATGCATAATATGTCATTTTGAAGATATTGACCACTTTACAATTTTACATATCTTGTGAACTGATCAGAAGCCTTTTATGTTGAATATTATTTGAAAGTCTCTGTTGACATATGTAGTCTGATTAATTGATATTTTTTGCACTATTTTATGTTGAGAAGACCATTGATTTATTCTACATGGATGCAATGAAGGATATTAAATTGCTTGTATTCACGTTGATAACCTTAAAGAATTAATCTTTACAGGAGCATAATTGGAAAGGAATTAATATAATCTCTCGATATTTTATGTGAATAAACTCTGTTTACTTAAGGATTAAATTAGAGAGAAATTTGATATCACCATCTCTATTTGAAGATTATTTTTGATCTCCTTATTGACAAGATTATTCCTTGATTAAACTCCTTGCCTGCAGTTTGAATTTGAGTGGACAATTATCTCATGAATCTTTTCGACCTGTGATAATATTTGAGGACATTGATTATTATTGTTTATATTGAAAATTATAAGTAATCACCGATCAAGTGCTTTATTTATCCTCTCTATTTTATTCGTATTGCATCTCATTACATTTCATTTTCATTTTATTTCATGACACAGATATTAATATTGTGATTAATTAACTATTTAAATTAATTTAAAATCATGCAACTAAAAAACATTATTCCCTCTTTTCAACCTTAGTAGACTTAGCAAGTAAAAATTGTTCTACAATATTCAAAAGTTATGGTCATTGATCGATCGCTTTTCATCTTCCATACTACAACTACCAATTATTAAAGAGGTGAAACTCTATGTTCATCAATCATCCATCCTTTCTTTTTATTTTGCTCTATTTATGTATTGTTGATATATTTATGTTGTTCATTGTTAACATATTCGTTTGTTATTTTCTTAATAATAGTTATATTTTTGTGAGTTTGGCGCTATTGTTTTTTGATATATCCTCCTACGGGCCAGATCCCTTTGTTGTTTTTACTTTTGTTGTAGCAAGGTTATATGTTCTTGCATGAGGCGATGGTTTTTTTAAAAATAATACTTGATATCTTCTTACCAATTGTTTATTGTTGTTGTTTAAATTTGATTTAGAAATAACTTCACCCATTCTCTTATAACTGCTTAGATACCACAAGGAGCTTTCGGGTATGAGTGTGAACGATACCTCAATGTTAACTTTTGGATTTATATCAGTTGTGCCCCTCTGAGATATTGCAATATCAGTTACGCCCCTCCCTTTTTTGGAATATCAGTTGTGTCCCTGACACCTTCTCGTTCTATCACTTATGCCCTTGGGTTAGTTGTCGTCCATCCCCAACGCAAATGAATATTAATTTGAGGATACAAGGAGAATTAAAATTTAAAAAAGTTTGAATGGTCTTTCACCAACTCCTCCTCTCCCCCATCCTCACCCTCATCCTCCTCCGCCCACTCCTCCAGCTTCCCTCCTCCTCCTCTGCACCCCACCTCCCCATCCTCCTCTACCCCAGCCTTTTCCCCCTCCCCCCCAACCTCATCCATCCCCAAGTGCCTTCTCCTCCAACACCCTCCCTCTCCTCCACCCCCAGCCTCCTCCTCCACCTCCTCCACCTCCTCTCCTCTGCCATGGCCTCATCGCATCTCCTAGAGCAAACTATGTATCATCAAGCACTGCATAAGGAGCATGTATCATCAACATGAGCATCTGCATCGGAGAAGCACCAGAGATCTGATAAGTAGATAGAGCTTCATCGCATGTAGATCAGCAATCATCGTCTGGAATTGTAGAGCTCTATCGACGAAGGTTGAACCTCCTAGAGCGTGATGAACGACCTGGAGCCTTCATTTGTTGGGAGATCGAACATAGAGTAATGCCTTTGAGAATATATTCAAGGGATTCATATCCGCGGCATATGGAGGAAGCGATCTGAGCTCCACCTCTGATCACCATCAATTGAAGGCGAAGCACAGCACATGAAGCTCCAGTCACTTGAAGATCGCGACAACCACCTGAGCCATCTCGATCCGACCTCAAAAACATCAACGATCGCACGAACCGCGTAGAGAACAACAGTTTGGGGGTATAACTTAACATCCTCCTCCTCCTCCTCCTCTATCCCCTCCTCCAACTATCCCTCCCTGATGAATCTCGTATTCATCATGCTAAAATAGGTCATTTAGGCTCTGTTCCCCATCATTCACTTATAATTAATCATTAATAGAGCATTATTAACCATCATGCATGTGTGAATAATATTTGCATTTCATCATGCATAAATTGCATTTAAAATCCCAAGTGTAAATTAGCCCAAAAAAACTGCTAAATTCTCACATTTTTAATGAAATTCATCTTAAATCCGATTGACCCAAAACCACCTTCATTGTGTAGATATTACTAACCTTATTAAATAAAAAATACAAAAAAAATTACTAACCCCAATAAGTGTAAATAATCTCAAAGTCTAATTTCACATCTGACAGACTAAAACGAGCATATCTCCCTCATACAGTGTCCGATTTTGGTCTACTCACTTTTTAAAGTACTCCATTTTCAAATACCTTCAAAACAAGACCAATTTCGTAAAATTCGGAGCTCATTTGTGAAAGTTGGGTTTTGGGCCTCTTTTGCGCATTTTGACTTTTTGTTGTTTTTGACCTCAGTTTTTATGTCCTTAATTAACTCTTTTAATTTTATTTCTTCTTCATTTGTGTCCTTTGATGAAAGTTTTAATTAAGCGACATAAAAATCTAAATCCAGATTAAAACCGAAATCAAAGAAATTGACCGAGTCCAAGTATCCGTTATGAGTCTGTCCAATATGGTGTGTTTCTGATTTCTATTTTATTTTCCTATTTTCTTATTTATTAAAAATCTAATTTTCTTGTATTTTATCGTTTTTTTCTATAATTTTTATCCCTCTAAAACCACCAAAAAAATACAAAATCCCAAAAAGTCGGTTTTCTATATACATGGAGAACCACCAAAAATACCACTTCTCACAGATGACCTCTTTTGCTCCCGGGCCCTTCATAAAAGTTGTAGATCTCGACGAGACGAACAACTTTCATGAATTTTTTTGATCCGAGGTCTCCTTCTATTTCTTTTCTATTTTTCTTTAACTTTAAATTTTGAAAATTTTTTGGGGTGCCACGTGGCAGCCCCTGGGCGTGCCACGTGGCACCTCTCACCTCTCTCTCCAGCCGCCCGGGTCACGTGCCCAGCACGCGACCCCCACCTTCTTCCACCTTCGACCGTTACCTTCCCCCCCAGCCGTTTCTCCTCCTCCACCCACCCACCATGCGCGACCGCCATGCACGGCCTTACTTTACGTAACTCCCTGCTTCCATGACTATAAAGTGTCCTCCTCGCCATGCTTCGAGCTTCATCCGCCATTCCTCCTCAAGCCGATGACAGTGGCTCCTTTTCGGCGTGATCCGCAGATCAGAGATCCGTGCAGCTTCCCCTTCCGGCAAGCACAAGCTATGTGGCCTTTGTGGCCAGCCACTGAGGCGATTATTGCCGGAGCCTTAGCTCCCGCACTACCCCGGCCACCTCCTCGCCGTTCACTACCCTTCCTCCATCCCAGTCAGCACCAAGCTTCACGCCTTGCGTGATGCAGGTGCCAGCCTTCGTCGTCGCCCAGCCGCTCGTTCTTCCTCCTCCGTTGGAGCGCAGCTCCTCCGATCACCACGGCAGCCAACGCCGCCCTTGAGCCGTGTGTCGGCCGAGGGGCGGCATCGCCACCTCCGTCGACTTCCTCTGCAGCTCGCCACCGCCTCCGCGCCTCGCCCCGCCACCCGACGTGCCGCCTTCGAATCGCCGCCACCACTCCCGCTGCGCCTTGTGCGCTGCAAGGCCACCGCCTCCGCCCCTGCCGCGCCTCCACCGCCTAGCCTTCACAACGAGCAGTAACCATCGGATCGGGCCATTAGCCCTTGATCCGACGGCCACGAAAGTGCCACGTGTCTCTCCCGAACCTCAGCCCCTGCCTCGAGGTTCGGTGCCCTGAACCACAAGCGCGGAGCCCGAGACTCACCTTCATCACCCGAGCCTGAGGCTAGGCATCGGAACCTCAGGCTCGGACGCTCGAGCCTCAGCCGCGCCCACCAAACCTCCTGGCGCACGTGCTGCGCACGTGCACTCGGGGAAAATTGCAAGAACGCCCTCCAAAGTTCTGGAATTTACATTTATACCCCTGCCTGGGTAAATTTCAGAGGAGCCCCGTCGACTTTACGAAATTGCAGATAAGCCCCTCCAGGGACCTATTTGAAGTAAAAATTTTATTTTATTTACATTTTAGTCCCTAGAATTTCATTTTAGGATATCATTTTCATACGAACTCCGTTTTGAGCATATAATATGTCATTTTGAAGCTATTTCCATGCTCTATCACTTGGAATAATTTGTGGACAGATTCGGTGATGTTTATTGATCATTATTATTGAATACATTTGTTGACTCTTGCAGGCTGAATTGTGACATATTTGTACCCGATTAAGAGATTCACGAGTTATTTTGTAGGGTTTTGAATTAGAAAATGATGGAATCGATTTCATATCAGAGGACTTATTTTTTGCAGGGTTGAATCAAGGAGGTTTATCGGTAACTGTGATATTGACTGCAAACGTTTCTCATGAATAAAATTAGAATTGTTTTGAAAAATCATCGCAGGATCAATATGTTATTTATTCACTCTTGCTGGCGTCAGAAATTAACTTGATATATCTTGCTGAATTCGAAATTATTTGATCTGTGATTTCATTTCGAAGATATAGATTAATTTTATTTGGATTAAACATCACTAAATCACAGATCCGGTGCTTCACTCTTTCTGTTTATTTCCTTGCATTTGCATCTCATAGCATTGTATATTTTATCAACATATAAATTAATCGAACATTAATTAATTATTTAATTTGATTTAAAAACCACACAACTAAAAATCACTGTTCCCTGTGTTCGGACCTTGGTAAACTTGCCAAGTAAAATATTCCACAACATTGAATGTTTGTGGTTTTGATCGACCGAAATTCGTCTCCTATACTACAATTATCAATCATTAAAGAGGCAAATTTCGCGTTCATCAAATGGCGCCGTTGCCGAGGAACGACGAATTTTTAGGGTTTTGAATCATTTTTTATAATTAATTTTTGTGAATTTAATTTTTGTGTCATTTTTTTTCTTTTTGCATTTTTTCCTTTTGTATTTTTTTCTTCTGATACTAACCGCACTCTCTTTCTTCACAGATTACTCGGAGATAATTTTGGATATAAATCAAGGACCTGCGAAGAAAATTAATTTTTATTTTAATTTTATGAGAGAGAGTTAGCATAGATTTTATTTTCTGCAATATTCTCAGGGTCCCTTTCTTTGAACCCTTGTAATAATTCAGACTGAACACTATTGTGGTGTGTCGGGTCTGTTTCAACCCCTTCTGTGTGGTTGGGACCCGACTTGAGTGGCGTAGGACTTAGGCACATATACGATCGTTTCTTTATCATTGATTGTGCTCGTAATTCTTAGGGCACACTCTCACTAATATACGCACTATTGATCGTTCAACATTAGCCAAATTCTGAAATCAATTCTTCTCGCTAATAGAATTATCTGCTTAGGGCATTTTTCATCTGTGCATATCATTTAGTGTAAATTTTAAATTCCTTATCTTGCATCCCGCATGAAGAACGCGAGAATTCACTGTAAGTCCTTCTCTTAAGCATGCATCATTGATTTACGTTTGCATCGGCTTTTTCCGATCCTCCTTTCTCAAAGTTTTACAACTTAGGATTTAAAGGAAATTGGGACTGTTCGTTAGGCGTGAATTTTTGTGCTCACATAAACTACAGTGATAACCTTAACTTAAACCGAGACTGCTATTCAAGGCGACTGTAAATAACTGATCTAAAATTAAACCTGTGTTTGGTGGGAGAGAAACCCACTCATTGTTTGTAAGGACTAAGAATGCACACTTAGGAAAGAGGCCAAAATCGAAGTGGTTCATTCAGACTACTGATTTTAAAAACAATTAGCTACTTTTTAGTGAGGGTCTTGGGTAGCCGTTTACGGTCTGACTTCCCTTAGCAGAGTAGGTGGTTTAGAGGACACTGCGGAAGGCTCCGTCCTCAAGTAACACAGGTAGCCGTTAAACAGTCCGTACTTACATCTATACTGGCTGAAAGTAGGTGCAACTAGTTGTATGAACTCGAGACAGTCTTTGTGAAATATTTCGACACCTAACAGCTCCGCTTAATTTTAAGACTGTTTTTATCATTAAATTTA